>CP092867.1:5602140-5650362 GCA_030710605.1 Cordylochernes scorpioides | reverse complement strand
CCAGCGCCCACACCATGAAGGCGTTCATGGGCCGCTTGACGTGCGGACGTCTCTTGTCTGAGCGCTGCGAGGGCGTGGGCACCAGCGTCCAGTCGTAGCCCTGCAGCACGCGGCTGACCGCCTCGTGGATGCTGCCGTCCCCCATGCCGTCGCGGGAGTGTCTGCGCTGGCTCCCCCTGCCGCCACCACCGCTGCCGTTAGCGCCCACAGGATACCTACCATCTTGTTAGACCTGCATCCCTGTATATCTCGGTGTATGTTGAGGATAATGAGCCCCAACAATGAAGGCCAAAGCTCCCAGGGGCTTACGTCCAACAAGACGGCCAAGATAATAATTTGTCCCATAAGTTGTGGCCGATTTCTGGTGAACACCCCCAATTGATCGAAGTAGGAACCATTAGATTATATTCTTCAATCAGAAACAAGCTTGTTTATTCCAGTTTATACAATCTGTGAGCTCTGGAAACGATGAAATCTTTGAAGTCGTTTTGTCGTCATCTTGGTTTGTAAAGCATTTTTCGCGTTGAGGGGTTTGAATTCCCGCGAGGTCGGGTGGGGGGTTTCAACTCTTGTGCCATTTAGCCGTGTGGTCAGGCATTGTCGTGGAGAATGATTCTGTTATCGGGCAGATTTGTTCAATTTTTAGTGCATTTCTTCAATTTTCTGACAACACCTCTCCACTATTTCGTTTGTATTCAGAAGGTCTGATTGATCAAGCACCAAACACTCACCAATACATACTTGTAGTACAATTTTGGCTTTGGGGAAGTGTTTCGTCCAGCCGTTGCGTCGACGGCTGTCGTGAAGAACCCACTTCTCGTCGTAAGCTCCACTTCATTCGACAAACGGGACGTTCGTGCTGCGCTGGAGTAGCCCCAACGACATGTCGGCGGTTTTTTTTTTTTTTTTCATTCCGCACACCCTTTTGTCGAGGTGTACTTGGTGACAGTCTTAGTTCCCTCAGAAACGGCGTGCTTAGCCAACTCTCCAGGCAGAAGAAGGCGGACGGGATCTCCCTGCTGGTGATGGCTTGTTGTAGTGGGCCGGGCGACTCGCCAGCAATGCGCTCAAAGATGTCGTTCACGACGGAGTTCATGATGGACATGGCCTTGCTGGAGATTCCAGTGTCGGGGTGGACCATCACCTTGTAGATGGAAGCTCTGTTTTTCCCTTCTGCGCTTCTTCTTGTCGGTGGTGCGCACCGCTTTCTGTGCCTTACCAGCCTTCTTGATGACTTTTCCAGATGCAGCGAGCGGCATGTTGTTCTCCTTGATGAAACACCCATTTGTCGAGCCTTTTCACCTTTCCAATTTGATGACAAACAACGGTCGACGTTCAAAGGCAACCTCTCGTGCAGTTTTGTGGCTGTCTGCTTCGATTACCTCCTTCAACTGACCGCTGTCCACGACCCTCTCCAGCTCCAAAGCTGGTGTCGTCGGCGTGGTGCGCTCAGGCCTGTCGCCCTGATGACATTTGTTTCCTCAGCGTTGTGTCCAAGTTTTGATAGACTCGTGAAGCATATGGATTTCTTGTTCTGAAAGCATTTGTTAAAACAAAGGAAATTACACAATATTTAGTATGAAAAAAAATTTAATAGAGGGCAAAATATATAGTCTCCAAGATAGCATGAATTAAAATACCATAATATTTCATATTTATAAATAAGAAAATAATATGGAACCACCCAATCCATAGTACTTTTGGAAGATGTCTTCCTTCTCTTCTCCGTCAAGAAGTGACAGGAGTTGCCATCACACACCGTCGTTGTTGAGGACCCACATCTACAGTCCGTCGTTGTTGAGGACCCACATCTACAGTCCGTCGTTGTTGAGGACCCATATCTACAGCCCGTCGTTGTTGAGGACCCACATCTACAGCCCGTCGTTGTTGAGGACCCACATCTACAGCCCGTCGTTGTTGAGGACCCACATCTACAGCCCGTCGTTGTTGAGGACCCACATCTACAGTCCGTCGTTGTTGAGGACCCATATCTACAGCCCGTCGTTGTTGAGGACCCACATCTACAGTCCGTCGTTGTTGAGGACCCACATCTACAGTCCGTCGTTGTTGAGGACCCACATCTACAGTCCGTCGTTGTTGAGGACCTACATCTACAGCCCGTCGTTGTTGAGGACCCACATCTACAGCCCGTCGTTTTTGAGGACCCACATCTACAGCCCGTCGTTGTTGAGGACCCATATCTACAGCCCGTCGTTGTTGAGGACCCACATCTACAGTCCGTCGTTGTTGAGGACCCACATCTACAGTCCGTCGTTGTTGAGGACCCACATCTACAGTCCGTCGTTGTTGAGGACCCACATCTACAGCCCGTCGTTGTTGAGGACCCACATCTACAGCCCGTCGTTGTTGAGGACCCACATCTACAGCCCGTCGTTGTTGAGGACCCACATCTACAGCCCTTCGTTTTTGAGGACCTACATCTACAGTCCGTCGTTGTTGAGGACCTACATCTACAGTCCGTCGTTGTTGAGGACCTACATCTACAGTCCGTCGTTGTTGAGGACCCACATCTACAGCCCGTCGTTTTTGAGGACCTACATCTACAGTCCGTCGTTGTTGAGGACCCACATCTACAGTCCGTCGTTGTTGAGGACCCACATCTACAGCCCGTCGTTGTTGAGGACCCACATCTACAGCCCGTCGTTGTTGAGGGCCCACATCTACAGTCCGTCGTTGTTGAGGACCCACATCTACAGCCCGTCGTTGTTGAGGGCCCACATCTACAGTCCGTCGTTGTTGAGGACCCACATCTACAGTCCGTCGTTGTTGAGGACCCACATCTACAGTCCGTCGTTGTTGAGGACTCACATCTACAGCCCGTCGTTGTTGAGGACCCACATCTAGAGTCCGTCGTTGTTGAGGACCCACATCTACAGCCCGTCGTTGTTGAGGACCTACATTACAGTCCGTCGTTGTTGAGGACCCACATCTACAGTCCGTCGTTGTTGAGGACCCACATCTACAGCCCGTCGTTGTTGAGGACCCACATCTACAGTCCGTCGTTGTTGAGGACCCACATCTACAGTCCGTCGTTGTTGAGGGCCCACATCTACAGTCCGTCGTTGTTGAGGACCCACATCTACAGCCCGTCGTTGTTGAGGACCCACATCTACAGCCCGTCGTTGTTGAGGACCCACATCTAGAGTCCGTCGTTGTTGAGGACCCACATCTACAGCCCGTCGTTGTTGAGGACCCACATCTAGAGTCCGTCGTTGTTGAGGACCCACATCTAGAGTCCGTCGTTGTTGAGGACCCACATCTAGAGTCCGTCGTTGTTGAGGACCCACATCTAGAGTCCGTCGTTGTTGAGGACCCACATCTAGAGTCCGTCGTTGTTGAGGACCCACATCTAGAGTCCGTCGTTGTTGAGGACCCACATCTAGAGTCCGTCGTTGTTGAGGACCCATATCTAGAGTCCGTCGTTGTTGAGGACCCACATCTAGAGTCCGTCGTTGTTGAGGACCCACATCTACAGTCCGTCGTTGTTGAGGACCCACATCTACAGTCCGTCGTTGTTGAGGACCCACATCTACAGCACGTCGTTGTTGAGGACCCACATCTAGAGTCCGTCGTTGTTGAGGACCCACATCTAGAGGCCGTCGTTGTTGAGGACCCACATCTAGAGTCCGTCGTTGTTGAGGACCCACATCTAGAGTCCGTCGTTGTTGAGGACCCACATCTAGAGTCCGTCGTTGTTGAGGACCCACATCTAGAGGCCGTCGTTGTTGAGGACCCACATCTACAGCCCGTCGTTGTTGAGGTAGCTATAGAGAGAACAACAGTAGATAACATTCCGCGTTATTTAACTACCGCTCATCAACCAGATATAATCATATTCACAAAGAGGTTTAGTTTACAAACCTACCATATTTACATATGTAGTTGCATAGTTTCAGGGTCAATATCCTCGATCCGGAGCCTCTTGACGTTGGAGTCTTGTCTCTGGTGTTTTCCGGCCTGGAGTGCAGGAACGCTGACGCTCCAATGTCTGCCGTCCTCCACATGTCCACAGAACAGCAGATGTCAGAAAATAAGGAACCGCAGCTACCTTATAAAAAGTTGTTTTAAATAAAAATTACCTGTGAGGATAAGTATAAAAGAGAAGGTTGGTCAGTAAGATCAGGCCACCACGTTTTCTTCTTACATAACGGTCGTTAAGTTCAGGGGTCACTGAGTGTTCGCTCGGGGAAGTTTATAAAATCTCCTGGACTCGATGATCTGTGGGCGGAGCTCTGACTTCACCCCAGTCCTGGCGGACTTTCTCTCTGTCCTTCCATCTCGAATACTGTCATCCCATATACACACTCTTGGGGACAAAACTTGAGGAAGTTTCAGCATGTACATATCGGGACAATAACTCTGAAAGATATTACAGTGAGCTTTATTGAAGACATACGAGATAACCAATTGTGAACAACTTCTGTCTCCTTCAAACAAATAGACGACCGGTGATATCAAAGGATTTCTACTTCATTAAGTTTTTGTCCATGAGCGTATATATTGAAAGAAATTGCCGGGGAATGGTCATCTATAAAGGTCGCTTCTCCCGTCAAAACTAGGCGCCGCCATCTGTTGATCCGTCTGTCTACAGGTGGGCGCTTCTGAGTTTGCCAAAGCTGGTGTTGTGTCACCGACCCGAGTCCGATTGATTGCGGAAACAGTCAATTATGGCGTCTATTTTGACGACCTTTATACCTTGCAGCAATTTCACACGCACAAGTTCTATCAGATGTTTCAAGGCAGAGCAAGATGGTCCTCCAGTAACTTCAGCAACAGGACGTTCCCTGAGGTTGTCCATGATAAGAAATGTATTCTCGTGTGTTTGTATACCGGTTATTGCTAGCAGGAGTGTATTAAACTTAATTCTTTATATGGCATTTAGTATCTGGCTATATGATATCAGTAAACACATACAATCCTAAAACATTAACTGATGGAAAAACTTAAGAAAGTTACATATTTTGATGTCACCTGCTTCTTTGTAGGAGACAGAGACAATTTTGTTCACACTTTGTTATCTCGTGTATCTTCAATTAAGGTCACAGTAATATCTTTCAGAGTTATTGTCCCAATATACATGCTAAAAGTACAACTTCCTCAAGTTTTGTCCATGAGTATAATTGTCAAAACTAAACTCTTTGTGGGATGTCGAAACCTTTTATCCCCTCGCGATAATGTTTCCGCTACCAGCCATCACGTCTACTACACAGATCACCCAACATAGCCAGGTAAATAAAGCATCTCCCGGATTGTGCAACTCAACGTTGGAATCTAGCGAAACAAATATCAACTAAACGTTGATTTATTTGTATTCCAGAATATCGGCCGAAACTCTTTCTTTGGTGTAAGTCAATAAAAATAAACCAAGTACGTATTTCGGGCTGTTGGCCCCTGTCAACGTAGTGCAGGCTGTATCTCGACGTCCTAGAGGCTGTGCTTCCACACATCGAGGAAAGTCCAAGCTGTAGGAAGAAACAAGGACGGAATATACTCTAGGTAAATAATGGTGTATAGCATCACTAACATGCGGGGACTGCATCAACAGTAAATGTATTGGAGCTGGTTACGTTCTGTATCCACCGAAGAATTAAACGAACCCCAGGAATGGACTGGGATCGAACATAAAACCTCCAACTTCTTAAGTTCTGTCCATGAGATATGTGGGGCTATGGAATAATTACTCAGAAATACCTTTGTTGTATGTGTGTATCTCTCTGTGTAAGCTATGCATATTTCAAATGTAATATTTAAAGATGTCAGACACAGTATCAACTTGCGATACTTGGCCAAAAGGTCGAGATATCTGAATATAGTCGACGTTCTCACGAGAGGTAATGGCTCATAATCTATGTTTCCAACGCTCGCTGTTAAAAAGGGGAAAGATTCACTCATGGACAAAACTTAAGGAAGTTGTACCATGTATATCGGGACAATAACTCTGAAATATATTACAGTGACCTTTATTGAAGACATACGAGATAACAAAGCGTGAACAACCTCTGTCTCCTTCAAAAAAAATAGACGACCGGCGAATCAAAGATTTTCGACTTCCTTAAATTTTGTCTATGAGTGTATGTCTTTATTTGTCAAGCGAAGATAAATTCATACGAAAAAAAAAAGAAAATTAATTAATCTAAACAAAACATTTTATGGTATTTGTATGAAAGGTATTTTTTTTACTCAGGAGCCATTTTGACTCAATAAAATATAACTTTTTTTTAATGACAATTTTGCTTTTAAAAAGCGTAAATAGCTAAAAAAAAAAAAAAGGTAAAAAAAGGTGCAAGATGTCAAAAAAGGTGCTTTTTCAGCTAGGATAAAATGAAATGAAGTTTTAGATATTTTCGATCACGCAGTCTCATAAAATGTTGTTTAAAAAAAAAGGTACACATCTAATAATCCGTCCATCAGTGCTGGGCCCTCAGTGATGGCGCCACCGTGCCGCTCAGCATTGTTTATATGGCTGACATTTCCTAGATTAATATTTGACATATATGTAAATAGAGATGTTAGATGTCAACTGGGGGACAAATTGATGCTGGAAAATCATTTTTGACCGAGCGGTAAACTTTGATCACAACATTTTTAACCTGAGAGGGTCCAAACTGACCCATCATCTTCCCGCTGTAGCTCCGTTTCGCCAGTTGGAACGTCGTTTCGGCAGTTAACTCACGCTGCGCAGTACAGCCATTGTGGCAGACGACTTTACCAAAATTTTGCTCTGCTATCGTATGTATATCCATTTAGCTGAATAAAAGCGCGATTTTTTTTTTTTTTACTTTGAACTCCGCCTTTGCCGGTCCCAAACCCGGATGAAAAGGAGGAGGGGGAGCAGTAATAAGTTTGCTAAAAAACCTGGGCTCAGCTGGCCCGGCTGATAGTACCCTGTAAGGGCTCCTAATCCAGGGATACAGGATGAGCAGTGCTTGTACTCCATGTTAGGAGCAGCTGCACATGGCGTCTGTTCCTCATGTCAGAGGCGGCCATTTCATATTGGAGCTAAGTCAGTGGCCTGCCACTGAGTAGTGCTCCCAGTCTTAATGACAAAGGCAAACGCATTCTACTTCACCCAATCATCATGATGGTTGTCAAACAGACACCATCAAGGGTCACAACTTGATACCCTAATATGATTGAGTGGAGATAAGGAAGAAGAAGACTTGGAGGGAAATGAACAATAAGTCTCTCTTCTTATTATGTAAATATATTAAGAACATAAAAAGACATATCCTGACTGCTCACATGGTATTTTAGAAGGCAGAGTGCCATCTAGTGGAACAGAAATGAATAATTGAACATAATTTAAATTGTTCCGTGATATTTGGCTAACACATTTTCGTGATAAATCAAGAAAAGCCAACCACGTGCGCGTGTCGGGCTGTTATCAGTAAAATGGGTTAGCCAAATATCACGGAACAAGTTAAATCAACGTTTAGTTGATTTTACTCCTCTGGCAATTAAAAGACTTATTGCGCAACTGAGACTCCTATGGGTGTTTTTCCCAGAAAATCTGTCAATGTGTTGGAAGACTGAGTGTCCTTTAACTTGTGATCTATGTAATATCAGAATACAAAACGATGCTTACAGTATTTGGTTGTTGTTACTTGGAGAAACAAAGAGGGGAACTCTTGGTGATTTATCCTTGTCTCAATCCGATAGTCAACAAATATATAACTGGATGAATGATGTTTGATCAAGGTCTTTGGTTTATATAAATTCTACAAGGCCGCAGTCACCGTTCGGAGGAGATTAATAGAATCGCCGAATGCCGTGGTCCATTTGGACGCGGCTGATTCCACACTAGCCTGTTCAATGATACGCTAACCATGACGTATGTACAAAGGAACATGTGGCCATTGGACATACGTCGAACCTGGAGGCTGTTGTTGGGTGCTGCACTGCCTGGAGTATAGGAGCTCCATCTATGCTTCCTTTCTTCCTGTGGTGAATCTGTATAAGACCGCTGGTCTTAATAAAGCTTTGTGTGTGTGTTTAGTTGATTTTTGTTCCGTTAGATGGTGCTCTGCCATCTAAAAATGTTATGTGAGTGGTCAGGATATGCCTTTTCTGTGTTTTAATATCAACACCTTTTCTCTAGTTTTTATTTTATTTTCACATATAAATATGTATTTTAAAAGATCGGTGTTCTCGTCTATGCTCGCCCCTCTATTATAATATACTAGGCCCTAATATGGGTCCGTTTGATTCGCCCGATGATTGGTTCTCCACTATCACGTGACTTTAACAAGCCAATCAGCGTTTAATGTTTTATTAACTAAATGGTTGCATTGAGCAACAAAGCTCTATACTGATTATAAGACCGTGGGTTCGATAAATATGAAATTTCTCTCAAAATGAGATTATTTGAGTGACAAGATGTTTTTGTCATTTATATTTGTCCTTTGTAAAACGAATTCCATTTCAGGGTTGCATGTGTAAATATTATTGATATTAAGCTTTTTAATATTTGTTGTTAAAGGGATCTTCTGTTACAGCGTGTTACATCTCAAGTCACGTGTCAACAGCTAGTAAGGCTGGTATTGGGTGCCGCTCCCTCGGTGTTCTAGAATGTGTTCTCACCACTTAGAGTAGGAACTGACAAACTTCCACACCTCCTCAGAAATAACTGGCTTAAATGGGAAAATTGCTGCAGAGATCTATCGGTGAGTGCATCAAGGCTTCTTCCAAATTGAACTTATGGAAACATTAAAATATTATCGTCTGTAATATTTACATAGATGTCTCAATTATCGCTAGTTAAGTACAGCGAGAACACGTCTGCTTGTATATAAGTTTATGTCTCTTTGTTCCTTATTTGATACATTGTAAATAACATTGTAGGTACCATTAGTTATTCCTGCACGTACATTCCTGCTCGGAGAATCTTTATAAGACCAAAAGGTCTTAATAAAGCTGTTTGTGTTGTGTTTTTGTGTGTTGAATATTTGTATAGATTACTTTAAAAAAAAACGTTTGTTGAAACAGTATAATAGTTTCAATAGGAGGAAATACCTCGCCTTCACAAACTTTTCTACGTCCTTGGTGGATCCACGCAGTCTCCTGGCCATCTCTGGGATAGTCACGGTGTGTAAACTGCAATCGACCGAGTTGAAACATCTCCTCAGAGTTTATCCGGTTTGTATTGAAGCGGTCGCAGCGCCGAGCAAGTATCGCTCGGTGTAAGGTGTGAAAGATATACAGGCTCACGTTATATCACAACACTACATGTGTCCAATAAAGTTGAGTAAAAAATATACACACACGCACATATTTACATAGTCTTGTCGGTGACAAAGAGATTTCAGGACTAAAAACTGTGGAATATCGTTTTTTATTTGGGATCGGGATATTTTATAAAGTTGGTTTTCTCTCAATATGTGGGTTTTCATCTGAGAGGTCGTATTTCTTTCTTTATTTATTTATTTCAATTCAAAACGCTATGTCCCCCTAGGGACACTTGCGCTAAAAGTACATACAAATATAACAAAGAAAATATTCAACATGGAAAGATACACAGAAAGTAACTTAGAAAGATTCATAAATATTATTAACATATAGAGATATTCTTTGAATTTTATTTACAGTTACATTATTAAATTTAAAATATATACATATATACACACATATACACGCATACACCTATATATTGTTTACAACCACAAGATATACCCAATATTTCCTTGAGATCGTTACATCAAAGACCATTTTTCTTAATGAAATCCAAAATGAGAGATTAAAATGAGAGGTCGTATTTCCCTAGGTAAATATTCCTTGTACACTTCCTTCGGTTCCACCTGTCTCTCGACACGGGGAGACGTCGTCATATAATTGTGATGACACGCCCGTCTCAAGCCGAACGCGATGATGATAAATTAATGATAATAAAACGTGGTTATTAAGGTAAAAACGTCACTCGCTGTCGTATTAGATCCGTTCGTTGAATTATTTAATGTCAATATAAACTCATGGAAAATTTTAAGGAAGTGGAAAGTCTTTTATGTCATCGGTCGTCTATTTTTATTTATTTATTTATTTTTGAATGAGACAGAGGCAGTTCACACTTGGTTATCTAAAGTGTCTTCAATAAAGGTCACTGTAATATCTTTCAGAGTTATTGTCCCGATATACATGGTAAAACGTACTGTGGAAAGCTGTGGGACGACTCTGTCTCCGACTGGAATGATTATAACGACATCTTAGGACTTTTAAAACTGTTTGATATTCGATTCGACTGCAATTGAGATTTCAGGATTTGAAAAGCCTCCATTCAATAGCATCGAGCAGAGAAACCGTAGAACACGGAGATACCCTAGAACGCCCCGGTCAATCAGCGCAGCCAACTAATCACCGGGCGCCAGAGACCAAACTCCGCGGCGAGATGAAAGAAGAAAACTTTTTTTCTGCCGAGGCGCGGGGGTGTCGGGTGTTATCTGTCCTTGGAACGGAGCTCGGGTTTCCTTCCCGCAGCGGGTCGGTCATTATTGGAATCTTGGGTGACTTCACCAAGTCCTCGCTGTACATTGATGTGTGGGCGCAACGTAACACATTAGGGACGTGTGCATTTACCACACATGGATTAACGCAGAGAGCATTTTGCAGAACTTTGAGAAATTGCAAACAAAGATGCGGTGTTGAAAGGCAGACTTTTGGTATGCTTGGTATGGGGTTACCCCATAGTGAGGGTGCATCACAAACTGATATGCAAATTTGTGGAAATTTTACATATAGATAGAACGGTACCAAAAGAGACACCTCTCCCATTAGTTGTACATCAGAACGATGCAGCATGCAAATCAACATCTGATCTCATGGAATGGGGTGTAGGGGTGCAGCTTTCGTTGATCATGGCACCATGATCCAGGCACACTTTGGTGAAAGTCTGACTTTGCCTGTAGTTTGAGGCCGTTCCTAACATGGAAGCAGACGCCTTTGCTGCCGACTCTAACATGAGTACAGACGCAGCTCCTCCGTATCCCTGGAGTGGTACCCTTGCTGAGGTCTATCAACTGGGTCAGTTGAAGTCAGGACTTTTAAAGAGGTCTACTCCTCTTCTAACAATGCTGCTGTTGGTCCGCGACTGCTTATTCGTCAGAGTTATTCTGCTTGTTTCGCAGCTGGCCTTCATATCTGAAGGTCGTTCCCCTATCTGCCACCTGGGGACGCGCCCTATAGGAGTCAGCTCCAGAACACATTTTGGCTTGTATTAGATGCACTAAACAGGACCTTTGGGAGAGGCCGCTGCTCATCATAAAACAGCTCGAGGAGCATGAACTCATGGAATTCGTGTAATCTTTACACAAGGGGATAAGAAACAACAACACATCAGAACGATGCACTTCTGTGAAACCCCAGTAAAAAACTTTACTAGTGAAGATAAAGATTCAGCCACAACACCAGTTTTGGAAAATTCAGACAACAACCTGTATACACCATGGTTTCGGGCTTTTGCCCTCATCAGTACAGGGATTATCAGTACTTCTGGATAGAAGTAAAACAAGTAATTTATTTTCATGTCTTTTTCAGACTTGGTTTGAAGACTGAATGAATGCCTTGGTCGGTACACTGGACGAGAGGATATATCAACAACAGCCAGAATGTCTTTCAATGCCATTTGTCCAGTGCCGGCATGTCCGCCACAGTCACGTGGGCGGGCCTATATTACGTAACGTTCCACCCTGGGTGTGTGCGGACCATCGAAGGTGCTGCCATCGACTCCCGCGCCGCCTCGGTAAATTAGAGAAGTTCCACGATCTTGTTCCAAACTGTTCTTGTGAAAAATAGAGCAAAAGTGAGATTGTACTGGGGGAAAAGGTGGATTAATTAAGGAAAAGACATCTCTTGATCGTACAACTAAAAGTTGCTGATGGCTTGCGCCATCTGGCGAAATAAATATCAAATAATCGTTGATTTTAATTTATCCAATATTGGCAAAATACCCATTCTTGATTAATCAACAAAAGCTTCAGGCTGTTGGCCCTCATCAACGTGGTGCAAGCTGTACCTCAACGACCAAAAAAAAAACTGGTCTTTGGGACATCATCAAAAATCATGAAACAGGTATTTAGGCCAGAAGGACGTTATAGTTGATATTTATTCTGACAGATGGCGCAAGCCATCATCAACTTTTAGTTGAACGATCAGGTGATTTTTTTTCCTTACCAAACTATCCACCTTGTAAACTCACTGTGATACAGCCACCCCTTCGGGAGTTCATTGCGACCTTTGTGTGCGCGGAGATTGCTATATCGACACCACTGTGTAGCAGTTTTTATATCTGCCAACTGGGGTTAAAATTGACAGAGATATTCATAAAATGAACAAGCCTGTCTCAAATCGACTACCTCAGGTGCTACACATTGGTGCCTCGACCCTTGATTGTGGGAATTGTGATAGGAGTTGGTCCAGAGAGGTCCAGTTTTCAGGGGAAAATATCCAGAAAAGTCTAAGTTGCGCTATAACATGTTTAATTTCAACGGCAACGTAGTATTTAAGTATGTGCCAGTTATTATTGAATTATTCAGATATTTGAAGTGACTATAGTGAATAAAAGTTGTAACTTTATCTTTTGAGAATAAATTGTTCTATTGTAGTTAGAATTTTTTTTTTTTTAGATTTCCTTTTTGTATTACGATGGAAAAACCGTACAGATTTTCAAATATGAAAATCCATTCTTATCTAGAATATTTGAAATTAAGTCCTGTGTTGGATCTCTCCAGAGGTAAGATGGTAGTCTACTCTCCTCCATCACTCGCAACCAAAATCTCAGTTCCACCACTTCTAGAGATATTCTTCCACATTCGGCTCTTGGTAGGAATCCCGGTGTTTATTTTGGTAATTTCAGAACCGTCGCAAGAAAATATTCAACAATCTTTATTTGGTTAATTGTCCAAATTGTAGGGCTACATATAGAAGAGAGGATAGATACAACAATGAAGTCCAGTAGTTTCGATGTTGTTCTTATTGAGGTTGTCTTTTATTTATTCAGAATTTTCCACATTTATTGCTATAATTGATAGTTCACCTTACAGTACTCGTGATTTGACCGTGAGTGCTCCATCTAACAGCGTCTGGTTGTAAGATATTTTAGTAAATTTGCTACTGAAGCCCAAGTTTGATAGTTTCTGCCATAGTAAGTAAATCTGGGACAGTATCAAAAGCTCTTCTTAACTCAACAAAGAACGTTTAAAGCTTTCTCCTTTTATGGATTAAAGTCATGTCGATAAAAGAGGAGAGAGTAACAATATGCTCAAGGCAAGAATATCCTTTTCCAAAACCAGCTTGATTTTCAATGTTTATATTTTCCATCTAATTATATAATCTCACCTTTAATATTGCCGTGTTTAGATAGATTATAGCGCAATTCCCCTGTCAAAAATACAGGCGACCAGCCACACATCAAAGACTTTCCACTTCTTTAAGTTTTGCCCATGAGAATCCACAGAGAATGTTCAATACAAACGCCGGCAAGTATCAGGGAATCAGTAGAGGAGATACTTGGTGACAAACTCAGCGCAGTAACATCGATGTTCATACTCCTTTATCTTGGCTGATGTGGGGAACACTATTGGGAAGATTTATCCATCATTGATGAACAACCTTTACAGATGTGGGCAGGTTGGAGTGTCGTGGTGACACACTTGCCAACCTACCATCTACAGTAACGTCTGTGATATCTCCAACATATCACCCCAAGTAGACAACCCGTCGTTCCATCGTAGTGGAGCGGAGAGCATCTACCGTTATTCCTGCTGTTGGTAGCGGTTTAGGCGTCAACATTGAGATTGTAGATTCACACAGAAGACGTTAAATGCCCTGGCGGGTTGTCCTACTTATCCAGGCTGAACAGCCAAGATAGGGCCGAACGTCGAAATGGGACCTACAGTTTGTGATGCGTTAAAAGCCTGAAAAAAATCCTTAAATTTAGCACAAACCCCAACTTGTTGAAATTAATCTAAAGCCAACCCTTGAGATAGGGAAACGAAGATCTATCTTTGTTCTGGAGGTGACGCCTGTTTCTAGGACACTGGTCAGTCATCGAGCATGGCACAGAAATAATTGCTGCTACTTCCCATGAAATTAGAAGCGGCTACTGTAAGTGCACTACATGTCCACACAAATGTAGATAAACACTCCAATTTGGCACTTAAACGATACTACAGGTTCGTAAAGATAGATTCGGTGGTTGGTTCTAAATGTGAATTTTCCATCTTATCCCATTCTGGCAACATCACCGCTTCTTTCAACCCCAATTTGTCAGATTTGTCGGTAACTTTCCAGATGTTGAGAACTAGCAACCAGTTGTGTGGACATTCACCTAATGTGCCGCAAAGTGACGATTCCAGAATGGCTGTGGACGGCCGGCCCACCTGGACACAGGTGCTAATGTCCCCCAGCTCCCTCACGACTGAGGTTAACGAGACGGTCAAAGGTCACTTGGCACCTTTTTAGATTCCTTTTTTAAGCCCTCACGCTGGATCGGAGGTGTCGTTTTTGTCGCATCGATTTGTCACCTTTAGTGGCCGGGAATGTCCGGCATTGTGGCGGCACTTTGAGCCCGCGTGCTGCCGAGATCGCTGCCGCCCCCACATATCGGCCCAACTGCGGCGGAGCAAAGGACTTATCATTGCGTAGAAATTAGCGCCTTCAGTAAATAGACCTTTCGCTCTGTTAGGAAATTCTACTATAGAGACAAACTACTGGAAATAACGGTGGGATTCTATTGCTATTCTATTCTATAAGAAAGTTTTAAAAGTGGATTCAGCCATTTGTTCTTGTCCGTTAAAGTCATCTCTGACTTGGAGTAAAGTTCTCTGAACCTAACTTGATGCCTCTTCCTGGCTTTAATATGGGGAGTCCCTCTGGCAAGGTGACCAACTACTGTAGCTACTGTCTCTCACCTATTGCTATTGAGTCTGTCGTTGGTTTTGAGCTCAGTGTAAGTCAATATTTAGTTTCTCTATCCCCCCTACACCGGGTCAATGACAACTTTCAATTTAAAATACTGTCGAGAGGAAGTCACTGTCATAGTTCCATATTATCTACGGAATATGCAAATTAAACCGATAACATTGACATAGCCCGCATACCTGTACAGAACTCTAGTACGTGGTGAACTATACAATTCTGCAACATTCCATGGTCGTCGATACCTTGAGGAAGGAGGTTGCCCCCAGCCGCCATTACTATTTCTTAAAACTAAGGGACACTTTGGCCTGAGAGGATTTTTTTCAACATTTCCAGAAAAACTTTTATTATCGTCAGGAAAAAATAAAACATTTAGCAAAGGCGCTATAAATATGTTTAATTTTAATTTCTTTCCTGACTTGGACAAAAGATCTTTGTCGAAACGTCTAAAAAATTAAATTCACACAGGCCGAAGTGCCGCAGTTTTAAGAACCCTTGTCATCCAACTTCAAGGAATTACCAAAAATCGAGTAACCTAATCAACAAGCTGACAGCAGCAGGATAGATCGGATGTCGCCAGGAATGTCGTCCTCCTGACAGCGGCTGTCACAGCCGGCTGGTAGATCCGTCAACGACGGAGTCCCTCTCCCGTCAAAATGAAATCCCACATACCTCCGATCATTGGTCACTAATTCCTTTTATATCTGGTCATCGTTATACGGACACACGCCACCAGTGGTGGCATACAACACAAGCAACATTCTGATAACCTAGTGAAGTCGAGGTCTGGACGAAATCAGCCATTTTCCAAATAAACCACTTCCTCACTGAGACATTGGGAGGCCGGTTTGTTCCCCGCATATAGCCAGTATTCGAGAACAATTATTGGGAAAGGTGTTTAAGAAAAGTTTGGACATAGCTTTGAGGATTTTTAAAACACAATGATTTGTTAATTTCATTTGTATTGTTTAAAAATTCTGGCTTTTGCCAGCTAAACACCTCTTTGGTAGATTGTGAAGATTCCATTAGATCCCGTTTTGCATATAGCAATTAGAAATAGTAGCTTGAAATATGTACAGTCAACACTTTCGCCTTGAAATATACATCCTGCAGAATCTATTAAACTTAATGTATTGGTCTTTATTGCAAGCAACTTGTTTTGAATTATTCAGGTAAAGTTGGTTTTCTTCCCTCAGATCAGAAGTTAATGGACAGTTTATTCAGGGGTTCAGGGGTTTGTTGTTCGTTTCCACAAGTGCATGCAGGTGAACCAATTTTGCCAATTCTAAACAAATATGTGTTGAAGTCACCATGTCCTGTAAAAAATTGAACGTTATAGAAGTTGGGTTGAACATAGTTAGGAATTCTTGAAGTATCAAAGAATCCCTTGAAATTATCATTGTCACCTCCATAGTATTCCTCAAATTTGTGGTTTATAAAATTAGATATAATTTTTATTTTAGTTGGATCTGATTTTTGTATCCAATATTTATTTTTAGTATATTTGTTTCAATAAAATCCGTGAGCTTTGGTGTTCTAGCAACAATATGAGTACAGTTTGAGATGTTGAATTATAAACCTGTGTACTGTGCTTCAAAATTTTGTACTGCAAAGAGTTTAATTTATCTTTGACTTTTTTTGGGTATAAAGTTGTACCAGATCGTGGAACCATAAGTTAGTGAACTTCGAAACAATGTCTTATAAAGTACTATTCTTCTTTTACTGTCCAGTCCCCATTCTTTCCCGGTTAATCCAATTAGGTATCCACTAGCTCTATTTGTCTTAGTAATAATCTCCTCAATATGAGACACAAAATCCAATTTGTTTTTTTATTTCTATGATTTTTAAAAGTTATTACCATAACTTCAGTTTTTCCACCCGATGAGCAGTGATAGTGTTCGGATTTTTTGCAGCTATTTTGCTATTAAACAAGTATAAGATTTTCGTTTTCTCTTCAGATATGGTCAACTTATTGTTCCCACACCAGTCTAATATTCTCCCCATGACCTTTCCTGCTGTATTCCGAAGTTCTGTCAAGTTGTTTCCCCAACATATCACAGTTATATCGTCCGCATAAGCAATGATTTCACTGTTTGATTCTGAATAGTTATTCAATAAATCGTTTAGAATAATATTCCATATTGTAGGGGATATAGACCCACCCTGTGGACATCCCTTGCTTAATTTTTTTATGGGTTTCATTTGATGAATATCTAAATCTCACTCTTCTATTATTAAAGAAAGACTGCAGTAGTTTTATTATTGAAGCTTGAACGTTGTCCTCATCTAGTCTTTTTAGCACCAACGGCCACCATGCATTGTCGAACGCTCCACTTATATCAACTGCGATTATAGCTGTATATTCTTTGTTTTATGTTCTAGAGCTATTTTGACAATTTCATTTAATGCAGAGGTAGTAGAGCTTGATCTTCTAAATCCATGTTGACGATTGTTAAGCAGATTCGAGTCTTCATAAAATTCTATTAGTTTGTTGTTAATTATTTTTTCAAATATTTTGGAAATGTTTGAGTTGAGACAAATGGGTCTGTAGCTTTTATAACTTTTCATGTCTGTTTTACCTGGTTTGGGAATAATTATTATCTCAGATTTTTTCCATTCATTCGGATAATAATTTAAATCTAAGCATTTTGAAAAAGTTTCACCAGTATTGGAACTATTAGTTGTTTAGTATGTTTTATCATATTGTTAGAAATATTATCAATTCCGGGCGTTTTCTTTGAGTTTAGCTCATCAATTATTCTATTTACTTCATTGGGCGTTATTGTTATATTTTCTTTATTATGAAATCCTAGAGTATAGTACCTTATGTTTATGTGGAAGGTTGTGTCTTCATTATCTCTATCATTGGGGGAAAAGGTTGTTCAAAAGTTCTGCTGTCTTCTGGAATCGTTCTTCATCTTTATTCACTTCTAAGATTTCCAAAATTCCCTTTCGGTTAGAACCGTTTTTAATATTTTTGTATACCCTGTATAAATTTCCATATGGGTTTTTTGGTTTGATGTCCTCTAAGAAAAACCTCCAAGACATTCTTTTAGCCTTATTTATTTCCCTGACGTATTTGTTTCTTGCACTTTTATACTGTTGTTGAATATGGATAGAGGGATTTTTTGCCCGATAATAGGAGTTACAGAGGTATTTACAATAGCTCTCAAGGCGTGTCAAGTCCGCGTTCCACCATCTGTTTATGTTGTTTTTTTATTTGTTTGTTTTTTCTTAGTTTAAGTGTATTATATGTTGCTTCAATGAGCGTGTTCGAAAGTTCTTTTACCGCGCTATCGTCGTCTTTCCTTGTATTTGCTGTATCTAAAAAAACAATGGTTGCCTGTAAAGTCGGTTTTACGGGCGAAGATTTTACGTGACAACGGTAGAATATTTATTGATATGAATATAATTAAATTGCACAATAGGAACAAGGAATTGAATGAAAATAAGAATTGCACAAATTTTAACTATAGAAATATATTTTGTTTACTAAAACATTGTACATGTAAACTTAAACTTAACTAATTCCTATTTGAGTGATTTTGTTGAAGGTAGGACGATGATAGGAGAAATATGAAATGAAAGGAAGTGTTTCTGCTGTAATGTGTCTTGCGAAAGTCAAGTGATAGTTGTTCCTTTTAACGTAGTTGACTTAGAAACGTTTGATACGCAATCAAGATTATACGTATTTTTCATGAAATTAAGAAACGAGTTCTCAGGCTTTACGTTTTTGTTAAAATCACCACACAGAAGAATCGGTATACTAGAATCAATTTGCACGAACGGTGGCACGTACTGGCTGTTGTGAATGTACAGGTGTTGCAAGACTTTGTATAATCCTCCTTGCGTAGCTGCCGATTTTCCTTAACGTACCAATCCGAGATTACCTTCAGTTGTAGTGCAGTGATGGTTTTAAGGTCATTCTTGAACCACAATCTGTCACAAACCGAGCAAGCATGGCCAAAATCGTTGTCCAGGAAAGTAGATTGAAATCTCCGTATTGACGATGACCATTTGGTATACTAGGTGGATTGTTCCAGTTGTATTGCTGTTTGGCTTGAAGAAGTAGTCGGTTGTACATCAGTCCGAGAAGATGCTGCTCTACGTTGTCGGAATGCACGTTGCCGTTGAGCGTTAGTTAGGGGAACGCTCGTTCTCTCCGCCACGACAGGAACGCTTGTTCTCTCCACCACAGAACAAGACGTTGAAGCAGGTGACTCTGACGTACCGCTGGTGAGGGCTATGTTAGCAGATTTACGTAGCTTGAACCTGCGTTGCCTCTCCGCAGCCGCTTTTGCAAAGGCTCTTACTTGTTCAGGAGTTCTGGTCAATGCTTTTCGTAGTCTGTACTCACGTTGTCGCTGAGCATTCGTTCTGGCGGTAGAGGTGGTGTGTGGAACAACGAAAGGTACTGCAGACGTTGACGGCACGATATCCTCCGTCTCCATTGAAGTACTGTAAGTTGAAGGCACCGTTTCCATTGTTTTGAGAGTGGTGATTCCTGTTGAACATTTGAAATTGAATGGATGAATTTTTAATTTTAAAGAATCAATTTGAAAATCAAAACACTTATTCAGATCGAAGGTTAAAATTTTTGCTAAATAAATTTGAAATTAAATAAAATTTGTAATTGTAAATGATGAAGTTGAAAATTAAAACATTTACTTATATTAGATGTTAAAATTCTTGCTCAACACAGTTTAAATAAAGTTTTCTTATATCTGCCACTTTTTCTTAATATTTGTAATTTTAAATAATCAATTCGAAAATCAAAACATTTATTCAGATCGAAGGTTCAAATTTTTGCTAAATAAATTTGAAACTATTTAAAATTTGTAAAATAATAATTAATTAATTAATTAATTTTAAACTAATAATTTACTTAACACTATCAACATTTATCAATAGTATGACATAACCTATAAACTCAGTTTCTCAACTTTTGTGTCAATCTAACAATTAATCAATCAATCATAGTTTACGATAATGAAATATCAGTGTACAATTATTTACCTTTATTGTTGTAGTTGTTGTAAATGACGAATCTAAGCACTCCACATTTTCACTACAGACACAGCTGACGATACTTTAACCACACGTGTGAACTTGTATTATGACGCTTTCTTGTTTTTCCAACGCCAAGAACGTTCGAGAAAGACAAAGACAGAGACAAGCATGCGCCGATTCAATGCGCCTAATTCTCTAGCGCTGCGCGCGCAGCTGCGCGCGCAGCACTCTCGTTCGGTGACTCATCGTAACGTTACCGGGCGTTACACTTTTTCATAAGTGACTCCCAGCCGCAACCTAATTTAAGACGTTGTCACGTCAAAAGTTTTCAATATTATTTTGATCTATTTTATTGAAATTCTGGCCAAAATTTGACCAGTTCGACTTTTCTTCACTGAATTTCTATGTGGAATAATTAGTAGCTGTGGTGAAATTATCAGTTGTATGTACTTTATAGATTATTGCTACATGATCAGAGATCTGCGATATTTGTTCTGTGTGCCAGTCTCTGATAGCTGCTATTGCTTGTTTGTTAGTCAGCGTAAGATCAATCACACTAGCATTTCGACATGTAGTGGATTTATTATTATGTATGATTAAGTTCGTTTCGTCAATGATGGGGATCAATCTATGCCCATTGTAATTTTTTGTGGAATCATACCATAATGGCGATCTGGCGTTAAAGTCACCACTTATAATTAGGGGCGTGTTTATAAATGTTTCATTTCATTGTGAAATATAATTTCGATAAAATCGATAAAAAGTAAAAATGTTAAAATTTTGTTATTACTATGAAAAATGTTATTAAACTTTAATATATATATTTTATGCATCATAATGTGATAATACTCAATAAAAAGTTTTTTGAATTTTATAAGATTGTTTAATATTATCCAATATTTCGCGAATAACAAAAAAATTAATGGGTAAATAATGTATATAATAAAATAGGTTGAAATACAAAATAAACATTTAAATTAATATGATTCATGCTATGAATTGCTCAATATTTAGAAGGATATTGTGAGTCAGTGAAATGAATAATAAGCATTATACATTTACAAATCATTCTACAAACATCCTGATAAAGTTTCCCAAAGCCAATGACTCGAGTAGAATAACGTCTTATCGTCCACTCTACAGCGTCAGGATGGATCTTCAAAAAGTGCGAAGAATGAAAGAGGAAATTGAGGATGATGATAAACAATTTCTTTAGCAGCAGAGGGGATCAGATTTCTGGAATGTTCCTCCATTAGGCTAATTAGAAACTTTGTTAACAACACAACGCTCAGTTGTGGGGGCTCCTATTGGCCTTTTTTTGTTCTGGCTCCCGGTTTAGAGGAACTGTGGCCGTCCAAAGGGCTAAATGGGCGAGATTTCTTGTTGGTTTGTCCATGAGTGAAATTTATAAAATACAATTTGTATCATAGATTAGAAGCACAATGTAATAAGACGTATCCAAATCTTAATAAATTTATTATTACACACATTATTTATTAATTTGGATTTGGTCTTATTACATTGTATTTCTAATCTATAAAACACATTTTATAACCACATTTTGCCCAACACTGCTTTTAATTAAGAAAAAAAAAGCATTTCATATTCGTACAGCTGAAAGTTGATGATAACTTGCGCCATCTCTATAGGAATAAATTGCATATTTATATGTGATAAATATTTATTCCGATAGATGGAGCCAGCCATCAGCAACTTTCAAGAATTTTGTATGCGTGTGTGTTTTTTAACCACCTGATTCCATATATGATATTTTCCCTTTTGACCTTTATTCATCTAGTAGCTCTCAAGTTCTCTCACAAATTCAGCCTCACCAAGGAAGGTTAGTATCCAAACGGAGTTCTGGGACATTGTAAGTACAAGTGGTGGTGTACTTGCTTACGTTTACTAAGAAACACTATGCAAATCTGTTAACATTTCATGCACATATGCAAACTTTGTACAAATAATTTCGTATAGATTCAAGATGTCTTTTTTTATTATTATTGAAAGACGATTTTGTAAATAGATATTGGGATCCTGTACCTCCTTGGTTCTCTAGTTGTGCAAATAAACCACCGGGATGATGATGTGGTGATGATGCAAATGAAAGGAAAGGCTTAGCGACGACGGGCCCGACGGTGGTAAATGGGGAGGGGGGGGAGAAAGTTTTTCAGAGCAAAAGAAAACACTCAAAAAAGAAAAATGAGGACAGTTAAAATAATATGGGGAGCTTGGGTTCCATCCCAGGAGATGTTTTTTTTTTTTTCACTTTATTTTCATTGGCTCGACGTGAAAGACGTGGGAGATCCCCGTCACGTGATTAAACGTCAATTAGTACTCCGTAGTTAATTCCTACCATCATAGCAGACAGTAGGGGAACAGCAACTGGCGAAACTGCTGGGAGGGTTCACCACTGATGAGCCAGGCCCTCACATGTCATTGCAGTAAGGATAGTAGAATGTTGTTTTATTTCAGAAAGAATCAAAATAGTTGAAATTTCTTAAAACAGATAGCCTCGACAATACATCATATAAATAGGAGAAATATTGAACCAATCATTGTGGAGGTTCTTGATTCAACATTTGCATAGCGTGTTCATCCATCTATACATATCCTAATATAATATTTACATATTGTATCCATGTACACCTAGTTGGGATTGTGTTGACAACATAATTATTATGAATAAATTGATTAAATAATAAAAAAAAAACACGACATAGGAAGCTTATTAAGTATAATTTGTGGATTATAGATTATAAACATACATGGTAATAAGACCAAATAGTGTGTGACGTTTCAGTAACAGCGTTGTTGCCATCATCAGACATGATGAGAATGATGTACAGAAATGATGAGAAGTTAACAATATGTTTCTAAACTCCTTGTGTCAACTGTTGTCGTATTTACCATCGCGCTCTATATTTTTAACAACCTCCATTCTGTAATAACTGGCTGCCCCCAGATTCTCCAATATCTTAAGGTGAATATTTTAATCGTCTGCCTGCTATATATAGCTGTTACACGTGTTTTTTTAAGTTGATTGAACACCCCGCGGTGGGCGCCACCAATGAAGACTTTTCAATATCACACAAGCAATACAGGGATGGGTTTCTTTCAATATTTTTATTTCTCTCACAGGGGGGGAGAAGTCCGACCACACCTCCCTGCGGTCCCCCCTGGACCCTTGGAATATTCGACCAAATTCTGGTTCGTTTCCAAGGTGACTAACGTGGCAACGGCACCCATTTTCCAATGAAGAGCAAGATAGTGGATATTGCTGCTGCTGTGATAGAGATGCATGGAGACATCTGAGACTCTTCTTTGGACACGACAACAACAACATTTCTCTCACACGCTGCGTACAGTTAGCTGGAAGTTCCCCTGTTGTTGGTCTCTCTCTCTGAAATATTTATCATTATTTAGTCATAGTTATTCAATTCTGTATCTAACCCTATATAACCCTATGTCTAGAGATTGTGATAAAGTTGTTTCAATCTATCAGATGTTTGTTTTAAGGAACAGCAGCACACACAGTAAACAATGTCAACCACCTGTTGTAGGACACCCCGTGTTGACATCTGCCGACCAACTGGAGAGACACCACCTGTCTGTCCACCACTGAGCTAAGAAGTCCAACGCTGACTTCCCCCAGTTACACACAGAGACAGGTTCCGTGTCAACCAGACCTCTCCACAGAACTGTACACACGGCGGTGGTATATACCGTCGGGTTTTGACTGTCACAACCTGGGCTCGAATCCCGCGCTTTGGCACTTTTTTTTCTAATATACAAAATGTCTCCAATGGCCTCCCGATTCTTGCAAAAGTCCCACCCAACCAGTGAGTGTAAGTAACCAATCTGTGCTCTGGTACATTTGTAAGTATAAAATTGTCAAAAAAATTTTTCCCGGTTGTAAGACTACTCGCACAAGTTAGAATACTTTCAAGTTTTTTTAGAGAAAACCACACCAAGATGCTCTGCGGTGAGGACCCGATTTGTACCTTCTGTAATTCAAAACTAAAAAATGAAATCACTCACTATATTTTTGATTGCTCTGCTCTGAAAGAAGAACCCTTATTCTCAAAACTGGGCAACTCTGTGCTTCACTTCCATCAATAATTGACAATATGACCCAGAATAAGTATATTGCTACGGCGTTTTATGGTTTCCACAAGTCCATATCTCAGAAGAAGGCCAAGTGACACTCACTCCTCACTTTCTTACTGCTACTCTTTTTGTGTTGTTTTTCTTGCTTCCCTCTTTCTCTTTCTTCTTTTTTTTTTCTTCTGTCTATATCGTTATTTCCTTTGTCTCACTGCTTTGTTCTTATGCATACCTCTGGTGAATCCTGTATAGGGTCAGTGACCCTAAATAAAGGCTTTTTGTTGTTGTTGTATTTGGGATGTAATACTTACAGTGGGCCACAACGTTCTCTCGATCGTGAATAAAATGATATTAATATTCCGACAGATGGCGCAAGCCATCAGCAACTTTTAGTTGCACGATCAGGAGAGGTCTTTTTCTTAATAAAAAAGTTTAAATTTGACAAAAAAAGATGTCCCATCTCTAGATTTAAAAAATGTCCATATGAATTATAAACAATGGCACAATATATGTTGTTATTTATAATTATGTTTATTAAGAATCAACCATAAAAAAAAAATATTATTAATTTTAAAAAAGATCGCACAGTTAAACTACAATTATATAGAAAGGGCAGGGATATGTAAATAGTTTAAGATGTGGCCGACAGATGGCGACACCTGTCAAAGCTTCCAATATTTACCTTGTTAAATTTTCTATTTCTTGCACACAAACTTCTACCAATTGTAGAATACACTTACGCCAATGCAACTAGGCCTAAAACAGTGTTAAGCAAATATTCACATATGTATGTGTAAAAAGTACAGAAGTAAAATTGTACTGGGATCTGGTGGATAAAAAGTTACCTCCTGATTATGCAGCTAAAAGTTTTTGATGGCTTTGCACCAGGTCAGAATAAATATCACCTAATCATTAATTTTGAATTATTCCAGAATTGGCCAAATACCCATTCTTGATTAATCAAGAATTCTAATTAAAAATCAACAATTTATTCCGACAGATGGCTCAAGCCATCAGCAATCTTTTAGTTGCACGATCAAGAGTTGCCTTTCATGGAATTCATGTAATCTTTACACAAGGGGATAAGAAACAACAACAACAACAGAGTTGCCTTTTTTTTTTTACTATATGTCTATATATCCAGTAATTGGGGGAAATTTTACTAAAATGTCTGTTGTGTCTCCCTTTATATCAACTTTCATATTTGAGTTGACATTGTGTGTGAGATCACAGAATCGATGGTCCACGGCAAAGTTTGATGTAAAAGTTGCCTGTGTTATCCCGATGCTCACATTCGGCGATGTGGACTTGCACAGCTGGCGCCTTTTGTAGCTCAGCATTCCTCTGGTCTCCTCCAGCTGTGGAATTCTCCGGACCATTGTTTCCATCTCTCTAAATTAATAGGATAATCCCCTAATAGTATGTTCAAATCAATAAGCTTGAGGGATAAGTCTCTTTCAAATAAATTTATTTCAAGCTTTCGGGCACAACCGCCCTTCGACAGGAAACAATATATTAGCTACTAAAGTTTTCGGATATAATCTATATATATACATATATATGCGCAGGAAATGACAGTTATGCAAAAACGGATTTACATAGTGACGAACACAATAAACCAGAATTTGCTATTTATAAATATAGAGAGAATTTGCATGTGTAAAATATGTACTGATATGAATAGGGCAAATAATATGGCATATCTTGGAAACTCAGGAATACATATTGAAATCGTGATCGCAGAGTTCATGATACAGAGGGGGGTTGGGTGGCTGCAGGGAATATTACATTGTAAATTTCAGGTAAATCAATTTTTCTATTGAGGCTGTGGAATTTGCTTGACAGGAGGGATTCTATGATTAGTCTTTGGTGTTTGTTAGCAATATTGGAATAATGAACTTTCGGTGATGTAATGTTGAAGGAATGGCCAGTTTCGTTTATGTGCTGTACTATTAAGGATCTATGGTCTAAGTTATCGATATTTCTTTTATGTTCATGAATTCTAATATTGACATGTCTTCCGGTTTCGCCTACGTAGATTTTTGGGCAGTTCAAACATTCTATGGAGTAAATAACGTTTCGTGGTGTGCTGCGAGGTTCATTAAGTTTCATAATCTGATTTCGGAGAAGGGATCCAGAGGTAGGTGCGCAGGTGAAGTAGGTTTTGATTCCAAATTTCAACAAGAATCTCGCTATTGTGGAGGATAATGGTGAATACGGCATATTGCAAATAGATCTGTATATTGGAGACTGTGTCTTTTTAGATGGGTCATAAAAGTGTCGCAATATAAAGGACATCGGGTATGCGCAGTCCCTGAGGTTAGCTAATATGTTCTGTGTTTCAAGGTTCTTGTACTTCTGGAGGGAGCAGTGGGTATGGACTCGTTTTGATAGAGCAATGACTGTGTTGATTTTGTGACTGATAGGACAGAAGGACGAGTATTGAACGTAATTAGGACGGAAGGATGGTTTATAATAAACGGTGGTATGATATTCATGTTGGTGCCGGATGATTTTAACGTCGAGAAATGGAAGGGTATTATTGGTTTCTTTTTCAACGGTAAAGTGAAGATCAGGGTGATAATTGTTTAGATTGTAGAGGATGTCATCGGTTTTGGTGGTAGTGCAGATGCAAAAGATGTCATCGATGTACCTTCGCCAAAAGAATATATCCTGGGGGAAATTGGCGGTAATCCTTCGGTCTATTGCGCGCATAGAGATCTCAGCAATTGTGGTCGATAGAGGGCTTCCCATTGGGGACCCTTTTGCTTGCCTGTATGATTCGGAGTTATATGCGAATATGCAGTTATCTAGACATATGGTAATGAGTTGTGTGATTTTTTGGATGATATCTGTATCAATATGCTGTTCCTGCAGAAGTTCTATTGTATCACTTATGATCAGAGGATGTGGAAGGCTGGGGTATAAGGCTTGCACGTCAAAAGACACCATGATGCGGTCAGATTCCGGTTTGATCTTTAGGACTTCTCCTATAAAGGTTTGGGTGTTGGCTATGGGGAATGGGGCATTCTGTAATTGGAGGAACGGTTTTAGGAAGTTGGCTATAAATCTGGAAAGAGGGGCTGTTGGAGAAGAGAAAAAGGCCACTATAGGACGCAAGGGAGTTTCAGGTTTGTGTGTTTTTGGGAGACCGTAAATATAGGGCTCATTGTGTGGGCTGGACAGGTTAGATAGGAATTCTTTAAGTTCATCGTCTGTGATCTTGTGGTCGGTATTCATCTTTTTCAGTTCTTTTTTGAATGATTTATAAGCAGATTTTTTATCACTTTCGGATATGGGGTGGAATGTGGTTCGGTCTTCTAGGATTTTGAGCATTTTGCTGTTATAGTCTGATCGATTAAGGATAACTGTCTGTCCTCCCTTGTCTGCTTGGGTGATGACGATTTCTTTTTTGTTGCTTAGGTATTGCAACAATTTCCGTTCATGAGGGTTGTAAAGGGGGAGATTGGGAGGTGACACTATTAAATTGGTGACTTTGTTACGTATAATGTTTCTTTCCTGTAGATTGAGTCTGGTAATGGCTGATTCGATTCCACTTATAATTCTAATGGGGTCTGGTTTCTGGACTGTTCTATATTTCATTCCTTTTGCTAGTAAGATTTCTTCGTCTAATGATAAAGTGGCATTCGACAGGTTCATTATTGCGCTTGTTATGTTCCGTGGGTTCAGTTTTGGACAGTTATATTTGCGGGCCCAATGTTCCAGTTTTTTGTGGTGCTTGGTCGTAATTTCTGTCTTTAAAGAAAGAACTTCTGAGGTGATATGTGTCACCATCTCGTACATTCTATGGGGTGGCACTACTTGAGAGGTGAGGCAAATTAATTCTTTGATGGTATTGGAAAGAATACGGATATGGGAATAACATCCCTGTGTTCTGCATCTTAAAAGTTTCATTTGAGTGTCTTTGATTACTTTGCAGGAGAATGGGTTCTTCACTGGGTCCTTAATTCTCAGAGGCGGTGGGATGAAATTTAACTCTTCACACCTGCGATTGATGCCACCTTGCCTTCAATCGCAGGTGTGAAGAGTTAAATTTCATCCCACCGCCTCTGAGAATTAAGGACCCAGTGAAGAACCCATTCTCCTGCAAAGTAATCAAAGACACTCAAATGAAACTTTTAAGATGCAGAACACAGGGATGTTATTCCCATATCCATATTCTTTCCAATACCATCAAAGAATTAATTTGCCTCACCTCTCAAGTAGTGCCACCCCATAGAATGTACGAGATGGTGACACATATCACCTCAGAAGTTCTTTCTTTAAAGACAGAAATTACGACCAAGCACCACAAAAAACTGGAACATTGGGCCCGCAAATATAACTGTCCAAAACTGAACCCACGGAACATAACAAGCGCAATAATGAACCTGTCGAATGCCACTTTATCATTAGACGAAGAAATCTTACTAGCAAAAGGAATGAAATATAGAACAGTCCAGAAACCAGACCCCATTAGAATTATAAGTGGAATCGAATCAGCCATTACCAGACTCAATCTACAGGAAAGAAACATTATACGTAACAAAGTCACCAATTTAATAGTGTCACCTCCCAATCTCCCCCTTTACAACCCTCATGAACGGAAATTGTTGCAATACCTAAGCAACAAAAAAGAAATCGTCATCACCCAAGCAGACAAGGGAGGACAGACAGTTATCCTTAATCGATCAGACTATAACAGCAAAATGCTCAAAATCCTAGAAGACCGAACCACATTCCACCCCATATCCGAAAGTGATAAAAAATCTGCTTATAAATCATTCAAAAAAGAACTGAAAAAGATGAATACCGACCACAAGATCACAGACGATGAACTTAAAGAATTCCTATCTAACCTGTCCAGCCCACACAATGAGCCCTATATTTACGGTCTCCCAAAAACACACAAACCTGAAACTCCCTTGCGTCCTATAGTGGCCTTTTTCTCTTCTCCAACAGCCCCTCTTTCCAGATTTATAGCCAACTTCCTAAAACCGTTCCTCCAATTACAGAATGCCCCATTCCCCATAGCCAACACCCAAACCTTTATAGGAGAAGTCCTAAAGATCAAACCGGAATCTGACCGCATCATGGTGTCTTTTGACGTGCAAGCCTTATACCCCAGCCTTCCACATCCTCTGATCATAAGTGATACAATAGAACTTCTGCAGGAACAGCATATTGATACAGATATCATCCAAAAAATCACACAACTCATTACCATATGTCTAGATAACTGCATATTCGCATATAACTCCGAATCATACAGGCAAGCAAAAGGGTCCCCAATGGGAAGCCCTCTATCGACCACAATTGCTGAGATCTCTATGCGCGCAATAGACCGAAGGATTACCGCCAATTTCCCCCAGGATATATTCTTTTGGCGAAGGTACATCGATGACATCTTTTGCATCTGCACTACCACCAAAACCGATGACATCCTCTACAATCTAAACAATTATCACCCTGATCTTCACTTTACCGTTGAAAAAGAAACCAATAATACCCTTCCATTTCTCGACGTTAAAATCATCCGGCACCAACATGAATATCATACCACCGTTTATTATAAACCATCCTTCCGTCCTAATTACGTTCAATACTCGTCCTTCTGTCCTATCAGTCACAAAATCAACACAGTCATTGCTCTATCAAAACGAGTCCATACCCACTGCTCCCTCCAGAAGTACAAGAACCTTGAAACACAGAACATATTAGCTAACCTCAGGGACTGCGCATACCCGATGTCCTTTATATTGCGACACTTTTATGACCCATCTAAAAAGACACAGTCTCCAATATACAGATCTATTTGCAATATGCCGTATTCACCATTATCCTCCACAATAGCGAGATTCTTGTTGAAATTTGGAATCAAAACCTACTTCACCTGCGCACCTACCTCTGGATCCCTTCTCCGAAATCAGATTATGAAACTTAATGAACCTCGCAGCACACCACGAAACGTTATTTACTCCATAGAATGTTTGAACTGCCCAAAAATCTACGTAGGCGAAACCGGAAGACATGTCAATATTAGAATTCATGAACATAAAAGAAATATCGATAACTTAGACCATAGATCCTTAATAGTACAGCACATAAACGAAACTGGCCATTCCTTCAACATTACATCACCGAAAGTTCATTATTCCAATATTGCTAACAAACACCAAAGACTAATCATAGAATCCCTCCTGTCAAGCAAATTCCACAGCCTCAATAGAAAAATTGATTTACCTGAAATTTACAATGTAATATTCCCTGCAGCCACCCAACCCCCCTCTGTATCATGAACTCTGCGATCACGATTTCAATATGTATTCCTGAGTTTCCAAGATATGCCATATTATTTGCCCTATTCATATCAGTACATATTTTACACATGCAAATTCTCTCTATATTTATAAATAGCAAATTCTGGTTTATTGTGTTCGTCACTATGTAAATCCGTTTTTGCATAACTGTCATTTCCTGCGCATATATATGTATATATATAGATTATATCCGAAAACTTTAGTAGCTAATATATTGTTTCCTGTCGAAGGGCGGTTGTGCCCGAAAGCTTGAAATAAATTTATTTGAAAGAGACTTATCCCTCAAGCTTATTGATTTGAACATCTCTCTAAATGTTCTGAGAGTTAGGACTTGTGTCAGCAACAATTTCCTTCAATCCCCACTTTCACTGGAGTTGAGAGATTTTGAAGGCATTTTCTAATTAATAAAATGTGATAAATGATAAGACACAATTTGGATTATAGATTATAAACACAAGGTAATAAGACCAAACATAAATAAAAAAAATTGTGTGTGATGTTTTGGTAACAGCATTGTTACCATCTTCAGACAAAAGTACTGAATGTGAAAGTACTGAATTGGATTCAGTATTTTGTCTGAAGATGGTAACGATGCTGCTACCGAAATGTCACACATTATTTATTTATTTGGGGATTTGGTCTTATTACCTTGTGTTTATAAAAAGTGATAAGGCACAATTTGGATTATATAGCTACAATAAGGCCTAATCCAAATAAATTAATAGCGTGTTACGTTTCATTAACAACGTTGTAACTGAAATGTCATACACTATTAATTTATTAGGTCTTATTTTCTTGTAACTAACTACTCAAAAAAACATTATAAACTTATTAAAAATATTTTTTTGACATTTTCCTTGGTCAGTTGTATTGATGTGAAGTTTGGACAGTGACCGGAAAATTAAGTCTTGACATCTGGTATGGCAAAAAAAATCCTCAAGATCAAGGCCGGCTGACAGTGGGTGCTGAAACACAGGGTAACGATGGTTGAAGGTTTGGTGTCCCTGGTTGACTTTGTATGGAGGAATCAAAAGGAATGATTAGGTACAATTTGGATTAATATAATTATCCGATAGATTAAGTACTTTTATCTGATGATGGTAACAACACTGTTACCGGAACATCACACACAATTTATTTGGATTTGGTCTTCTTGTGTTTCTGATCCAAAGGAAGTTTGCAGGACCATACTGCAGGGAGAGGTGGAAGGATCGGTTCGACAAACAAACTGAATGAAGATCTGGAATCAGAAGAGACAGAAGTGGATGAAATGGTGTTCCAAGATAGCTGTACTACACTCATGGACAAAACTTGAGGAAGTTTTACCATGTATATCGGGACAATAACTCTGAAAGATATTACAGTGACCTTTATTGAAGACACACGAGATAACCAAGTGTGAACAGCCTCTCTCTCCTTAAAAATATATACAGTTAAACCTGTCTATAACGCCCCCTCTTGGGACTCACCAAAATAGGGTGTTATAGAGAGGGGGTGCTATAGACAGATCACTTTTTATGTAAATCGCATCGTACTACGTATTTAAAATCGGGCGCTATAGAGAGGGAGGTGCTATTTAGAGGGGGCGCTATAGACAGGTTTAACTGTATGAATGGCTACATCAAAGACTTTCCACTTCCTTAGGTTTTGTCCATTCCATATATAAAACAAGGTAGCTGCAGCTACAACAACAGAAAATGTGAATTCCACCAAGTGATGTTGATCTCACTGTGCCAGCAATATAATCTATCTCTTCATTTATCCTAATATATAATGTTTCTTTGTCTGCTGATTGGCCATCTGCTATCACATGACCAAGCCAATCAGTATTTAGTTCAGTAAGCCAACATTATTTTTAAACGCCCCAAAGGTTGAAATGTATCAATGAAGTACAATATATTGTTGCTTCAATACTCTGTACTTATATCTCCCTTTCAATCCTTCTACTTTTAACAACAAAACTTATTTCAAGGTTGTAGCTACAAGGTAATGATAAGGTACAATTTGGATTATAAACACAAGGTAATAAGACCAAATCCAAATAAATAATGTGTGATGTTTTGGTAACAATGCTGTTACAGAAATGTCACACTATTTATTTAGATTTGGTCTTATTACCTTGTGTTTATAATATTGTACCTTATCACACACAAAGCCTTATTAATATTTATACCGATGGTAGCAGAGACGAGCTAGGACACACTGGCAGTGGCTGTCTCATCAAAACCACAAATGGCATTGAGAGGATGAACAGAAGAAACCCAGATTTTTGCTCAGTCTTCAGATCAGAACTTATAGCCATCTATGAAGCCTTAAAATCCATCAGAAATACTAATTATCAAGATATCTGGGTTCTTACTGATAGTAGAAGTGCCATACAACACTTGAGTCACACAGGGGAACTTAGAGACAAAGTAAGCAGGAACATAATTAGCTATCTCCAAAAGCTCTCAAAAACCTCAAAAATTCACCTTCAATGGATACCCTCACATGTTGGAATTGAAGGCAATGAAGCTGCTGATGTGCTAGCGAAAAAAGGCACAAAAGAACCCTTGACACCGAAAAATAAACTTACCTTTAAAGAAATAGAAACAGTAGCCAAAACAAAAATAAACAAGAACTGGAGGATCCCACCTAAGCACAGTTGGTACAGTGGAGTGAACCCAGGAGGAGCTCTGAACATCAGAAATAGACAGCATCAAACAACACTAACAAGATTTAGAACAGGCCATCTCAAGCCATTGAAGATAGAAAATAATAGCAAAATCTACCCCACTTGCCCAAAATGTAGCTTGGCACCTGCAGCTCCAGGAGCATGAACCCATGGAATTTGTGTAATCTTTACACAAGGGGATAAGAAACAACAAGCCTTATTAAAACAAGCAGTCTTATACAGATTCACCACGGGAAGAAATAATTGATGGAGCTCCTATACTCCAGGCAGCGCAGCACCCAACAACAGCCTCCAGGTCCGACGCATGTCCAATAGACACACGTTCCTTCATGCATACGTCATGGTTAGCGTATCACTGAACAGACTAGTGTGGAATCAGCCGCGTTCTAGTCTTCGCTTTCCTCATCCAAATGGACCACGACATTCGGCGATTCTATTAATCTCCTCCGAACGGTGACTGCGGTCTTGTAGAATTTATATAAATCAAAGACCTTGATCAAACGTCATTGTATTCATCCAGTTATATATTTGAGACAAATCACCCAAGAATTCCCCTCTTTGTTTCTCCAAGCAACAGCAACCAAATATTGTCTTGTAATCTGATACAGAATTGTAGCTTATCATTATTTCAGGGTGTAGCTTACTATTCTGAGCTATATCCTGGAACACACAAACTACAGTACAGGGGAAGAAAATGGCCGCTTCCATGGAGGCTGAATGGATTATAAACACAAGGTAATAAGACCAAATCCAAATAAATAAAGTGTGTGACATCTCGGTAACAGTGTTGTTACCATCAGACAAAAGTACTGACGCTGTTAGTGAAACATCACACACTATTTATTTATTTATTTGGTCTTATTACCTTGTCAAAAGTCTGTTTAGACAACAAAAGTAAACAACTGTGTGTAGGAAAAGGATTTTTTTTTGCTTATCCCTAGTACACGTGGTACAGGCCATGATAATCATGGTGGGTAATCCCTAGTACACGTGGTACAGGCCATGATAATCATGGTGGGTAATCCCTAGTACACGTGGTACAGGCCATGATAATCATGGTGGGTAATCCCTAGTACACGTGGTACAGGCCATGATAATCATGGTGGGTAATCCCTAGTACACGTGGTACAGGGCATGATAATCATGGTGGGTAATCCCTAGTACACGTGGTACAGGCCATGATAATCATGGTGGGTAATCCCTAGTACACGTGGTACAGGCCATGATAATCATGGTGGGTAATCCCTAGTACACGTGGTACAGGCCATGATAATCATGGTGGGTAATCCCTAGTACACGTGGTACAGGCCATGATAATCATGGTGGGTAATCCCTAGTACACGTGGTACAGGGCATGATAATCATGGTGGGTAATCCCTAGTACACGTGGTACAGGCCATGATAATCATGGTGGGTAATCCCTAGTACACGTGGTACAGGGCATGATAATCATGGTGGGTAATCCCTAGTACACGTGGTACAGGCCATGATAATCATGGTGGGTAATCCCTAGTACACGTGGTACAGGGCATGATAATCATGGTGGGTAATCCCTAGTACACGTGGTACAGGCCATGATAATCATGGTGGGTAATCCCTAGTACACGTGGTACAGGCCATGATAATCATGGTGGGTAATCCCTAGTACACGTGGTACAGGGCATGATAATCATGGTGGGTAATCCCTAGTACACGTGGTACAGGCCATGATAATCATGGTGGGTAATCCCTAGTACACGTGGTATAGGCCATGATAATCATGGTGGGTAATCCCTAGTACACGTGGTACAGGCCATGATAATCATGGTGGGTAATCCCTAGTACACGTGGTACAGGCCATGATAATCATGGTGGAGCGACTGCTTTTACTGTAAGGAAGAGGATGGAACTATTCGATGCAGTTTATGGTGAGTCAATAGATGGCGTCTATTTTGATGGGAGAGGTTTACTTTTATACATTTAACGCAATTGTTTTATTTTGTCCCCATTCCCAACAGGTTGAGAGATAGGAACAGAGATATCATCAAATGGCCAACAATATGAATTATTAGAGAAATAAAACAACAATTTCCTTACAGAGCATCATTTTGTTACAACTCACATGTACAATAAGGCACAATTTGGATTATAAGCACAAGGTAATAAGACCAAATAAATAGTGTGTGATGTTTCGGTAACAGCACCGTTACTATCATCAGTACCTTTGTCCAATGATGGTAACAACGCTGTTACTGAAATGTCACACACTATTTATTTGGTCTTATTACCTTGTGCTTAACTAGAGGATCCCACCTAAGCACAGTTGGTACAGTGGAGTGAACCCAGGAGGAGCTCTGAACATCAGAAATAGACAGCATCAAACAACACTAACAAGATTTAGAACAGGCCATCTCAAGCCATTGAAGATAGAAAATAATAACAAAATCTACCCCACTTGCGGAAAATGTAGCTCCAGAACACATTTTGGCTTGTGTTAGATGCACTAAACAGGACCTTTGGGAGAGGTCGCTGCTCATCATAAAACAGCTCGAGGAGCATGGACTCATGGAATTCGTGTAATCCTTACACAAGGGGATAAGAAACAACAACAACACATTGGCTCAACCTCACCAGTGAGGGCAGTAACCAAACAGCGCTCTGGCAACATGTAATATCCCAAGCCTTTCCTGACAGACACAAATCTAGTTAGGGCCAAGCTGGGGAAGAGATTGAAATTTGACAAACCATATAGAAATCAAAACATTTTTAAAAATAATAAGTTTTTGTATTAAATGTTTAAGTACTTTTTAACAATGAACTCAACTCCAAAACTTTTTTTTTTTAAATCAAATTGTAAAAAATGCTCTAAACATTGTGTCAACATTTTCTTCACTAGATTACAACAGGAGCAATCACTGGATATCATTTGTAAGTTCCCATAACTATGTTGAAAGATAATAAACTTCTATAAAACATGTTTAATTTTACGAACGATATTGTTCTTCAACAAGGTGTGATGTGTGCAATTATATAGACGTACATTGAGTTACAAATCTGTGTATGCACTAAACAGGAACTTTGGGAGAGGCTGCTGCTTATCATAAAACAGCTTGAGGAGCATGAAGTCAAGGATTTGTGTAATCTTTACACAAGGGGATAAGAAACAACAAATCTGTACATATCTTGGCTACATCTATATAATTGCACACCTTGTCTTTACGCCCATTGAAGAACAATGGCATTCGAAAACTAACGAAATAAACATGTTTTATAGAATAAGTTTATAATGTTACAACATTTTTTTTTTTGCTCATCCCTAGTACATGTGGTACAGGCCATGATAATCATGGTGGGTAGAAGTAGGTGACTGCTTTTACTGTAATTGCACCACATGTCTACACATGTGAAAAGCAGTTCGACTTTGCACTTACAAATGTGCTAGATACCCGTTTGGTTACTTGCACTCGCTGGTGGGGTTGGACTTTTGCAAGAATCGGGGGCCATTGGAGCATTATTTTTTTAAACATAAAAAAGTGCCCAATGCGGGAATCGAACCCGGGTCGTAGCGGTCAAAAACCAACGGCTTAGACCATCCTTCCATCTTAGACCCCCATCTTACAACATAGTTATGTTAATCCAAAGTTTGATGTCTACATCCTAACCAAAGTTCCTTCATTGAAAAGGAAGAAGCTCTCGGACAGTAACCTCCTTCAACAGGCTGTCCAACCTTTTCAACAAAGGAACTTGTTGCAGCAGTTCTCTATCTACAATCCCATGTCACCATGCTGCAAGTATTGTACCATAGCTTTCCAACGGGTCAAAATATCACAAATCCTTACTAAATGTGGAAAAAACAACACAGGTTTCAATAAATATAAAAGAGAGAGAGAAAAAAATAATTCACAAAGATTATTTTTTAAAAAATATATCTTTGCTTTTATTTTTTCAAATCCAATACTTTTATTGATATTATTTTCAATTATAAATATAATATATTACAGGGGGGGGGGGGGGGGGACAACCAAACAAACTGGAGGAGATAATATATTACATAATTTATTGTCTCCTGAGGAAACACATTGGTCGGGAGGGGGGGGGGGGGGTTTTGATTGCTATGTGGGGGAATGGACGGAGCAACAACTTCACAACAAAGTGGGAGATTTGTACAGAACAATTGGCGGACTTAGACAAGGTCCGGGGTTAGATGAAGTCCTCAAAGTCATCACCACCGTAGTCCTCCATGTAGTTGTTGCCTCTGTCCAGTTTCAGGGTGGCTTTCTTCCCTCCAGCCTTCTTCTTGGCCTTGCCCTGCACATCAATTTTCCCGGATGAAACAATGTCAAATTGTTGCCCACCAATATGTTGACTTTTGATGGACAAATATTCTCTATGTAAATTAGGTCCGTGTAGTTTCTCAGCATACACAAGTGCCTTCTATGCTGTTAGCCAAATACATTTGGCTCTTTTCTCCCCCCTCCTCAGCCCAAATAATCCCACTCACCTTTTGAGATTTGACCTTTTCATTGGCCAAGGCATTCAGCACGCTGGAGAGCTTCTTTACCTCCTCAGCTTCAACTGTCACACAGCGTTGAGACCTGGGGACAAGGGTGGAGTCCACTACTCACAGTTGACACAGAGATCCCTCATGAAGTCTTCTAGGAATGGCATGTAGAGGGCAGACTTCTACACACACACATTGTGTCACTGGGCACACATGGAGGGCACCAACCAACCTCTAGACTCTGCAGCTTGTCGACCACCAGCTTCTTGAACTCATCAAACTCCTCCTTTGTCGAGGGGTTCTGGCTCTCAAAGGAGTCCGAGCTGGGGGCTTCTGTCAGCCCTGCACATGTGGATAACATTAGACAAACTGTCCTATCAGACAGTGAGATGGCTTCAAGGCCATAAAGTTTCTGTCTGCAACTCTTGGGCAAATTTGGAAGATTTGTCAAGAATGGTGCTGTTCACCAAGCTAGGATTGTCACTAGAAGTTCTGACAGAAGTATTCACTGAAGACTCACCGAAAGTTTCTCTGGCCATCTCAAAGTCTGACTCCTCCTGGAGCTTCCGTAGCCGCAGCTTCTCTGCCATTTGTTCCTCTGGGGTCATCAGCTTCCTCGCCTCTTCTTCCTGCACAACAGTCATGTATGGCACATAGCTCAACACATATAGCCATCAAAATTCAAAACTATTATAGACGCGTAAATAGACGCAAAAATAAACAATTTCTACTTCTTACTGCAACGGAATTTTTGATAACAGATGGTGCACTAATGCATCATAATATAACATCTAGCCATGTCATGTCATTACCTTTCTCCTCTCCTCATCTTCCCTCCTCTTCTGCTCCTCCTTCTCTGCCAGGATCTGTTTCAGGTTCTTCTTCTTGGGCTGGCTGCTGGCTACACACACCCACGTGGTGTACAGACAGACCGGGTGAAACCTCTCTCCTTAGCTGGTTATAACATCACAGGGTTATAACAACATTAAATCTTAAAACAAGGTAATAACACCAAATCCAAATAAATTAATAGTGTGTGACATCTTCAGACTGAGAATTTTACCACAGCATTTCTCATTCAGTACTTTTGTCTGAAGATGGTAACAATGCTGTTACCGAAACGTCACACACTATTTATTTATTTGGATTTGGTCTTATTACCTTGTATTAACATTAAATCTCATTCCCAAGCCATGTTGCTACACCAGCTTTATCACATCACAACTGACCTCAGTTCAACCCAGGGACTTCAGCTGGGATTCTTCACTTACATTTTAGAACAAACCTCGGGGAGAAAGAAAAAAAAGTTGGTAAAGGGAAGAAATATTGTGTACACCAACTTTTTGAATTCAACTACTTGTATATTTATTTTTTTAAATTCCATTTTTGGTTGAATTAAAATATGGCAATGATAAGATACAATTTGGATTTTAGATTAAAAACGCATGTTAATTAGACCAAATCCAAATAAATAAATAGTGTGTGATGTAACAGTGCTGTTACCATCATCAGTAGAGAGAATGTCTGATGACAACGTTGGTTCTCGCACTATTCATGTATTTGGACCTTGTGAAGCTTCTTGTGTTAAATTATGGTAGATTGAAAGGATTTGGTCGGGATTGAAGAAAACCTGGTCAACTTACAACACAGGTTGCAATGTACCTCCTGGTGAGGTTAGAGCAAGTCCCTTGGTCAATTGTGTGGTTTCCATCTCTCAACTACTCACTCACAAACACAAGGTGACCAACTCCAAATAAATAGTGTGTGAAGTTTCGGTCATAGAGCATTGTGTTACCATCCTCCGACTAAATTACCAAAACATCACACACCTATTTGAACTTATTGTGTTTCTAATCTATAATCCAAATTGTACCTTAGTAAACTCACTCAGAAAGTAACTTTTTTTTTTCCTAAATCACTAGCCCTAACAAATTTATGCAAATTTGTAAAATCAAAGAAAATTTAAAAATCCATATCATCAATTGGGAGAAATATTTACATTGACAGTTGAGATAACACTTCACTAAAATGTGTTGACACATCACAATATCTGGCTTTGTTGGAAGTGTGTACCACAGCAATGGAATCCTACAAACTCTGACATGGCTTGGAGGGATGGAACAACTTCAAGAACAACTTTCTCCATCCCAGTTTGTCAACAAAGAGAAATATTCCATCCAGTGAAGTGTTTCTTGTAAAAAATATAATTGACTCTCCGAGCTTCTGGGCCTTGAAGCCACAGGAGTGTGGTTAATTACAGAACTGTAACCACACTGCTGTGGCTTCAAGGCCCAGAAAGCTCGAGTCAATTATATTATATTTTTTACAAGACCCTCTTCCCTGGATGGAATATTTTCTCTCAAATGACATCATAGGAGGGATTGTTGTTTTTGGGGAGGAGAGGTTTGCTAATCAGCATGAAGCAACAAGTTTACCAGCAGTGGGCTGGGGTGGGGCCTCATTCTCCTCTGGAGGGTCCTCGTCATCCAGTTGTCCTGGACACAGCACGGAGCTCAGCCAGAGTCAGTGGGTAATATTGACACTTATATACAGTCGTACCTCGACATACGAGGTTAATTCGTTCCGCAACCTTGCTCGTATCTTGAATTACTCGTATCTCGAAGCAAATTTCCCCATACAAAATTCCCATTTAAAATCACAGATTAATATCTTCAACACTACTGAACCGAACTCGTATCTCGAATTTCGCTCATAACTCAAAGCAAAAAATCACTTGCTCGTCGGCTCGTATCTCGAAAAAACTCGTATGTTGGGGGCGCTCGTATGTCGAGGGTACCACTGTATACACTTTCTCCTGAGAGATACAGAAAAGGAGTGGTGGGGTAAAAAAGAAATATGGGAAATATGTAGATATAAAGTACTTTGTAATTGTTACATGAGGTTTAAGATGGGCCTATTTTGTTTTTCATTTTTTTTTTGTTTATCCCTAAATATTTTAAATAAAAATTTCAATTTTAAAGATCATTGGTTGGTCGGAAATTTGTTTGGAAGCTACTACATTACTTAGTTCGCAACGTTTCAGTGTCATTTTCCAAGGAGTGACAGGAAGTCAATGAAACATTGGAAACTAAGTAAGTAATTGATTGATGTAGTTGTATAAAATGCTAAAAATGAAGAGAAAAAGTTTTCTTTATTAAAATATACATGTTACTAGTAGTCATATATTTTTACAAAAATTTCAATTTTGTATTTTTTTAAGAATATAAAATCACATTTGTATTTATTTGCAACATGTGTGTATTTAAAGATTGATGTGATAAATAAAGATATAAAGTTGTCTTCTCCACTTATCTAACCTTAGGAAGGTTCTGACAGGACATGGAGGAGACAGACTGACCTGGTGCAACAATATCATATACACAGGTATTCCCTCCATTCTACACATGGGAGGTTGTGGGAGAGGGCCACTGTGTGTCAACAGTCCAACATACCAACACAAGGTAATAAGACCTAATCCCAAATAATTTAATAGTGTGTGACGTTTCGGCAACCATCACCAGACGTTGTTACCATCACCAGACGAAAGATTTTTAAATATTGATTTTTTGTCTGATGATGGAAACAATGCTGTTGCCAAAACATCACACACTAATAAATTATTTGGATTAGGTCTATTTTTCTTGTATTATAATCTATAATCCAAATTGTGCTTTATCAGTCCAACATCCCCCTCTATTGAACTAAACAGTTAATCTGCCACAGGTTATATCTGGTAAATGATTCAGCCATGACACACTGGGTCATTTTTGTCCAATGACATCCTCCATAGTTGGTATTTGTCAACTGTCTCATGTCAACACACCATTTACTTGGATATACTCCTATTACCTGGTGCTTCTGATCTATAATCCAAATTTTACCCTATCACAGTGTGTGTGAATATTTGTATTTAAAAATAATGGGTTTGATGTGTGTGTATATTTAAATATTTTGTTTAAATCTTGATAAAGCACAATTTGGATTATAGACACACACTAATAAATTATTTGAATTAGGTCTTATTTTATTGTATCTATAATCTATAATCCAAATTGTGCTTTATCGTCTTATTTTCTTGTATATATTCTAACTCTTGATTATGATGGGTTGTAAATTTAGAAATCATTTTACTATGAAAAATTTGTAAATTTAGAATTAATGACTAAAATTTGAAAATATTAATTAAAAAAATGTTTAAATGTTTAAATATAAAAATGAGAAAATAAATATTTCAGAGCCATTAAACAATTAGATTTATGAATCAAAATTGAAGGATATATTGAGTGAAGAGGTAAAATAAATATGTAATTGTGGCAATTTATTATTTTATGTTCAATTTATCAATTTATATTCAGCTACTCTGTAAACTTATCGCTGTATTTTATATAAATACTAGACGAATGACCTGGGCAACGCCCGTGTTTTACCCGATTGAATGTTTTTATTCCAATACTATTTGTTACAATTATAAATTGGAGCCGTGGATGTCACTCTTGTGAAACGTCCCGCTCCAAACTTTACATGTACATTAGGTCAGCTGGTATTACCCCTCATTTTCACCGCTAGAGGCGCGAGCGAATTGACTTTTTGTAAATATACATAATTATAAAGATTATTATTATCATTAGATAATGATAATGATCATAATGATGATGCGCGCGCATCCGTGACATGAGGAATTGAGGAAAGACGGTCGTGACTATATATGTTGATTGATTTTATTCTTGCCTTAAATAAATTGCAGTGTCATCCTGGTCTTTCCTAATTGTCTACATGACATTATTATATCCTACCAAGTTCAAACAACCCACTGATTTTGCCACACATAGATCTAATTGTTCATTGGCAGAAGATGAAATATTTTTTTTATATGTACCGCCGAACAAGCATGTGTACACATGCTCAAATATTTATTCTCCCATTTTTAACAAAAGTCTGTTAAACAAACAATTTTTATCATTCATTTTAAATAACAGTGTTCAATGGTGGATTTACACCAGGGATGTCAATAAACACAACGTAACCACACAGTTCTCTGACATCTTGCAAGTGTACACAACATCATGGCTGGGGGATATAGAACTTGTCCAAAGTTTTGTGCAGTTTGAAGGCCGACAACCTGGCATTGATGGTCAACGCTGGGAGTGGCCTTGAGCTACATTTAGCTGGCACTCCGGGTAAAACCTCACATCACCAGTCTTCACTCCCATAGCCGTTTGTACTCCCATGTTAAGAGCGGCTGCACATGGCGTCTGTTCCTCATGTCAGAGGCGGACCATTTCTTTTGGGGCTAAGTTGGCCTGCCACTGAGTAGTGCTCCCAGACTTCACCCAGTCAGAGATAAGAAAGAAGAAGGACTCTCATAGCTTCTACAGTAGGACTAGTTCTCCGTCACCCAGTCAAGACCTACTGCTGCATGTTGCTTACACTCATGGACAAAACTTGAGGAAGTTGTACTTTAGCTGTATATCAGGACAATAAATCTGAAAGATATTACAGTGACCTTTATTGGAAGACACACAAGTGTGAACAACCTCTGTCTCCTTCAAAAAAAGACAACCAGTGACAAACACTCTAGGGTGGACAACAAGAGATGGTTGGTGGAAAGCGGTGACACAGATAAGAAACAAATATCCTGACCATATAAATATGAAAGTTGCTGATAGCTTGCGGCATCTGTCGGAATAAATATCATGGTTGATTATTGTGGAAACCAACAGGCTATAATGAATATTCTGGAATAATCACAAACCAACTTTTGTTTATTATCAGTTGATATTCATTCTGACAGATGGCATCAACTTCCAATTTCACATCTGGAGATGTCTTAATTTAACATCAACTTTACAAACCAGCATTGAGAAAATAAACAGAAGAATCCCAGATTTTTGCTCAGTCTTCAGATCAGAACTTATAGCCATCTATGAAGCCTTAAAATCCATCAAATACAGTGGTACCTCGACATACGAGTTTAATTTTTCCGCAAACCTTGCTCGTATCTTGAATTACTCGTATCTCGAAGCAAATTTCCCCATACAAAATTCCCATTTAAAATCACAGATTAATATCTTCAACACTACCGAACCGAACTCGTATCTCGAATTTCGCTTGTAACTCAAAGCAAAAAATCACTTGCTCGTCGGCTCGTATCTCGAAAACTCGTATGTTGGGGCGCTCGTATGTCGAGGGTACCACTGTACTAATTATCAAGATATATGGATTCTCACTGATAGTAGAAGTGCCATACAACACTTGAGTCTCACAGGGGAACTTAGAGACAAAGTAAGCAGGTACATATGTTTGTTTTTTTATATCCACAAAAAAAAAGTTCTCAAAAACTTCAAAATTCATCTTCAATAGATAGCCCTCACAAATTGGCATTTAAGACAATAAAGCTGCTGATGTGCTAGCAAAAAGAAATGCACGAGAGAACCCTTGGCACGAAAAAATTAACTTACTTTAAAGAAATAGAGACAGTGGCTAAAACAAAAATAAACAAGAACTGGAGGATCCCACCTAAGCACCCAGGAGTGAACTTCAGACAGCACAAATCAACACTAACAAGATTTAGAACAGGCCATCTCAAGCCATTGAAGATAGAAAATAATAACAAAAATCTACCCCACTTGCCCAAAATGGCAGCTCCAGAACACATTTTGACTTGCATTAGATGTACTAAACAAGACCTTTGGGAGACTGCTTATCATAAAACAGCTCGAGGAGCATGAACCTCATGGAATTTGTGTAATCTTTGCACAAGGGGATAAGAAACAACATGACTATCTACAACCTAGATTCCCAAAGAGTCATCACAGTGTCAAGGCACAATTTGGGATAAAGAACCACAGGATGAAATATTTCCAAATAATTAAAAATTATTGAGATACACAAGATAAGACCAAATAGTGTGTGATGTTTCAGTAACAGCATTGTTACATCATCAGACAAAAGACTGAATAAGACAAATAATCACAGCATAATACAGTAACTATTTTAAACATGCTGTGATAAATTTTCTTATTTAGTACTTTTGTCTGATGATGGTAACAATGCTGTTAGCAAAATGTCATACACTATTTGGATTGGGTCTTATCACCTTGTGTTTATAATCCCAATTGTGCCATTACAAAATTATTAATGTGACAGCCTTGTTACTTTCTTCAGACTAAATTACTGTTAAATAGATGCAGCCATCTTGGTTTTGTTTTACTGAGCAATAAGCAAACATCAAAACTAATATATTTCAAACACAGTTGATATTTGGGTGAAATCCAATTTAACAGCCAGGATGTTTGCAATATCCCAGCTCTGGGATTCCATCGTATTGGGGGAATAAGTGACAACCCAACTTGACAACTTGTTGGTGGTTTTACACATTTACATATTGTAAGTCAGCTATGTAAACTGGAGGGAGACATGCCACAAACTGCATACAAATTGAAAGTAAACATGGCCTATGATACACATCTTTTTACAAACATATGTCAATATTTGTTTCAGTTTATGTTGTTATAATGATTGGGGATTAGAAACATTAGATAACAAGACAAATAAGTAAATTACATAATCACCTCAGAAATAGACAGCACCAAACACACTAACAAGATTTAGAACAGCATCTCAAGCCACTGAAGATAGAAAATAACAACAAATCTATCCACTTGCCCAAAATGTAGCTTGGTACCTGCAGCTCCAGAATTCATTTTGTCTTGCATTAAATACACTGAACAGGACCTTTGGGAGACTGCTTATCATAAAACAGCTTGAGGAGCATGGACTCATGGAATTTGTGAAATATTTATACAAGGGGATAAAGAAACAACAAAGAACAACATAATCTTATTGCCCGGCCTCCTATGTGGGGAGACTGGCAGAACCGCGTATATCAGAATCACTGAACACAAACGAAACATAAACAATAGAGACCCGAAGTCACTTATATACCAACATATTTCAAACACTGGCCCATAATTTTAACTTAGATCAACCCAAAGTCCTATATCAACACATAAACAATAAGCAGCACATATTGGTACTAGAATCCATCGTTTCATCACAAACAAACAGCATCAACAGGAAAATAGATCTACCGGAAATTTATCATATAATACCTCAATAGTTATCCTTTAGATATGCCCGGGTAGGTGGTCGGGTTGGAGGGACCCCCGCTTGGCTTTTCTATGTTGAAATGTTTTAACGTATACTAGTTTTAAACTTTACAAATTTTAAAATATTATACTATTTGCATACAGTGAATATCTTAATTTTGCTTATACAATATACTAAAATTATATCTAATTTATGTAAATATTCATGTATATATAATGGCTCAAAATATTTTGAAAAATTGGTAGTATTTCTGTGCTATCCATGCCTGTGGAAGAACTGCAAAGTTCGAAAGCTTGCACAAATATAATAAAAGATACTCCTTCGTAAAAACTTTTGATTCGTTATACACTTATCCAAATTGTATCTTATCACCACAAGGTAATAAGACCAAATCCAAATAAATAAAGTGACATTTCGGTAGCAACGCTGTTACTGAAACATCACACACTATTAAATTATTTGGATTAGGTCTTATTTTCTTGTATCTATATTCTATAATTGTGCCATGTCACTTGTGAAATAAACATAATATAATGATGTGGCACAATTTGGATTATTGATTACAAACACAAGGTAAAATATAAATAGATAGTGTGACGTTTCGTAACAACTCTGTTACCAAAACATCCATATTATTTATTTATAATTGGTCTTATTACCTGTGTTTATACATAATATTACAAACATGGATACCATGTGCTGTAAAACACACTGGTTATATCCATGTTATAAATATTATTATATTTGAAAAATCTATCAGTTAAATCTATTAAAGGGTCCGTAAAATTAATTGGCCGAGAAAACTGCTGTATGTAACCAATTAAAAAATTTATTTTAAAATGATATAATATGATTATGTAAAATAATGGAAACTGATTGCAAGTTTATTTTATACTTTTAATAGCCATGTTATCTTTTGGTAATTCAATGTAACAACTGGGATTTTTTTAAACAGCTGCCAGGTGCTTGAATATAGCTTTGAAGATCTTTTGATAAATAAATATCTATATTATGAATAGATTTATCTAAATCAGATTGAAATTTATATTCTTAACTTTGTAAAAGTACTTATTATATATGTCTTTTGGTGTGTTTATCAACAACTATAATTTCATATTTAAAAGTAATACAAAATGAGTTTTGATGTCTCTCACATGGTCTTATATTTGACTAGTGAATATTGTTAATAAGCTCGTTTATATATTTGACCTAATTGTCAAAACTGAAGAGTATTCATAAAAAACATATCAAAAACGTGCATAATGTATTTTTGGCTATAAATGTAGGCCTATTTTACTTACTTTTACATCAACGTCTTCATCTTCACCTTCCATTTATCGGTGGTGGGGTGGACGAATTTCACCGCCTCAAATTTGTTTTCTTCTGAAAGAAATCACACGCGATTAGTAACAATACGTTTTGAAATTGAAGATAGAAATAGAACATACCCCAACCTGCATCAGACATATTCAAGTCGCAGGTGCTGCGTTATGTCTCACGCGTATATTATATTAATAACAATATTTATATTTAATTAGTATTCAGTAGGCAAAAGAAATTAATTTAAAATGATATAGATAAGAAAAAGAAAATAACACAAAATTGTAAGCCACGATGATGATGTGAACAGAGATTAATCAGCCACCCTACGGCAAAAGGTAGAAAGGTGGTAAATAAAGTTTTTTTTTTTTTTTCACAGATATAATGAGCGTTTGTTGACTAATTTTAGTGGCTTATTTTAAATCAAATCATTTCCTATTAATAGTTATTTGCTTTAAAATTACCATGCATATATAATGCAATTGTAATTTATGTAAAATTGCCCCAAAAATAATATAATGTAACAGTTTGGTAAAAAAACATAGAAATAGTTCAAATTAAAATATTGAATTTATAAATTTTTTATTTGTTTAATTACTTTTCGAGATAGAATATTTTATTATTATAAAATGAAAAATACTTAGAGATTCTGAAAAATATTTTGGTATTTTGTACCAAACCACATTTTGTACTCTCAGGAATCTGGATCCACTCTAGAGTGAAAAAATTATAATCAACACTACACAAAAATTGAGATATCTTCAACTGTCCTAAATACCTTCTTAATATATAATTACTGTATGTTCTGAATATATTGAAAGGAAAATAAGCTATAGTGAAAAAAATTACACAGGTAATGTCAATTAAATGAAAGTATATTATTCCCATGATATATTACTTTCTACTGTAATCAAAATGATGGGACAATATATTTTTATTAAAATTAGAGAGAAACTATTAATTCCTTTCTCCTGAAAATCATAAAATAAAGAAAGAAATTATCTTAAAAGAACAGCAGAAAAAAAAAAGAACGTTTGAGAATTTATTTCTGAAATTTGGGTTTGCTTTTTCAGCAAAAATTTTTGAGTTAGCTGTTTTAGTTTGATTCTCTATCACCATCTAATAATGATTTTCACAACCACACAGAAGAAGGAAAAAGTTCCAACAACTTGGGAAAATTCAAAAGTTGATTGATGACCATATTTTTAAAAACTTTTTTAGTTTCATAATGGGACTATAATAGATTAAAACTCCATGAGATTGAGAATAGAACAGGC
>CP092867.1:5403448-5602040 GCA_030710605.1 Cordylochernes scorpioides | reverse complement strand
CTGGAGTTGAGAGATTTTGAAGGCATTTTCTAATTAATAAAATGTGATAAATGATAAGGCACAATGTGGATAATAAACACAAGGTAATAAGACCAAATCTCCAAAAAAATAAATAGTGTGCGACGTTTTGGTAACAGCGTTGTTAATATCTTCAGACAAAAGTACTGAATATGAAATTACTGAATTGGATTCAGTACTTTTGTCTGAAGATGGTAACAATGCTGTTACCGAAACGTCACACATTATTTATTTATTTGGGGATTTGGTCTTATTACCTTGTGTTTATAAAAAGTGATAAAGCACAATTTGGATTATATAACTACAAAGAGACCTAATCCAAATAAATTAATAGTGTGTTACGTTTCGTTAACAACGTTGTAACCGAAATGTCACACACTATTAATTTATTAGGTCTTATTTTCTTGTAACTAACTACTCAAAAAAACGTTATTAACTTATTAAAAATATATTTTTGACATTTTCCTTGGTCAGTTGTATTGATGTGAAGTTTGGACAATGACAGGAAAATTAGCTCTTGACATCTGGTATGGCAAAAAAAAATCCTCAAGATCAGTGAGTGCTGAAACACAGGGTATGGATGGTTGAAGGTTTGGTGTCCCTGGTTGACTTTGTATGGAGAAACCAAAAGGAATGATTAGGTACAATTTGGATTATAGATTAGAAAAACAGGATTATAAGACCAAATTATAATTATCGAATAGATTCAGTACTTTTATCTGATGATGGTAACAACACTGTTACCGGAACATCACACACTATTTATTTGGATTTGGTCTTCTTGTGTTTCTGATCCAAAGGAAGTTTGCAGGACCATACTGGAGTGAGACAAGGAAGGATTGGTTCGACAAACAAACTGAATGAAGATCTGGAATCAGAAGAGACAGAAGCGGGTGAAATGGTGTTCCAAGATAGCTGTACTACACTCATGGACAGAACTTAAGGAAGTTTTACCTTTCTGCATGTATATCGGGACAATAACTCTGAAAGATATTACAGTGACTTTTATTGAAGACAACACGAGATATCCAATATACACTCATGGAGACAAAACTTAAGGAAGTTTTACCTTTCTGCATGTATATCGGGACAATAACTCTGAAAGATATTACAGTGACTTTTATTGAAGACAACACGAGATAACCAATATACACTCATGGAGACAAAACTTAAGGAAGTTGTACCATGTATATCGGGACAATAACTCTGAAAGATATTACAGTGACTTTTATTGAAGACAACACGAGATAACCAATATACACTCATGGAGACAAAACTTAAGGAAGTTGTACCATGTATATCGGGACAATAACTCTGAAAGATATTACAGTGACTTTTATTGAAGACAACATGAGATAACCAATATACACTCATGGAGACAAAACTTAAGGAAGTTGTACCATGTATATCAGGACAATTACTCTGAAAGATATTACAGTGACCTTTATTGAAGACATACGAGATAACCAATATACACTCATGGAGACAAAACTTAAGGAAGTTGTACCATGTATATCGAGACAATAACTCTGAAAGATATTACAGTGACCTTTATTGAAGACAACATGAGATAACCAATATACACTCATGGAGACAAAACTTAAGGAAGTTGTACCATGTATATCGGGACAATTACTCTGAAAGATATTACAGTGACTTTTATTGAAGACAACATAAGATAACCAATATACACTCATGGAGACAAAACTTAAGGAAGTTGTACCATATATATCGGGACAATAACTCTGAAAGATATTACAGTGACCTTTATTGAAGACAACATGAGATAACCAATATACACTCATGGAGACAAAACTTAAGGAAGTTGTACCATGTATATCGGGACAATAACTCTGAAAGATATTACAGTGACTTTTATTGAAGACAACATGAGATAACCAATATACACTCATGGAGACAAAACTTAAGGAAGTTGTACCATGTATATCAGGACAATTACTCTGAAAGATATTACAGTGACCTTTATTGAAGACATACGAGATATCCAATATACACTCATGGAGACAAAACTTAAGGAAGTTGTACCATGTATATCGAGACAATAACTCTGAAAGATATTACAGTGACCTTTATTGAAGACAACATGAGATAACCAATATACACTCATGGAGACAAAACTTAAGGAAGTTGTACCATGTATATCGGGACAATAACTCTGAAAGATATTACAGTGACTTTTATTGAAGACAACATGAGATAACCAATATACACTCATGGAGACAAAACTTAAGGAAGTTGTACCATGTATATCGAGACAATTACTCTGAAAGATATTACAGTGACTTTTATTGAAGACAACACGAGATAACCAATATACACTCATGGAGACAAAACTTAAGGAAGTTGTACCATGTATATCGGGACAATAACTCTGAAAGATATTACAGTGACTTTTATTGAAGACAACACGAGATAACCAATATACACTCATGGAGACAAAACTTAAGGAAGTTGTACCATGTATATCTGGACAATAACTCTGAAAGATATTACAGTGACTTTTATTGAAGACAACACGAGATAACCAATATACACTCATGGAGACAAAACTTAAGGAAGTTGTACCATGTATATCGAGACAATTACTCTGAAAGATATTACAGTGACTTTTATTGAAGACAACACGAGATAACCAATATACACTCATGGAGACAAAACTTAAGGAAGTTGTACCATGTATATCGGGACAATAACTCTGAAAGATATTACAGTGACTTTTATTGAAGACAACATGAGATAACCAATATACACTCATGGAGACAAAACTTAAGGAAGTTGTACCATGTATATATCGGGACAATAACTCTGGAAGATATTACAGTGACCTTTATTGAAGACAACACGAGATAACCAATATACACTCATGGAGACAAAACTTAAGGAAGTTGTACCATGTATATATCGGGACAATTACTCTGAAAGATATTACAGTGACCTTTATTGAAGACACACGAGTAACCAATATACACTCATGGAGACAAAACTTAAGGAAGTTGTACCATGTATATATCGGGACAATAACTCTGGAAGATATTACAGTGACCTTTATTGAAGACAACACGAGATAACCAATATACACTCATGGAGACAAAACTTAAGGAAGTTGTACCATGTATATCGGGACAATTACTCTGAAAGATATTACAGTGACCTTTATTGAAGACACACGAGATATCCAATATACACTCATGGAGACAAAACTTAAGGAAGTTGTACCATGTATATCGGGACAATAACTCTGAAAGATATTACAGTGACCTTTATTGAAGACAACATGAGATAACCAATATACACTCATGGAGACAAAACTTAAGGAAGTTGTACCATGTATATCGGGACAATAACTCTGAAAGATATTACAGTGACCTTTATTGAAGACAACATGAGATAACCAATATACACTCATGGAGACAAAACTTAAGGAAGTTGTACCATGTATATATCGGGACAATAACTCTGAAAGATATTACAGTGACCTTTATTGAAGACAACATGAGATAACCAATATACACTCATGGAGACAGAACTTAAGGAAGTTGTACCATGTATATCGGGACAATAACTCTGAAAGATATTACAGTGACCTTTATTGAAGACACACGAGATAACCAATATACACTCATGGAGACAAAACTTAAGGAAGTTGTACCATGTATATATCGGGACAATAACTCTGGAAGATATTACAGTGACCTTTATTGAAGACAACACGAGATAACCAATATACACTCATGGAGACAAAACTTAAGGAAGTTGTACCATGTATATCGGGACAATTACTCTGAAAGATATTACAGTGACCTTTATTGAAGACACACGAGATATCCAATATACACTCATGGAGACAAAACTTAAGGAAGTTGTACCATGTATATCGGGACAATAACTCTGAAAGATATTACAGTGACCTTTATTGAAGACAACATGAGATAACCAATATACACTCATGGAGACAAAACTTAAGGAAGTTGTACCATGTATATATCGGGACAATAACTCTGAAAGATATTACAGTGACCTTTATTGAAGACAACATGAGATAACCAATATACACTCATGGAGACAGAACTTAAGGAAGTTGTACCATGTATATCGGGACAATAACTCTGAAAGATATTACAGTGACCTTTATTGAAGACACACGAGATAACCAATATACACTCATGGAGACAGAACTTAAGGAAGTTGTACCATGTATATCGACACAATAACTCTTAAAGATATTACAGTGACTTTTATTGAAGACAACATGAGATAACCAATATACACTCATGGAGACAAAACTTAAGGAAGTTGTACCATGTATATCGGGACAATTACTCTGAAAGATATTACAGTGACCTTTATTGAAGACAACATGAGATAACCAATATACACTAATGGAGACAAAACTTAAGGAAGTTGTACCATGTATATATCGGGACAATAACTCTGAAAGATATTACAGTGACCTTTATTGAAGACAACACGAGATATCCAATATACACTCATGGAGACAAAACTTAAGGAAGTTGTACCATATATATCGGGACAATTACTCTGAAAGATATTACAGTGACCTTTATTGAAGACAACACGAGATAACCAATATACACTCATGGAGACAAAACTTAAGGAAGTTGTACCATGTATATATCGGGACAATAACTCTGAAAGATATTACAGTGACCTTTATTGAAGACAACATGAGATAACCAATATACACTCATGGAGACAAAACTTAAGGAAGTTGTACCATATATATCGGGACAATTACTCTGAAAGATATTACAGTGACCTTTATTGAAGACAACATGAGATAACCAATATACACTCATGGAGACAAAACTTAAGGAAGTTGTACCATATATATCGGGACAATTACTCTGAAAGATATTACAGTGACCTTTATTGAAGACAACATGAGATAACCAATATACACTCATGGAGACAAAACTTAAGGAAGTTGTACCATATATATCGGGACAATTACTCTGAAAGATATTACAGTGACCTTTATTGAAGACAACACGAGATAACCAATATACACTCATGGAGACAAAACTTAAGGAAGTTGTACCATGTATATTGGGACAATTACTCTGAAAGATATTACAGTGACCTTTATTGAAGACAACACGAGATAACCAATATACACTCATGGAGACAAAACTTAAGGAAGTTGTACCATGTATATTGGGACAATTACTCTGAAAGATATTACAGTGACCTTTATTGAAGACAACACGAGATAACCAATATACACTCATGGAGACAAAACTTAAGGAAGCTGTACCATGTATATCGAGACAATAACTCTGAAATATATTATAGTGACCTTTATTGAAGACAACACGAGATAACCAATATACACTCATGGAGACAAAACTTAAGGAAGTTGTACCATGTATATCGGGACAATTACTCTGAAAGATATTACAGTGACCTTTATTGAAGACAACATGAGATAACCAATATACACTCATGGAGACAAAACTTAAGGAAGTTGTACCTTATATATTGGGACAATTACTCTGAAAGATATTACAGTGACCTTTATTGAAGACAACACGAGATAACCAATATACACTCATGGAGACAAAACTTAAGGAAGTTGTACCATGTATATTGGGACAATTACTCTGAAAGATATTACAGTGACCTTTATTGAAGACAACACGAGATAACCAATATACACTCATGGAGACAAAACTTAAGGAAGCTGTACCATGTATATCGAGACAATAACTCTGAAATATATTATAGTGACCTTTATTGAAGACAACACGAGATAACCAATATACACTCATGGAGACAAAACTTAAGGAAGTTGTACCATGTATATCGGGACAATTACTCTGAAAGATATTACAGTGACCTTTATTGAAGACAACATGAGATAACCAATATACACTCATGGAGACAAAACTTAAGGAAGTTGTACCATGTATATCGGGACAATTACTCTGAAAGATATTACAGTGACCTTTATTGAAGACAACATGAGATAACCAATATACACTCATGGAGACAAAACTTAAGGAAGTTGTACCATGTATATCGGGACAATTACTCTGAAAGATATTACAGTGACCTTTATTGAAGACAACACGAGATAACCAATATACACTCATGGAGACAAAACTTAAGGAAGTTGTACCATGTATATCGGGACAATTACTCTGAAAGATATTACAGTGACCTTTATTGAAGACAACACGAGATAACCAATATACACTCATGGAGACAAAACTTAAGGAAGTTGTACCATATATATCGGGACAATTACTCTGAAAGATATTACAGTGACCTTTATTGAAGACACACGAGATAACCAATATACACTCATGGAGACAAAACTTAAGGAAGTTGTACCATGTATATATCGGGACAATAACTCTGAAAGATATTACAGTGACCTTTATTGAAGACAACATGAGATAACCAATATACACTCATGGAGACAAAACTTAAGGAAGTTGTACCATGTATATCAGGACAATTACTCTGAAAGATATTACAGTGACCTTTATTGAAGACAACATGAGATAACCAATATACACTCATGGAGACAAAACTTAAGGAAGTTGTACCATGTATATATCGGGACAATAACTCTGAAAGATATTACAGTGACCTTTATTGAAGACAACATGAGATAACCAATATACACTCATGGAGACAAAACTTAAGGAAGTTGTACCATATATATCGGGACAATTACTCTGAAAGATATTACAGTGACCTTTATTGAAGACAACATGAGATAACCAATATACACTCATGGAGACAAAACTTAAGGAAGTTGTACCATGTATATCGAGACAATTACTCTGAAAGATATTACAGTGACCTTTATTGAAGACAACATGAGATAACCAATATACACTCATGGAGACAAAACTTAAGGAAGTTGTACCATGTATATTGGGACAATTACTCTGGAAGATATTACAGTGACCTTTATTGAAGACACACGAGATAACCAATATACACTCATGGAGACAAAACTTAAGGAAGTTGTACCATGTATATCTGGACAATTACTCTGAAAGATATTACAGTGACCTTTATTGAAGACAACACGAGATAACCAATATACACTCATGGAGACAAAACTTAAGGAAGTTGTACCATATATATCGGGACAATTACTCTGAAAGATATTACAGTGACCTTTATTGAAGACACACGAGATAACCAATATACACTCATGGAGACAAAACTTAAGGAAGTTGTACCATGTATATATCGGGACAATAACTCTGAAAGATATTACAGTGACCTTTATTGAAGACAACATGAGATAACCAATATACACTCATGGAGACAAAACTTAAGGAAGTTGTACCATATATATCGGGACAATAACTCTGAAAGATATTACAGTGACTTTTATTGAAGACAACACGAGATAACCAATATACACTCATGGAGACAAAACTTAAGGAAGTTGTACCATATATATCGGGACAATAACTCTGAAAGATATTACAGTGACCTTTATTGAAGACACACGAGATAACCAATATACACTCATGGAGACAAAACTTAAGGAAGTTGTACCATGTATATATCGGGACAATAACTCTGAAAGATATTACAGTGACCTTTATTGAAGACAACATGAGATAACCAATATACACTCATGGAGACAAAACTTAAGGAAGTTGTACCATGTATATCAGGACAATTACTCTGAAAGATATTACAGTGACCTTTATTGAAGACAACATGAGATAACCAATATACACTCATGGAGACAAAACTTAAGGAAGTTGTACCATGTATATATCGGGACAATAACTCTGAAAGATATTACAGTGACCTTTATTGAAGACAACATGAGATAACCAATATACACTCATGGAGACAAAACTTAAGGAAGTTGTACCATATATATCGGGACAATTACTCTGAAAGATATTACAGTGACCTTTATTGAAGACAACATGAGATAACCAATATACACTCATGGAGACAAAACTTAAGGAAGTTGTACCATGTATATCGAGACAATTACTCTGAAAGATATTACAGTGACCTTTATTGAAGACAACATGAGATAACCAATATACACTCATGGAGACAAAACTTAAGGAAGTTGTACCATGTATATTGGGACAATTACTCTGGAAGATATTACAGTGACCTTTATTGAAGACACACGAGATAACCAATATACACTCATGGAGACAAAACTTAAGGAAGTTGTACCATGTATATCTGGACAATTACTCTGAAAGATATTACAGTGACCTTTATTGAAGACAACACGAGATAACCAATATACACTCATGGAGACAAAACTTAAGGAAGTTGTACCATGTATATCGGGACAATTACTCTGGAAGATATTACAGTGACCTTTATTGAAGACACACGAGATAACCAATATACACTCATGGAGACAAAACTTAAGGAAGTTGTACCATGTATATATCGGGACAATAACTCTGAAAGATATTACAGTGACCTTTATTGAAGACAACATGAGATAATCAATATACACTCATGGAGACAAAACTTAAGGAAGTTGTACCATATATATCGGGACAATAACTCTGAAAGATATTACAGTGACTTTTATTGAAGACAACACGAGATAACCAATATACACTCATGGAGACAAAACTTAAGGAAGTTGTACCATATATATCGGGACAATTACTCTGAAAGATATTACAGTGACCTTTATTGAAGACAACATGAGATAACCAATATACACTCATGGAGACAAAACTTAAGGAAGTTGTACCATGTATATCGAGACAATTACTCTGAAAGATATTACAGTGACCTTTATTGAAGACAACATGAGATATCCAATATACACTCATGGAGACAAAACTTAAGGAAGTTGTACCATGTATATCGGGACAATAACTCTGAAAGATATTACAGTGACCTTTATTGAAGACAACATGAGATAACCAATATACACTCATGGAGACAAAACTTAAGGAAGTTGTACCATGTATATATCGGGACAATTACTCTGAAAGATATTACAGTGACCTTTATTGAAGACAACATGAGATAACCAATATACACTCATGGAGACAAAACTTAAGGAAGTTGTACCATATATATCGGGACAATAACTCTGAAAGATATTACAGTGACCTTTATTGAAGACAACACGAGATAACCAATATACACTCATGGAGACAAAACTTAAGGAAGTTGTACCATGTATATCGGGACAATTACTCTGAAAGATATTACAGTGACCTTTATTGAAGACAACACGAGATAACCAATATACACTCATGGAGACAAAACTTAAGGAAGTTGTACCATGTATATCGGGACAATTACTCTGAAAGATATTACAGTGACTTTTATTGAAGACACACGAGATAACCAATATACACTCATGGAGACAAAACTTAAGGAAGTTGTACCATGTATATATCGGGACAATTACTCTGAAAGATATTACAGTGACCTTTATTGAAGACAACATGAGATAACCAATATACACTCATGGAGACAAAACTTAAGGAAGTTGTACCATATATATCGGGACAATAACTCTGAAAGATATTACAGTGACTTTTATTGAAGACAACATGAGATAACCAATATACACTCATGGAGACAAAACTTAAGGAAGTTGTACCATATATATCGGGACAATTACTCTGAAAGATATTACAGTGACCTTTATTGAAGACAACATGAGATAACCAATATACACTCATGGAGACAAAACTTAAGGAAGTTGTACCATGTATATCGGGACAATTACTCTGAAAGATATTACAGTGACTTTTATTGAAGACAACACGAGATAACCAATATACACTCATGGAGACAAAACTTAAGGAAGTTGTACCATGTATATCGGGACAATAACTCTGAAAGATATTACAGTGACTTTTATTGAAGACAATATGAGATAACCAATATACACTCATGGAGACAAAACTTAAGGAAGTTGTACCATGTATATATCGGGACAATAACTCTGAAAGATATTACAGTGACTTTTATTGAAGACAACACGAGATAACCAATATACACTCATGGAGACAAAACTTAAGGAAGTTGTACCATATATATCGGGACAATAACTCTGAAAGATATTACAGTGACTTTTATTGAAGACAACACGAGATAACCAATATACACTCATGGAGACAAAACTTAAGGAAGTTGTACCATGTATATCGGGACAATTACTCTGAAAGATATTACAGTGACCTTTATTGAAGACAATATGAGATAACCAATATACACTCATGGAGACAAAACTTAAGGAAGTTGTACCATATATATCGGGACAATAACTCTGAAAGATATTACAGTGACTTTTATTGAAGACAACACGAGATAACCAATATACACTCATGGAGACAAAACTTAAGGAAGTTGTACCATATATATATCGGGACAATAACTCTGAAAGATATTACAGTGACCTTTATTGAAGACAACATGAGATAACCAATATACACTCATGGAGACAAAACTTAAGGAAGTTGTACCATGTATATATCGGGACAATAACTCTGAAAGATATTACAGTGACCTTTATTGAAGACAACATGAGATAACCAATATACACTCATGGAGACAAAACTTAAGGAAGTTGTACCATGTATATATCGGGACAATTACTCTGAAAGATATTACAGTGACCTTTATTGAAGACACACGAGTTAACCAATATACACTCATGGAGACAAAACTTAAGGAAGTTGTACCATGTATATATCGGGACAATTACTCTGAAAGATATTACAGTGACCTTTATTGAAGACAACATGAGATAACCAATATACACTCATGGAGACAGAACTTAAGGAAGTTGTACCATGTATATCGGGACAATAACTCTGAAAGATATTACAGTGACCTTTATTGAAGACAACATGAGATAACCAATATACACTCATGGAGACAAAACTTAAGGAAGTTGTACCATGTATATCGAGACAATAACTCTGAAAGATATTACAGTGACCTTTATTGAAGACAACATGAGATAACCAATATACACTCATGGAGACAAAACTTAAGGAAGTTGTACCATATATATCGGGACAATTACTCTGAAAGATATTACAGTGACTTTTATTGAAGACAACATGAGATAACCAATATACACTCATGGAGACAGAACTTAAGGAAGTTGTACCATGTATATATCGGGACAATTACTCTGAAAGATATTACAGTGACCTTTATTGAAGACAACACGAGATAACCAATATACACTCATGGAGACAAAACTTAAGGAAGTTGTACCATATATATCGGGACAATTACTCTGAAAGATATTACAGTGACTTTATTGAAGACAACATGAGATAACCAATATACACTCATGGAGACAAAACTTAAGGAAGTTGTACCATATATATCGGGACAATAACTCTGAAAGATATTACAGTGACCTTTATTGAAGATACATGAGATAACCAATATACACTCATGGAGACAAAACTTAAGGAAGTTGTACCATGTATATATCGGGACAATAACTCTGAAAGATATTACAGTGACCTTTATTGAAGACAACATGAGATAACCAATATACACTCATGGAGACAAAACTTAAGGAAGTTGTACCATGTATATATCGGGACAATAACTCTGAAAGATATTACAGTGACCTTTATTGAAGACAACACGAGATAACCAATATACACTCATGGAGACAAAACTTAAGGAAGTTGTACCATATATATCGGGACAATTACTCTGAAAGATATTACAGTGACCTTTATTGAAGACAACACGAGATAACCAATATACACTCATGGAGACAAAACTTAAGGAAGTTGTACCATATATATCGGGACAATTACTCTGAAAGATATTACAGTGACCTTTATTGAAGACAACATGAGATAACCAATATACACTCATGGAGACAGAACTTAAGGAAGTTGTACCATGTATATATCGGGACAATTACTCTGAAAGATATTACTGTGACCTTTATTGAAGACAACATGAGATAACCAATATACACTCATGGAGACAAAACTTAAGGAAGTTGTACCATATATATCGGGACAATTACTCTGAAAGATATTACAGTGACCTTTATTGAAGACACACGAGTTAACCAATATACACTCATGGAGACAAAACTTAAGGAAGTTGTACCATGTATATATCGGGACAATAACTCTGAAAGATATTACAGTGACCTTTATTGAAGACAACACGAGATAACCAATATACACTCATGGAGACAAAACTTAAGGAAGTTGTACCATGTATATCGGGACAATAACTCTGAAAGATATTACAGTGACCTTTATTGAAGACACACGAGTTAACCAATATACACTCATGGAGACAAAACTTAAGGAAGTTGTAGCATGTATATCGGGACAATAACTCTGAAAGATATTACAGTGACTTTTATTGAAGACAACATGAGATAACCAATATACACTCATGGAGACAAAACTTAAGGAAGTTGTACCATATATATCGGGACAATTACTCTGAAAGATATTACAGTGACTTTTATTGAAGACAACACGAGATAACCAATATACACTCATGGAGACAAAACTTAAGGAAGTTGTACCATGTATATCGAGACAATTACTCTGGAAGATATTACAGTGACCTTTATTGAAGACAACACGAGATAACCAATATACACTCATGGAGACAGAACTTAAGGAAGTTGTACCATGTATATATCGGGACAATAACTCTGAAAGATATTACAGTGACCTTTATTGAAGACAACACGAGATAACCAATATACACTCATGGAGACAAAACTTAAGGAAGTTGTACCATATATATCGAGACAATTACTCTGAAAGATATTACAGTGACCTTTATTGAAGACAACACGAGATAACCAATATACACTCATGGAGACAGAACTTAAGGAAGTTGTACCATGTATATATCGGGACAATAACTCTGAAAGATATTACAGTGACCTTTATTGAAGACAACATGAGATAACCAATATACACTCATGGAGACAAAACTTAAGGAAGTTGTACCATATATATCGGGACAATTACTCTGAAAGATATTACAGTGACCTTTATTGAAGACAACATGAGATAACCAATATACACTCATGGAGACAAAACTTAAGGAAGTTGTACCATGTATATATCGGGACAATAACTCTGAAAGATATTACAGTGACCTTTATTGAAGACACACGAGATAACCAATATACACTCATGGAGACAAAACTTAAGGAAGTTGTACCATGTATATCGGGACAATAACTCTGAAAGATATTACAGTGACCTTTATTGAAGACAACACGAGATAACCAATATACACTCATGGAGACAAAACTTAAGGAAGTTGTACCATGTATATATCGGGACAATTACTCTGAAAGATATTACAGTGACCTTTATTGAAGACAACATGAGATATCCAATATACACTCATGGAGACAGAACTTAAGGAAGTTGTACCATGTATATCGGGACAATAACTCTGAAAGATATTACAGTGACCTTTATTGAAGACAACATGAGATATCCAATATACACTCATGGAGACAAAACTTAAGGAAGTTGTACCATATATATCGGGACAATTACTCTGAAAGATATTACAGTGACCTTTATTGAAGACAACACGAGATAACCAATATACACTCATGGAGACAAAACTTAAGGAAGTTGTACCATGTATATCAGGACAATTACTCTGAAAGATATTACAGTGACTTTTATTGAAGACAACACGAGATAACCAATATACACTCATGGAGACAAAACTTAAGGAAGTTGTACCATGTATATATCGGGACAATTACTCTGAAAGATATTACAGTGACTTGTATTGAAGACAACATGAGATATCCAATATACACTCATGGAGACAAAACTTAAGGAAGTTGTACCATGTATATATCGAGACAATTACTCTGAAAGATATTACAGTGACCTTTATTGAAGACAACATGAGATATCCAATATACACTCATGGAGACAAAACTTAAGGAAGTTGTACCATGTATATATCGGGACAATTACTCTGAAAGATATTACAGTGACCTTTATTGAAGACAACATGAGATATCCAATATACACTCATGGAGACAAAACTTAAGGAAGTTGTACCATGTATATATCGGGACAATAACTCTGAAAGATATTACAGTGACCTTTATTGAAGACAACACGAGATAACCAATATACACTCATGGAGACAAAACTTAAGGAAGTTGTACCATGTATATATCGGGACAATTACTCTGAAAGATATTACAGTGACCTTTATTGAAGACAACATGAGATATCCAATATACACTCATGGAGACAAAACTTAAGGAAGTTGTACCATGTATATATCGAGACAATTACTCTGAAAGATATTACAGTGACCTTTATTGAAGACAACATGAGATATCCAATATACACTCATGGAGACAAAACTTAAGGAAGTTGTACCATGTATATATCGAGACAATTACTCTGAAAGATATTACAGTGACCTTTATTGAAGACAACATGAGATAACCAATATACACTCATGGAGACAAAACTTAAGGAAGTTGTACCATGTATATATCGGGACAATTACTCTGAAAGATATTACAGTGACCTTTATTGAAGACAACATGAGATATCCAATATACACTCATGGAGACAAAACTTAAGGAAGTTGTACCATGTATATATCGGGACAATAACTCTGAAAGATATTACAGTGACCTTTATTGAAGACAACATGAGATAACCAATATACACTCATGGAGACAAAACTTAAGGAAGTTGTACCATGTATATCGGGACAATTACTCTGAAAGATATTACAGTGACCTTTATTGAAGACAACATGAGATATCCAATATACACTCATGGAGACAAAACTTAAGGAAGTTGTACCATGTATATATCGGGACAATTACTCTGAAAGATATTACAGTGACCTTTATTGAAGACAACATGAGATAACCAATATACACTCATGGAGACAAAACTTAAGGAAGTTGTACCATGTATATATCGGGACAATAACTCTGAAAGATATTACAGTGACCTTTATTGAAGACAACATGAGATAACCAATATACACTCATGGAGACAAAACTTAAGGAAGTTGTACCATGTATATATCGGGACAATAACTCTGAAAGATATTACAGTGACCTTTATTGAAGACAACATGAGATATCCAATATACACTCATGGAGACAAAACTTAAGGAAGTTGTACCATGTATATATCGGGACAATTACTCTGAAAGATATTACAGTGACCTTTATTGAAGACAACACGAGATAACCAATATACACTCATGGAGACAAAACTTAAGGAAGTTGTAGCATGTATATCGGGACAATTACTCTGAAAGATATTACAGTGACTTTTATTGAAGACAACATGAGATAACCAATATACACTCATGGAGACAAAACTTAAGGAAGTTGTACCATGTATATATCGGGACAATTACTCTGAAAGATATTACAGTGACCTTTATTGAAGACAACATGAGATAACCAATATACACTCATGGAGACAAAACTTAAGGAAGTTGTAGCATGTATATCGGGACAATTACTCTGAAAGATATTACAGTGACTTTTATTGAAGACAACATGAGATAACCAATATACACTCATGGAGACAAAACTTAAGGAAGTTGTACCATGTATATTGGGACAATTACTCTGGAAGATATTACAGTGACCTTTATTGAAGACAACACGAGATAACCAATATACACTCATGGAGACAAAACTTAAGGAAGTTGTACCATGTATATTGGGACAATTACTCTGAAAGATATTACAGTGACCTTTATTGAAGACAACACGAGATAACCAATATACACTCATGGAGACAAAACTTAAGGAAGTTGTACCATGTATATATCGGGACAATAACTCTGAAAGATATTACAGTGACCTTTATTGAAGACAACATGAGATAACCAATATACACTCATGGAGACAGAACTTAAGGAAGTTGTACCATGTATATCGGGACAATTACTCTGAAAGATATTACAGTGACTTTTATTGAAGACAACATGAGATAACCAATATACACTCATGGAGACAAAACTTAAGGAAGTTGTAGCATGTATATCGGGACAATAACTCTGAAAGATATTACAGTGACCTTTATTGAAGACACACGAGATAACCAATATACACTCATGGAGACAAAACTTAAGGAAGTTGTACCATGTATATTGGGACAATTACTCTGGAAGATATTACAGTGACCTTTATTGAAGACACACGAGATAACCAATATACACTCATGGAGACAAAACTTAAGGAAGTTGTACCATGTATATTGGGACAATTACTCTGGAAGATATTACAGTGACCTTTATTGAAGACACACGAGATAACCAATATACACTCATGGAGACAAAACTTAAGGAAGTTGTACCATGTATATTGGGACAATTACTCTGGAAGATATTACAGTGACCTTTATTGAAGACACACGAGATAACCAATATACACTCATGGAGACAAAACTTAAGGAAGTTGTACCATGTATATCTGGACAATAACTCTGAAAGATATTACAGTGACCTTTATTGAAGACACACGAGATATCCAATATACACTCATGGAGACAAAACTTAAGGAAGTTGTACCATGTATATCGGGACAATTACTCTGAAAGATATTACAGTGACCTTTATTGAAGACACACGAGATAACCAATATACACTCATGGAGACAAAACTCAAGGAAGTTGTAGCATGTATATCGGGACAATAACTCTGAAAGATATTACAGTGACCTTTATTGAAGACAACACGAGATAACCAATATACACTCATGGAGACAGAACTTAAGGAAGTTGTACCATGTATATCGGGACAATAACTCTGAAAGATATTACAGTGACTTTTATTGAAGACAACACGAGATAACCAATATACACTCATGGAGACAAAACTTAAGGAAGTTGTACCATGTATATCGGGACAATAACTCTGAAAGATATTACAGTGACTTTTATTGAAGACACACGAGATAACCAATATACACTCATGGAGACAGAACTTAAGGAAGTTATACCCTTCAGCATGTATATCGGGACAATAACTCTGAAAGATATTACATGACTTTTATTGAAGACACACGAGATACCCAAGTGTGAACAACCTCTGTCTCCTTAAAAAATATATATGACTGGCGACTTTACACTTCCTTAAGTTTTGTCCATTCCATATATAATGGAACCTTGTTATAAAACAAGGTAGCTGCAGCTACACCAACAGAAAATGTGAATTCCACCAAGTGATTCCACTGTGGCAGAAATATAATCTATCTCTTCATTTATCCTAATATATGTTTCTTTGTCTGCTGATTGGCCATCTGCTATCACATGACCAAGCCAATCAGTATTTAGTTCAGTAAGCCAACACTATTTTTTTAAACGCCCCAAAGGTTGAAATGTATCAATGAAGTACAATATATTGTTGCCTCAATACTCTGTACTTATATCTCCCTTTCAATCCTTCTATTTTTAACAACAAAACTTATTTCAAGGTTGTAGCTACAAGGTAATGAAAAGCTACAATATTATAAATTATAAACACAAGGTAATAAGACCAAATCCAAAAAAATAGTGTGTGATGTTTTGGTAACAATGCTGGTACAGAAATGTCACATTATTTATTTGGATTTGGTCTTATTACCTTGTGTTTATAATATTGTACCTTATCACACACACACACACAAAGGTAGCAGAGACGAGCTAGGACACACTTGGCAGTGGCTGTCTCATCAAAACCACAAATGGCATTGAGAAAATGAACAGAAGAAACCCAGATTTTTGCTCAGTCTTCAGATCAGAACTTATAGCCATCTATGAAGCCTTAAAATCCATCAGAAATACTAATTATCAAGATATCTGGATTCTTACTGATAGTAGAAGTGCCATACAACACTTGAGTCACACAGGGGAACTTAGAGACAAAGTAAGCAGGAACATAATTGGCTATCTCCAAAAGCTCTCAAAAATTCACCTTCAATGGATACCCTCACATGTTGGAATTGAAGGCAATGAAGCTGCTGATGTGCTAGCGAAAAAAGGCACAAAAGAACCCTTGCCACAGAAAAATAAACTTACCTTTAAAGAAATAGAAACAGTAGCCAAAACAAAAATAAACAAGAACTGGAGGATCCCACCTAAGCACAGTTGGTACAGTGGAGTGAACCCAGGAGGAGCTCTGAACATCAGAAATAGACAGCATCAAACAACACTAACAAGATTTAGAACAGGCCATCTCAAGCCATTGAAGATAGAAAATAATAACAAAATCTACCCCACTTGCCCAAAATGTAGCTTGGCACCTGCAGCTCCAGAACACATTTTGGCCACTGCTCATCATAAAAAAGCTCGAGGAGCATGAACCCATGGAATTTGTGTAATCTTTACACAAGGGGATAAGAAACAACAACAACAAGCCTTATTAAAACAAGCAGTCTTATACAGATTCACCACGGGAAGAAATAATTGATGGAGCTCCTATACTCCAGGCAGCGTAGCACCCAACAACAGCCTCCAGGTCCGACGCATGTCCAATAGACACACGTTCCTTCGTGCATACGTCATGGTTAACGAATCACTGAACAGGATGGTGTGGAATCAGCTGCGTTCTAGTCTTCGCTTTCCTCATCCAAATGGACCCCGGCATTTGGCAATTCTATTAATCTCCTCCGAACGGTGACTGCGGCCTTGTAGAATTTATATAAACCAAAGACCTTGATCAAACATCATTCATCCAGTTATATATTGGTTGACTATCGGATTGAGACAAGGATAAATCACCCAAGAGTTCCCCTCTTTGTTTCTCCAAGTAACAGCAACCAAATATTATATGCATCGTTTTGTATTCCGATATTACACACAATTGTAGCTTATTTCAGAGATATACTCATTATTCCGAGCTCTATCCTGGAACACACACAAACTACAGTACACTTGGCCACTTTCTGCCGCTTCCATGGAGGCTGAATGGATTATAAACACAAGGTAATAAGACCAAATCCAAATAAATAAAGTGTGTGACATCTTGGTAACAGTGTTGTTACCATCAGACAAAAGTACTGACGCTGTTACTGAAACATCACACTATTTATTTATTTGGTTTTATTACCTTGTCAAAAGTCTGTTTAGACAACAAAAGTAAACAACTGTGTGTAGGAAGAGGATTTCTTTTGCTTATCCCTAGTACACGTGGTACAGGCCATGATAATCATGGTGGGTAATCCCTAGTACACGTGGCCATGATAATCATGGTGGGTAATCCCTAGTACACGTGGTACAGGCCATGATAATCATGGTGGGTAATCCCTAGTACACGTGGTACAGGCCATGATAATCATGGTGGGTAATCCCTAGTACACGTGGTACAGGCCATGATAATCATGGTGGGTAATCCCTAGTACACGTGGTACAGGCCATGATAATCATGGTGGGTAATCCCTAGTACACGTGGTACAGGCCATGATAATCATGGTGGGTAATCCCTAGTACACGTGGTACAGGCCATGATAATCATGGTGGGTAATCCCTAGTACACGTGGTACAGGCCATGTAATCATGGTGGGTAATCCCTAGTACACGTGGTACAGGCCATGATAATCATGGTGGGTAATCCCTAGTACACGTGGTACAGGCCATGATAATCATGGTGGGTAATCCCTAGTACACGTGGTACAGGCCATGATAATCATGGTGGGTAATCCCTAGTACACGTGGTACAGGCCATGATAATCATGGTGGGTAATCCCTAGTACACGTGGCCATGATAATCATGGTGGGTAATCCCTAGTACACGTGGTACAGGCCATGATAATCATGGTGGGTAATCCCTAGTACACGTGGCCATGATAATCATGGTGGGTAATCCCTAGTACACGTGGCCATGATAATCATGGTGGGTAATCCCTAGTACACGTGGCCATGATAATCATGGTGGGTAATCCCTAGTACACGTGGCCATGATAATCATGGTGGGTAATCCCTAGTACACGTGGCCATGATAATCATGGTGGGTAATCCCTAGTACACGTGGTACAGGCCATGATAATCATGGTGGGTAATCCCTAGTACACGTGGCCATGATAATCATGGTGGGTAATCCCTAGTACACGTGGCCATGATAATCATGGTGGGTAATCCCTAGTACACGTGGCCATGATAATCATGGTGGGTAATCCCTAGTACACGTGGCCATGATAATCATGGTGGGTAATCCCTAGTACACGTGGCCATGATAATCATGGTGGGTAATCCCTAGTACACGTGGCCATGATAATCATGGTGGGTAATCCCTAGTACACGTGGCCATGATAATCATGGTGGGTAATCCCTAGTACACGTGGTACAGGCCATGATAATCATGGTGGGTAATCCCTAGTACACGTGGTACAGGCCATGATAATCATGGTGGGTAATCCCTAGTACACGTGGTACAGGCCATGATAATCATGGTGGGTAATCCCTAGTACACGTGGTACAGGCCATGATAATCATGGTGGGTAATCCCTAGTACACGTGGTACAGGCCATGATAATCATGGTGGGTAATCCCTAGTACACGTGGCCATGATAATCATGGTGGGTAATCCCTAGTACACGTGGCCATGATAATCATCTGTAATCCAGAACACATTTTGGCTTGCATTAGATGCACTAAACAGGACCTTTGGGAGAGGCCGCTGCTCATCATAAAACAGCTCGAGGAGCATGAACTCATGGAATTCGTGTAATCTTTACACAAGGGGATAAGAAACAACAACAACAACAACATGATAATCATGGTGGGTAATCCCTAGTACACGTGGTACAGGCCATGATAATCATGGTGGGTAATCCCTAGTACACGTGGTACAGGCCATGATAATCATGGTGGGTAATCCCTAGTACACGTGGCCATGATAATCATGGTGGGTAATCCCTAGTACACGTGGTACAGGCCATGATAATCATGGTGGGTAATCCCTAGTACACGTGGTACAGGCCATGATAATCATGGTGGGTAATCCCTAGTACACGTGGCCATGATAATCATGGTGGGTAATCCCTAGTACACGTGGCCATGATAATCATGGTGGGTAATCCCTAGTACACGTGGCCATGATAATCATGGTGGGTAATCCCTAGTACACGTGGTACAGGCCATGATAATCATGGTGGGTAATCCCTAGTACACGTGGTACAGGCCATGATAATCATGGTGGGTAATCCCTAGTACACGTGGTACAGGCCATGATAATCATGGTGGGTAATCCCTAGTACACGTGGTACAGGCCATGATAATCATGGTGGGTAATCCCTAGTACACGTGGTACAGGCCATGATAATCATGGTGGGTAATCCCTAGTACACGTGGTACAGGCCATGATAATCATGGTGGGTAATCCCTAGTACACGTGGTACAGGCCATGATAATCATGGTGGGTAATCCCTAGTACACGTGGTACAGGCCATGATAATCATGGTGGGTAATCCCTAGTACACGTGGTACAGGCCATGATAATCATGGTGGGTAATCCCTAGTACACGTGGTACAGGCCATGTAATCATGGTGGGTAATCCCTAGTACACGTGGTACAGGCCATGATAATCATGGTGGGTAATCCCTAGTACACGTGGTACAGGCCATGATAATCATGGTGGGTAATCCCTAGTACACGTGGTACAGGCCATGATAATCATGGTGGGTAATCCCTAGTACACGTGGTACAGGCCATGATAATCATGGTGGGTAATCCCTAGTACACGTGGTACAGGCCATGATAATCATGGTGGGTAATCCCTAGTACACGTGGTACAGGCCATGATAATCATGGTGGGTAATCCCTAGTACACGTGGTACAGGCCATGATAATCATGGTGGGTAATCCCTAGTACACGTGGCCATGATAATCATGGTGGGTAATCCCTAGTACACGTGGCCATGATAATCATGGTGGGTAATCCCTAGTACACGTGGCCATGATAATCATGGTGGGTAATCCCTAGTACACGTGGCCATGATAATCATGGTGGGTAATCCCTAGTACACGTGGCCATGATAATCATGGTGGGTAATCCCTAGTACACGTGGCCATGATAATCATGGTGGGTAATCCCTAGTACACGTGGTACAGGCCATGATAATCATGGTGGGTAATCCCTAGTACACGTGGCCATGATAATCATGGTGGGTAATCCCTAGTACACGTGGCCATGATAATCATGGTGGGTAATCCCTAGTACACGTGGCCATGATAATCATGGTGGGTAATCCCTAGTACACGTGGCCATGATAATCATGGTGGGTAATCCCTAGTACACGTGGCCATGATAATCATGGTGGGTAATCCCTAGTACACGTGGCCATGATAATCATGGTGGGTAATCCCTAGTACACGTGGCCATGATAATCATGGTGGGTAATCCCTAGTACACGTGGTACAGGCCATGATAATCATGGTGGGTAATCCCTAGTACACGTGGTACAGGCCATGATAATCATGGTGGGTAATCCCTAGTACACGTGGTACAGGCCATGATAATCATGGTGGGTAATCCCTAGTACACGTGGTACAGGCCATGATAATCATGGTGGGTAATCCCTAGTACACGTGGTACAGGCCATGATAATCATGGTGGGTAATCCCTAGTACACGTGGCCATGATAATCATGGTGGGTAATCCCTAGTACACGTGGCCATGATAATCATCTGTAATCCAGAACACATTTTGGCTTGCATTAGATGCACTAAACAGGACCTTTGGGAGAGGCCGCTGCTCATCATAAAACAGCTCGAGGAGCATGAACTCATGGAATTCGTGTAATCTTTACACAAGGGGATAAGAAACAACAACAACAACAACATGATAATCATGGTGGGTAATCCCTAGTACACGTGGTACAGGCCATGATAATCATGGTGGGTAATCCCTAGTACACGTGGTACAGGCCATGATAATCATGGTGGGTAATCCCTAGTACACGTGGCCATGATAATCATGGTGGGTAATCCCTAGTACACGTGGTACAGGCCATGATAATCATGGTGGGTAATCCCTAGTACACGTGGTACAGGCCATGATAATCATGGTGGGTAATCCCTAGTACACGTGGCCATGATAATCATGGTGGGTAATCCCTAGTACACGTGGCCATGATAATCATGGTGGGTAATCCCTAGTACACGTGGCCATGATAATCATGGTGGGTAATCCCTAGTACACGTGGTACAGGCCATGATAATCATGGTGGGTAATCCCTAGTACACGTGGTACAGGCCATGATAATCATGGTGGGTAATCCCTAGTACACGTGGCCATGATAATCATGGTGGGTAATCCCTAGTACACGTGGCCATGATAATCATGGTGGGTAATCCCTAGTACACGTGGCCATGATAATCATCTGTAATCCAGAACACATTTTGGCTTGCATTAGATGCACTAAACAGGACCTTTGGGAGAGGCCGCTGCTCATCATAAAACAGCTCGAGGAGCATGAACTCATGGAATTCGTGTAATCTTTACACAAGGGGATAAGAAACAACAACAACAACAACATGATAATCATGGTGGGTAATCCCTAGTACACGTGGTACAGGCCATGATAATCATGGTGGGTAATCCCTAGTACACGTGGTACAGGCCATGATAATCATGGTGGGTAATCCCTAGTACACGTGGCCATGATAATCATGGTGGGTAATCCCTAGTACACGTGGCCATGATAATCATGGTGGGTAATCCCTAGTACACGTGGCCATGATAATCATGGTGGGTAATCCCTAGTACACGTGGCCATGATAATCATGGTGGGTAATCCCTAGTACATGTGGTACAGGCCATGATAATCATGGTGGGTAATCCCTAGTACACGTGGTACAGGCCATGATAATCATGGTGGGTAATCCCTAGTACACGTGGTACAGGCCATGATAATCATGGTGGGTAATCCCTAGTACACGTGGCCATGATAATCATGGTGGGTAATCCCTAGTACACGTGGCCATGATAATCATGGTGGGTAATCCCTAGTACACGTGGCCATGATAATCATGGTGGGTAATCCCTAGTACACGTGGTACAGGCCATGATAATCATGGTGGGTAATCCCTAGTACACGTGGCCATGATAATCATGGTGGGTAATCCCTAGTACACGTGGTACAGGCCATGATAATCATGGTGGGTAATCCCTAGTACACGTGGTACAGGCCATGATAATCATGGTGGGTAATCCCTAGTACACGTGGCCATGATAATCATGGTGGGTAATCCCTAGTACACGTGGCCATGATAATCATGGTGGGTAATCCCTAGTACACGTGGCCATGATAATCATGGTGGGTAATCCCTAGTACACGTGGCCATGATAATCATGGTGGGTAATCCCTAGTACACGTAGCCATGATAATCATGGTGGGTAATCCCTAGTACACGTGGCCATGATAATCATGGTGGGTAATCCCTAGTACACGTAGCCATGATAATCATGGTGGGTAATCCCTAGTACACGTGGCCATGATAATCATGGTGGGTAATCCCTAGTACACGTGGTACAGGCCATGATAATCATGGTGGGTAATCCCTAGTACACGTGGCCATGATAATCATGGTGGGTAATCCCTAGTACACGTGGCCATGATAATCATGGTGGGTAATCCCTAGTACACGTGGCCATGATAATCATGGTGGGTAATCCCTAGTACACGTGGCCATGATAATCATGGTGGGTAATCCCTAGTACACGTGGCCATGATAATCATGGTGGGTAATCCCTAGTACACGTGGCCATGATAATCATGGTGGAGCGACTGCTTTTACTGTAAGGAAGAGGATGGAACTATTCGATGCAGTTTATGGCGACAGTCAATAGATGGCGTCTATTTTGATGGGAGAGGTTTACTTTTATACATTTAAGGCAATTGTTTTATTTTGTCCCATTCCCAACAGGTTGAGAGATAGGAACAGAGATATCACCAAATAACCAACAATATGAGAATTATTAGAGAAATAAACCAACAATTTCCTTACAGAGCATCATTTTGTTACAACTCACATGTACAATAAGGCACAATGTGGATTTATAAGCACAAGGTAATAAGACCAAATAAATAAATAGTGTGTGATGTTTCGGTAACAGCACCGTTACTATCATTAGTACCTTTGTACAATGATGGTAACAACGCTGTTACTGAAATGTCACACACTATTTATTTGGTCTTATTACCTTGTGCTTAACTAGAGGATCCCACCTAAGCACAGTTGGTACAGTGGAGTGAACCCAGGAGGAGCTCTGAACATCAGAAATAGACCATCAAACAACACTAACAAGATTTAGAACAGGCCATCTCAAGCCATTGAAGATAGAAAATAATAACAAAATCTACCCCACTTGCCCAAAATGGCATCTCCAGAACACATTTTGGCTTGTGTTAGATGCACTAAACAGGACCTTTGGGAGAGGCCGCTGCTCATCATAAAACAGCTCGAGGAGCATGGACTCATGGAATTCGTGTAATCTTTACACAAGGGGATAAGAAACAACAAATTTGTACATATCTTGGCTACATCTATATAATTGCACACCTTGTCTTTACGCCCATTGAAGAACAATGGCATTCGAAAGCTAACGAAATAAACATGTTTTATAGAATAAGTTTATAATCTTACTTTTTTTTTTTTGCTCATCCCTAGTACACGTGGTACAGGCCATGATAATCATGGTGGGTAGAAGTAGGTGACTGCTTTTACTGTAATTGCACCACATGTCTACACATGTGAAAAGCAGTTCGACTTTGCACTTACAAATGTGCCAGATACCCGTTTGGTTACTTGCACTCGCTGGTGGGGTTGGACTTTTGCAAGAATCGGGGGCCATTGGAGCATTATTTTTTTAAACATAAAAAAAGTGCCCAATGCGGGAATCGAACCCGGGTCGTAGCGGTCAAAAACCAACGGCTTAGACCATCCTTCCATCTTAGACCCCCATCTTACAACATAGTTATGTTGATCCAAAGTTTGATGTCTACATCCTAACCAAAGTTCCTTCATTGAAAAGGAAGAAGCTCTCGGACAGTAACCTCCTCCAACAGGCTGCCCAACCTTTTCAACAAAGGAACTTGTTGCAGCAGTTCTCTATCTACAATCCCATGTCACCATGTTGCAAGTATTGTACCATAGCTTTCCAACGGGTCAAAATATCACAAATCCTTACTAAATGTGGAAAAAATGGCGAAAAACAACACAGGTTTCAATAAATATAAAAGAGAGAGAGAAAAAAATAATTCACAAAGATTATTTTTTAAAAAATATATCTTTGCTTTTATTTTTTCAAATCCAATACTTTTATTGATATTATTTTCAATTATAAATATAATATATTACAGGGGGAGGGGGGGGGGACAACCAAACAAACTGGAGGAGATAATATATTACATAATTTATTGTCTCCTGAGGAAACACATTGGTCGGGAGGGGGGGGGGGTTTTGATTGCTATGTGGGGGAATGGACGGAGCAACAACTTCACAACAAAGTGGGAGATTTGTACAGAACAATTGGCGGACTTAGACAAGGTCCGGGGTTAGATGAAGTCCTCAAAGTCATCACCACCGTAGTCCTCCATGTAGTTGTTGCCTCTGTCCAGTTTCAGGGTGGCTTTCTTCCCTCCGGCCTTCTTCTTAGCCTTGCCCTGCACCACACGTTGACATCAATTTTCCCGGATGAAACAATGTCAAATTGTTGCCCAGCATGCTGTGGTAAAATTCTCTCATTCAGTACTTTTGTCTGAAGATGGTAACAACGGTTACTGAAACGTCACACACTATTTATTTATTTGGTCTTATTACCTTGTGTTGCCCACCAATATGTTGACTTTTGATGGACAAATATTCTCTATGTAAATTAGGTCCGTGTAGTTTCTCAGCGTACAGAAGTGCCTTCTATGCTGTTGGCCAAATACATTTGGCTCTTTTCTCCCCCCTCCTCAGCCCAAATAATCCCACTCACCTTTTGAGATTTGACCTTTTCATTGGCCAAGGCATTCAGCACGCTGGAGAGCTTCTTTACCTCCTCAGCTTCAACTGTCACACAGCGTTGAGACCTGGGGACAAGGGTGGAGTCCACTACTCACAGTTGACACAGAGATCCCTCATGAAGTCTTCTAGGAATGGCATGTAGAGGGCAGACTTCTACACACACACACATTGTGTCACTGGGCACACATGGACGGCACCAACCAACCTCTAGACTCTGCAGCTTGTCAACCACCAGCTTCTTGAACTCATCAAACTCCTCCTTTGTCGAGGGGTTCTGGCTCTCAAAGGAGTCCGAGCTGGGGGCTTCTGTCAGCCCTGCACATGTGGATAACATTAGACAAACTGTCCTATCAGACAGTAAGATGGCTTCTAGGGACAAGTTCCATCAAGTTTCTGCCTGCAACTCTTGGGCAAATTTGGAAGATTTGTCAAGAATGGTGCTGTTCACCAAGCTAGGATTGTCACTATAGGCCACAGTTCTGACAGAAGTATTCACCAAAGACTCACCGAAAGTTTCTCTGGCCATTTCAAAGTCTGACTCCTCCTGGAGCTTCCGTAGCCGCAGCTTCTCTGCCATTTGTTCCTCTGGGGTCATCAGCTTCCTCGCCTCTTCTTCCTGCACAAAAGTCATGTATGGCACATAGCTCAACACATATAGCCATCAAAATACAAAACTATTACAGATGTGTATGATTCTTTTTAAAAATAAACAATTTCTACTTCTTACTGCAATGGAATTTTTGATAACAGATGGCACACTATAACATATAGCCGTGTACGGCACATAGCACAACATGTCATTACCTTTCTCCTCTCCTCATCTTCCCTCCTCTTCTGCTCCTCCTTCTCTGCCAGGATCTGTTTCAGGTTCTTCTTCTTGGGCTGGCTGCTGGCTACACACACCCACGTGGTGTACAGACCGGGTGAATGGCTCACCTCTCTCCTTAGGTGGTTATAACATCACAGGGTTATAACAACATTAAATCTCATTCCCAAGCCACATTGCTACACCAGCTTTATCACATCACAACTGACCTCAGTTCAACCCAGGGACTTCAGCTGGGATTCTTCACTTACATTTTAGAACAAACCTCGGGGAGAAAGAAAAAGAGTTTGTAAAGGGAAGAAATATTGTGTACACTGTACAAGTAGTTCTTGTATATTTATTTTTTAAATTCCATTTTTGGTTGAATTAAAATATGGCAATATGATAAGGTACAATTTGGATTTTAGATTAAAAACACAAGTCAATTAGACCAAATCCAAATAAATAGTGTGTGATGTAACAACAGTGCTGTTACCATCATCAGTACAGAGAATGTCTGATGACAACGTTGGTTCCAAAAGGTCTCGCACTATTCATGTATTTGGACCTTGTGAACCTTGTGTTAAAATATGGTAGATTGAAAGGATTTGGTCAACTTACAACACAGGTTGCAATGTACCTCCTGGTGAGGTTAGAGCAAGTCCCTTGGTCAATTGTGTGGTTTCCATCTCTCAACTACTCACTCACAAACACAAGGCCAAATAAATAGTGTGTGAAGTTTCGGTCAAAGAGCATTGTTACCATCCTCATAATATTACCAAAACATCACACACCTATTTGAACTTATTGTGTTTCTAATCTATAATCCAAATGGTACCTTAGTAAACTCACTCATAAAGTTTTTTTTTCCTAAATCACTAGCCCTAACAAATTTATGCAAATTTGTAAAATCAAAGAAAATTTATAAATCCATATCATCAATTGGGAGAAATATTTACATTGACAGTCGAGATAACACTTCACTAAAATGTGTTGACACATCACAATATCTGGCTTTGTTGGAAGTGTGTACCACAGCAGTGGAATCCTACAAACTCTGACATGGCTTGGAGGGATGGAACAACTTCAAGAACAACTTTCTCCATCCCAGTTTGTCAACAAAGAGAAATATTCCATCCAGGGAAGTGTTTCTTGTAAAAAATATAATTGACTCTCCGAGCTTTCTGGACCTTGGAGCCTTCTACAGCAGTGTAGTTACAGTGCTGTAATTAATCACACTCCTGTGGCTTCAAGGCCCAGAAAGCTCGAGTCAATTATATTATATTTTTACAAGATCCTCTTCCCTGGATGGAATATTTTCTCTCAAATGACATCATAGGAGGGATTGTTGTTTTTGGGGAGGAGAGGTTTGCTAATCAGCATGAAGCAACAAGTTTACCAGCAGTGGGCTGGGGTGGGGCCTCATTCTCCTCTGGAGGGTCCTCGTCATCCCAGTTGTCCTGGACACAGCACAGAGCTCAGTGGGCAATATTGACACTTATATATACACTTTCTCCTGAGAGATACAGAAAAGGAGTGGTGGGGTAAAGAAGAAATAATTTCAAATATGGGAAATATGTAGATATAAAGTACTTTGTAATTGTTACATGAGGTTTAAGATGGGCCTATTTTGTTTATCCCTAAATATTTTAAATAAAAATTTCAATTTTAAAGATCATTGGTTGGTCGGAAATTTGTTTGGAAGCTACTACATCAGCCAATTACTTAGTTTACAACGTTTCAGTGTCTTCCTGTCATTTTCCAAGGAGAATGGTGACAGGAAGTCAATGAAACGTTGGAAACTAAGTAAGTAATTGATTGATGTAGTTATATACAGTATAACCTCGTTAATTCGACACACCCCAATTCGACACTCGGCGATAATTCGACCATGTTCCGATGTCCCGACCTCCGGCCTATCAAATAACAAACCGTAATTCGACAGTATCGATAATACGACAGTTCCGATAGTTCGACCATTTTAAAATTCGAATTTTGACAGTTGAATGTTATTTTACATGCAACTTTACCGCTAAACGGTATTACGGCGGCGACGATCGGCATCGGCGGGCGCCGATACGATCACGCCTGCGCACTTTTGGTTTCTGGTTAGTTTAAGTTTCACTTTGCAGTGCCGTTGCGCAATTTCACGGATGTTATTGTTGTTTTTTTTTACACGGGAATTTCGGCATCATGCGCTAACTAATAATAATTTTTTTTTTATTATTTTTAACATTGAAATATTTTAGCTATTTTTAAATTTATAAATAATTTCTTTTTAAATAAATAAATCTTTATAAAATGTAGCCACAATGAATATGATAACATTTTATTTCAATATTCCATTTCTGTGTTATTATAAAAGATTTAAACACAAAATCAATAACACCTGCAGCAGCAGTGGATGACTTTAATACATTAAAATTTATTTATTAAAAGACATTTCAGAAGAAGAAAGACATGCATGTTTTTTCAAAATGACCATCTGGAATAAATACTGAATAGGATTTCAGTGCAAAAACAGACATCTATAAAGGAATTTTTTAAAAGATCTCTTCATGATAATTTTTAAATAATATTTTAAAATTTTCTTTTTATATTTACCATATTTATTTCCTTTCAACTGCTATATTTTTCAATTAGAATAAAATATTATTTAATATATTATATTTAATATTTTAATGTCTGTAGAGTTAATATTTGATTATATTACTGAAAAGAAACACATTGCCAGTAAATTTATTTGTTACAATTATTTATGTTTCTAAAATATGTATTAATGTCATTTTGTCCCTGATACTAAAAGTTAATCATGAAAATAAAATAAAAACACACAATGGTTTCAATTAATATCATTAATTTATATTACAAGGCTATTTTTAAAAAATATTATTTTAGCAAGTTAGATGATTACCTAATCTCACCTTAATTCAACACTTCCTTTAATTCAACCGAAAGCTCTGATCCCTTGGGGTATTGAATTAAAGAGGTTCGACTGTATTTTTACAAAAATTTCAATTTTGTATTTTTTTAAGAATATAAAATCACATTTGTATTTTGCAACATGTATTTAAAGATTGATGTGCTAAATAAAGATATAAAGTTGTCGTCTCCACTTATCTAACCTTAGGAAGGTTCTGACAGGACATGGAGGAGGAGATAAATCAAGGCTGACCCAGTGAAACAATATCATATACACAGGTATTCCCTCCATTCTACACATGGGAGGTTGTGGGAGAGGGCCACTGTGTGTCAACAGTCCAACATACCAATACAAGGTAATAAGACCTAATCCAAATAATTTAATAGTGTGTGACGTTTCGGCAACAGCATTGTTACCATCACCAGACAAAAGATTTTAAAATATTGATTTTTTTATATTTTTGTCTGATGATGGTAACAATGCTGTTGCTAAAACATCACACACTAATAAATTATTTGGATTAGGTCTATTTTTCTTGTATTATAATCTATAATCCAAATTGTGCTTTATCAGTCCAACATCCCCCTCTATTGAACTAAACAGTTAATCTGCCACAGGTTATATCTGGTAAATGATTCAGCCATGACACACTGGGTCATTTTTGTCCAATGACATCCTCCATAGTTGGTATTTGTCAACTGTCTCATGTCAACACACCATTTACTTGGATTTACTCTATTACCTGGTGCTTCTGATCTATAATCCAAATTGTACCCTATCACAGTGTGTGTGAATATTTGTATTTAAAAATAATGGGTTTGATGTGTGTATTTAAATATTTTGTTTAAATCTTGATAAAGCACAATTTGGATTATAGATACAAGAAAATATAGATACACACTATTAAATTATTTGGATTAGGTCTTATTTTCTTGTATGTTTAAATATATTCTACCTCTTGATTATGATGGGTTGTAAATTTAGAATTAATGACTAAAAGTTGAAAATCCTAATAAAAGAATTGTTTAAAAAAAAAGTTTTTATCAAAATGCAATATAAAAATGTGAAAATAAATATTTCAGCGCCATTAAACAATCAGAGTCAAAAAGAAAGGATATATTGAGCGAAGAGGTAAAATAAATATGTAATTGTGGCAATTTATTATTTTATTAACAATTTGTTTTACAAGCTTGATACCTTAATATTACCTTTTTATTATTCATTTTAAATAACAGTGTTCAATGGTGGATTTACACCAGGGATGTCAAAAACCCCTCGTAACCACACAGTTCTCTGACACCTTGCAAGTGTACACAACATCATGGCTGGGGGATATAGAACTTGTCCAAAGTTTTGTGCAGTTTGAAGGCCGACAACCTGGCAGTGATGGTCAACGCTGGGAGTGGCCTTGAGCTACATTTAGCTGGCACTCCGGGTAAAACCTCACATCACCGGTCTTCACTCCCATAGCCGTTTGTACTCCCATGTTAGGAGCGGCTGCACATGGCGTCTGTTCCTCATGTCAGAGGCGACCATTTCTTTTGGAGCTAAGTTGGCCTGCCACTGAGTAGTGCTCCCAGTCTTCACCCAGTCAGAGATAAGAAAGAAGAAGGACTCTCATAGCTTCTACAGTAGGACTAGTTCTCAGTCACCCAGTCAAGACCTACTGCTGCATGTTGCTTACACTCATGGACAAAACTTGAGGAAGTTGTACTTTAGCTGTATATCAGGACAATAACTCTGAAAGATATTACAGTGACCATTATTGAAGACATGAGAAAACCAAATGTGAACAACCTCTGTCTCCTTCAAAAAGCTAGACAACAAGTGACAAACACTCTAGGGCGGACAACAAGAGATGGTTCGAGGAAAGCGGCAACACAGATAAGAAACAAATATCCTGACCATATAAATATGAAAGTTGCTGATAGCTTGCGGCATCTGTCGGAATAAATATCATGGTTGATTATTCTGGAAACCAACAGGCTATAATGAATATGTGGATATTCTGGAATAATCACAAACCAACTTTGATTATTTATCAGTTTATATTCACTCCGACAGATAGCATAAGCCATCAACTTCCAATTTCAAAATCTGGAGATGTCTTAATTTATCAACTTCACAAACCAGCATTGAGAAAATAAACTGAAGAAACCCAGATTTTTGCTGTCTTCAGATCAGAACTTATAGCCATCTATGAAGCCTTAAAATCCATCAAATACTAATTATCAAGATATATGGATTCTCACTGATAGTAGAAGTGCCATACAACACTTGAGTCTCACAGGGGAACTTAGAGACAAAGTAAGCAGGAACATATGTTTGTTTTTTTATATCCAAAAAAAAAAAGTTCTCAAAAACTTCAAAAATTCATCTTCAATAGATATCCTCACACATTGACATTTAAGACAATAAAGCTGCTGATGCGTTAGCAAAAAGAAATGCACAAGAGAACCCTTGGCACGAAAAAATAAACTTACTTTTAAAGAAATAGAGACAGTGGCTAAAACAAAAATAAACAAGAACTGGAGGATCCCACCTAAGCAACAACAAAAAAGCCTTTATTTAGGGTCACTGACCCTATACAGGATTCACCAGAGGTATGCATAAGAACAAAGCAGTGAGACAACGGAAATAGCGATATATACAGAGTAAAAAGAGAGAAAAAAAAAAAAAAACAAGAAAAGGAAAAAAAAAAATAATAATAATAAGAAAGAGGGAAGCAAAAAATCGACACAAAAAGAGTAGCAGTAAGAAAGTGAGGAGTGAGTATCACTTGGCCTTCTTCTGAGATATGGACTTGTGGAAACCATAAAACGCCGTAGCAATATACTTATTCTGGGTCATATTGTCAATTATTGATGGAAGTGAAGCACAGAGTTGCCCAGTTTTGAGCATAAGGGTTCTTCTTTCTTCTTTCAGAGCAGAGCAATCAAAAATATAGTGAGTGATTTCATTTTGTAGTTTTGAATTACAGAAGGTACAAGTCGGGTCCTCACCGCAGAGCATCTTGGTGTGGTTTTCTCTAAAAAAACTTGAAAGTATTCTAACTTGTGCGAGTAGTCTTACAACCGGGAAAGGAAAATCTCCTAAAAGGTATCCCTCCGTCATGAAAGATATGTGAATGTCTTTGTAGTGAGAGTATAGCTTAGATTTATCCATTCTTGTAAGGTCGTTTTGTATAGATTGGTCTGCCGCTGTTTTTAAGAGCCCTGTAATCGCGCTCCTCAGCGTTTCAGGGTCATCACAGGAAACAAGTGCAGGGGATCCATTATCGTTAAGCAGATTAGTGAGCTTTTTAATGAAACCGATGGGTGTGCCCGAAGCATTAGAGAGTTCCCGTGTTCTATTAAAACATATACGTGGCAATCTGTCACTGCTCATATTCAACACCCGCAGCCAATACTTCAGGGTTAATTTTAAGGCTGTTACACTCAATGAGATACGACCGGTTTCTAATCTGATTAGGTAACCTGGAGTGTATCTGGGCAGATTCAGGAACCTACGGATAAATATGTCTTGTATATTGTCCAGTAAGTCTTTATGCTCTGTTGCCCATACTGGAGCGGCATACATCAGGACAGCTCTCACTATTGTATCAAAGAGTTTGATTGATAAATTTATTGACTTTGCTTTTGATTTTATTAATATTGGGTGTGTGGCGTTAATTGCTGTAAGTGCTTTTCCTTTAAAGTAATTTGCCGGGTGAGTAGTTGTTATTGTTGGTGTCAGAGGGAATCCCAAGTATGTATATCTTGAAGTTATTGCTATGGGTTTATCATTCCAGAACCATCTATCCTTATTTGAGGGTTTACCTCCATTACGGAACACCATAATCTTTGACTTGGACTCATTTAGTGTCATTAAGTTCTCATCGAGATATTCTTTCAGTATTTTGATCTTCTTTTGGAGGTTTATCCTGGACTCACCTATAATTGCTATGTCGTCGGCGTACAGCAATAAATGGATATCTCCAAATTCTGGCAAATTTACACTCGGCAGGTCTGAGTTATTATAAATTTCGATTAAGTCCGTGATAAATAATATAAATAGCAGTGGGGAAAGTGGTTCTCCCTGGAGGACTCCCGAGTTTATCTTAATACTTTCCGTAAATGATCCCTTCCATCTGATAGCTATAGTTGCTTGTTCGTAGTAACTTTTGATCGTACTTATGAATTGGTAACTTATGCCTAGGTTGTAAAGTTTTTTCCAAAGTAGTGAGTGGGGTACAGTATCAAATGCCTTCCTTAGATCGACAAAAAAGACATATAGTTTTCCCCTCTTTTTTCTTAATGATAGTTGGATTAAAGTAGTTAGTGTAAATATGTGGTCAATACATGATCTTTCTTTTCTAAATCCCGCTTGGTTTTCGGGTATAACCCTTCTTCCTTCGACCCATTCCTCCAGTCGTGATCTTAGGATTGATGTGAAAAGCTTTGATACATTGCTAATCAGTGCAATACCTCGGTAGTTGGAGGGGCTGTTCTTATAACCGTTTTTAAAGATTGGGTGTATAGTGGAATTAGTCCAAATTGCTGGGTATTTTCCAGTCGTCATAACACTATTGTAGAGTTGTTTCAACAGCAGTATGTACGAATCAGGGAGTGTTTTTAATACTTCATTGGGGATGCCGTCGGGCCCGCATGCCTTGTTACTCCTCAAACCAGCTATCTCCTTGTATATGTCTGCATTGGTTATCTCTGAGTCCAATATAGGATCGTTCTGAGAAATCACATTATGTAAATTACAAATTCTCAAATTTTTCTCTGTAGTCATTAGTTCGCGGTAAAAGTTCAGCCAGTCCTGTATAGATATTTCTCCTTGGATTATAGATGTGCTTTTGTAGAGCGCAATAGTTTTCCAGAAGGTCTTTGAGTCTTTAGCATTTCTGAGTATTTCCTGTTTTTCATTATCAAAGCCTTTCCTTTTTAGATCCAATAAAGCAAGATATTTCTTTCTGGAAGAAGCATAACATTCTCTGTCTTCCAATCTATTTGTTTTACGATATTTCTTCAGACTTTCTTTTGCCAGTTTTTTCATATCATAGCAGTCCTTATCGAACCACGGCTTAGATTTCCTGGGGCCGCCCTTAATTGAGTAGGTTATTTTTGCAGATGACATTGCTTCCAAAATTCGCTGATTGAAAGTGTATACAAGGTCATCGGAGGCTGGTATGTTTTTTTCCCGCAATTCTTCCAGTTTCATTTTAAACGTTGCGAGTCCATCGGCTGACCATCTATATCTCGTAATATTATAATCTTCCCGTTTGGTTTTTTTCTCATTGAAGTTTTGGCCTTTTATCGTTAAAACCAAAGGATGGTGGTCTGAGTACAGTTGGTCATCGACTTTGAAGTCCAGTAAAATTTGTAGTGAACCCTGTGAGAGTATGCAATAGTCAATAGTTGAAGAGCCTCTTTCGGATATGTATGTAAAATCTCCATCTTTATCACCTCTAGATCTTCCATTAACTATTGTCAAAGAATTATCTTCCAGGAAATCAAGAAGTTTATTAGACAGAGATGATATTATATGATCTTTAGCCCTTCTTTCCGATGTTAGGGGGAGCTGGAAATTAAGTGGATTGTGTAGTCCTCCCAACTTGATCCCACCTAAGCACCCAGGAGTGAACTTCAGACAGCACAAATCAACACTAACAAGATTTAGAACAGGCCATCTTAAGCCATTGAAGATAGAAAATAATAACAAAATCTACCCCACTTGCCCAAAATGGCAGCTCCAGAACACATTTTGACTTGCATTAGATGTACTAAACAAGACCTTTGGGAGACTGCTTATCATAAAACAGCTCGAGGAGCATGAACTCATGGAATTTGTGTAATGTTTACACAAGGGGATAAGAAACAACATGACTATCTACAACCTAGATTCCCAAAGTGTCATCACAGTGTCAAGGCACAATTTGGGATAAAGAATCACAGGATGAAATATTTCCAAATAATTAAATTATTAATGAGATACACAATGCGCAAAATGTCATACACTATTTGGATTGGGTCTTATCACCCTGTGTTTATAATCCCAATTGTGCCATTGCAACATTATTAATGTGACAGCCTTGTTACTTTCTTCAGACTAAAATACTGTTAAATAGATGCAGCCATCTTGGTTTTGTTTTATTGAGCAATAAGCAAACATCAAAACACAGTTGATATTTGGGTGAAATCCAATTTAACAGCCAGGATGCTTGCAATACCCCAGCTTCTGGGATCATCGTATTGTGGGAATAAGTGACAACCCAATTTGACAACTTGTTGGGTTACACATTTACATATTGTAAGTCAGCTATGTAAACTGGAGGGAGACATGCCACAAACTGCTTGAAAATTGAAAGTAAACATGGCCTAAGATACACATCTTTTTACAAACATATGTCAATATTTGTTTTCAGTTTATGTTGTTATAATGATTGGGATTAGAAACATTAGATAACAAGACCAAATAAGTAAATTACATAATTAACTCAGAAATAGACAGCACCAAACACACTAACAAGATTTAGAACAAGCCATCTCAAGCCACTGAAGATAGAAAATAATAATAAAATCTATCCCACTTGCCCAAAATGTAGCTTGGTACCTGCAGCTCCAGAATTCATTTTGTCTTGCATTAGATACACTGAACAGGACCTTTGGGAGACTGCTTATCATAAAACAGCTTGAGGAGCATGGACTCATGGAATTTGTGAAATATTTACACAAGGGGATAAAGAAACAACAAAGAACAACATAATCGTATGTTTCTAATCTATAATCCAAATTGTATCCTATCACCACAAGGTAATAAGACCAAATCCAAATAAATAAAGTGTGACATTTCGGTAGCAACGCTGTTACTGAAAAATCGCACACTATTAAATTATTTGGATTAGGTCTTATTTTCTTGTATCTATAATTGTGCCATGTCACTTGTGAAATAAACATAATATAATGATGTGGCACAATTTGGATTATTGATTACAAACACAAGGTAAAATATAAATAGATAGTGTGACGTTTCGGTAACAACTCTGTTACCAAAACATTCATATTATTTATTTATATTTGGTCTTATTACCTATGTTTATACATAATATACAAACATGGATACCATGTGCTGTAAAACACACTGGTTATATCCATGTTATAAATATTATTATATTTGAAAAATCTATCAGTTAAATCTATTAAAGGGTCCGTAAAATTAATTGGCAGGAGAAACTGCTGTATGTAACCAATTTAAAAATTTATTTAAAAATGATATAATATGATTATGTAAAATAATGGAAACTGATTGCAAGTTTATTTTATACTTTTAATAGCCATGTTATCTTTTGGTAATTCAATGTAACAACTGGGATTTTTTTAACAGCTGCCAGGTGCTTGAATATAGCTTTGAAGATCTTTTGATAAATAAATATCTAGATTATGAATAGAGTTATCTGATTCAGATGGAAATTTATATTCTTAACTTCGTAAAAGTACTTATTGTATATGTCTTTTGGTGTGTTTATCAACAACTATAATTTCATATTTTAAAGTAATACAAAATGAGTTTTGATGTCTCTCACATGGTCTTATATTTGACTAGTGAATATTGTTAATAAGCTCGTTTATATATTTGACCTAATTGTCAAAACTGAAGAGTATTCATAAAAACATATCAAAAACGTGCATAATGTATTTTTGGCTATAAATGTAGGCCTATTTTACTTACTTTTACATCAACGTCTTCATCTTCACCTTCCCATTTATCGGTGGTGGGGTGGACGAATTTCACCGCCTCAAATTTGTTTTCTTCTGAAAGAAATCACACGCGGTTAGTAACAATACGTTTTGAAATTGAAGATAGAAATAGAACATACCCCAACCTGCATCAGACATATTCAAGTCGCAGGTGCTGCGTTATGTCTCACGCGTATATTATATTAATAACAATATTTATATTTAATTAGTATTCAGTAGGGCAAAAGAAATTAATTTAAAATGATAGATAAGAAAAAGAAAATAACACAAAATGTGTAAGCCACGATGATGATGTGCAACAGAGTTATTCAGCCACCTAACGGCAAAAGGTAGAAAGGTGGGTAAATATTAGTTTTTTTTTTTTTTGTTGTTCACAGATATTAATGAGCGTTTTGTTGACTAATTTTAGTGGCTTATTTTAAAATCCAAATCATTTCCTATTAATAGTTATTTGCTTTAAAATTCATGCATATATAATACAATTGTACTTTATGTAAAATTGCCCCAAAAATAATATAATGTAACAGTTTGGTAAAAACATAGAAATAGTTCAAATTAAAATATTGAATTTATAAATTTTTATTTGTGTAATTACTTTTCGAGAGATAGAATATTTCATTATTATAAAATGAAAAATACTTTGAGATTCTGAAAATATTTTGGTATTTTGTACCAAACCACATTTTGTACTCTCAGGAATCTGGATCCACTCTAGGAGTGAAAAAATTATAATCAACACCTACACAAAAATTGAGATATCTTCAACTGTCCTAAAATACCTCTTAATATATAATTACTTATGTTCTGAATATTTGAAAGGAAAATAAGCTATAGTGAAAAAAATTTACACAGGTAATGTCAATTAAATGAAAGTATATTAGTTCCCATGATATATTAGCTTTCTACTGTAATCAAAATGATAGAACAATATATTTTCATTAAAATTAAAAACTATTATATTCCTTTGTCATGAAAATCATAAAATAAAGAAAGAATTATTTTAATTGAACAGCAGAAAAAAAAGAACGTTTGATGAATTTATTTCTGAAATTTGGGTTTGCTTTTTCAGCAAAAATTTTGAGTTAGCTGTCTTTAGTTTGACTCTCTATCACCATCTAATAATGATTTTCACAACCACACAGAAGAAGGAAAAAGTTTCCCAACAACTTGGGAAAATTCAAAGTTGATTGATTACCATATTTTAAAAACTTTTTAGTTTTATAATGGGACTTATAATAGATTAAAACCTCCCATGAGATTGAGAATAGAGACTAGGCGAATTAATCCCTATATATATAAAAGTCAGTGTATGTATGTATGTATGTATGTAAGTGGGTATCTATGTCGGCTATACACGTCCACAATACGTAACTAATCTGACTGAAATTTTAACAGTATATAGAGTAGAATCTGGAAAAACTTATAGTGAAAATTTCAGGTCTCTATCAGGAATATTCTTTGAGTTATTTGCAAATTGCGTTGCAAATTTGCCTTTTCGCTCGCAAGCAGCGCCTCTAGCGGTGAAGATGTGAGGTAATATCAGCTGACCTAATGTACATTTAAAACGTGTTTTGACAGGACATAGAGAAAAATCTGGAAAAGATATTTATCGGATTTTTAGCCAATAAAAAATAAAATTGACAGGTTCTGGGCAAAAATAGTTGTTTTTTTAGTCATTTGACAATATTGCTGTATCATGTTTGATTATTAGATACATAATTATATCGGGGAAAAAATTCCAAAAAGCTGAGACCACGGATGAAGCCAGTTCATTTTTAGTGTGCAGGAACAAAATTCTAATATAAAAATATTCATTCGAGCAGAAGACACAAAGCCAGATCATCTCTTTATAAAAAATATCGCTTCTCTGACACAAATTTTGGAGCGGGACGTTTTACAAGAGTGACATCCACGGCCCCAATCTATAATTGTAATGAATAGTATTTGAATAAAAGCATTTAATTGGGTAAAACCTAGGCGTTGCCCGGGTCATTGGCTAGTACATGACTAAAACTAGTCCAGCCTCCAATAAACACCCACTTCTATATTATAATAGGATAGTTTTATCAGTGAGTACTATAATTCATTGCGATGATATCTAGTCATCATTTAATATTTTATTTAATTAATCCCTAAATATTTCTCAATGTCAATTTTCTTAGCCTTAAATGTTAATACAAAAATGATTAATTTCCTGATTTTTTAACTGTTACATTATTACAGGTTATCCCAAGTCCAACTTTTGGTCTTTGTGAGATTTTCCCCCCATTTCTTTTTAAGAAATAAATTGATTTAAAAATTAGAAAGTATATTATCTTTATATATAAATTTCAAATGTAATAAAGTAACACACACAGAATTTTACAATCCAAAAATAAATAATCCTCTTTAGTTGCTCTGTGGTTGAGCAGGTCCTAGTCTCCTATATCAAAATGATTTTTTTTTTTAATCTTTGTGATGTTCCTCTCTCTCTTTGATTAAATAAATAAATATGCTTTACCAAATTAAGAAACAAATTTTAATTATATATCTTTCTAATGTTATATATATACTTTTTAATATATTCATAACAACAACAATCACAGTGCTGCCAAATCCACAAACATTCAAAAATAAATTAATTAAACAGAGTATATTATAATATTATTATAAGGTATATTACAATCTTCAGTCTTTTTTTTTTTCTTAGCTTCCCATCAGTCCAATTCTTTTCTTAAACTTCTCTTTGCAAGTATATCTCTGAATTTTTTCCTCCAGAGAACATATTCTCTCAATATAATTCCCATCCAATTCTTGTATCTTTTCTGATTACCTTCAACAAGCCTTGTTCCTCTCCTAATTTTTTCAAGACTATTCATTGCTAATCCAATTAACCTATCTTTATATACCCACAATGAAGCTACTGACACACTAGCAAAAAAAGACAAAATAGAACCTTTGCCATAAATAGAGACAGTAGCCGAAACAAAAATAAACAAGAGCTGGAGGATCCAACCTGAGCACAGCTGGTACAGTGGAGTGGACCCAGGAGGAGCTCTGAACCTCAGACAGCATCAAACAACACTAACAAGAACAGGCCATCTCAATCATATAGAAAATAATGCCCCACTTTCCCAAAATATAGCTTGGCACCGGCAGCTCCAGTACACATTTTGGCCTGTATTAGATGCACTAAACAGGACCTTTGGGAGAGGCCGCTGCTTATCATCAAACAGTTCAAGGAGTATGGACTTATGGAATTTGTGTAATTATTACACAAAGGGGATAAGAAACAACAACAAAAAACATATATACCCAATGACTAAAAAACACAAAATTAGTGCAATTATCAGAATAGTTAGTGACTTACCTGTGGCATAGAATATAATTTCCTTGAAACATAATTATCAAAAAAGAATAATATTTCACCTTTACAACGGTGGAAGGCTGGTTAAACCGTTTGGTTTTGACCACTACGACCCGGGTTCGATTCCCGCATTGGACACTTTTTTCTGTTTAAAAAAAAAAAATGCTCCAATGGCCCCTGATTCTTGCAAAAGTCCAACCCCACCAGCGAGTGCAAGTAACCAAACGAGGCTCTGGCACATTTGTAAGTGCAAAGTCGAACTGCTTTTCACATGTGTAGACATGTGGTGCGCTTACAGTAAAAAAGCAGTCGCTAACTACCCACCATGATTATCATGGCCTGTACCACGTGTACTAGGGATAAGCAAAAAAAAAAAAAACAACAGAACCTCATTATAGCATTGTACTTAATAACATAACTTGGTTTTTATTGATAGGTGGCAATTATAATTCACTCAGTTATTATAACATAAAGTGTGCTGTTATAATAATATTATGTACACTCGTGGACAAACTTAGAGAAGTGGAAAGTCTTTGATATCTCGCCCAAGTTGTCTATATATTTTTTAAGGAGACAGGGGCAATTTAGTTACACTTAGTTATCTTGTGTGTCTTTAATAATGGTCACCTTTTAGCATGTATATAGGGATTCATACAATAAATCTGAAAGATATTTGATACACAGTAACCAAGTGTGAACAAAATTGCCTCTGTCTTATTAAAAAAAAAAAAAAAAGACAGACTTTCCACTCCCTTAAGTTTTGTCCACCAGTGTTTTTTTCCAAGTTTTACAAGTTTTGTTTTTGGATCCTTCAATACATTGAAGCAGTTTATTTCAACAATTGATGATTCAGGTAAAAGTTGATCGTGGTACAGTATAGTAGTAATAAACAAAAATAGACATTTCTTTATTAATAAAATTTGACAGAGATGATAGCAGTAGAGGATTAAGAAATATTACAAAGATGTGGAGGTATGGTACAGGATGATTGGAAGGGGCTCTCAGTTCCTGCTCTTGATCTGGGCGTAGATCCACTCCAGCCCTTGGGTCAACCTGCCTCACACAGCCATCAAGTTCAAGTAGGGTTAACATGGCTGGAAGACTTATCTGAAAGATTATATACAAACTGGCTAAATTAGAACACACCAGCTTTCAAGATTTATTACCCAATGTTTTAGGTCAACAGCTTGGTGTTAAATGTTATCCCTAGAAAAGTGTGGCAGGTGAAAGGTCGGACAATAAATGCTTTAGAATGTATCATGAGCTAACCTGGATGTAGCACACCTGGGGAAAGCCATGGTCAGAGTGCCATGGACAGGTAAAAAGACAAATATTTCAATCCTAAATTAATCCTGTTAGATCCCTAGAATCCCAAGTATGTAAACCAAGACTGACCTACTTTTGGCCCATAATGAGAGCAAATGGTTTAGAAAAGACAAAGTTGGGAAAAATTGAAGGAAGAAGGAAGACCTGCAATGAGCTGGCTTGAAGAGGTCAAGAAAACTACCTGAAGGTCACTAGATGAGAGTGATGGCCACTAACAGATTGGAGAATATTTGTCCATAGTGTCACCAAAATTTGACTTGATGGACAGTAACAACAATCTACAGAATGAAATTCTCTTCAACATGGCTGCCACACAGTAGTGTAGTAATCTGTAAGTGAACAGAACGTAAGAGGAGGCTTCAATACTGTTCAGTTCTTCTAATCTTCTATAAGCCAATATATAATCTATAATTAATATGGAAGGCATCAATATACCCCATTGGCTTCAATGGGATCAAAACAATATTGGGGAGGGGAAAACATTGATTTATTGAATATGTATTTATGGAGATCTGTCGAGAGTGTTCACTGATGAGCTCTCTAATATGCAATAAGGGAGGCAGGCCTGTAGAGAGATATATTATTTGCTTAATATTTATCAATAGAAGATGCCAAAAAGAAAAAATGTATCGGTAGATGACAGATGAAAGGATAAAAGAAAGCTAGATGGGGATTGCTGTCAATAACAAACTGTTTATTGAAGTCTCTTGCTTTATTTCCATATTTACTTGGCCTGTCTGCCTGCCCTGCTAGCTCTGGGGAACCCCTGGTTTCCCAACTTGCCAAAGCTGGTGTAGATGACCGGTGACTAAGCCCCCAGATTACATTGGTGTTATGCAAATAACTTTATTTATATCCATAAGGTAATCTATAGGCCATCCAATATGTAACAATGTGTTACATAAGTCTGTTATTGACAAATCTATCTTTTCAACAAATATGCAACTTGCTGAGACATCTTTGGAGGAAATATTTGGTGTATTTCAATAAGTATTGAAATATACACAAGGAATGATTATATTGCAACATTGTTAAAACATTCTTAATGGAATAATAAAAAAGAAAAGTTGCTATATTAGTGTATAGATTGTGTGTGTACTGGATGATGTTTTAGGATAAAACCTCTCCACTGGGTTCAATAACTCCTCGCAGTCGTCAACATGACCCCAAGGTGTGTGGACTCACCCCTCGCCGGTGAGGGCGCAGCAGGCCTGGATCTGCCAGCGGTGGTCCTTGAGCGCGGTGAGACTGAGCAGGGAAGAAATCTCCGCGGCCGTCATGCAGCCCTTGAGGTCCTGTTTGTTGGCTAGCACCAGCACCCCGGCCTTCCGCAGGTCCTGCCACACCAGACTGCAGTTCTCCACAGCAAGGCACCAATCATTTACACGGGGAGGGAGTTGCTCACTGTTGTGGAATCCCCCCAACAGGAACACAATTTAGGTAACATGGCAGTTTGTTAGAAACACAAGGTATTAACACCAAATCTATATAAATAAATAGGTTGTAACATCCCAGTAATAGCCTTGCTTTCATTCATTACTTTTGTCTGATGATGGTAACAATACCGTTACTGAAATGTCACATGCTACTTATTTGGTCTTATTATCTTGTGTTTCTAATCTATACTCCAAATTGTACCTTATGAAAACAGTTTATTGAATTAGGTTTTGTTCTCATACGTCTCCACAAGTATTGAGTAGAACCAACCTCTAATGAGAGCCCACAGGCTCCCAAGGGAGGTCGAGGTAAGCCAAGTTTTACAAAGGGTCCTTACTAAAGGAGGAGGTGTTTGCCCTTGAGACAGAGTTGATCATGGGAGGTTTTCCCCTCTACATATTGAATTGTATCAAAAACTAACATCTGATAAAAAAAAAAATAGTGCAATAGGATATATAGATAAACTTGATGAGTATAACCATTTTAGAACCTCAATCGCCTATTTACTTCAACACTTCCTTAGTGTGCCACAGGACGACATATAATGGTCTCTAGAAGTATAGAAGATAAGTGCCATGGTATGAACTCTCCCTTCCTCTCATATCCCTCCTGTTAGCTCTAGAAGGTTGGAGACCTTCAGACCCCCTCTCCTTTTGTTTATCTTTTGTTATTTCCTATTTTTCTTTTTATAAGGCACAATTTGGATTATAGATTATAAACAGGAGGTAATAAGACCAAATACAAATAAATAAATAGTGTGTGACGTTTCGGTGATAGCGTTGTTACTCATTCAGTACTTTTGTCTGAAGATGGTAACAACATTGTTACCGAAACGTCACACACTATTTATTAATTTGGATTTGGTCTTATTACCTTGTGTTTATTTTTCTTTTTAGTTTAAGCCTGCAAGTTTGGAAATAGACAGAATCTGCTCCATCCACTAGTTCTCATGTATTCTCTGATGATCCTAATTTATGAACCTGAAGGTTTCTGGAGATGGTATTAGCAGCAATAAAGGATGAATCACAGTCTCACCAGTATTCAAGTTTACAAACCCTTTGCCATTATTTTCTTGGAATAAAGTCCACAATGGACTGAAGAGGATCATTAGCTTGAAAACTTGGTCTCTAGGTGGACACTTCTCAGTTTGTCAAAGCTGGTGTTGTGGCCGACCTGAGTCCGCTAGTTTGTGGGGACAGTTGGCGCTTAGTTTTAGCGTCTATTTTGACAGGAGAGAGGCAACCACCTTTATAATAGAAATGTGCACTCACCTCGTGGGCCAGCATGGTCCAGAGCTCGGAGCGGGACAGAGGCAGTCTCTCTCTGTCCGTAGAGTCCACCACCAGGATGAGGAACTCTGTGTTGGTGTAGTAGGTGCTCCAGGCGGCTCGCAGGGACTCCTGGCCTCCCAGGTCCCACATGAGGAACCTCACGTTGCGCCACACCACCTCCTCCACGTTGCTGCCGATGGTGGGGGACGTGTGCACCACTTCGTTCATCAGGCTGCACAGTACTGCCGCTGACTCACTGACTCAGTGGGAGGTTACACTCTCATTTCTTTGGTCCAGTGAAAACTTTATTGAGGTAACCTTGCTCTATCTCTGAACTCTGTCCCCAATATCTGAGTTAATATATGGTTGTTTCTTATCCCCTTGATAAGGCACAATTTGGATTATAGATTATAAACACAAGGTAATAAGACCAAATACAAATATATAAATAGTGTGTGACGTTTCGGTAACAGCGTTGTTACCATCTTCAGACAAAAGTACTGAATGTACTTTTCTTTAAATAAGATCCAGTACTTTTGTCTGAAGATGGTAACAATGCTGTTACTGAAACGTCACACACTATTTATTTATTTGAATTTGGTCTTATTACCTTGTGTTCTTATCATCTTGTGTAAAGATTACACCAATTCCATGAGTCCATGCTCCTCCAGCTGTTTGATGATAAAGACCGGCCTTCCCCAAGTTTAGTAATACATGGTATCCCATACAGCTCTTAATAAAGGGATTCATCTTGTTAAATATTGAAACAAATTTCAATGAAACCGTAGTAATTTTGTGAAATTTAGGTAAATATGGATGTGTGGCAAGTTTGGCCTAGAGTGTTGGCCACCCATTCCAGCTGTTGTGTCAATTGTTGAGTGAGAAGTAGTTTTTCTTATTTTCCATAGGATTATTCAAATAATAATCTGTATATATTTACCATGTGTATATAATCTTTCTCCATTTTTACCCCTTTGTATATTTCCCACTTTCATAGGTTTCTCCGTCTTGTAACCCCAAGTAAGACCTGTGTGTCTTAATAAAGGCTTTTGTGTGTGTGTGTGTGTGAGTGAGAAGTAGTGGCGCAGTTTCAGAGATCCATTTACTTCATCCACTGGCTGCAGCAGTTGCCATATTTGATTTGCATATCTCACACCACCAGCACTCACCGATGATCCTTCATCTCTACATCCATCGTCCCACCTGGGGATTCTGAAAAGTGAAAACTCTCTCACAGAATGGGGAAGTTTCACCTGGAATTCTCATATAGGGCTGGAGCCTTGTTTGGGATCTTCCACTTTGCTGCTATGATAGGTACAATTTGGATTGTAGATTAGAAACAAAAGGTAATAAGACCAAATTCTAATAAATTAAAAGTGTGTGACATTTTGTTAGCAGCGTTGTTATACCATTATCAGACAAAAGTAATGAATTCGTTTAATACTTTTACAATCTATTCAAACTCCGCCTTTGCCAGTCCCAAGCTCGGATGAAAAAGGGAGGAGGGGAAGCAGTAACAAGCTCGCTAAAAAATCTGGGCTAAGCTGGCCCTGCTGATAGTACCCTGTAAGGGCTGCAGGGATACAGGATGTACTCCATGTTAGGAGCAGCTGCACATGGCGTCTATTCCTTATGTCTGAGGCGGCCATTTCATATTGGAGCTAAGTCAGTGGCCTGCTACTGAGTAGTGTTCCCAGTCTTAATGACATTCTACTTCACCCAGACACCATCAAGTGTCAAGCTCTACAAACTTGATACCCTGATATGATTGAGTAGTGATAAGAAAGAAGAAGACAATCTATAAAGTATTTTTGTCTGAAGATGGCAACAACGCTGTTACCCAAACGTCACACACTATTTATTCAGATTTGGTCTTATTACCTTGTAAATCCTCTCTATATTACACTGATGGTACAATGTCCCACAGACAATAAAGCAGTAACAAGTTCGCTAAAAACCTGGGCTCAGCTGGCCTGGCTGATAGTACCCTGTAGGGGCTCCAGGGATACAGGATGAGCAGCGTTTGTACTCCATATTAGGAGCGGCTGTATATTGGCGTCTGTTCCTCATGTCAGAGGCGGCCATTTCTTTTGGAGCTAAGTCGGCCTGCCACTGAGTAGTGCTCCCAGTCTTAATGACAATTCTACTACTAATAAAGACGCATTCTACTTCACCCAGATATGATTGAGTGGAGATAAGGAAGAAGACAGACAATAATACAACCTCCCCTGAAACTAACCTCCACAAACAAGATCAATGCCATAAATAAGAATGTAGACAATGAGGATGGCCAGAGAACAACTCTATTATAGCAATCATCCCCACAATCTTTCTTTTATACCGTAAGGAAAAATTTTACAGACGACATCCTGTTTGCAACATATTGATAGAAATAAACACAAGGTAATAAGACCAAATCCAAATAAATAAATAGTGTGTGACGTTTCGGTAACCACATTGTTACCATCTTCAGACAAAAGTACTGAAGAAAAGACAGTAAGTGTACAAAAGACAAGAGTACTTTTGTCTGAAGATGGTAACAATGCTATTACTGAAATGTCACACACTATTTATTAGGTCTTATTACCTTGTGTTTATAATCTATAATCCAAATTGTGCCTTATCCTTATTGATAGAATTAAAAATTATTTTTGACTTAATATTTGAAACTATTATAGACCTGTATGATTCTTTTGAAAATTAAACAATTTCTACTGCCCTTACTACATTGGAAAAATTAAAGGAAGGGCCTGGCTCATCAGTGCATTTCCATTGCAGTAAGGACAGTAGAAATTGTTAAATTTTCAAAAGAATCTTACGCGTCTATAATAGTTTCAAATATTCATAACAGATGCCGCGCTGATGTATCCTAATATAATTGTTCAAATAAAAGAGTTAATATTTGTTTACTCCAAACTTTTTATTGGCATGTACCAGCTTTGAAATAATAAAAATATATTCCAACAGATTTGTGACATTTTACAATTTTTATATTTATGTATACTGTGCATTATATATCTCTAGTTCATGTCTGGCCTATATATTTAAGAATTTAGGCCACTTAATATATTGGAATAAAAAATACTATTTTTATATATTTAAAGCCACTTAAGATATTATAAAAGAAAGGATTGTAAATCTATTTCAAAGAATTTTTATAAATGGGTTACAAACAAAGAAAAATTATTGGGTTGTTTAAGTTGGAAAATATATTTTAAATGTTTATAAAGATTTTATCTATTTTTAATATAGTATTTATAATATATTTTTGAATGTGTTTAAAGACAAAAATTCTCTTAAATTTTAAAACGAAATTTTGTTGTAAAAAAAAAAATTCATTAAAAACACATCATAACAACATATTATTCAGAAAGGAAAAGGATTGTACTTACAATTGATATAATATTGTTGTTTTTCCAGCATTATCCAATCCAACTATAACGATTTTATGTTCTGAAAATTTGCCATTGTGTTATTTTTTATAAGAAATTGTTGTATTTCAGGTTACCTTCATTAGAAAATAAGCTCCATAATTTTGCAAAAATAAGGCCCATAGCAAATAGAAATAATTTCGAAACTAAAAATAATATAATTATAAAAGAATATGTTTTGGGTTAGCTATAAAGTCGTCATTAGTGGTGTCAACAATATTGAGAGCTTTAAACATACACAAGATCAACACACGACAAATGTATATGATGATAAAGGAAGCAGCTTACTCATTTTATTTGTTTGTTTATTGGTTCACGTAGCGTCACACGTTGTTTAAACATTCTATAATAATAATATTTTATTTATTAAATGTTATTGTTTTATAAAATATCTAAATATTAATTTATGGTTAATGAAAAAATTGATTATTCTATTTATGTTACTTTAAATATTTACAAATTGTATTACAATAGTATTGCATATACAAGGTGAGGAAAAAAAGTATAATAATAGGAACTTTTGTCGAATTTAGAGAAATATAAGTGTATATGCTATTTATAATTCTAAAATAGATTTCCCCAACTTATTTATTCTGTTTAATAAAGGAAAAAATATTCATAAGCATAAAACAATAAGTAAATCACTTTGATGACATTTTAAAAATAAAATTCAGTTTTTGACAGTTCTCTATATTTCCTTAAATTGGATGAATTTACACTTTCAAGGTTGACTTTTCTTTATCTTTTGAAGTTTAATCTATATATATAAAAATGAATGTATGTGTGTGTGTGTGTGGTCTGTTTGTCCTTTATGCCTGACCAAACCACTCATTGGAACGCCATGAAACTTTGGGAAGTTATTTAGTATAGTACTGGGAAGGTTTCTAGCAAATAAAATTTTTGAAATAACTTTTCGCTTTAAAATAATCAAGATAAATATTCTAATTTATCTGTTATAATTCAACAATCTGCTCTAAATATTATCATGATGATACGATGATTTTGTAATGTAGAAAATTAGGAAAGACAAAATTCAGGATGACACGGCAATTTATTTGAGACAAGAATAATGATACAATTCCAAGGCAAGATACTATTCCTTTAACTTCCAATTACCGAGGGAACCAATTAATATTGATTTTATTCAACTTATCGAGTATTTTTCAAGGGACCGGGAAAATGTTCACTTTATCGAGAGATTCGTTAGACAAACCTTTACTCGGGTAAAACCCGGGCGAAGCCGGGTACATCCATACAAGAATAATGATACAATTCCAAGGCAAGATACTATTGAAGGAACCAATTAATATTGATTTTATTCAACTTATCGAGTATTTTTCAAGGGACCGGGAAAAAATGTTCACTTTATCGAGAGATTCGTTAGAAAAACCTTTACTCGGGTAAAACCCTGGCGAAGCCGGGTACGTCCGCTAGTATAAAATAAATTTATAAAAAAAATTGTTAATTTAATAATAATTTATGAACTTTTTAGCAAAAACACAAAATCACTAAATATCAAGTTGGTGCTTACAAATTTCCAGATAAACATAGTTTTTAAAACTGTTTAATAGGAGGCTAAAATATATTATACAATAATTATATTTTATTAACTTAAAAATGGCTAGCATGGACAATTATTTAATTGTAAGTTAAACAAGCTGGTAGAATAGGATGGGTTTGAGTTTTGAGTGACCTGAAAGATTAATAAATTCTGCTATTATTTTGTGTATATAAATTTGCATATAAATTTTATTTTGAATTGATATTTCTAGTGATGTTTTTGTTTGTTTCTATTGGAAATTGATGCTTGAATAAGTTATTTTTAGTATTTTGAGCTTTCCTTTAATTGCAGGTTATATTTTTCAGATTCATTTCGTGGCTAGTTTAGAGATATATATTATGTTGAGATATGGATTAACGATTTGTTGTGTGTATTGTTTATTCTATTCTAACAGAATATTATTTTAGTTACAGAATATATTAATTTTTTGTGGTGCTCTGTTAATTTCTCTCCTTTCCTCTCTTTCATTTTATGAAATACACTGAATGCACTACTCAGATGGCGGTAGTTGGCAATCTACGGAAACGTTCCAGGAGTCTGGGTTACATATATGTTACTCTTCTGGGCCAAAGACCAGAGGGGTACTGTGGGAAATCAACCAATGGACTAAGCGGCAAAAGACGCAGCACACTCTAATATGCCACTGTCTTTTACGACCCTCTCAAAGAGTGACGCTCGCGTTAAAAAATATCAGATAGCTCAAAAAATGTGGACAGACTTTACATCCAAGATGACACTGCCATAAATTTATGAATATTTGAAGCCATCACGAAAATACTGCTCTCGGAACTTCAAAACTTCAAACATGAGTTTAACTGAACAGCAATTCTGACTGGCCATGGTTACATCAGGTAGAAACTCCAGCATCTCTAGAGGGTTTTCAAAGAAATAAATATGCTTGGCGCCATTTCATGAATTGGACTTCCATTTGCCTTATAAATAAAATCAAGAAGATTCAAATCAAAAGGATAGCCAGGGTAATTGATGACTTCTGTGAGAGCTCCAGGAACCTAGGTTTAAACAAATAACTATCCTTATAATGATAATAAATTAATGATGTCGTCCTATAGGTATATGTTCATCTCTATAAAACTTTAATAAATGGTCATTTTCCTTTGTCTATGTTGGACACCTGCCAGCGCTGCCACTCAAGTATAACACGTGACCGGAAGGATGACGTCGGCACCCCCCCCTCCAACTGACTGTAAATGTTTAGACTGACAACGCTGTTGCTTGTTTACCGGAGGATGTAACCTCTTTGTTTCCTCTCTTTCCCTTTTTAATCTTTATATCACCTATGCTTTAATAAATTAGTTAGTGCAAGGCTCTTGTCCTAAGTGTAACCAAGTACCTTGTCTACAACCCTACAAGAAAAGATTATGAGACTGATTGGAGCTGCCTGAAGCATTGAACGGTAAGCCTATTTTTGTTCTCTCTCCCCCCCTTCAGTGGACGCCATCTTATAATGGAAGCTAACGAAAGTTTAACGAAAATTACCAAGCTAAATGGATTAAACTATTCCTCATGGAGCTTCCAAATTAAGCTCATTCTGATGGACAATGACTTATGGTCAATTGTTGACCCAGGCGAAGTCAAACCCGAGGGAGGGGATGTTGGTCTAATCAACAAATTTAATACGAGGCAGAATAAGGCTTTAGCAAAGATATGCCTCTCTATTGGTGAGGAGCAGCAAAACCATATCAGACATCTAAATTCCCCCAAAGAAGTTTGGGATGAATTACAAAGACTTTATGCACCCAGGGATAGCAAACACAGAATTCTCCAACTGCGTCGAAAGTTGTACTCCCAGAAATTCTGTCAACATGCGAACATGGATGCCTATTTGGGAAGCATAAATCTAATAGTGAGTGAACTCACAGGTGTAGGGGATAAAATTGAAGACGGTGATCTAAGCATGCTAATTCTTTGTGGAATGCCCGAGGACTGGGATAATGTTATATCAACAATGTGTAACTTACCAGAGTCAGAGTTCACCAGTGCCAACATCAGACGTAAATTGTTAGCTGAGGCAGAGCGCCGGTATGCTACAACAAATGAAGGGATGGGTGCACTGTCAGTCAGGAACTCTAACAAGAAACAATTCCCTCATGAACATCAAGGTTCTAAAACTGTTAGAAAATGTTTCGGATGTGGGAAAACAGGGCATATTGCACGGGACTGTTTCAAACTGAAAAAGAATAACGGTAAACAACAGGAAAAGGGAGCGATACATCAACATCACGAAGCAAAGAACTTGTCTGTGATGTATAATGCAGCAGTTGTATCAGAAGAGGATACGTGGGTAATTGACTCAGGTGCCACGCATCATATGACTCCGAACAGAAGGTATTTTTCCACGTTGAATGACGACAATGTAGGACAAGTGACCACCATTGATGGTACATCACATTCAAACATAGGAAGAGGTAATGCTCAAGTAGATCTGATCAACAATTCTGGACAACTTAGAAGCATAGTTGCTCAGAATGCAATGTTCGTACCTGGGATCAGACATGGTGTACTCTCTGTTCTACAAATTGTGGAAAATGGTCATGAGGTTATCTTCGACAAGAAGGGATGTCATATTTACGACAATGATCATAACTTGATGATCAGAGCAGAGAAGAGAGGAAGGCTCTATCTCGTCAGGACTGCTCCGTCCAGATTTCCAGAATCAGGAGAATGTTCAAATTCCATTGCTCAAACCAACAATTTTCGTAAATTCCCACTAAATTTATGGCATCAGAGACTCATGCATATCAACTATGACACCATAGTAGACATGATGAAAAGAGAAGTTGTCATTGGTTTGAACTGTCAGGCTGGAAAACCTGATAAGTGCTCTGATTGTATGATTGGAAAATCGACAAAAAGACCTTTCCTGAATTTGAGATCTACCAAGGAAACTCAGACACTAGCCCTTGTTCACTGTGATCTAATGGGACCAATTTCTCATATGCTTGGAGTATCCTTCAAGAAGTCAGAAGATGGAAGTATGACTCTTTCTCAAAGTAACTACATAGAAGAACTGCTTCAACGTTTCAGACTACAGGATGCAAAAGGTGTCTCGACTCCAATGGAAACCAATCTTGACCTGCGTGTAAGGAAAAATGGCAATTCCAATGAGCGGTTTCCATACCGTGAACTGATCGGAGGACTGTCATACCTTTCTCAGAGAACCAGGCCCGACATCGCCTACGCAGTCGGGATCCTATCCAGATACTGTGATAACTACACAAGAGAACACTGGGAAGCTGGGAAACGCGTGCTGCGTTATCTGAAGAACACCAAGGACTTTGGCATAACTTACAGATCCACTGGCAAATCTTTGATTGCCTTTTCGGATGCAAGTTGGGCCTTAGACATTGTAGACCGAAAAGGAGTATCTGGACATCTCATCATTTTAGCTGGAGCACCAATAATTTGGAGAAGCACCAAACAAACAGTTACCGCTTTGAGTACTATGGAATCGGAATACATTGCACTGTCATCAGCTGTGAAGGACATCACATGGGTACGGAATCTGATGGAACAGCTGAAAATGTCAAGTTTGATTTGTGGAGAAACAAAAGTATTCTGCGACAACCAAGCTGCAATTTCCCATGCGGAAAATTACATCGACAAATCGAAAACTAGACATTTTGCCGTAAAGTACCATTTTGTTCGAGAAAAGATCTCAGAAGAAGCAATCGAACTTTTCTACACTCCGAGTGCTGAGAACCCGGCTGACTTCCTTACCAAGCCTCTTGCTAGAAGCCAGCATGAAAAGTACTGTAGAGCGCTGATGGACTATCGGAATAAACGTCCAGCGGAAGTTTTTCCGGGAGGGGATATGTTGGACACCTGCCAGCGCTGCCACTCAAGTATAACACGTGACCGGAAGGATGACGTCGCCCCCCCCCCCCCCCTCCAACTGACTGTAAATGTTTAGACTGACAACGCTGTTGCTTGTTTACCGGAGGATGTAACCTCTTTGTTTCCTCTCTTTCCCTTTTTAATCTTTATATAACCTATGCTTTAATAAATTAGTTAGTGCAAGGCTCTTGTCCTAAGTGTAACCAAGTACCTTGTCTACACCCCTACAAGAGTCTATTCATTTTTACCCATGGACATCATTTTGTTCTCAAATAACTGCCGCACTCTGTATTTATTTATTTATTTCAATTCAAAACGCTATGTCCCCCTAGGGACACTTGCGCTAAATGTACATACAAATATAAGAAAGAAAATATTCAACATGGAAAGATACACACAGAAAGTAACTTAGAAAGATTCATAAATATTTACATATAGAGATATTCTTTGAATTTTATTTACAGTTACATTATTAAATTTAAAATATATACATATATACACACATATACACGCATACACCTATATATTGTTTACAACCATATAATATATGTCCAATATTTCCTTGAGATCGTTACATCAAAGACCATTTTTCTTAATGAAATCCAAAATATATTTACAAAGGAAATTAAATTTTATATACTGTATTTTATATTCTGTATACTCAATGACAAAACTTAAGGAATTAAATTATAATTTAATGAAAATAAGTTTGAACTGTTTAGATAAAAATAAGTTGCCCTGTCATCTTGAAGTTTGCCTTTCATACATTTTTAACATGACAATAGCACTTAGTTAGAGAACTCAGGCAGCGCACGCACATAGGGGACCTCCATATTTACAGCTTGTTTATCTTACAATTGATTGATGAATTGGTTAGTTAAATAGCCTTGCCTCGAAAGCTTGCCTTTTTGGAGTCAATAAAATATAACACAATATAATGCGGCTTATAATTGTAGAACGACATTTGAAAATTATCCCGTATGTGTTTCTTTTGAACGAAAAATCGAAATTTATTTTAAGGAGAAATAAAGATTATTTCTAACCTTATTGTTACACAGACTTTGACTTTAATCATCATAGATGCTGACGTCACTACTATGACGTCACTAACTTCCAACTACTACCTTCAACCTTGCTGTTATTGTTTACCGCTAACTTGTCTTAACAATATATGTAATGGAACAAGTCGTTCCTTAAATAAATATATATTTGTTTTTATCTAAAGGGATGTCCTCGTAACTACAACATACGTGAGTACAAAAACAACCAGAAATCCTCAAAAAGAATAACCGTATTTTGCTAAGCCTATATCAATTTGGTAGCTGAGCGTTGTTTGGGCGCGCGAATTGGACTAACCGCCAATTGATCCATTTAAATCAAAAAGAAAATAAATAATTGGACTAACCGCCAATTTAGAAAATAAATATTGAATAAAAAATGGATACCTATAACTTAGCAAAAATCGAACAGTTAACAGAAAACAACTATACCACGTGGTCCATGAAAATGGAAGCAATTCTAGATTCAAAAGATCTCTTCGAGGACGTAATTGTTAATGACGAGCCAGACTTTACAAAAAATAAACTAGAATATGATATTTGGAAGAAAAAGAATCGGGAAGCATACAGCCTAATAATATTGTCACTTTCGGATGACTTAACAATCATCTTTCGAGGCGATAAAAGAGCCAAAAGAATTTGGTACGACATAAAGAAAAGGTTTGAAGGATCTCTAGAAAATAAAAGGATAGACCTAATGTTGGATCTAGCCAGACTAAAATTGAACCCAAATGAAAATGTCAACATGTATATTGTACGAGCACAGAAACTGGCACAAGAGATCACCCAGCTAGGAAAGACTGTAACAGAAAGAGAACTTGTACGATACATTGTTGAAGGACTCACACCTAACTTTGACACGATCGCAGCAGCACTGTCAATAAACAGAGAAATCTCCTTACCAGACTTGAGACAAGCTCTACTGGATTTCGAGAAGAAAAGACAGGACAGAAGCAAAAATCCTGAAAATGCTTTCAGATCATCAGGCAACCAATTCAAAGAAAAGTCATGCTTCATTTGCAAAAGAAAAGGGCATTTCAAGAAAGACTGTTGGTTCAACCCCGACAACAAAGGAAATCAAAAGAATACAACAAACAAAAATAACATGGCCAGTACAAGGAACTACCATAAAGGACCAAAACAAAACAAAGACACAGCCAGATCAGCAATCCAAGAACGAACGGAGGAACCATCCCAACGAAGAGACTCCACTTCAGAATACGCACTACATGCAAGCACAAGGGAGGAACGCCCGACAACTCAGGACGTGTGGATAATTGATTCTGCGTGCACAAGCCACATGACTTCCCATGGTGAATGGATCGAGCACAAGACGGAGGATAGAAGAAGCATACAAGTGCCGGAAGAAGGGAGACACATCGAATCTGCCTCATCAGGATTAATCCAAGCTACTGTACAAGGTAAGGACAAACTTAACAACGCTGTAACCCTGCATAATGTCCTCCATGTACCACACCTGAAAGGAAATCTAATGTCCATTCCAAGCGTAGTAAGAAGAGGGAACTCTGTTCTTTTGAACTCTGAAGGAGCATACATATACTCTTCTGATGACAAGCTAATAGGAACAGGCAACTTTGATGGTAACATGTACACATTGAACCTATCACGTTTATCTGAAGCAACTCATGTTCCAAATGAACATTGCTTGATTTCAAAGGACAATTCTAGGACTGCATGGCACAGAAGATTAGGACATCCTAGTGACAACAAATTAGACCTGATTTTGAAGAACAATCTTCTAAAAGGCTTGAACTCTATAAATGGTACCCTTTATCAATGTGACGCTTGCTCCTTGGGAAAAATGACCAAAGTACCCTATGTTCACATAGATAGCAATCAGGAAAGCTACCCCTTTGAAGCCATTTATGTCGATCTCTGTGGTCCAATGAGAATAAACTCCTTGGGCGAAAGTAAATATTTCTTGACCATCGTAGATGGATTTTCTAGGAGAATATTTGTAGAATTTCTCAAAGATAAACTCTCGGCAGCAGAAGTTTTGAAGAAGTTTATTGTAAAGAGAGAAAACGAGCTAAACTCAAAACTAAAACGACTTAGAACAGATAACGGAACAGAATTTATCAATAAAAACCTTGAAACCTTCATAGAATCCAGAGGAATTAAACATGAACTAACTACACCGTACACCCCAAGAAGCAATGGGAGAGTTGAAAGAGCTAACAGAACACTATTAGACAAAGGCCGAACACTTCTGGCAGACTCCCAATTACCCCTACACTTCTGGGCAGAAGCTGTGAATACAGCTGCATATCTGTACAATCTAACTCCCACAACTAATGACCCAGAAACTACCCCTATGGAAAAATGGAAAGGTAAAAAGCCATCCGTCTCTCACATCATGAGATTTGGTTGTGAAGTCTTCTATAAACTCGAGAATCATCAAAGACACAAACTAGAAGCTAAATCTAAGAGAGGAATATTTGTAGGCTATTCAAGATGCAGAAGAGCTTATCGAGTATTTGATATCACAGCGAGAGTCATTCTTGAAACCGCAGACATTCATTTCAGAGAGAACAATAATGTCATATCGGAAGAAAAACAAAGTGATAATAATACGGACACTGACACATATTTCTTCATTCAGGAGGATGAACAACTGAACAATCATGTTCTATCAGATGTTGATATTGAAGAGCCAGCACCAGATACCATGATCAACAGACAGACAGAGTCAAGTGGATCAGACAGACCACAAAGAACTCGAACAATACCTAAAAGATTCGATGACTACGTTCTGGCTACTACGAATGAAACCATTCCGAAAGACTATGAAGAAGCCATCGCATGCGAAGACAAGAAACATTGGGAGAACGCAATGCTTGAGGAAATACAGAACATGTACTCGCATCAAGTATGGGAACTGGTACCTAGACCTGAAAATGCTAAAGTTGTCAAAAGTAAATGGGTGTTCAAAATATCTAAAGACCAAGAAAACAAAACTTACAAAGCTAGACTTGTTGCAATGGGATACAACCAAATCCCAGGAAGAGATTACAACGAAAGTTTCAGCCCTGTAATTAAAAATGCCACCCTCAGGACTATTTTGTCAATGGCAGCAACAAAAGATTCAGTCATTAAACTATTTGATGTAAAAGCAGCCTATCTAAATGGAAACATTGAAAATACAATATTCATGGAACAACCTGCTGGATTTGTCCAAGACAGAAACAAAGTTTGCAAACTCAACAAAAGTATTTACGGTCTACCTCAATCCGGAAGATCGTGGTATGAGAAATTCAGTCAAGTACTTCATGACTGTGGACTGGAAAAACTTAAATCTGATCCTTGCCTATTTAAATGGAAGAATGAAGACAAATACTTCTATGTAGGGATATATGTTGATGACTTTATCACTGTCTCAGATTCTGAAGATACCTCAAACAGATTCATCAATAAATTGAGACATCACCTGGAAATAAAGGATGTAACATGTAAAGGCATGTTTTTGGGAATCAAGATCATACAAGACAAGGAGGGAATTTCGCTACAGCAAAGCCACTATGTACAACAAATATTGCAGAAATATGGAATGGAAAATTGTAAGGAAGTTCCAACACCAGGTTCCAAAGAAATCAATTTGGATAATCATATTGAAGATGACAATTGTGATCAGCACACTTACCAAGAAGCCCTTGGAATGCTAATGTTTCTAGCTGTTAACACCAGACCCGACATCGCTTACATCACTAGCAAACTTTCACAGTACTCCAGACAACCAAAACAGATGCACTGGACAGCAATCAAAAGAGTGATGAGATACCTACGAGGAACAATTGACCTAGGAGTGAAATTTGAAAGAGGAAAGACTGGAATCCTGAAGTCCTACACCGATGCCAGCTGGTCGACCACTCATGACGGAAAATCCTACGGCGGATATGTATTGAAGCTCGGCGAAGCAACTATAGACTGGAAAAGTAGTAAACAACCACTCGTCGCCCTCTCCACAATGGAAGCGGAAATGATAGCTGCTTGTGAAAGCTGCTGTCAAATCAAGTGGATAATAAACCTGTTACGAGAGCTGGAAGAATGGAATTTCATGGAAAAACCAACTGCGATCTATACAGACAGTCAGTCATTGATCAACTGGATCTCCAGCCCTAAACAAAGCAGTCGCTGTAGACATATCAACAGAAAGTACCACTTCTTGAGAGACTGTTATGAATCCAGAGACATCTGCCTTCTGTACAAGCCATCTCAGGACCTGGAGGCGGATATCTTCACAAAGGACCTATCCCGAGACCAGATGAAGAAACACCTGGAGAGCCTCAGCATCGTGGGAATAAAGCCAAAGTAAGGAGGGAATTGTTACACAGACTTTGACTTTAATCATCATAGATGCTGACGTCACTACTATGACGTCACTAACTTCCAACTACTACCTTCAACCTTGCTGTTATTGTTTACCGCTAACTTGTCTTAACAATATATGTAATGGAACAAGTCGTTCCTTAAATAAATATATATTTGTTTTTATCTAAAGGGATGTCCTCGTAACTACAACATACGTGAGTACAAAAACAACCAGAAATCCTCAAAAAGAATAACCGTATTTTGCTAAGCCTATATCACTTATGGATGAAGTATGAAAGGATGAATTGTGGAGAGTAATGATAAATGGAAAAATAAAGTGTTAAAAATCTCATCCCTGGACACTTTCTTTCATACTTCATCCCTAAGGTTAGAAATAATCGTTATTTCTCCTTAAAATAAATTTCGATTTTTCTTTCAAAAGAAACACAAGCGGGATAATTTTCAAATGTCGTTCAATAAAATATATTTATTGCAAGATTATTTTTTAACCTCTTAATATATAATCCTCACAACAACAGTCTATTTAAATCAGTTTTCATAGGTTACAATGACTTGATAAATATTTATTGAAACGTCTTATTATACAATTTTGACAAAGAATGGTATAACAAAAATATCTTGATATAATTTAGGTCCTTTCTTTTAGATTTATTATAAAACTATCAGAGTGACCAGGCTCTACCCAAGCAATTCCCTAGTGAATGTTCACTCAACAAATTTTATAAAACAAATATTATTTATCAAGAATTTATTATTACTAAGAGCATATTATCCCGCGGCGCGTAACATTTCAAGAATAACTAAACCTGAAAGATGGGATAAAATCAAATCATTCTATCACCTCTGGAATTTAAGTAATCACAGAAGATCAGATGTCTTTAAAACAAAGATTAAAAATCCCAATGTCATCATGATTCCTCTACTCTCTCTGTACTAAACACAGCCCTTAAATATATATTTAGATAGAATGACCCGCGCTGGCGATTCTCCACCAAACTCTGCAGCGCTGGCAGAGGCGCCATGTTCTTTCCACATAGTATGATGCATATATATATATAATTATCAAAATTCGAAATTATTTTAAAGGCGTAAGATTCCTTTTGAAAATAAACAATTTCTACTGCCCTTACTGCAATGGAAAAATTAATGGGAGGGCCTGGCTCATCAGTGGTGAACCCTAATCTACCAATGATAGATTAAACTGGCGAAACCGCTGGGATGGTTCACCACTGATGAGCCCGGCCCTCCCATTAATTTTTCCATTGCAGTAAGGGCAGTAGAAATTGTTTATTTTCAAAAGGAATCTTACGCCTTTAAAATAATTTCGAATTTTGATAACAGATGGCGCGCTAGTGCATCATATATAATTATCTTTTTTTTTTTTAATAGTGCAGGCTGTGCATGTATAGACAAGATGTCAATAAAATTATTTTAATTGTAATTTAGATAAAATGATATTTGTAATATTATAAGGAGAGAGATAGAGAGAGAACTTGCTAGAATCCCTGCGATCTTATAGAATTGCGCTGTTCAATCCAACCTCTGAGCTAAAGAAACACTGAACGCTGATTGGCAAAGAACCCAATGCTGATTGTCTGATTAACGTGACAGTGAACAGATAGCCAATCAGATCACTTTCACGTTTTATTTTTTATTATCCCATTGTATAATTATACAAGGTGCTGGAGGGTATATTCATTGATCAAATTCACAATCTTGGTCCATAAGTTTCCATGATGGGAGCTGCTGTCATTGGTTGGCTAGCCACCACAGTCACACTTTGACCCCCTCACTTTCACGTGACATCAATCAGTCAACTAATCAGAACGCGAATAAGATAGTAACATTGAAGGCGGAATTTTGCCAGGAGGATAATGATACATAAAAATAAAGGTCATCTCTCCTGTCAAAATAAACGTCAACACTAGACGCTATCTATTGAACGTCGCCGCAAACTAGCGGTTACAAAGTTTTGATGTCTATTTTGACGGGAGAGGGGACCTATATTTTTATGTTGCCATTGAAGGGGTATCATAGTAGACTATTAGTAGTGACACGATGTATTAGACGATGATAGGACATGATTAATATATTATTATTTTCATTTCATAACTCTCCACTGGTTCACCGGTCCTGCCGCTACATCAGGCCTCTCATCCGGGAGGCATTTACCATCATCGGGCGGCCCCCTGACCTGCAGGGCTGGTAGGTCTTCGGGCATGGCCTAGACGATGACGTCCTGGCCATCCTGGCGTCTACCAAGACACGCATCTATAGATACTTCCTGGGCGCGGAACTGAGGAGTGTTCAAAAAGACCTTGTCTGGGGGAGAACTCTCTCAAGGTGGGGAAACCTTCCTTGCTGAAGACATTTGTACACAACTATATATATATTCCCCTACACTTTATATGCCCTTTTATTTTTCCACCTTTGTAAAATTTGATTAAAAGAATCAATAAAATTGTTTAAATTGTCTGTAAAGTTTGTTATCGAATTAATTTGTATAGGCCATGAATAGCCTATATGTTAATATATATTTAAATAGATTCTTAATTTCTTATGTACTTTATCTGTTCAAAGAATACTTATAATTTGATCTGTCATACATCCATCTGGGCTCAACAATCACACACTTCGGCTAGTAGCGCGTAAACCATATTCTCATACATTTGTCTGGCGCGTTACGTTCTTCTGCAAATAAATGGAAAATTTATCTTCGCCAATAAGTTGTGTTTTGACTGAAGCGTTGCAAATACATTTGATGAGGGTTTAACCCTATTTTACAATCTAACTTTTGTTCTATATTGAGGGACTCAATAGATAAAGATTTTATTAATTATGTTGATATGTGATTGCATCTATATTACACTCATGACAAAACTTAAGGAAATTGAAAGTCTTTGATGTCGTCGGTCGTCTATATATTATACTAGCCGAATGACCCGGGCAACGCGCCCGGGTTTTACCCGATTAAATGCTTTTATTCAAATACTATTCGTTACAATTATAAATTGGCACCGTGGATGTCACTTTTGTGAAACGTCCCGCTCCAAACTTTGTGTCTGAGAAGCGATATTTTTATAGAAAGATGATCTGGCTTTTGTTTTCTGCTCGAATGAATGTTTTTCTGTTAGAATTTTGTTCCTGTGTACAAAATAATGAACTGGTTTCACCCGTGGTCTCTGCTTTTTGGAATTTTTCACGATATAATTTTGTATCTGATAATCAAACATGATACAGCAATATCGTCATCATCATTTTCTGACTAAAAATATATAGTTTTAATAATTGATTTATATATTTTTTAAAATAGCCTATCGTCTCTCCCGTATTTTTTACCTATGTATGGAAATTTTGGTTTGAATTAGTGAACTACTGCGAATTTGTATACCGGACATACAGACAAACATTCAAACATTCATTTTTATATATATAGAAGAAGATATATATTTTTTGAAGGAGACAGAGGCAGTTCACACTTGGTTATCTGGTGTGTCTTTAATAAAGGTCACTGTAATATCTTTCAGAGTAACTGTCTGAATCTCGATATAAATGTTAAAACTGCTCAAGTTTTGTCCATGAGTGTATAAACCCTTGTACTGTGAGGTTTTAGTAAGGCGCTGATGGTATAAGCGCGGAAATATATAAATAATAATTTTAATTTAATGAAAAAATAATATTTATAAAAAAATAAAGCAGATATTTATATATTTTTCAATTAATAATAATCTGTATCAAAAACTTTCATCACTTTTGTTTAGAAATAAGTTTTCAAAGAGGTCAAATTGTTTTTTTGAATCTTGAGGTTTTTTTTAAATTGTATTATTTAATATCGTTAAAAAACACACTAATACGTAGGGTTGTTATGGCAAACGAAATAGAAATGGAACCTGGCGAAATCCAATCAGAAGAAGTGAACGTGAAGGCAGGGAACTACTATTGCATGTTTCCAGAAATTGTGAATGATGTTAAGCTTAACAATTTCAATTCATTCCATCCTTATCGTCATTTCTCGTATTACAACCCACAACCTCCATTTAGAAAGTCCTTCCGTCCCAGACGATACCATTCTAGGTCAAAGTCTTATTCGAAATCAAAATATGTAAGTAAACATAATAATATTCGTTCTAGTAATAAAAAGTCGGTTGAAAAAATTCAAATTGAGGTTAAAATTGAGAAATCAAGTGAAAAATCTTCAATAAAAAATGTAGTTTCTGCTAAAGTTGAAATAGTGCAAAAAACAGACGCTACCGTTAAAATCGCCAGCGATACCAATTGTCAGGTAGAAGATATGGAAATATCAGACGAGGAAATAAATGAAAATAATTCAGAAGAATCGTCATCAACCGAAATTACAGAAGATCTCAGCAATTTTCTTGCATTCAAAGATGACGAAGAAGACAATTTGAAACAAAGTTCTTGTTTTTTCATACAAAGAAAATGTAATTTAAAAGCAGATGAACGAAAAGGTGGAAAAATGGAATTGCAAAAAGATGATAAAGTCTTTAGGCGACCTCGTGAGATAGACATTTGGCAAACTGAAATCTACAATAATTCAGAACAGAAGATTGAAGATTACAAGACCATATTTGGCAAACAACTCGACTTTGAAATCAAAGCTCAACGCAACTTATCAAAAAATAAAATCGCAATTGCAAACGAAACAGAAAAAAGATTTTCCGAGCAACAAAATCAGCTTACTATTCTTCTATCAAAGAAAAAAGAATTGATACAGAAAAACAACAGCCTAATCATAAAATATAAGAAAATTTACAGCATCCTGGAAAAAAAGAAAAGCCAAAAGAAAGAATATTTCGATGCATTCTACAAAGAATTTATTTTAAATCAAAAGAAAATTAATACGTAATATTATGAAACATCATTTTGCTAAAGGTTGGTATTTTTTAAAAGTATTGTTTTATTACTATCAGGTGTTGATAAAAAATATTTGAATAACTTATCGCAATTTTCAAAAAATTATATTTGCGATAAAGTTATTTAAATATATTGTTTATCAAATACCAATATTTTCAAATAGTTATGTAAAGTTAAATAATTTTAATATTTATATGAATATTTTAATCGTAGTTATTCCCGTTTAAAAATATAATTACATTTAATACATTAGAAGCTTAATTGTAATTAATTAATTTTTGTATATATAAATTGTGAGATTTCGTTAACCTCAACCATGTATATAATTTCATTAGTACCTTTTATTACCATGAAACCAGACAATTACTTGTAAATATATTTTAGGTCATTACGTCACAGAAATACGTAATAGGTCTAGTTAAAAAAAGAGCCTTCCAGGGTTCGAACTTGGAACCTTTGATTGAGTCAGACTGCTAGCGCCCAACTGCTTTCTAAATTGTTTATATGTTTTTCATATTTATAAACAATTTTCATTCATATGTTCCAAACTGGAAAATATCCGTCAGGTAGTTCACATGGCCATGATAATCATGGTAGCTACCATTTACTGTACGTGGGCACTACATGTGTAGAAAGCAGTTCGGGAGATAAGTGAGACAGAGCTTGTACCACACATGCTGTATACTTTCTAACGTAGGATTTAAGTAGCGATGGTTCAGGGATGATAATTTCCCTGTCACGGGAAGTACTCCATGCCAAGCACTTTTTATCAATCCAAACGATATTTGTAGGACATACTCAGCATGAGTCGGCAACTTTTGTCTCCATGTTGATGACTTTGCATTTATTACAATACAGACGAAAATACCAACCTTTAGCAAAATTAAGTTTCCTCAACATGGCGGCGAGACACGGGAAGAAAGCCTCCAGGTAAGTGTTACGTCACTTTTGCATAAGTACTTTGTCTATGGACAATTTGAAATGTTCTGTGTGTCCAGCTCAATGCTATCATCACTTTATGATGATCAAGAGGAGTTCCTACCCCAGGCTTGGAGTCAGTTTGGTAAGTTTTGACCCTGTATTTTAACATATCCGAAACAACGCCTCTTATTGGCTGGAGAGTTCAATAAATTTAACATATTGGGAGGTTTTTTCATCGCCTTTCACTGCTGTTTGAGAATGAGCAATTCCTGAAAACTTCCAATAAAATACTTTTTAAAGTTGCGATGTAATAAAGATAATTCTTATCAATTTGGTGTAAATGGAGATGGCCGTTATCACTCGGCATATCTCATCAACACTTGCCTTAGCTAAAGAACTTTTTTTTTTACATAATTATTTTTATTGCTTAAAGAAGCTTTCGGGAAAGCCCTTCTCCAGCAACCTAACTTATTTTTTATTATCTGGAAGATATCTCTGTTGGAAGGGACAAAGGCAGACGTGACGAGTTTCTTTATTTAAAGGCTGCGAGCTTTCGGACAATGACCTCGTTCAGCAGGCCGTTACGCCTGAATAAACGTCGCGTCCACCAATGGCATCACCGATTGTTGTAACTTGGAAGATGCCCTAGAGGTTTATGTTCGATTGAAAAATTGTGTTATCTATTGAATATTCCCGCGAGGTCTTCGAAGAACAAACGTGACGCCTTGGAATTATCCGTTAATATTTTTCTTATCTTTAGATAAGATTGTCGCCCCATCCTATCTAGAGAAAAATGTTAACACAACGAGAATCAAAATATATCAGATACTTCACATACTCTTTGTTTAAATAATTACACTCATGGACAGAACTTAAAGAAGTTGTAGCCTGTATATCGGGACAATAACCCTGAAAGATATTACAGTGACCTTTATTGAAGATACACGAGATAACCAAGTGTGAACAACCTCTGTCTATGAATGTATATCTCTGGGAATTAAACCTGCCTTAAGTGACCACTCAGACGATTGAGGAAAAATGGCGGGAAAACAGCAAGTTGCCACGTGGCGATGTTTACGTAGAGACAGGGCAGGTACTGTCACATGTCACTGATAAATACTTTGCGCTGTTTCAACCAAATCGAATATTTACTAAGTAAAAAATCTCCGTTTCAGGTTGGCAACGCTGGACCACTTCCGTTTGAAGGTAGGAATTATGCAAATTTATTTGCATATAACTGCATTATTGCATATCTTCTGAGTCAAAGCCAATCGTTTCAGGTTGGGCGACTTTGGCGACCTGAAGGTAAGTTGGTTCAGATATGCAAATCCGGCTCCAGTTGCATATTTCCCCTCTATATTGGTGTGCTAGCCAGGAAACACCACTTATCTGGAATACGGAATCCGTCGCGTCGAGACTTCTACTGAATGGTTTGATGTAGTTAGTACACAGCATTGAACATCTGGGATTCTTTCTCCAAGGAAAAATAAATAACTCCATTTTATTTATTTATTGTGTCGTCTCTTTTTTATTGCCTTTTTATGATCTTTTATATTTTAAATAATAGAAGCATGGCCCTTTTTTATTAAATGTGTATAATTATTTAATGTGTAAACTTATTTTAAAACAATACAACTTTTCGAAAGAATTAAAAAATATCGAAGACTTGTAATTATCTTAGAAGATATAATCAACAGGTATGATTGTATATTTGAAGCAGATTACGTCATTATAACAGATGACGTATGTACAAAGGAACATGTGACCATTGGACATGCGTCGAACCAGGAGGCTGTTGTTGGGTGCTGCGCTGCCTGGAGTATAGGAGCTCTATCTATTATTTCTTCCTGTGGTGAATCTGTATAAGACCGGTGGTCTTAATAAAGCTTTGTATGTATAATTCTAATACCCCCCATAAGAGAGACTCTACCCGGACAAATTCCTGAAGCCACCACATACAACTAGAGTCACCAACTACCCCCAGGTTGACACGTCTAATGGTGGACATCCAGTTTGTCAGATGTACTGTACTTTGTTCTGTAAGGTCTTCCTGAATATAAATTACATTATTGCCATTAAACGTGATTAGATTTTACTTTTTTTTCCTTTTGATTTTTTTTTTGCAGACTCCGCGGTAAATCTACGTATAAAACTATACACTCACGGAAAAAAACTTTAAGGAAGTGTAAAGTCTTTGATGTCACCGGTCGTCTGCTTTTTCGAAGGAGACAGGCTGTTCACACTTGGTTATCTCGTGTGTCTTCAATAAAGGTCACTGTAATATCTTTCAGAGTTATTGTCCCGATATACATATAACTTCCTTAAGTTCTGTCCATTGGTGTATGTTTTAATAAAGGCTTTTGTTTGTGGGTGAATTCTTTTTTAAAATACTTCACGCCGTTGCTATCTGTAACTTAAAACTTTTGTCTTAGAAAACATCATTAAGACATTAACTTACAACAAGCAAGTTTGATAAACAATTAGTTTCTTTCCATTAAAGAAAATAAAAGCAAAAGGTTTCGATCAAATTTGCTTTCCTCGGTTTTATTCGATTTAATAAAAAAATCGTATTTTTTTTTATAATATACATATAACTTTTTTTTTCGAGTTAGCGAAAAGTTTTCAATCTTGGAACTTCAACAAAACGACATATTCGAGTAGAAGTTTTATTTAAATAATTCACACACAGACGATCTATTCAAGTCAGCTGATTTATAGCAGCTCGACGGTGGCGCTCGCGTGGCAGAAGTCGGAACTAAAACTGGCTTTGTATTTTTACGTCCAGTTTAAATACAAATTTGAGTGTGTGGGATTGCTTATTATTTTATAAAATATATTTTCAAGTCCACGTTACACGTAATTTATACGTATCTGAAAAAATAATTCAATTTTAGTTCCCACTTCCGCCACTCGAGCGCCACCGTCGACCTGACACTGTGTCCATAAAGCTGATTGAGTTGGTCCCAATGTAAATTGGCGTTTAGAGTTGGCATGAGGTGACCGCGGGGGAAATAACTTGTTGTTGACTTGGTCCCAATATTTTTGTCAATTTTACGCAGATATTTAATATTCCCCAACGTTTTCTTTAACCATATCTTCACCTCCTATTAATACAAAACCAGAAATTCAATAAGATGTCCTTAATTTACATGAGGATTGTGTTAAAACTACACACACAAAGTACGGCGGGGATTTTAGCGATAAAATTACGACGACGGGTTTCATCATTAATGATGAATATGTAAATTTTACAGAATTCAATTCATTTTTCTGTTTCAACATTCTTGTTGAACAAAATGAAGTTGAATAATTTAGCAAATTTATTTTTTAGGTTTATTTATTGCAAAATCCGGTCTCATTTGAAACTCTGTCCACAAAACTTGGAATCTAATTTCAAAATACCAACAGACCACTTAGAATACTTGCTCAATCCTGATGACAGTTCAGACTTTTTCTTTAGAATGATAAATCGAAGAAACAAATTTTTTAATTAAAGAGAGTTAATATAAATACAGTTAAACCTGTCTATAGCGCCACTTCTAAATAGCGCCTTCCTCTCTATAGCGCCCGATTTTAAACATTAAAATGTAAACATTTTACATTAAAAGTGACCTGTCTATAGCACCCTATTTTGGCGAGTCCCTAAATAGCGCCTCCCTCTCTATAGTGCCCGATTTTAAATACGTAGTACGATGCGATTTACATTAAAAGTGACCTGTCTATAGCGCCATATTTTGGTAGGTCCCAAGAGGGGGCGCTATAAACAGGTTTAACTGTATATATATATAAAGTTTTTAAGGAAAAGCTTTTATTTAAAAATGCCGAAAAATATTCTTCCATATAATAATTATTTATTATTTATGCTTATGAGGTGATACAGCAGCGTATTTACAATTAGAGAGGAGACAAAATGAATTAAATCTAGAAAAAAGAAGTGAGGACATATCGGTCATTAAAGTCTGAGAGGCAAGGCCTTCAGCCAGTTCAGGGCTTCCGGGGTGACAGAATGGAGATTGGAGATTCCTGCATTAAATTTGTACAGCGGGCAGTCATCTAGTATATGGGACATTGATTGTGGGACGTTGCAGGCACAATTTGGATCTTTGGTGTAGCCCCATAACTTCATCAGCTCTGCACACCTTCCCTGACCTGTCCTAAAGCGGTTTAGAAGCACCCATTCTCGTCGAGGGAGGGAAAAACCTGGGATCTTGACACTTGGGCTTGTGATGAGTTTCTTGTTTGGGATATCGGAGCTGATCCAGGAATTTGTCCATGCTTCTGAGATATTAAAATTTTGGGAGAGAAGTTGGTTTCCTCTGGACCATATCGGCTTCCTTGATTTTAGTCTATGTTTTGGGGGAGACTGTAGGATAGGGTTAATTTCGAGGTCGGGTGAATCCAAGAGTTTTTGGTACATTTTCTTGGTGGCTTCCTTTCTGCGTAGCTCAGGTGGAGAGATGTGAGCAAGAACTGGAAGCCAGTCAATTCTTGTAGGTTGGCAAACCCCTGTTATAATTCGTAAGGTAGAATTTAGTTGTGTGTCTATTAGCTTCGTGTGGCAGCTCCCCTCCCATACTGGAGCACAATACTCAGCCGTGGAGAAGATCAATGCCAAGGCAGAAGTACGCAGGGTGTTGGCATCACTGCCCCAGGAAGAGCCGGCCAGCTTATGGAGGATATTGTTACGTGATGATAGTTTCCCCTTTAACTTGGTGAGATGAGTTTTGAAGGTGAGAGTGCGGTCAAGATGAATGCCAATATAATAATTAAAGTGATATAGAGACGGAGTTCAATCATAATGATAAAAATAGCGAAATCTAAATTTTACAAACAGTTGCTTCATGTTGATTCACTTGAACAATGGTCGTCTGTTATTTTATTCTGCTGTGTCAGAATGGAAGGTGTTTCCTAGAGTCAAATATATTTTATTCAAGTTGGCGAAGGTCTTAAATCACACACAGTTCTCGGCGTAGATCCGAGCCACCCTGTCAAAACTTCCTCTACTTCAACAGGAAGTTCCATCCTGGATTTAAAGGTTATCCGGATATCTTCTGCCCATTTATCCAATTACACAACAACAATTTGCCTTTATTAAGGATCATACAGAATTCTCCAAGCTACATAAGTAAATATCACAGTTATCTACAGAAAGTGGAAATTAAAATCGACCTTTTTTCAATTTATCCAATTATAATTTTATATAAATTTGGCCAATTCTTGGAATAATTAAAAAATCAATGAGAATAGTTGATATTTATTCCGATAGATGGCGCAAGCCATCAGCAACTTTTAGTTGCACGATAAGGAGAAGCCTTTTCCCCTTTTTCATAATTTTTGCACCTTATCCCAATACAATATCATATTGGTACTACTTTTTTATATCAGAAAGTCTGTTTTTATTTTTAATACTGTAGGATTCGCGCGTCTGGATGGAAACCACTTTGTCTCTTTTCTTTAATTTTCAAACAAAGTATTTGTACGGAAATCAAAGTTGTCATTATTAACTACATAGAACCCATTCTACGGCCCGGTCTAGAACCACAGCCAGTTTACCTCAGCACATGTCGTTGGCTACCAAGCTCTAGGATCGAATCCCGCTTTTAGATTCTTTTTCTAAACGTATTTTATCCAAATATGTTGTTGTTGTCGTGTCCAAAGAAGCGCCTCAGATGTCTCCATCACAGTAGCAATGTCCAATATATTGGGTGTCCAAATATATTAAATTTTGTATAAGGATCTCGAACAAAGAGAGTTTGTAAAAGTAAAAAAAATCCTGTAAAGAGCAAATTTTATTTGTATTCGTTGCAATATATTGTTTTTACTCTTTCAATCTATATTACAGTTCTGTTATATATCTATAGCGATTACAATACTTTCTGATCAGATATGGCAGACTTCAATCCAGAAGAGGACATCCATACGGCACCTCAGTTGGCCGGTATTGTGATCAGGATGCACTGATCTGCTCCATGGACAAGACACCACCACCACACAACACTTAAGTTAATAAAAAACTCGAATAAAGAAACTGATCCCCAGGTAGATCTTTGATTTATTTAAACAAAGACGTTCTAATATGCGGACGGAAGGAAAAGTCTTCCATTTCGGGCTGTACCGCAATGGGGGGAATATTGACAGGAAAGTTACCTCCAGCTGTTGATCGTTCAGCGGCGCTCTGGGAGTTGAGAGAAAAAAAGTCGCACACTTGGAACACGACCTGGTTTATTGCGACACTCAACGACTGACGTAATTTATATTCAAATTGAACTGCGACAAAAATTAATTCAAAGAAAAATGTTTGAAGATTGTTTGTTGGTTGGAAGTTTGTCCTCCCTTTAGAGGACACCTTTCCACAAAGGACAGTTTTCATTTGCAAAATTACCATTTTTACTATTTAGCAACTCTTTGGTAAGAGAATACCTCTCAACGAAGGACAGTTTTCATTTGCAAAATTACCATTTTTACTATTTAGCAACTCTTTGGTAAGAGAATACCTCTCCACAAAGGACAGTTTTCATTTGCAAAATTATCATTTTTACTATTTAGTAACTCTCTGGTAAGAGGACACCTCTCCACAAAGGACAGTTTTCATTTGCAAAATTACCATTTTTACAATTTAGCAACTCTCTGGTAAGAGAATACCTCTCGACAAAGGACAGTTTTCATTTGCAAAATTACCATTTTTACAATTTAGCAACTCTCTGGTAAGAGAATACCTCTCGACAAAGGACAGTTTTCATTTGCAAAATTACCATTTTTACTATTTAGTAACTCTCTGGTAAGAGAACACCTCTCCACAAAGGACAGTTTTCATTTGCAAAATTACCATTTTTACAATTTAGCAACTCTCTGGTAAGAGAACACCTCTCCACAAAGGGCAGTTTTCATTTGCAAAATTACCATTTTTACTATTTAGCAACTCTTCGGTAAGAGAATACCTCTCCACAAAGGACAGTTTTCATTTGCAAAATTATCATTTTTACTATTTAGCAACTCTCCGGTAAGAGGACACCTCTCCACAAAGGGCAGTTTTCATTTGCAAAATTACCATTTTTACTATTTAGCAACTCTCCGGTAAGAGGACACCTCTCTCTAAAGGACACTTTGGCCTCTCCGGTAAGAGGACACCTCTCCACAAAGGGCAGTTTTCATTTGCAAAATTATCATTTTTACTATTTAGCAACTCTCCGGTAAGAGGACACCTCTCTCTAAAGGACACTTTGGCCTCTCCGGTAAGAGGACACCTCTCCACAAAGGACAGTTTTCATTTGCAAAATTATCATTTTTACAATTTAGCAATTCTCTGGTAAGAGGACACCTCTTCACAAAGGACAGTTTTCATTTGCAAAATTACCATTTTTACTATTTAGTAACTCTCCAGTAAGAGGACACATCTCCCTAAAGGATACTTTGGCTCTGTAATTAGGAGTTGTCCTTTACAGGGAGGTAGTTCTACTGTATCTACATCAACAATTTTTGTATTTAATTCCATACGTTTCAGTGACTTGATCATTCCCCTGAGGACAGCGAGTCACGTCGGGAAATAAATACAAAACTGGTTGATGTGGTTGAAGACATTTTTTAAAACCAAAATGAATTCTTATGGCAGGATTCTGTTCTAATGGCAAGTTTGTTTTGAAAAAAAAAAAAATTCTAATGTAATCAATCATGTTGGTAATGAACTTCCAATGTTGAATGATGGTTCCACCAAGCCTCCAGTAGAGTTTCTAGGGACAGAAACAAGATGTCACATCTACCTGATAAGTAACCAGATCTGGCGTTCATGGATTTTGTGCCTTTAGCTTGTTGAAACAGCATTGATCGGATCCGTGCTCCTGGAATGACTTTTACCTCAAAGTTTTCCAGAAAAGTTCGCGGATTACATGATTATCTATTTGAAGCCATTTATGGAGTAGCCGCCAAAACTTCAAGTATGCTGCTAATCTCTGCAGGACAGTTCTACCGCACAGTTCCTGTCACTGCGGTGATCTCTGCACGACAGTTCCTGTCACTGCGGTGATCTCTGCACGACAGTTCTACCGCACAGGGCCTGTCACTGCGGTGATCTCTGCACGACAGTTCCTGTCACTGCGGTGATCTCTGCACGACAGTTCCTGTCACTGCGGTGATCTCTGCATGACAGTTCTACCGCACAGTTCCTACCTATCACTGCGTCTCTGTCTGCGGTCAAATTAGGTTGAACATTGATTAAATCGAATAACCATCCGGGAATAGGTTCAGTTATCAGTTTTTATCAACTCAAGCTTTTCGGCTTATCAGCCCTTCAACGGGATTAACACAATAAATAGTTATGTTACTTCCATCGAGAGACGGATAAACCAGAAAGCTTGTTTTGATAGAAATATAACAAAGATGGATGGGTATTCGGTTTATATAATTGAGCACAGGGGATCTGTTAGGTTGACCATTACTGATCGCAACAGCTGTTATCCCAACAAGGACAAACTCCAGTACTAAGTTCGATACATAAAAACGATAGAAAAAAAGGTACTATGGGAAATTTTTACAAAATTGAGTAATTTCTGAGTTAAACCACCTTTTTACACATTGAAACATGGCACTTCAGTTAACCGGTATTGTAATCAGGGTACATGGACTGATCTGCTCCAAGACACCACACATTGGAAGCTGAATGTATCAGTTACCATAGAGATGCCGTTACTATACCCACCATATTTCTATGTTTTCAAAATGCTCCAATATCTTCTGTGAAACAGAACGTTCATTCAGCAGCTTAGTTCAATATTTCTCAGCAAGTTTCTCTCATCAACCTTCTCTTCTATAAACAAGGCTGAAAATTTGTGGCGAGGAGAACAAAATATTGGTTTGTCATCCTGACACAGTTTGTCTTTCCTCAATGCCATCCCAGGGGTTCGTAGATGTTGAGGGTCATCTGTTTTTTTATTTATTTTTATTTTTTAAGGAGACAGAGTCAATTTGTTCACACTTGGTTATCTCGTGTGTCTTCAATAAAGGTCACTGTAATATCTTTCAGAGTTATTGTCCCGATATACATGCTGAAAGGTACAACTTCCTTAAGTTATGTCTCTATGAGTGTATGCACTAGCGCGCCATCTGTTATCAAAATTCAAAACTATTTTAAAGGCGTAAGATTCTTTTTAATATTAAAATTAAAAAAAATCTTACGCCTTTAAAATAGTTTTGAATTCTATGAGTGTATATTGGTTATCTCGTGTTTCTTCAATAAAGGTCACTGTAATATCTTTCAGAGTTATTGCCCCGATATACATGGTACAACTTCCTTAAGTGTTGTCTCTATGAGTGTAATATTGGCTATCTCGTGTGTCTTCAATAAAGGTCACTGTAATATCTTTCAGAGTTATTGTCCCAATATACATGCTGAAAGGTACAACTTCCTTAAGTGTTGTCCATGAGTGTATATTGGTTATCTCATGTGTCTTCAATAAAGGTTACTGTAATATCTTTCAGAGTTATTGTCCCGATATACATGCTGAAAGGTACAACTTCCTTAAGTGTTGTCCATGAGTGTATATTGGTTATCTCGTGTGTCTTCAACAAAGGTCACTGTAATATCTTTCAGAGTTATTGTCCCGATATACATGTTACAACTTCCTTAAGTTTTGTCCATGAGTGTATATTGGTTATCTCGTGTGTCTTCGACAAAGGTCACTGTAATATCTTTCAGAGTTATTGTCCCGATATACATGTTACAACTTCCTTAAGTTTTGTCCATGAGTGTATATTGGTTATCTCGTGTGTCTTCAATAAAGGTCACTGTAATATCTTTCAGAGTTATTGTCCCGATATAAATGGTACAACTTCCTTAAGTTTTGTCCATGAGTGTATATTGGTTATCTCGTGTGTCTTCAATAAAGGTCACTGTAATATCTTTCAGAGTTATTGTCCCGATATAAATGGTACAACTTCCTTAAGTTTTGTCCATGAGTGTATATTGGTTATCTCATGTGTCTTCAATAAAGGTCACTGTAATATCTTTCAGAGTTATTGTCCCGATATAAATGGTACAACTTCCTTAAGTTTTGTCCATGAGTGTATATTGGTTATCTCGTGTGTCTTCAATAAAGGTCACTGTAATATCTTTCAGAGTTATTGTCCCGATATAAATGGTACAACTTCCTTAAGTTTTGTCCATGAGTGTATATTGGTTATCTCGTGTGTCTTCAATAAAGGTCACTGTAATATCTTTCAGATTTATTGTCCCGATATAAATGGTACAACTTCCTTAAGTTTTGTCCATGAGTGTATATTGGTTATCTCGTGTGTCTTCAATAAAGGTCACTGTAATATCTTTCAGAGTTATTGTCTGAATCCCGATATACATGGTACAACTTCCTTAAGTTTTGTCCATGAGTGTATATTGGTTATCTCGTGTGTCTTCAATAAAGGTCACTGTAATATCTTTCAGAGTTATTGTCTGAATCCCGATATACATGGTAAAAGGTACAACTTCCTTAAGTTTTGTCCATGAGTGTATATTGGTTATCTCGTGTGTCTTCAATAAAGGTCACTGTAATATCTTTCAGAGTTATTGTCTGAATCCCGATATACATGGTACAACTTCCTTATGTTATGTCCATGAGTATCTATTCTCTAGACATTCTGTAGCACCCAGTGACACTACGTCACGGGACCTTGCGATGGCACTCCAGCTATCTCTCATTGTTTATTTCTTTGTTGCCGTCATTGTACGCTCCCCATTGTTGGCCCATATTTCCTCAAACCTCCCACCTCTCCCTTCATATTGTTCTGACAGCGCGCCATCTATACAAAATAATTGGAACTATTCTAGCGAGAATATTTCTTTTATAAAGATGAAACAACTTTTTTTTTATTTCTAAAACTGGCGAAACCGCTGTGAGGGTTCACCATCAATAAGCCAGCCTCCTCCAACTAACTTTTTTCAATAGCAGTAAGGACAGTAGAAAAAGTTGTTTTATTAAAAAAAATCGCGATAAAATAGCTTTAAATACAAGGGCAGGTTAATAATGACTTATATATTAAATACTAGCGGACGTACCCGGCTTCGCCCGGGTTTTACCCGAGTAAAGGTTTGTCTAACGAATCTCTCGATAAAGTGAACATTTTTTCCCGGTCCCCTGAAAAATACTCGATAAGTTGAATAAAATCAATATTAATTGGTTCCCTCGGTAATTGGAAGTTAAAGGAATAGTATCTTGCCTTGGAATTGTATCATTATTCTTGTATGGACGTACCCGGCTTCGCCCGGGTTTTACCCGAGTAAAGGTTTGTCTAACGAATCTCTCAATAAAGTGAACATTTTTTCCCGGTCCCTTGAAAAATACTCGATAAGTTGAATAAAATCAATATTAATTGGTTCCCTCGGTAATTGGAAGTTAAAGGAATAGTATCTTGCCTTGGAATTGTATCATTATTCTTGTCTCAAATAAATTGCCGTCTCATCCTGAATTTTGTCTTTCCTAATTTTCTACATTACAAAATCATCGTATCATCATGATAATATTTAGAGCAGATTGTTGAATTATAACAGATAAATTAGAATATTTATCTTGATTATTTTAAAGCGAAAAGTTATTTCAAAAATTTTATTTGCTAGAAACCTTCCCAGTACTATACTAAATAACTTCCCAAAGTTTCATGGCGTTCCAATGAGTGGTTTGGTCAGGCATAAAGGACAAACAGACACACATACATTCATTTTTATATATATAGATGTAAATAATTTATCATAAAATATGATGTTTTCTGATTCAATAAACATTACTCAATTACATATCCTTGAATAGGTGTATCCCGAAACAGACCCTACCTGCTTTCAATGTTCAGGAGAGCCACAGATCATCTTCTCTTCAGCTGTCCAGCATTCCTGAGACATAGTATGCAAACAGCTATCTTGCTCGGACTGACCCACCTCAATCCTAGATCTATGGCCAGCCTCCCAGACTTAACCTCAGCATGGAATTTCCTGGTCATCTGGTTCAACTCAGCAATCAAAACAGGACGCGAGTAAAAGTACTTAGCACTACTCCATACTAGTGACTTCCCGGGTAGTTGGCGTTCTGTGTTCCCTGGGTTATAAATATCTCTCTCTGTAAACAGAATTGAGACATATTTTGTATTTATTTTCAGATATGGAGCCTGAAGTAAACACAAGAATCCGACAACGGTCGGTAATGGAGTTCCTGTTTAAGTCCGCAGACATTTGAGCCATTGTGATTCACTCTGAGCTGAAATCTGTGTATGGAGCCATGGATAGAATCACAATACAAAGGTGTATTCAGCGGAATGGTGATGTTGACATAAGTGATAATAAAGGCCTTCTGTAGTGACGGACCAAAATCTGACTCTAACGGAGGAATTGATCAAGAATAACTGGACAATGACGGCTTATCAAATAATTGAAAACTTTCCCTGTCTGAAGGAAGTATTTTAAAACTTTTTAATGATCTTGAATATAGAAAATTAAACTAAAAATGGCTGACAAAACTTCTAACACGAGAAATGATGCAAATCCGGAAAGAGATTTGTTTAGATCTCATGGAGAACCTTCTCTCAGATGTTTGAAGGTGTGATGTGATGAGACTTGGATTTCTCATTATGATCCTTCTTCAAATCTCAATCAATGCAATGGAACATCGCCAGTACAGAAAAAACTCAAGGCTTTCCAAGGATAAAATCTTTGTCTTTTGGGATCAAGAAGGGATGATATTCATGGACATTTTTGAAATAAATTCTTCTATCAACAAGGAAAGGTATTGTAAATCTTTAGAAAATACAAAAAGAGCAATTGAAACAAAAAGACTTAAAAAACTCCATAACCAAATTTCACCAGGAAAATGCGAGACCGCACACCTGACTTTGGCGAAGATTGCAGGGTATGGGTGGACTTGATGTGTCACCCTGCGTATAGCCCGGACCTGGCACCCTTCTATTTGTTCGAAAGATTAAACAGTTTTTACTTGGTATGAAAAAAACATTTGAAAGTGATGCAGTTTTACTCCAAGCTGTTAGAGGTGGTTCAGAGAGCGGATAAGACGTTGTGCCGAAGTTGTCAACAACGCTGGATGTTACAGCAGGAAAGTGTTGAATGGTTCTAATGGACTGTTAGTAGGGATTATCGTATACAGAGCTTTCTTGTTTGTCAATGAACACTTATTACTGATTGTGTATTGATCGAATCTTGTACAATATACATTTTATATATTTTATTGATCGTAAAACTATAAAACATTTTAAAAGTTGTTGAATTACACTCATGGAGATATAAAACTTAAGGAAATGGAAAGTCTTTGATATCGCCGGTCGTTTTTTTTTTTTTTTTTAAGAGACAGAGGTTGTTCACACACTTGGTTATCTCGTGTCTTCAATAAAGGTCACTGTAATATCTTCCAGAGTTATTGTCCCGATATATATGATACAAGGTACAACTTCCTTAAGTATTGTCCATGAGTGTATTTAAAGAAAAGGGTGATAATCCCCTTTGTAGGTCATACAGTCTTCACCACACTGACGGGAGCCAAACGCGTGCCTGGTCGGATTTTCTTGTTAATTCAAGAAAGGATATTAGTCAATTTTCCGAAATTGAAAACTCAACGTTTAATTGTTGTATATTCCAATAGAGATGGCAGTACCAATCATTCACAGTTAAATGAACAGGAGATTCATAAACTTAATTTCTCTCGTTTTGTAGTAATTGAGTTAATTACTCCGCTGAGTCCATGCCAGAAATCCCACAACCCGAAACCTTCCAATTTGCATATCTAATGTCAGTACAAACAGTAACGGGGCAGTGCCGCAGTGTATCAGCGTAAAAAAGAAATCGTATGTGTGTTTGCGCACCAATATTCAAAATTCCAATACTTTTTCCATCTAAGAAAGAACAGAAGAAATTTGTTTTACCTAAAAAAAATAAAAAATTCATACGATGTTTCAAAATAGTTTCAAATTTTATTAACAGATGGCGTGCTAAATCATCATATTTACATATAGCTTTCTCAAGATATCTCTAGTAGAGTAATGCCTAAGCTATCACCTGTTGGAGTTCAAGGGTGCCATGGTCCAGTTCATATACATACAAAATAATAATAAAACAATGAGGACCAATTACATTGACACGCGTACATCTACGACTCATCTATTATTTCAGTGCGTCACCACTTTAGAACCGCAACGTGGCCAAACGGCAGAACATAAGAGAAAAAAAAAAAAGCAGGAAAATCAATACATTTCTCTCCGTAATTGTTTACTTTGGCGAGTTGCGAAAGTTTTTACAAACGATATATATTTTTTTAAAATGCCTCCTGAGTAAAATACGTTACATTAAAAGTTTCAGAATTTTTTGTTGTTGAACACAACTATAACGTAAAATATATGCGCCAAATACTAAAACTTTTTATTAAAAGAAAAATGCGTTTTTCTTCTCAATGCCACCATAGTTTTTGACGCAAGGTCATTTCTTTTGGCTTTTTTTTTTGTCAACTACTGAACTGCCATCTACAGGCTTTGAAAATAATTACATTTTTTAAATTTATGTTACAAGTGTGTGACATGTATTGTTTAAACTTTTTTTTTTTGCTTATATGCAATTTTAATTTTAGTGTCAAAAATAATTTTGCGTTTAAAAGAAACCTTTAATTCTAATATGAGCATTAATTAAAAAGTGTGTGTGGGGGATAGAGCAGGTCCCCCCAACCTCTTTTGCCAAATAAATATCCATCTTTTCAATTTTGAAATATAGCAGAACAGTACCTATATATAATAAGAAAATACAAAAAATATATATAATTTTTAATAAATTAAAAACTTTTAAAAATATTTTATTTTTCATCATATACAAATAGAGAAACAAAAATTTAATTAAAATACATCTTAAAATTTATTTTTTTAATTGAAAAATAACTATTTTAGAAATGAACTTTTAAAAAATCGATACATTAAAATTATAATAAAGAAAAAGTTATAAATTTAAAAATATATATTAATTAATCGATAATTAAGTGAGAATCATATTATACTTCAAAAATATTAAACACATTTTAAATCAAATAAGTATTTTTTTCTCGTATGGGACAGTGTCATCGAGGGAGGGCTTCCAAGTTAAAGTTGAAACTTTAACAAATAGAATAAACTTAGAGGACGAAGCTAAAAGAAACTTGGAAACGTAAACGAAAAGTTATCACACCATTTTAATTTCAATTGAGCAAAAACGTTTTCAAGCACGCGCGGATGATAATTGATTGTATCGATCTAGAAAGTATAGTTAATATAACTTTATCGACAAAAATAGTTCCTCCTGCAACAACTCGTTATCCAGGGTTAAAGTGAACTGCTTTATGCCATCTCTAGGCGGAGGAAAAAATAGTTCCCTAAAAATAATTTTTATTTTCTAAAAATATCATTATAATATAAACGAAATTAAAATAAGTTGATATTCGATAGATTTAATGATTATTTAACACTTTAAATAAATTTTTGTTTACATAAATTGATATTTTGACTGACACCGGCGTAGGAAGAAGCTGTTTTCAGTTGTTCGTCTGTTCCTATTAGTTTCTTGAGACTTCCTCCATGAACTTTGTAAATATATGATTTGTTCAAACAACTTTTAACACTAACACAACATACTTTGGAAAAATATAAAATTTCAAGATGGATCTGGGGACGTTAATGGATCAGCTAAAAGTTGCAATAAAGAAGCATCAGGTACTTTACGATATATTTTTTATTTATTTATTTATATTCCTTCCACCCCCTCTCTCTTCCCCCCTTTTAATAATTTCATATTCAAAAATTATTACACGTATTTATTAAAAAATATATTATTTTTTTAAAACTAAATTAAATACATTAAGCCTTTTATTCTAGGCATAAATTTTATTTTTATTTTTTATAATTGAAATGTATGAATTATTTTTTTGATTAATTTATTACATAATCCGCTATAAACTTACATATTTTCGTAAATATTTCAAAATAAATGATTGCTTAAAAAAAGTTTGAACTCTTAAATTTTTTGTGTGTTTACAAACATGAATGACATGTTAAAAAAATATTTATAGTATTGTTTTTTAATCATTATGCAAATAGTATAATAAAAATATTAATATTAGAAAATAACATTTAGTCTTTGCAAATAAAATTATTGTTTGTTTACATTTTCATAATTTAATAGATACTTCAAAAATATAAACACAAATAATGGCTCCATAGTGGCATAACTTCTTTGAATATTAAAGAAAATAAAATTATCAACAGTGTTACATAAAAATGCCATATTATTGCATAAAAATATAATTAAAATATGCACATTTTGTTGAAGGGACTCCCTCCCCTAGAAGGTTAATTTTGCCATCCGTTATTTGATTGATTAGGAAAATCCTAGGCAGAAGATATAGTGGACGGATAAAGAGAAAATATGTAAATTTATTCTTGATATGATCAGTTGCATATTTAGGTTGGCTTCACTTTGAGTCTCCAGTGTTGTGATCACATGATCTATGATTCTATAGCTGCTGATTGGCCGGTTGTGGGCAATATTTTGCATATTAGCTAAAGTTACACAAACTGAATGACATGGCTTTATCCTAGTTCTGTCAAAGTGAATGTCCAACCAATACTTTTTAACAAATGTGAAAAAAAATCTAAAAATGATCCGGTGTTGATATTAAAAACAAAATTGGCATTTCCTGACCGCTCACATGATCATTCTAGATGGCAGAGCGCCATCTAGTGGAACAAAAATCAACTATATGTTGATTTAGCTTGTTCCAAAGATATTTGGCCAACTCAATTTTATGGTCAGGAAATTCCGATTTTGTTTTTAAAATCAACCCCTGACCTTTTTTATTTTCTTCTTATTTTTCACATGAAAAGCATATTTACACAAACTTGACCTATTTCTTGATTTATTAAGAAATTGGATTGGCCAAATATCTTTGGAACAAGCTAAATCAATGTTTAGTTTATTTTTGTACCACTAGATGGCGCTCTGCCATCTAGAATTCTCATTAAATGTAAAAAGTAAATGCCAATTTTTTTTAAACACATTTTTTTCAATGTGATTATATTATTATTAATGATAATAACTATGATGATAAGGGTTATTTAATCATCATCATTATTATCCAAAAATATGCAAATTAGTTTGTTATTGGGACAGTTTGCATATATTCTAAAGAACCTCTCACATAGACATTAATATAGCTGGTAATATTTTTAATACTGATAAAATTATTGCTAGTTCATTTTCATAAATATGCAATATACAGTTAAACCTGTCTATACCCACCCTCTTGGGACTCACCAAAATTGGGTGTTATAGAGAGGGGGTGCTATAGACAGGTCACTTTTAATGTAAAATGTTTACATTTAAATGTTTAAAATCAGGCGCTATAGAGAGGAAGGCGCTATAGACAGGTTTAACTGTAGTTTACGATGCACTAGCGCGCCATCTGTTATCAAATTACAAAACTATTTTAGATTTTAATTTTTCCATTGCATTAAGGGCAGTAGAAATTGTTTTATTTTAAAAAGAATATTACGCGTCTAAAATAGTTTCGTAATTTGATAACTGTGGTTTGTTATGGTGCTAATTTCTCTATTTTAAGCTTGAAACTTTGATAAACTACTTCTGTATACAGACCTAACTCCTGGTTTCATCCTGATAGGTCTCAAATATTGTGGATCTTTTCTTCTTTCTTATCTCCACTCAACAATCATATCAGAGTATCAAGCCTGTAGAGCTTGAGATTTCTGTCTGCTGGGGATGAACAGAGCTTATCAATGGATTAGCCAATACAGTCAATGATGTATTAATTTGACAACCATCATGACTGGGTGAAGTGGAATGCATCTGCCTTTGTCATTAAGACTGGGAACACTACTCAGTAGCAGGCCACTGACTTAGCTCCAACAAGAAATGGCCGCCTATGACATGAGGAACAGACACCATGTGCAGCCGCTCCAAACATGGAGTACAGACTTATCCTGTATCCCTGGATCAGGAGCCCTTACAGGGTACTATCAGCCGGGACAGCTGAGCCCAGAATTTTAAGGAGCTTGTTACTGCTCCCCCTCTCCTCCTTTTTGATCTAGACTTGGGACCGGCAAAGGATTTTTTAAAAAGGATTAAACGAGCACAATCACTCGGATATTTTCTATTTAATTTACAGTGGGACCTGGTGTGTTCCAAGAGTTCCACACTTGATACAATTTGGGGATCATTGCCATACAGGTCCAAATCCAATTAATGAAATATTTACATTGATAAGGCACAATTTGGATTATAGATTATAAACACAAGGTAATAAGACCAAATAAATAAATAGTATGTAACAACGCTGAAATGTCACACACTATTTATTTATTTGGATTTGGTCTTATTACCTTGTGTTTGAAATATTTACATAATGTTGCATAGAATGTTATTACATCCCTACTCTGGTAGTGCTCTAACAGAAATGATAATCACTGATGGCTAATTGAAATACACTCATGGACAAAACTTAAGGAAGTTTTACCTTTTAGCATGTATATCAGGACAATAACTCTGAAAGATATTACAGTGACCTTTATTGAGACATACAAGATAACCAATTGTGAACAACCTCTGTCTTCTTAAAAAAAAAGATAGATGACCAGCGGCATCAAAGACTTTCCACTTAAGTTTTGTCCATAAGTGTACAAGAACAATGTGTAAACATAAGTTTTCTTTACGACCCCAACTGTGACAGCTCTTAAGGAAATCCACACCATGTAATTATATATAAACTGCTTGAAAGTTCTCACCTATTATTTCAATCTATATATAAATATGTTATTTAACAAAATAAAGCTTCCATGTAACATACAATATAACCTTGTTAATTCAACACACAGTAAAAACACTTGTGATAATTCAACCATGTTTTCATGTCCCAACCTCCATTCAACACTATTCAACTGATTTTTAAAAATAAATTTTGACAACATTAAATACAAGGTGCGTTCATTAATTTCCAGGACTGGTTAAAAAATAAAATAAATAAAAAATCTAAAGAAAAACTTTTTATACAGAGTTAAATATTGGACATTCGACCACACCTGACTGAAAGCACGAGTCTCGTGGCGCACGCGCCGATCTAAAAATAGAACAAAACAACTTCCTTGTAAGGTTCGCATTTCTAATTTTAAAATGGCCATTTTCGAAGAGCAGAGAATCTGCATTAAGTTTTGTTTTAAATTGAAAAAAAGTGCTACTGAGACGTATGAATTGATTAAAGAAGCTTTTGGTGATGCAGCTTTATCCCGTTCAAGAACTTTTGAATGGTTTTCACGCTTCCAAAAAGGTCGGGAAAAGGTAAACGATGATCAGCATACTGGGCGTCCAAGATCATTACGTTGCGAGGAAAACAAGCTCAAAATAAAGGAATTAATTATATCTTACAGAAGAATTTCTATTAAAGACTTATCTTCAGAGACTGGACTATCTGTAGGACTGTGTCATCAAATAGTAACAAAAGATTTGGACATGATCCGGACGTCTTCAAAATTTGTTCCCCGGATTCTAACAGAGGAACAAAAGGAGGTTAGAATGGATGTTTGCAAAAACATGGTTGAAATGACTCGGACCGATCCAGAATGGATGCAAAAAATCATTACCGGGGATGAGACATGGGTGTATCAGTATGACCCGGAAACCAAAGGTCAATCCAGCCAATGGATTGAAAGAGGGGAACCGAAACCCAAAAAGGCAAGATTGCTGGTCAAGACATTGCTTGTTACATTTTTTTTATATTAATGGTTTGGTTCACCATGAATTTATTCCTTTCGGACGTACAATTAATCAAGAGGTTTATTTGGGGATAATGAGGCCCTTAAGGGAGGCAGTGCGCCTTAAAAGACCTGAAAGATGGCAAAACAATGACTGGATACTTCACGTCGATAATGCGCGGCCGCACACAGCCCATGTTGTTTTGCAGTTCTTGGCCAAGCATTCAACCATACAGATCCCTCATCCACCCTATTCTCCCGACTTAGCCCCCAATTACTTTTTCCTCTTTCCTAAATTGAAAATGAAGTTGAAAGGAAGGAAATTTGACAACGTTGATATGATACAAGCTGAATCGAAGGCAACCTTGTGGAACCTCTCAAAAAGTGATTTTATCTCCTGCTTCGACAATTGGAAAAAAATATGGAACAGGTGTATTGAGGCAGGAGGGGCATATTTTTGAAATATATTAAATTAGTTTTTTCATTTGTTTTATTTTTTCAAAGATACAGAGCAGTCCTGGAAATTAATGAATGCACCTTGTAGTTCTTGTTGAAATACAAATTTACCGCCAAAATACCATACTTTGGCATGCCGGACAGAGCAACCATAGTTAGTGTAAAAGTTGTTGCAAATATAGGCGCTGATGTTCATACGTGATTGTTTACTCAATGATTTAGGCCTAACTGCCATTAGTCACTTGAAGAGTCAAATAAATTATTTAGCTTTTTCTTTGTTTTCAAAATTTATTGGTTTTCTTCCCTTTGCATTTATTCACTTAGATTAAAATAGTCATTTTTCCTTTGTTCAAAAATGTAATAATGCAATTTTTTTACATCTCTAAAAGTTGATTATAAAATATTCTGAAAAAAAAAAGTCCCAATGGTATCAATTCACATTTTTAATTAAAATATAGTACAACAATAACTTACAACAAGTATTAATTATATCATATAGAGAGAGAGAAAAAAAATATCCATTAGAAATCAATGTCTTGATGAAATTATCTAACAGACTTAAAATTCAACATTTAGATCTTTTGGTTGAATTGAAGTCAGTTAGATAATTTCTCATCACAACATTCACTGCTAGTGGACATTTTTATAGGATAACCAAATACAGTTAAACCTGTCTATAGCGCCCCTTCTAAATAGCGCCTCCCTCTCTATAGCGCCTGATTTTAAATACATAGTACGATGCGATTTACATTAAAAGTGACCTGTCTATAGCACCTCCTCTCTATAGCACGCTATTTTGGTGAGTCCCAAGAGGGGGCGCTATAAACAGGTTTAACTGTATATAATTAAAATGATATTTTATAAAATATTGTTGTACTATATATTTTATTTAATAATTTGATACCATTTAGGGACTAGACTTAGACACAGAAATTTTCATAATTTCTTTTAAGTGATGGATAAAATTGCATTTAGTTAACTATGCTTATAGGTCTGTAGAGGTACATACATATAATTTCAAGGTATTGCATCGAGCAAAGTTCTTCCGCAAATATGGTTTCATAACCAATATATATTAGTAAATTAAATTTATAAATTTATTTGCCATCTATTGTTAAAATTTTGTACAAATAAATTTACCGGCAATGTGTTTCTTTTAAATAATATCATCAAATATTAGCTTATGTCCATAATTCACTAAACACCACTAAGCTGCCTTCCATAGAAATTACAGGGTATATTCCAAACCAATACAATAGTAGATTGGTCTAGATATTAATTTGGCAAAACTGCTGAGAGGGTTCACTACTGAAGAGCCAAGCCCTCTCATTCAATAACTCATATCATTGTAGTAAGGTCTGTAGAGATAATATTTGATGATATTATTTAAAAGAAACACATTGCCGGTAAATTTATTTGTACAAAATTTTAACGATAGATGGCAATTAAATTTATAAAAAGTGTCAAGTGTTTACTGTCCAACATTTCAGTGTCCCACTGTCACCAGTTTATTTTGCCTTCAGTGGTGGATCACAGGAATGTTGTGTGACATTAGGTTGCCAAGTGTTTTATCAATTGTTCCACCAGGGTGTGAGATAGGTCTCAGCACCTGCCAACTTCCCATTGCTGTGACCACATTATGGTGGCTTGCACTCACATGGAGCTTCATTTTGTTACCTTTATAAACAAGAAAAAATCCAAGTTTCACAAATTTTCAAATTTGTATTTTGATAATCCCGATAAGGAACAATTTGGATTATAGATTAGAAACATGGGTGTGATTAGAAACATAAGGTAACAAGGCCAAATCTATATAAATATATAGTGTGTGACAATTTGGTAACAGCATTGTTACCATCTCTCTCTCTCTCTCTCTCTCTCACCAGACAAAAGTACTGATTGACAAAAATACTGCAAATTAAATAGTAACTATTTAAAAACATGCTGTGATATTTTTCTCAATCAGTACTTTTGTCTGAAGATGGTGGTAACAAAACTGTTACCGAAACATCACATACTCTTTATTTGGATTTGGTCATATTACCTTGTGTTTGCTTTAATTTATTCTTTAGTTTCCTCAAGCTTAACAAAGGCCAGGGTTGAACCAACACTACGCCATTAAGTTACACTCAGTGTGATGTTCCAGATTGTAGTCTCCAAGATAAGCACCCAGGCTGCCGACCCCAACCAACAGGTGAGTCCTCCTCATCTCTTGGTCAAATCACTGGGATCAACATCCCAACCTCCATGGAATATTGTTCACCTAATAATCTCCTTAGATATAATAAGGCACAATTTGTGTTGCACAATAAATAAATGGTGTGTGATGTTTCGGTAACAGCGTTGTTACTGAAACGTCACACACTATTTATTTATTTGGATTTGGTCTTATTACCTTGTGCTCCTTAGATATAATGATACCGCACAATTTGGAATATAGATTAGAAACTTTTGGATTCAGTACTTTTGTCTGATGATGGTAACAACACTGTTTCCTAAACATCACACTATTTATTTATTTATTATTTATTCAGATTTGGTCCTATTACCTTGTGTTTCATATTATGCTCATAAAAATATTTTTTAGTTGTAACATATAAAGAAATAGCAGGTATGAGGACAACCTAAAGGACATAGCTAGGTGTTGGAAGTAACTGAGGTGTGGGTCCACAGAATAAAAGTCAACTCCAGAAAGAACTCCGGGACCTGCAGGAGGAGATCAAGATCCTCAACCAGAAACAGGTAATTGTCTGATTGTAGGGGGATCTTAGAGTATAAACATTAGACCAACTCCATAAATTGATGTTTCTGTAACACCCTCCATCCAGTATGTTTGTCTGGAGATTGTTACAATGTGTAGCCAAAACGTAACAATTTGATGTTACTGAGGATTTAAACAACCATCAGGATCAAAACTCCCACCACACTGAGCAATACAGGGAGTATCATTAGGTATAGAAGTACACAGGAAATATATCCAGGTCATCTATTATTCAAGTACAGTATGTAAATAGAAGTAACCAGGAAATATATCCAGGTCATCTATTATATACTTTCAAGTACAGTATGTAAATAGAAGTAACCAGGAAATATATCCAGGTCATCTATTATATACTTTCAAGTACAGTATGTAAATAGAAGTAACCAGGAAATATATCCAGGTCATCTATTATATACTTTCAAGTACAGTATGTAAATAGAAGTACACAGGAAATATATCCAGGTCATCTATTATATACTTTCAAGTACAGTATGTAAATAGAAGTACACAGGAAATATATCCAGGTCATCTATTATATACTTTCAAGTACAGTATGTAAATAGAAGTACACAGGAAATATATCCAGGTCATCTATTATATACTTTCAAGTACAATATGTAAATAGAAGTACACAGGAAATATATCCAGGTCATCTATTATATACTTTCAAGTACAGTATGTAAATAGAAGTACACAGGAAATATATCCAGGTCATCTATTATATACTTTCAAGTACAGTATGTAAATAGAAGTACACAGGAAATATATCCAGGTCATCTATTATATACTTTCAAGTACAGTATGTAAATAGAAGTACACAGGAAATATATCCAGGTCATCTATTATATACTTTCAAGTACAGTATGTAAATAGAAGTACACAGGAAATATATCCAGGTCATCTATTATATACTTTCAAGTACAGTATGTAAATAGAAGTACACAGGAAATATATCCAGGTCATCTATTATATACTTTCAAGTACAGTATGTAAATAGAAGTACACAGGAAATATATCCAGGTCATCTATTATATACTTTCAAGTACAGTATGTAAATAGAAGTACACAGGAAATATATCCAGGTCATCTATTATATACTTTCAAGTACAGTATGTAAATAGAAGTACACAGGAAATATATCCAGGTCATCTATTATATACTTTCAAGTACAGTATGTAAATAGAAGTACACAGGAAATATATCCAGGTCATCTATTATATACTTTCAAGTACAGTATGTAAATAGAAGTACACAGGAAATATATCCAGGTCATCTATTATATACTTTCAAGTACAGTATGTAAATAGAAGTACACAGGAAATATATCCAGGTCATCTATTATATACTTTCAAGTACAGTATGTAAATAGAAGTACACAGGAAATATATCCAGGTCATCTATTATATACTTTCAAGTACAGTATGTAAATAGAAGTACACAGGAAATATATCCAGGTCATCTATTATATACTTTCAAGTACAGTATGTAAATAGAAGTACACAGGAAATATATCCAGGTCATCTATTATATACTTTCAAGTACAGTATGTAAATAGAAGTACACAGGAAATATATCCAGGTCATCTATTATATACTTTCAAGTACAGTATGTAAATAGAAGTACACAGGAAATATATCCAGGTCATCTATTATATACTTTCAAGTACAGTATGTAAATAGAAGTACACAGGAAATATATCCAGGTCATCTATTATATACTTTCAAGTACAGTATGTAAATAGAAGTACACAGGAAATATATCCAGGTCATCTATTATATACTTTCAAGTACAGTATGTAAATAGAAGTACACAGGAAATATATCCAGGTCATCTATTATATACTTTCAAGTACAGTATGTAAATAGAAGTACACAGGAAATATATCCAGGTCATCTATTATATACTTTCAAGTACAGTATGTAAATAGAAGTACACAGGAAATATATCCAGGTCATCTATTATATACTTTCAAGTACAGTATGTAAATAGAAGTACACAGGAAATATATCCAGGTCATCTATTATATACTTTCAAGTACAGTATGTAAATAGAAGTACACAGGAAATATATCCAGGTCATCTATTATATACTTTCAAGTACAGTATGTAAATAGAAGTACACAGGAAATATATCCAGGTCATCTATTATATACTTTCAAGTACAGTATGTAAATAGAAGTACACAGGAAATATATCCAGGTCATCTATTATATACTTTCAAGTACAGTATGTAAATAGAAGTACACAGGAAATATATCCAGGTCATCTATTATATACTTTCAAGTACAGTATGTAAATAGAAGTACACAGGAAATATATCCAGGTCATCTATTATATACTTTCAAGTACAGTATGTAAATAGAAGTACACAGGAAATATATCCAGGTCATCTATTATATACTTTCAAGTACAGTATGTAAATAGAAGTACACAGGAAATATATCCAGGTCATCTATTATATACTTTCAAGTACAGTATGTAAATAGAAGTACACAGGAAATATATCCAGGTCATCTATTATATACTTTCAAGTACAGTATGTAAATAGAAGTACACAGGAAATATATCCAGGTCATCTATTATATACTTTCAAGTACAGTATGTAAATAGAAGTACACAGGAAATATATCCAGGTCATCTATTATATACTTTCAAGTACAGTATGTAAATAGAAGTACACAGGAAATATATCCAGGTCATCTATTATATACTTTCAAGTACAGTATGTAAATAGAAGTAACCAGGGATTGTCCCCTCTATTGTGGGCCCGTGTGAGGCTCAAAGAGCCATTTTTCATTCTGACCTGGCACCAACTGAAATGTATTCAAGTAACCAAACAGCTTCTTATGGCACTTTGTAAATACAAAAGTAAAAAATGTTGTATAGGCTTGTAGTGTGCTTAGAGATTGTTGGTGTAGTAAATGTTGTCTCTGAGGCCACCACAAGTAGAGGGCTTGAGAGAATGTTCCATGAGATAACCCACCATGGTACAGTGTGGCAATGTAAACTACAGTGAAAGTATATTGGACCAGTGTTGTGAGAGACAGGCAAAGTGATCACAACCGTCAGCTAGGAGAAACCTTCTCTCCTGACACTCTGTCTGGGTCTTCTTCTTTCTTGTCTCCACTCAATCATATTAGGGTATCAAGCTTGTAAAGCTTGAGACTTTTGATGGTGTCTGCCGGGGATGAGTAGAGTTCATCAATGGATGAGTCAATACAGGCAATACACTCTGTCTGGGTTTCAATCAACATTGTAAAAGTGGGGGATTTGTTTCTTCTCTTGTTATATGAAAGTATAGTTATATATAGAGGCCACAGATCTCTGGTGTTATAACAACATCAATTGGATTGTTAAAACCATTGGGACTTTACAATCAGCATGTTGTAACCAGGAAGTTGCTGGAATTTGCACAATAAACAACAGGAAGTTGCTGCTATATCCGAGTCTGTTATAATGAAGCCCCCACTGGAGATAGGTTCACACACAGATTCCATTAATCTGTTTTGTAAAGATCTCAATCATTCTCCCATGATTTCTCCAGGTTGAAAAAGTGAATTTTTAAACAATCCTATACTTATAACTGTGACAAGTTAGTTCATCCCCATATTCCATCTAAGAACAGAAAGTTTGGTTTTCTTTAATGGAAACACAGAAACCTTTCTCTTCCTCAGGCATACTCTAATTGACAACATGTCTGTAGCGAGTGTGTGTAGACACAGGTTGTGTGTGAGAACAGAAGCAGGTGGTGATGCGGCTGAGGACGGAGCTGCAGCACCAACCCAGCCCCCAGCAGGTGGTGACTGCCGCCCACTCCACCACCATGGCTGCCAGACCCCCCCAGGTCACCCTGGTACAGAAGCCCCTGCCCATCAAGAGCTCGGATGTGCTGGTGGTGCCATCCAGGGACCCCCCTCACCACCTGGTGCTCAACTTGCTGCCCCCTGCCCCCACCATCCGGGTGCCCCGCTACCCCCAGGTAATAGAATGGCTGATACAATAGTTGGTAAAGTTTCATCTCTCAAATTAACAAAATTATTTTAATTGGTCTTTATAGTTATTTATTTCAGAGACTTGGACCCATTCATTTAAGTAGGAAACAAAAACTCTTCCTGCATTTTTCAACTAAAATAATTTCCTTCTGTTGCTTGCCAAAATTTGGCAAATATTTGAAAGTTCATCATTGGTTGGTGAACTTACCAGATTTCATTTTGTGCTGTAAGTATGGAAGTATAATTCCCCAGGGTTCTGTCTACTTGGAGCTAGTCATTCTGTAGTGAGGCTGACTGAGCCGGGTGTGCAGCCACCACCGCCCACAGTGTCCCACTCCCAGGTCACCTCCTCCCACCAGGTGGAGAAAAAGACTACGCAGCAGCGCAAGATCCCAGATCCTCCGCTGCAGAAGGAGCAGTTCATGAAGGCCCTGGGTCTCACCTCCGCTCAGACCATCTCAGACATGCGCAGCAGGCCGGTGGAGCGCAAGCGGCGCACCACAGCCAACCCCCAGTTCTCTTCCGCCGCCCTGGAGGAGAAAAGGAAGAATGCTGCGCTCCTCAATGCTGCCAACAACACGGTGGAGAACGGCTTCCAGTCCAAACGGCCCAGAGGTGAGAGTCCTGGCAGTACAGGAGAACTCCACAGGGGATTGGATAAGTAAACAATAGCACACTCTGGATGTTGAGGGTGGAATCTTTCTAAATAGAGGACCAACTTCTGGTAAGCTGAAGATGTGGGACTCTCCAGCTGTAAACCTTTCCACTGATTTGCCAATCTAATTTACTGGATTGTCTTCCCAAATATTTGTCACTAAGTGTAGATAGTTATCCTGTATATTAATTTACACTCATGGAGAAAAACTTAAGGAAGTTTTACCTTTTAGCATGAAAATCAGGATTCAGACAATATTTCTGAAAGATATTACAGTGACCTTTATTGAAGGCATGTGAGGTAACCAAGTATGAACAAAATTGCTTGTCTGCTTCAAACAAATAGAGACCAGTGACATCAAAGACCTTCCACTTCCTATATTTTTATAAAATAATTCCCCACTATAACAATCCTTATTGCTGTTGGTTGATTCCACTGTAGATAGCTCCCCCAGGCAGCTAGGTCCCTTTCTTCTTTAGATGTGAGGGAATTCCTTCTTTCCCCCATTGGGAGATTTCATTCCTCGATGCTGTTCACACACCAGTTATATTGGTTTCATCTCCTCTTGCTATTGATAGCAATCTGTCACTTCTCATCACAGCTGGTGACAACAACATTGTAAGACCTCAGAGTTGATAATTCTCTATCTGTCCAGGATATGTGTTCTCCACTATCCTGACTAAGGGACACTGTATAGATATAACTAGATGTAAGAAAGCAGCTGTGTTAGGGGAGTGTGTGGTGGAGTAGGGAGACCCCGTGTGGTGACCGCCCCGACCACGGCCAGTCCCGATGTCTCCAGTCCAGAGGTCTCCACCACAACCATAGTCCTCAACGGGGCTGCTGCAGACCTGCCCACTCCCCTCCAGCAGGTGAGTCCGCACACTGTGTAGTGGTGTTTATTGATGAGATGCCAAAAAACATAACAATTGTTACGAGTCTCTGTATCCTACTAGGTGTACAGAGTAATTCTAGTTTTACCTTTTTATTTTTATTGTCCCCCTTTGTATTTTTGTTTTCTTTATTTTGGAATGGGCAGTATACACAGGGGCTGTTTAAACGAAGGAGTCAGTACATTTAGTGCAGTAGCTGAAATATCTCGTAGAAGTCATCTGGGTGCTCACTGTTGTCAGCTTTTAGCTGCACGATCAGGGGATGCCTTTTTCTCAATAAAACTAGATTGTTGCATATTCCCTAACTGTAGGATGTAATTCAATCACAGCCATGGGGCTTCTTCTCTGCTCTCAGCCTCAGAGAGGTGCATGCAATAAATGTCTAAAATACTTTTATTGAAAGGGAGAGGTGCCTTTTTTTAAATATGTAACATGGGGAGAATTGCTCTAAAGATGGTATACAATATAAACACTTATATTTATTTTTGAAATTTTCACTTATAAAGACTTTCTTGTATAGACCACTATTTCACCCAACCTCCCTCTTATTTATTATTATTATTTTTTAAAATTATTGTTGATTTATGAAAATTTGCATAGAAAAGTTTATTATAAAAACATTTTTATTTTTTGACATAAGTGTGTAGGTTTTTGTTTTGTTTTGTTTATTTCACCTTTTTGTTTTCAGGAGACCCAGTAGCAATTATTAGTTTTTTTTACAGAAAAGCCTTTGTACATACTTGTAAAGGTAAGATTTATTTATTTTTGTTGCATAAACCTCTCATAGCTATTTGGGTGGTGGTGGTGGCTTGAACAACTACTGTGTAATGTGGGGACATATGCAAATATGTACTTCACTCTACACATCTGACTGGATTGTTCAGAGAATTCCTACAACCCACTCCAAAGGAAGCTGGACCAAATAAGTTGGAACGTCCCTATATAGTTGGTCTTGTTAGCTTTTAATTTGCATCTTTGTCTTTTCATTGCAGCAGTACACTTCCATTAAGAACCAGTTGGCTTAAGACACACCTGCCAGCAGAGCTGAACCTTGGAAATGGCCAAATTGTTCATAGAAATGGTTTACCACCACTCTTCAATACAATCAGTTCCCCATGTGAGACACTCCACAGCAGCCATTACAATATCTCAATCAAAATTTTGTATATTTCATCATCATGCTATGGAGAGTCACGGAACACCATTCTACCAGCTTATCAAACCAAGCCTTCCATGGTCCTGACCCAACTTGACTTTTGTTTGCACCATTTAGAAGTTTAGCCAGTTTCCATCAAATCCAAACTTCTTGTCTCTCAATTTGGTCAAGAGAATTCCTCTAGCACCCAGATGGCATTTTCTGCCAAGTTCCTTGTTCAAAATCTCCATGCCTACTTGAAAACTGATATTTAAGCAACCTATTCTTCTGTTCCTTATTAAAGACCCTTTATGTCTCCAAAAATTGGCTTTGAACTTCTGACGTGTTCAATTTCAATGTGATCCGTCATTATTTGCCATTCTTTAGGTGCATTTGTTACTGAGAGCCAATACAATTTAAATTATAGAAGAAACATGGTATTCTCCCTGACCTGTGTTTCTTCTATAGTGAATAAGGATCATTGCCTCTATCTGATCTCTCCAGCTATAAAGAAGCTCTTCTCCCTGACCTATGCTCCTATATATCACAATTTAAATGATCTTCCCTGCAGTTGTTGGCATTGTTGTGGTGACAGCAGCCCAACACCAGACATGAACAGAGGGCCCCCATGTCCCACTCTGCCTTCTCTGTGGTGCCAAAGAGGTTTAAGACCTCGTGGCCCCTGGGGGAGGACCTCCATACTCTCAAAGCTGGTGAGTACCCCCCCCATGTTGTTGGCTGTTGCGGCGACTGCACTGCGTGAGTGTGTGTGAGCAGCCAAGGAAGAGGAGAAGCAGACCTTGCTGCGCCGCAGCCTGGAGCTGAAGTCTGAGCAGGCACGGCTCCAGGAGAGGGTCCGGCATTACACCGATGTCATCAACGTGAGTATTGTGACACACCATACTTTCTGTTTGGATTCAAGGACTTGACCAACTTGCAGCATATGAAGTACAATTTAGGTTGTAGATACAACAACTGGCTGACATTACTGGTGTCAGGTATCATCTAAAGTACTCATTTAAAAACTAAATATTTCTCACAATGTGTGTATTTCTTTTTTTATTTTAAAATGCTAGAGTCATAATCGCTCTTCAACTGGCTTAATTAAAAACATCAACTCTTTCTTACAAGATTTGTTTACAAATATACGTGTGATAATGGCTTGAAAGAGAGAGAGAGCTAACATATTTTAAAATAAAAAAGAAACTCATTGTGATAAATCTTTTTTTCACAATGTTGAAAGTATTTATTTGTTGGTGTTGGGATCAAACCTTGTGGAAGTGGCTCAGCACAGAAATCTCATAGATTCTTCATGATATTCATTTTTTGTTTGATAAACAGATGTTTTGGCAACAATTTCTGTTAACAGCTATTGTATAATTCTGTGCTCAGGTAAAGATGGAGAACAAAAAACAAGAATTTTACAACCTAATGTTTTACACAAGGCAGGCAGTGCAGTGTATGGACGGACAGGCGTGTAGTTCCATCCTGTCTTGTAGTGGGGTGACATGTTGGTTCTATTGAAGAAATATCTCTGGCTCAGGCAATTATTGTTTATTGACTTCAACCACAAAGTTAACATTTAAATAAAACAGTATGTACAGAGAGAGCTATATACACAATAATATAAATAACTTTGAAATTCAACAAGAAAACATTGATAGAGTTGATATTCTTAGGAGCCAAGATATGGGAGGTTGCTTAGAGGAAGTAAGAAGAACAATAGCACTGGGATGTAATTGGCCAAGATTATGAAAGATATTTCATTCAAGACAAGAATTGTAAAGGTATTCTATCTGTGGTCACTTTGGATGGGAGACTCTCAGAAAAGAAGAAAGAAACTTTTGAAATGTGGACATGGCTACTTCCATGTACTGATCAAAGGTTCACTCTTGAAATAAATGAATCCTGGTAGGTCCCTAGAATCCCAAGTATGTAAACAAAGACTGACCTACTTCAATGACAGTAAATTATTTCAAAAAGGTGTTGGGGAAAATTGATGGAAGACCTGCAATGCTAGAAGGGGCCAAGAAAACTACTGGAAGGATAAGAGTGATAGTCATTAACAGATAAAATTGGAGAATATTTGTCCAAGTAGTCGCTAGAAGTCCAACCACAACTTTCTAACAACAACAAAGTACACCAGACTTCACTGAGGGAATCCCCTGAAGTTGACATAGATCCTCGACATGTACGTGCTGAGGAATGTATCCTCCTAGGTACATTGGTTCGATTGTTCCACAGCTTCAACACAGGCAGACACCAGTCTTTCTTTCTGAGAGATTTTCCTGAAAAAATGGGGGAAAAAGGATTCCAAGTTGTGCACTTTCCCCAAAGTCATTTAGAAATAACTTTTTTTTTTTTTTTGCCCAATAATGAATGGAGTTGTTAAAGGATCCAGGGAAATCTTGAGGATGTTTGTTTTGTCTACTTCCCCCAAGTGAATATGAACGATTTATAAAGTTGAACTTTAGGACTACAAAGGACATTTTTCCTCATCAATATAATTATCATTACCAATTGGCTGGTCATCTCATCTAAAGGTCACTGGGTGTATTCTACTGAAGATGACTGCTGTGAGTGTCCCCACCCATGTGTGCCCCAGGACCAGCAGGCAACACGCGGCGGCCTCCAGGCCACACAGAAGCGGCTCCAGGGAACTGTGCACCTCTTCCAGGAGTTGATGGCCAAGATCCAGAATCTCCATTCCTGATAGATTTATTTATTTTACACACATGCTTTTTGTTATCATTCAATTTTTTATATAATTTGTTATTTAAATGATTTTTTAAAAAGTTATATTATGTTTTGTTGTGTATGTACATTTGTATAAGGTGTCCTAGAGGATTGTGTGGGGAATGATTCTGTCAACATTGTGATGATGATGATACTTGCTGCTCACATTTGTGTCAAAGAAATGGTTTTTATTGATTTTTCAAAAATGTTCATTGAAAGTATTTTTTAAAATCTCTCTTCAGGAATTTTTTTTTTTTTTAATTTATTGATTTTCACAATACTCTTTTTTTTTTTTCAATTATGATTATAATGATTATTATATTTTGAAATAATTATGTTGTTGAGTTATTTTTTGAAAATATTTTAAAACCTTTTTTCACCCTATAAAAGTTAAAGAAAAATGATTTTTAAAAAATATATCTTTTTTTTTTTACTTTTTTTCTGCGCTGATAATGGTGAAATTAGGGAAGCACAGAAGTGGTGTTGCCACAGGTTCTACAATTGGTAACTTCTGAGAAGTTGTGTGTTCTCTCCATGTGACTGTCTTCCTTCATTCAGTTCAGCCACACTGCCACTCATCGCTCCTCCTCCCTCAGCGCACAGTTTAATTCCTCCTTGATCGAGGAATTGGTTTTTTTTTTGTTAAATTGATAATTTTAACTAATATTAATTTTTTTTTTTTGTTATTTTATAAACATTTTAATAGCTTTTCTTTATTTAAATAATTTTATTTTTACCTTTTGTAATTATGTGCACTTGTGAGCCAAAATATTGCAGGTATATTTCTTATTTGATGTTCTCCAGGACTTAAATGATGTTTGGCCTCCCTCGCTGGCTGACAATATGTAAATGGGATAGTTTCTTCAGGTCTCCAGGTCTGACCTGAGTTCTCCATAGTCTTTCCTACTTTCTTGAGAGTGTACCTATGGATCTAGTTTATGGAAAGCATTCAAGAGTCAGAAGACGTGGGGTGATGACAACTGCTAGTCTTGCCCCAACATTCTGTTGAGTCAGGATTTTCCTTTGTCAGATGGTGCTCCAGCTTGGCTGGATTCTTGTCTTTTAAACAACCACCAGCAAGTCTTGTGTAAGTTGGTTCAAATCTCCAGGTATGTTTTTGTCAACATGCAATTGTCATTATTTTCTAACCAAATTTTTTTTGTTCATTTTTCTTCACTAGTGCCAAAGATTTTGTGGATATTTATTTTTTTTGACAGACTTCTCTGGTTTTGCCAAAATGTCTTAAAACCCCCTTCTACTGGCGAGTATTTCACCTGTTGTATTGGCTTTACAATTAAGTCAATCAGTTTATTTTTTATACTTTTTCCCAAAATGAACCAATTTGCATATTTTCCAGATTATGCAACACTAATTCTACCAAAGTTCACTGCATGTTTGTCATTTTACTTGTAATATGTATAATTGATTGATAGTATTTAAGACTAAAATATTTTTTTTACTTTTTTGAAATTAAGAAAAAGGCATTTCCTGATCGTGCAGTTAAAAGTTGCTGATGGCTTGCGCCATCTGTCTGAATAAATATCAATTAGAAATATTATTCCGGCAGATGGGGCAAGCCATCAGCAAATGTTAGTTGCACGATCATTTTTCTTGATTTCTCCACCTGATCCCAGTGTAATTTCACTTTTGTACTTTTGAAATTTAAATTTGCATAATGAGAAGTGTAAGACACCATGTGTTTTAACCAGACACAACAGACAATCTACAAAATTGCCATATTTTGGCCACCAGTGCATCACAGATTTCTTTCCTTCCATTTTGCAATGCAACAAGTGCATCTTCTGTTGGCCCTGGATTGCTGGAGCTGCCTCCGTATTTGCACATTCAACTGGGACAACAGAATATTCACTTTGCATGGCAACAATAGCTGGGTTTTGTGATAATAACTGCTGCATTTATAGATGTACTAGATTTGGGTTTTCATCTCTTTCTAAGAATATCTTTTAAAAAAAAGTAACTAAACACCTGTCATTCTCCACCACGTGTCCTTGGTTGCTCAATCTTGGCCATATGTATATAGCGTGCTAACCCAGGGAGCCTCTCCCCACCCACATATCACGGGACAGTTTTGTATATATGTACTTCCCTCTATGAAACACCTCTGTTGCCAACATCTTCCTTTGTTTCAATACTTCATTGCTCCCTGAAACATTTGAATTGAAACACTACCATTGTTTTAATCATCGAGAGCTTTATTTAGAGAGAGAGAAGTCAGAATGTAAGCATACAGAGTCTGGGCAGTATGTAATAGAGTGAAATTTGCATATGTATGCACATTATATAAACATTTTATTTATTTGAGGTACATTAGAGTGTTCCCCATGAGAGAGCTACAACATGGCTAAAACCGGTCTTATCTGGAGATGGTCTCTCAGAGACTGTTTCAAGCCAGTCTTTCAACTGAAACACAAGCTTCTGATTAGAGTCCACCTCCAGGAGAGACTGATCTCGTGGGAGATGGCTAAATAGGTAAGCTTGACCCAAAAAGCCACAGATTTCCTCTGATTGTAATCTGCTGGGTAAATTCTCCCATCTCTTTGTGGAAGGTCTTTAAACAGAGGTGTTTCATGTCTCTATGTGTAAATACTCCTTGTAGCATTTGTTAACTGAGAGTGCCTCCACCATATTTAGCTATTGTTGAGTCATTTGTCAAAAAGCGCATCTAGTCATTTTTTTGGTTGTGTCACACTTGTTATAGCTATTTGTCTCAATTTGATTTGTGCTCCTCCCACTTTGTGTTGTTGCCTCTCTCTTTCTCTCTCTCTCTCTCTCTTTCTTCAATCTCTCCTCCTCCTCGATGTATTGAGAGGTGTCCATCTTGGCCTTATCCGCATATCTTTCCACCGTTTTACTACAACAAACTTGTAAATTTGGAGATAAGAAGTCATTTCTTACTTTTACCCTTGTGTCTCCTTCTTCTTAACACCCACACACACATCTAAACAACCCATTATTTGATGAACAGGTTGAGAATGAATCTGTTTAATGGTTCATCTTCATTATTAAAGTAAATCATGTGGAGGTGTCTCTTTCTAATATACATATATTTGGATAGTATAGATTAGAAACTCTCTAGAGGTAATAAGACCAAATCTCAATAAATAAATAGTGTGTGATTGTTCTGTAACAACATTGTTACCATCATCAGATAAAAGCACTGAATGATGATGGTAACAATGCTCTGTTACAGAAACGTCACAAACTATTTTTTTGAATTTGGTTTTATTACCTTGTGTTTATATAATATCCAAATTGTGTGTGCCATATCACAAATTCTATTAATGTAAATTAACATGCAAAGAAACAGTGAACAAGTTGTTTCACTGATTTCTTCAACTATTCTCTCAATGCCATAAAACACACTTGTCCTCTGCAATTTATTTTTATTCATTTTGCTTCAAAGGTTTCTTGTATTTTTTTTGATCCCCTTTGAGATTTTATTTCTACTTGCTCATGCATGATGACAATGCAATTATAGAAACTTTTTTAAAATTATTATTAATAGAATGCGTACAAATCACAAGAAAACCTGAGTTAACGAAATAATAGAACGATGTCCCATACAATAGGGAACAATTACTTAATATTGATCAAAGTTCATTTATATTTACATATATAAATACATATGTATTTATTTACATAAATGGCATATGTGTGAGAGGAATGATTTCAACTCAAGATTCCATTAAGAATCAAGAGATCTTATTTTTTGAAAGCCTTGGACTTCAAAGGAAGAAGAAATGATGCATTTTGCTCTCTCATTGAAGTTTCGTTTAAAAAAAAAAACTATCAAATCATTTTTAAAAGTGTTACAAATATCATCATGACTTTATATTCCTATGTCAATTTTTAACCCAACATTATAGGAATACAGGGTGACCCATAAGTCCTGAAAACTTTTATTTTTTTATTAAAAATTAAAAGGAAAACTATAATAATAAACTATAACCATTCTATAATACAATATAATGCAGCTTATGATTGTAGAACGACATTTGAAAATTATCCCGCATGTGTTTCTTTTGAACGAAAAATAGAAATTTATTTTAAGGAGAAATAACGACTATTTCTAACCTTAGGGATGAAGTATGAAAGGATGAATTGTGAAGAGTAATGATAAAATGATTCCCATCCCTGGACACTTTATTTTTCTGTTTATCACAATTCATACTTCATCCCTAAGGTTAAAAATAGTCGTTATTTCTCCTTAAAATAAATTTTGATTTTTCGTTCAAAAGAAACACATGCAGGATAATTTCAAATGTCATTCTACAATCAATCTATTATAGATTGCCTTTTAATTTAAAAAACAAAAGGGTTCATGACTTATGGGTCACCCTGTATAGTTTTTTTGTTCTTAAAATATATTCTCTCTCTTTCTAAAAAATACATGTAAAAAACATCCAACATATCAAAAAGAACTATTTGGGTCATTATTCTATTAAGTAAAATGTATCAATAAATGACAAGTGGGAATTGAAACAGTCAAATATGGCTATACAAATTGATGTGGTACAATTTGGATATTATAAAACACAAGGTAAATAAGACGTGTGAAACACTGTTACCGAAATGTCACACACTATTTATTTATTTTGTCTATTTACCTTATGATGCATTAGCCTGCCATCTGTTATGAAAATTCAAAACTATTATAGATGTGTACGATTCTTTTAAAAATAAAATAATTTCTACTGCCCTTACTGCAATGGAAAAATTACTGGGAGGGCCTGGCTCATCAGTGGTGAACCCTCCCAGCGGTTTCGCCAGTTTAATCTACCATACCGCTGTTATATTGCATTTTTCGATCTTCCTTTTATAGTGATACTGTTGTTAGACTCTTGGAATGGGTATTTTAGATGAAGTATTTACCTTGTTTTTAATCTATAATCCAAATTGTACCTTATCAATATCATATTGAGGTTTATCCAGGTAAACCTGAGTTTAGGAGACTGGCTGTATCCATTCATTGAATGTCCTCTTGTACATGATAATACACAATTTGGATTATAGATAATAAACTACAAGGTAATAAAACCAAATCCAAATAAATAGTGTGTGACGTTTCAGTAACAGCGTTGTTACCAAAATGTCACACACCATTTATTTGGATTTGGTTTTATTACCTTGTGTTTATAATCCAAATTGTGCCTTATCATGTACTAGAGGAGATTCAATGAATGGATACAGCCAGTCTCCTAACATTGTAATTATTTGTACATTGAAATTATAAAAGGAATTCAAAGTGTGTTATTCACCCATGAGTGTTGTATAACAGGATATATAGAGATTGTCTTCTTCTTTCTTATCTTCACCCAATCATATTAAGGTATCAAGCTCTTGAGACTTTTGGATATGTGGACAGACAGTTGTGGATGACACCTGCTTCTATAAGCTAACAACATTAAGAACCAATGAAGAAATATTAGATTGTATATATATATTTTACAATTTAAATACATTTTAAATTGTATAATATAAAAACCTATCAGTTTAAAACATGTGAGAACTATGACGAATACTTCAGCAAAGACCAAATTTTTAGCTCTTTGACTTTGTTATTAAATTGTAATTTCTGTTTTTCTTAATAATTTGTAATTATAGAAATAGTGTGTACAGTAGAACTACCTCCCTGTAACCTAGTTGCAGAGCTAAATTGTCCTTTAGGGAGAGGTGTCCGCTTACTGGAGAGTTGCTAAATTGTAAAAATTGTAATTTTGCAAAGAAAACTGTCCTTTATAGAGAGATGTCCTCTAGCGTGAGTGTCCTCTCATGGAGCATGTTCTACTGTATTGATACTATTAATAAAATAAATATTGATAAAGAGCACAATTTGGATTATAGATTTTAATAAAAGAAAATAAGACGTAATCCAAATAATTTATTAGTGTGTGACATTTTGGCAACAACATTGTCGCCATCATCAGACAAAAGAGTAAAATGGTAGTAAAACATTTTATTCTTTTGTCTGATGATGGTGACAATGCTGTTGCCGAAATGTCACACACTAATAAATTATTTGGATTAGGTCTTATTTTCTTTTATTAAAATAAATATTTGAGATATATTTCTATTTCTACATTTCTACAGTCCTAGCGAAGCAAATGTCCATAGTTTGTTCAAAACCCCAATTTACAGTATTCAAACAACAACTGTATTCAATACACAGGACATATGAGATCCAAGACAATAGTAGCTTAGCCGCAATGTTCACCGCTGATGCCTTTCAATTTTCATTTATTGCAGTGTAATTTAGTCTGTAGAATTAGCATTAATAGTATAATTTTTTAAATAAAAGTGTTGAAAATGTTATAACGTGCCAAGGTGCCATAGCAGATGCATGTCAACTGTCACATGACAGCCAATCAGAGCTTAACTGACACCATATTACTGGCCAGGCCCTCCCAAATCATTCCTCTGCAGCACAAACAGTAGGAAGGGAGAAGATGGGTCTCGGTGCTGGGTGCTACTTGGAAGCATTCAGATACTGTACTCCCCACTCATCCATTCTCCTATGTACTTATCATTTTTATTCAAACACAAGGAAATAAGACAGAGTCCAAATAAATAAGTGGTGTGTGACGTTTTGGTAACAGCGTTGTTACCATCTTCAGAAAAAAGTACTGTTACCGAAACGTCACACACAATTTATTTATTTGAATTTGGTCTTATTACCTTGTGTTTATAATCTACTAGCCGAATGACCCGGGCAACGCCCGTGTTTTACCCGATTGAATGTTTTGATTCAAATACTATTTGTTACAATTATAAATTGGCGCCTTAAATAAATGCATATATTAGTTAATTATAATATAAGCCTATGTGCTTTATCTGTCTATGTACTGTTGGCTTCCGTAGGCGTCTCTTACTGGGAAAAAGAAAGAGAGGATTCCATTTAGTTATTAACTAAACATGCATTTATTTAAGGAGCGACCCGCTCCAACACAATAGATAAAAAAAAAACAAAAAGCGAGTGGGGGGGGCAAAGTCAAAAACAAAGTGTCTCGCCTAGTGGCGGCGCCATCGTAGCCACGTGATCGTAGCCAACCAAAAGGAGAGCGCCATTCCAAAAAAAAAAGCAAACGTTGACAGAGATGATGACGCTCGTAACTGTATATAGAATAATCCAAATTGTGCTTTATCATTTTTATTCAAACTTTAGGCTAAAAAAAATTAGCAGTAGTGGAACACACACACACACAATATAGTCTTTTTTTTTCCCAATTATAAAATAACTAATTAACAAGCGTTGTATCCTTTATCTGCTTTTGTGTGTAGAGCTTTTACTCAGGTGACATTTTATTCTCCTGGTTCCATCGACATTTACACTCATGTATATCGGGACAATAACTCTGAAAGATATTACAGTGACCTTTATTGAAGATACACGAGATAACCAAGTGTGAACAACCTCTGTCTCCTTAAAAAAAATGATGACCAGCGACATCAAAGACTGCTTCCTCAAGTTTTGTTCATGAGTGTATATCCCCACCATGGTGTTAGGGACAGTGAATGTTGTTACCTAGTAGTAAAAGACTGGTTTTAACTTTTTTGAAATTGTACTTCATCAAAAATACAATGTCAAAAATGAAAATAAATTTCAGGTATAACAGAAATTATGCAATTTGAACTATGAGCTATAAAAACATTGTATCCTGATAGGTTAGTGAACTCATTGTTGATTGGCTGATAGTAAAGAACCAATCAGCTGGTGAATAAACCAGATAAACAAGGTGTACATAGTATAGCATAAACAAACAGCATGTGTTCTAGTTGCGTACCTCCCAAGAGAGACCAGGCTGTTTGCTGGCATTCCCTCACAGTGAGGCCGATTGATTTGCCAGCCTGCAGTAGAAGTAGCGCTGGCAGTGATAAGTCTCAGCTGTAAATATACCTCTTATCCTTATCCACTCCCATTTTTATTATTTTATTTTTATTTATTGGGTCTTGTGAAACTGGGGCGGAATGTTTTTGACCTTTAGTGGTGAGCGGCCTTTCTACTATGCAAATTTTATTATTTGAATATCATCCACCTGGTTGTATGGCCCTGAATTCAGCCACCATACTGTGCTGGAAACTCCACATAGTGTTCAAGCCAACATCTACAAATTTGCACAAAGGGAAGGATGCAAATGAGCCAGAACGCTACTAGCATTTCACCGCCAACTCATTGTCTTTTAAAACATTTTCCTTCTTATCTCCACTCAATCATATCAGGGTATCAAATCTGTAGAACTTGAGATGGTGTTTGCTGGGGATGAGTAGATGGATGAGCCAATACAGTCAATGATGTGGTTTGGGGTTGCAGGTTGAGAATTGCACTTAGTGGGAAAACCTTGTAACCATCATGACTGGGTCATTGTTTCAAAACATTAATTAGCATAAATTCTGCTTGCTGGTTGTAGAAATGTTTCTGTGGGGGATACAGCTGTTCCACAGTCCCTGGCCTCTATTGTATTGGTTACTTTTCAAAAACTGTCTCTTCCCTACATAGAGTGCCCTGACAACTCATATTTAATTGTTGGTTGGGTGAAATATTTTGGTTTTACCACTGGATAGATGCACAGGCTTGCTTCCCTATAGAAAGTTGTGACTGATAAGTTTAACAATCGTGTGCTGTGAGATTTATAAAAACAAAAAAAAGTCCTTTTCAAAAAGAAATTTTACTTCATTTTATTTCATTGTGGGTATTATGACAAGTTCCAAATATGTACAAAGTGAGTGGCGCTGTGTCTTCAACCTCCGCCGCCAGTACCTTCATATTTACATAACAAGCGCCAGACACTCGGGTCTTCTAGGATAGGAACGGCCCTAGAAGACACTCCTGTTGGGCTCAGAGGCCGGGTTTGTTCAGGAACCACAGGTAGCAGGGCAGGGAGAAGGCCTTGGGCGAGAAGATGGAGTCAAGGGAGGCCCAGGTGCCGATGCCGCCGTTCACCAGCCCCACCACGATCAGATGGCAGAGGTAGAGGATGGTCCAGATCGACAGACGTCTGTGGAGCACAAGTCAGCACTTACACTACTGGATGGAATGTCGGACTTACCTGTCAGCGCAGCCGGGGGGAGGTTTCTTCTGGCACAGGAAGATATAGAAGAGCGCGGGGAAGACGAAGGTGGTCATGCTGGAGGACATGGCGCCCACCAGGTTGAGGATCTTGCCGAAGTTGGGGACGGACTCGGCGCACAGCACCAGCACCACCATCACCAGGGTGCGCAGGATGACTCGCTTCCACAGGCTCGCTGCCCCCACACACTGGATGTATAGACCCCGCAATATATCCGACACACACAACAATAGCCGAACAAAAAGCAAGAACAATGTTCAAAATACCTTTTTTTTTATTCTGTAAAATTTACATATTCATCATTAACGATGAAACCGTCGCACCATGGTCGTTTTATCGCTAAAATCCCCGCCGAACTTTGTGTGTATCGAATGTAGTTTTAAAACAATCCGTACCTCATGTAAATTGTGGACATCTTATTGAATTTCTGGTTTTGTATTAATAGGAGGTGAAGATATGTTTAAAGAAAACAACGTTGAGGAATATTAAATATATTTATCTGCGTAAAATTAACAAAAATATTGGGATGAAGTCAAGCCAACTTTATGGACCCAATGGCAGGTCGACGGTGGCGCTCAAGTGGCGGAAGTAGGAACTAAAGTTTAATCATTTTTCAGATCAGTTTGAATTGGGATTTACGTTTTTTTTTTTTACTATATAATTATATTATGTATTAAATATATATATATATATTATTTATAAAAACACTATTTGTCTTCAAACTGGACGTAAAAATACAAAGCCAGTTTTAGTTCCGACTTCTGCCACGCGAGCGCCACCGTCGAGCTGCTATTTGGTCCATATATCTGCTGACTTGAATGAACAGTCTCGGTGTGAATTATTCAAATAAAACCGCAAAACGTTTTATTGAAGTTCCAAGATTTAAAAACTTTTCTCCAACTCGAAAACAAAATGTTATATGTATATTAATTTTTTATTTTATTTTTTGTGTTGAAAATAAAGTAAATTTTGGCCACGTAGGATGTTGGAATAGAAATAAATCGACATTTAGTGAAATTTAACCTACAGAGAGTGTTGCAGATAGCAATGGAGTCAAGTTTGAGAAAATGAAACATTGACCTCTTAGCTCACATCTTGTGTGAAGGCTTATTTATTATCTTAGATACACGTGGTTTTAACACCCCTATTACACTATATATAATCATCATAGCGCCATCTATCGCTGAAAATTGGAAATATATTTATTAAAGCGCTTTATTTTTAAACATGTATGCTTACAAAGCTATTTCTAAAGGCTATTTATAAAAGTATAATGTCCATAGTTATCTTAAAACACCCATTTACTGTATTCCATAACCAATGCTGGGTCGAGAAGAAATGCATTCTAATACAATAGTAGAGCGATCCGGAGATTAAACTGGCGAAACCGCTGGGAGGGTTCAGCATTGATGAGTCATGCCCCTCTTTTTCAATTTGTATTTATTGATCTAAAAAGGGTGTATAAATAGCCTTTAGTTCATAATTAGAAAGAAAATGAGCGTTATGAATATTTCCAATTTTCACATCTATATAAAGTATGTAGTTTATCGAAGTTACCGCTATGTTGTTGTCACGTACTTATCTTAAGGTAGGCCTCCATCTCCTGGCACGGCGTGTTCACCATGATCTGGAAGGCGAAGAAGAGGTGCAGGATGAGCAGGATCTGCGACACGAGGCTGTAGACGCTCGGGCGGAGGTTCTCCAGCACGTTGGCCTGCACGGTGGAGCCATACACGAGGTATCCGCTGACCCCCATCACCACGTACATAGACAGCAGGACTGCACACAGGCGGCACTCGATGTGGACGACATCTCACAACTTTCACCAATAAGATGATATCCTCTAAAGGATACTTTGGCTAACTGTACATATCAGAGTGTGGACGGGAATGGACTTGTAGAGTTTGGAGGCAGTAAATGTGTTAAATACATAACGCACCGTCTTCTCTACACATAAGTAATTAATCAAGAATGTTTCCTTTTCAAATAACACAAAATTCCTACTATCCTCACTGCGACGAAAATATTGGGATGGCCTGGCTCATCAGTGGGAAACCCTCCCAGCAGTTTCGCCAAATCGACCGCTTTTGTAGAGTTCTAATACTATATTGGACGATTCTGATTATATATGCTACACTGAAGTGTTGTGGTATTTAAGAGAGCAAACCATAGACATGTGATCCTTTACTAAAGTAGGATTACATATTTTCCCATCGCAGTAAGGACAGTAGAGTTTTATTTGAGAAAGAAACATTGGTGCTTAATGATGTTATTTGGTATGGTCTACATCATTCTATAAGGAAAACTAGCTTTTTGGGCAAATTGTGTCTTTAGTTTGAGGAGTTGCAGCTTCCGAGCAAATGTTGCTCTTCAACGGGAAGATGCAACTGAAGAGAGATGTTATCGGCTCATATTGAGGGTGATGAGGTAGTTTTCCTTATCATAATATCTCTGCGTAACATCATCACTTGTAGTGATGGAGATGGAATTACTGAAAAGACTTGGAGAAGGATGAAGCTGGGACAACGAGATGTTCTGGAGGAGAAAGGAAGACAACCCAGGTGGCCGCCAATGTTCAGTGATGTCACAATGGCACACAGAGCAGATCTCTGACCGTGTCCACCGGTAGATAGAGAGAGGGCAGTTTGGGCTTCAGCCTGACACAAGCTTGGATGACATATGGAAACATAAGTCTCGGGACATCCTCAGGAACATTGGTAGCGCAGACTTACAGACATAGGAGATGATGACGGCCGTGGGGAACTTGCGGCGGTTCTTCATGTCGTTCTGGAAGGTGGGGTAGGTGGAGACGCCGCCGAAGGAGAAGGCGAAGGTGCTGACGGCCAGGAAGAAGCCGGAGAAGGAGACGGCGTCCAGCGGGGGCGGGCGGTACACGATGTCGGTGTACTCGGAGTACATGACGTAGAGACCCAGCCCCAGAGACACCAGCGTGGTGCCCAGAGCCACTATCGCCACAGGCCTGGACCACACACTCAGCTGTTAGCGACAACACTCTAAAGTAACACTGCTTCTGCGCTATTGAACAAATTAAACAACTTTCTACTTACCTCTCTTTGATGGAAAAACGTTTTGTATTTACATAGGTGGCGCGTTATTGTTTAATGTCTAGCTGGCTTTGTCCTCGTTGTTTGCGGTAGAGCATTTCTCTATGCAGACATTCATTTGTAATTCTACTGTCCTAAAAGCTTATTTCCATAGTTTCCTTAAATACCTTCCCCCAAGAATTTTTCAAAAGTGCCCAATAGATAAACAATACAATATTGGAGGGTTCTGGTAGAACAAACTGAAGAAACCGCTGTGAGGGTTTACCACTGATGAGCCCGACCTTCCCAATATTTTTAAACGCAGAAAGAGGTAAATATAAAATTGTTTCATTTATAAAATAAAATCCGCGCTAAAAATAGCATAAAATTTTATCTCTAGATGGCGCGCTCTATTTGAGTGAAGGAAGGACTCACCAGAAGTCCTTCGGCGACTTGAGGAAGGTGATGGGCAGCAGCACGCTGGCCAGGATGACGATCCAGATACAGAAGGAGACGTTGAGGTATTGGGCGAGCATCATCTGCAGGAACTTGCTGATGAGGAGGAGGTAGACGACGTTGGTGCCCAGCAGGGTGACGTAGGACAGCGCGGACACCGGGAGCCTGGGACACAGCAGCGCGGTCAGAGCTGCTACAGCCGAGGTGTAGTCGACGTACTTCACCCAGTTGCCCATCGACATGGCCCCAATCACGGGGTAGGGGTTCCCCACGTTGGAGCGGTACTTGGGGTGGCGCTCCTCGATGATGAGCCAGCTCTTGCCCAACAGGATGCCCGCCAGGGCGGCGTTCACTCCATAGTACAGGATCATGGCCACGCCGCCCCACCCTGGCCACCTCGGATATTGTAACAAGGAATATAATTATTTTAAAATAAATATTTCATATATATATAATATTTCACATAATGCCTCATAATATATAACTGTGCCCATTTAATATTTTAGAAAATAAAACATTTAAACACCCAAGTTTCTTTTTTCTACCCATGAAACAAACTTCTACTGTCCTTACTGCCTGCTTAAATGGTTGCTTTTCTTAAATCTAGGTGGTACATTTGTTTAATGAACAAATTACAAGTGCGAGTAGTTAGCTAAGTATCCAGATACCTTTCTTTCATACTCATCTTTCGTCAACAATGGAACTGCTGGGAGCTGGGGTTTCCGCGATTGTTCGGAACCTCAAGGTTGGAAGAAATCCCAAAATCCAGCTTTCAATCTTCCTTGGAATTACAAACCAAAATTCAAGACAAATTATATTTTGAAGACATATTGAGCAATCCATAATATTATATATTATTCTCTAAATATATTTAGAGAAAAGAAACACATATATAGGATTAATACATATTTTTATTCTTTCAATATTTCGAGGGGCTACTCGCCTCTCTTTATCGAGGATGTTTGCGTTTTTTGCCTTAAAACTAAAATATAATATTTAAAACAAAGAGATCTTGTAGAACAAGACACGCACGTGTAAAACATCCTCGATAAAGAGAGGCGAGTTGCCCCATGAAATATTGGAACAATATTATAAGTGCAATATATGCAACTTTTCTCAAAACATTATTCTAACCTAACATAAAGCAACAACACGCCACCTAGTGTGGGAGACTCCGGGTAACACCGAAGGACTCACCGCTCATGCTGAGCGCCGCCGACAGCGCCATCATGCCGCAGCCTGCCATCTCTGCCAGGATGAACACCACGGTCATGGTGAGGGAGAGTCCCTTGTGGGAGGTCTTCTTCTCTTCCTGGACCTGCGCACAGCACACTGCGCTAGTGTCTACCGCAACACTACATCTCACCCCGCGATACTCGCTTACATTTCACGATGCCTCTCTACACCAACTGACAAGGATAGCCTCCTCGAAAGCTTGTGTGCCCCTCACAAAATTTGATAAAAAAACCGGGATCCTGGAACGGGACCAAAAGTGATTACATACAAACACATATAAACAGGATGCATTAGAACGCCATCTATTATCGAAAATTTGAACTATTTATGACGCGCATAATTCTTTTAAATAAAGCAAAAAACCCCGCTGGGAAGGTTCACCAGTGATGAGACACAGGCCCTCACATTATTTTTATCATTGCAGTAAGGGGAGTAGATTTTTTTATTTATTTAAAAGTGTGATACGCATCATAAACACAAGGTATGATCAAAAAGTTACCGCTCTGATCAAATAAAAAGATAAGATATATATATATATATATTAAAAAGAGGAAAGAATTTAACACGAGGTGTACACATAAATGTTTGCGCATGCGCCTCGCATTCTTTTAATTGATTATGTTTTTAAAGACATAGTAGTAACAACACAGGTAAATTACAATGGACGTCAAAATAGAACAACGTGTTTGTTTGAAAGTCTGTTTCTGAATAGGTAAACCAGAAGCCAGTGGAAGTTTTTATTTGTTGCAAAAATCATTTGGAGAATACTCTCTCAAAAGAAGAGCAGCATTTGTGTGCATGTGAGAAGTTCAAAAGGTTTAAAGATGGCTTCCGTGGAAGACGACAAGATGTGAACGACCGGTGAGTGTTCCTGATATTGCTAAAAAGTTGAAGTCCTTGCGTTTCAAAATTGGAGAATAGCAAACAGAGAAATGTCCGAAGAAACCGGAGTGTCATTTAGGATCTGCCATTCCAATATCCATGATGGGCCTAAAAAGACGATTTTGTAAGTTAATCCCTCGGATATTACCTCTGGAGCAGAAAGAGACACGTGAAGAGATCTGGGGATTGGCCGTACAAGACCAAACGTGGCAACATAAGGTGATAACAGGATAACATAGACATGGGTCTACGGCTACGATCCCGAAACAGAACAGCAATCAAGTCAATGGTTGGCAGATGACGAACCAAGACCCAAAAAGTCCAAAATGGAAAGGTCAAAAATGAAGGTTCTGCTCGTCACTTTCTTCGACAGCAAAAGACTCGTGTCATTAATTCATACCAACTGTGACGGCAATTAACCAAGAATCTCGCTATTCTGAAAGGTTTACTGGATGCTTTGCGAAAGAAACCCTCAGAAAGATGCGAAATAAATAAATAATGGTGGCTTCATCAGGAAAACGCACGGTTACTTATGGCAAATTCCGTGCTCGCTTAATTGACAAAAATAACACCCCTATGCTTCCATACCCTCCCTATTCCCCTGATTTAGCACCGAATGACTTTTTGTTTATACAAAATTAAAGATGGCTCTTAAAGGTGAACGTTTTGACACGCTACAAGCCATTAAATAGAAATCGCTGAACGTTTTGCGTGGCTTACAGAAAGACGAAAGATAGCAAAGGTGATGCAGGAGGGTCTTATTTTGAAATATACTTTTGTATAAATAAAGTTTTATAGACTCAGTGAGGCAACTTTTTAATCATACCTTGTAGTTCAAATTTCCAACACACATATACGTAGTATCTAGAGGGGCACCTCTCCCTTTATTTATGAACCAGAACAATGCCTTATGTTCATCACCAAATCATTCCAAATAAGTGAACTGCGCAACTTCTCCCAAACCATCATCCAATCTCGCCGCATCATGGTGATACACATGACGGGCAGAATGTCAACGCAGCTATGTCAATGCTATGAATAATAATTTATGGTGACGTGCACATACTGTGTGGCCGACACAACGCCTACTCGAACAAATGGACGAAAGGATGGAGAGACGTTTGCTACTGGCCAGCCAATATATGGGTCCTAGTAAATACAGTAGAGTCTCCATGAGAGAACTAGCAACATGATTCAACCCGGTCTTTCCTGGAGATGGTCTCTTAACAGAAACTGGTTGAAGATTCTTCGTGACCTGAAATGCTAGAATGTCATATGATTGCCCACCTCCAGGAGACCACCGGGATCAGCCATGTACTTAGGCCGTGGACTGTGCATCTTCACACTCTCGGTGCACGGCTAGAGACACAAGGAAGCTCTAAGTCTGTATAAGTGGATGTTATGTAACTATTGGATGAATTATGTAAAATTCCAGCTGTTTCAATCACCCTCTACTTCATCTATTGTCTGCTCGGTGCTTGAAGATCGCCTTCCTGAAACTGTCTTCTCTCTCTCTTTCTAATCAGGTTCCAGAAGACAAAGAAATTCAGATACTGGTCCGACCATCCAAGCTGTTCTGTCGGTGAGAGGCTTCGGTCTGGTTTGGCAGACACTTCTTCAGTCAGTCCAAGAGTATCAGGGGCCGAGAGCGATGCTGGTGGTTCGATACGAAATATATTCTGATGATTCCAAGATCTACCTACAGCGCTGTATGGAGTGCGGGACCCACCTGGGATGAAGTTCCCTTGACGGCCGCAGAGAGCTTGTCCATCCTCCGTCACTGGGAAGAAAGATCTTATCAGCTAGATCCGCCTTCCGTCACTCGCGAGCTATGTTCTCTATGGTACACCTTCCGTGGGAGACCGGCCGCTCCTGGAGGTAGTGGTCTCTTACTGGAGATTAGGTCAATTCACAAATGGCATGTTTTGCCGTAGTTGCCAGCCGTCCAAAACCATTCTACCAGGTGAGTGACAAGTAGATATGTAACAACTAGGGTCGTTATTAGCTTAATTACGGTCTGTTGTTGAGGAGATCGTCCATCTTGACTGAAGAGAAGGAAGGGTTGTCGACAGGAGACATTTCACAGAAATGTATCTACCACCTTGTTTGTGACGTCATTAACTCTCTAAGATAACATTCAATTATTCCCTTGAGGTTAGAAGAATGCGTCTCTCTGATCATTTCGACAAGTTCGTCTGTCTTTATTTGCCAACTAATAAAAGTCCAAAATATTATTTCATTTCCGAGAAAAATGAATTACCTATTAAACAAAGATACACACAATACTGATTTTTTTTATTTTATAAAGAAATAATATTAATTCGGTTTTTTTTTATGGGAAGGTGACTGTCTTTTTTTATTTAATGTTTCAATTAAATGTTTTTTAATTTTATGGTTTCCTGAGAATTTATATATACACGGGTGACTTATGTACGCTCCAGGGTGTATATGTAAATAAGTTCAGTTATAAACATACACAAAAAGAGCAACCCATATTATCACATGTAGGATGTATATTTATATACATTCGTTCAATATGCAATTAAATTATACAATTAGTATATTATGGCCCAGAATCTGCGGTTCTATCTCTTGGAAAATTAGTTCTAAATCTTATGAAGAGAATTTGGTATAGCCTGTTGTTAAGTGACTCGCTAAGTTTTGCAGAAATGGCTGAGATCAAACTACTAGAAGGCCCCCAATGCAGAGCGCCATCTGGTGGAACAGAAATTAACTAAACATTGATTTAACCTGTTCCCTAATATTTTGCCAACCCAATTTCTTGATTTATCAAGAAAAGCCATCCACGAACGCGTTTAGCGCTGTTGGTGCTCGTCAATATTTGTTCATTATATATCAAGTGAAAATGTTCTCCTTATAACTTTGATCAGCCAATAGAAGAACATGTATGCTTGAAAGCTTGCTTTGTGCCACAATAAAAAAAAAATTATTGTTAATTTATATAACAATTTTCCTTCAACGCACGCTCACTTAAGCTAATCCCTGGCATTTCAACTAGTTAATTACAATTCACCATGCATTGGTTATTTCGGTAATTTGATCAAAATTGCTGAATATAAACAAATAGTAAAATTAATTTATGCAGGTTTGTTAATGTCATGTAAGTTTTGTTATTGCTTGCTCATGGAATTTCGGTTAAATTTTTCAAAAATGCGCATTAAATATTTGGGAAGTTTAAAAATTTTCGCATTACCGTTTTAAATATTTTTAGATGATAAAAAACTATGGAATTGTAATCGGTATTAATATAGACAAAAGTGCTTAAAAATTTTAAACACGTATTTTGACATAAATATTGACATTTTAATATAAATTAAAATAAGCATTTTCGAACCTTTCATATTTCCTTTAGATGAGAAATTATATTCATCAAATAGCATTTTTCATTTCAATATAAATGCACTTTTGAAGTAAAAATATTTTGATTTAAATATCAAGAAAGATCATCTTAGATTTTTGCTATTGCGCTATCGCGTCTGCTTTTTGCCCCATGGTCAAAAACGTTTTTTGAAAATTATTTTTTTATTTTAATTTTTTGTTCGTCACTCTTTGGTAAAAGGAGATTTTTTTAAAATTTTATATTTGAATGAAGATTTTTATTTATTTATATATAGACTCTTTTTTCCCTCTGTATATGTCAACGTTTATTTATGTGTAAATTTGTATTTGTTGGCATTCCAACAGCAGATATCTTGAATTCTTTGTTTCTTCACCGCAGTAATAGCCTTCCACTGCTTCGATTGATGCTAAAAAAATTTCCAAAATTCTCATAGTCCGTTATAAATTAAATGATGTAGAAACTTGGACGGAAATGAAATGGGATAACACAAGGGAAAAAAGCTTTGAAAAGTTTCATTTGTCCCAGCAAATATTTTATCCATTTTTGAACTTAAAAATGATTCTATTACACTGGGGGAATGTGGTTTATAAATATTATAATCACACATTGAAAGTTGAGCCAATTCATATTTAATTGTCCTACAATCTATAAAGTGAGCAGAGGGATATTTGCAAGGGGTTAATCATAAAGATAGAGGCTCGGCATTCATAGATCTCAAAATTAAAGATACTTCGACCAGTAAATATTTTTATTATCTCGATATAAAAAGATTTACTGGCCGAAGTATCTTTAATTTTAAAAATTAGATGAAGTATAAAACCACAATTTTTGACTAAACTGGATCGAATTTTAACACAAAATAGAGTTAGGTCTGTAAGAAGAGGCTATCATAGTTAAGCCCCAGAATTTGCAAATTATACACTCTTGGACATATTTTTGAACCAGAAATTATGAAAATAATATAATTAAATACCTATGTATATGTTGAAATTATAATCTTTTAGGAAGATCCCGGGTTAGCCTGGGCATTCGGATACAATATATTTCATAAATTTGAAAATATATTTATTTGTAATTTTTGATGTTATAAATATCAACTTGCTATTCTAAGGATTTTATTTATGGCCCTGTACTCATATAACGTTTTTAATACAATTGCGTCGATAATATATATATATTAGATAGTAAAAAGACATATATTGTGGATTTTTTTTTTTTTTGAGAGAGAGAATAAAAGATTTATTTGCCAATATTTCGGCTGGCTGAACGCCAACCTTTATCGAGACATTACATTTTTGTATACACAAACTCAGCGCCGCATATTGTTATATCCAATATAAATTTGCATACTTGAGATTATACACTTACGAAGTGGAATTTATCGAAATCCCTTTATATAAAGTATAAAATATAGCACCTTTATTAAATTTTTAACTGGGGTGATGAACATAACCCATTATTCTAAAGCCTATTTAAAGGGAGAGATGACTCTTTTGGTACATGTATACTTAAATCTATGTATAAATATATATTTGGATGAATTTCAGACAAAATATTTGATAATTTTTTATTTAAACTTACCGCATTGGCTGGAGTTGATTTAATGGGAGTTCCAATTACACTGATTGTTTTGAGCTCAATAGTTTCCATCTTACAACAGTTTCGTTCCCTTCAGAATGAAGACTAGAAAGACTGAGTAAAGAAGACAACGCAAAAAAATCGATTTGTCATCATTAAAGTCGCAAATGTTCTGTGAATTTTCATAATTATTTAAATATCAACTATTGTGTGTGTGTGTGTGTTTTTTAATCAAAAATAGGAAAATCGATTATCGTTTTTCTTGACAAAACATTTCCTTTTTTTTACCTAAAATAAAAATTCCAAAAGAAGTAATGTGAGTTATTGGTATATTACAATATATTTATATTGAAGTTCAAAGAATATTTTGGATTATTTTTTTATAAATCCATTTGAATGAGAATATATTTTTATTTCACACACATTATATATATATTCTGTTAACCTACATTTTAAAATCAATTGTTCATTGTAGAATCAGCATATGAAGAAAGTTTTAGTGATCTATGATTTTTATTTATTTTTTAATATGTGGAAAAAAGTTTTTATATTTAGCAAAAATCAATGATGACGAAATTAATTTTTTTGCGACAATTATTTTATTTTAATTTTCAAAAAAAAATCAATATATATATGAAAAAACGAGAGAAAAAATAAAAGATAAAAATAAAAGATAATATATATGTATAATATGTGTGTGTGAAATAATAATAAAATTATAAAAACGGTCAAGTGTTGATATTAAAAACAAAAATGGCATTTGTGTGTCTTTTTAAATATTTTTATATATATTTTAATGAATTTATCTTTTTTTAAACAAATGTATTGGTGAAATTACAGTTTTTTTTTTTGTATCATATTTGTTTATCTTTAAAAAAAAAAAATTCAAGAGATGAAAAATTTATCAGTTAAAAGATTTTCATTTTACGAAGATAAGTTTATAGGAAGCTGTATTGTTCACCGCTTCTCTCGCAATTATTTCAAAATGGCCGAATAGCAATTTAATATTTAGCACATCATGCCTGTTGAAGGGAGTTATTGTCCGAAAGCTCGCAAAGCTTTTTCAATAAAGGAACTTGTGTTGGTTTGCCTTTGTCTCTTATCTTAGAAATGATATCTGGCGACTGTTGTAATATTTACATACGTTGACTTATATATGTAAATATAGATGGAAATTTTGCCGGGAGGAAATTGATCTAAAGAGACAAATGTCGCCTCTCCCGTCAAAATAGACGTCTAAAACCAGACGCCATCTATTGACCGTCGCCGCAACTAGCGGCCTCGGGTCGGTGAAAAAGCCACAACACCAGTTTATCAAACTGAAAAGCGTCCACCTAGAGACCGTGGTTTCGGGCTAGAGTCCGCCCTAGACTGACGAGGGCCATTAGCCCGAAACCATGGTCTCTAGGTGGACGCTTTTCAGTTTGCCAAACTGGTGTTGTGGCTTTGTCACCGACCCGAGGCCGCTAGTTGCGGCGACGGTCAATAGATGGCGTCTGGTTTTAGACGTCTATTTTGACGGGAGAGGCGACATTTGTCTCTTTAGATATGTTAATATATAGAACTTTATCTGAATTCTCTCTGCAAGATGTAGGCAGAAGATATTTTAAGTATAAGGCGGTAACGCTACATCTCTATGTAGGAAATTAAAACGCGAATGTTTCTTTTACACATAAAACAAACTTCTACTGTCCTTACTGTGATGAAATAATATTGGGAGGGCTTGGCTCATCAGTGGTGAACCCTTCCAGTGGTTTCGCCAATTTAATCTACCAGACCGCTTCTTAAAGCTCTAATACTGTATTGTAAAATTCTACTTATATATGCTACACTGAAGGATGGAATCTTAGAAATGGTATTTAAGTAAACTATGGACATTGAAGATATAGAAGACTAAGCGTTAAAGAACAACACCATCTACCAAGAGATAAAAACTTATCTAATCAATATAAGACTATCAATTATACATAGCACATTTCTTATCAAATAATTGAACCATTAAATAAATAATGAACTTTAGATATGCTGAAGAAGGCAGTGACACCCGAATGTGATATAGTCAAAAAAGAATTATAAATATCATATTTTTTTTTTAAATAATGATGGTGGTATTTATCCCAAGTACGCCATGATAATCATGGTGGGGAGTTAGCGACTGCTTTTACTACAAGTGCACCGCATGTCTACACTTGTAGAAAGGTTCTTTACACTTACAAGTGTGGCAGAGCACAGTTTGGTTACTTGTGCTCACTAGTGAGGTTGGACTTTTGCAAAAATGGTAGTTATTAAAGCTTTTTTTTTTTCAGAAAAAGTTTCCAATGCGGGATTTGATCCCGTGTCGCAGCTCTCGAAAAACGACGGTTTGTACTCCTGAACCAAACACCGTTTTAATTGTTATTGTCGACAATTGTGCTGAGATAAACAACTGTTGTCTCTACAGACTCCAATGACAGAAGTTATTGAATGAAAAATGGGAGTCAGCTATCAAAATTATTTGATAATTTTTTTTTATCATTGAGCTCCTTAGAGATCATGTTTGTTTGTTGTTGTTGTTGTGTCCAAAGAAGAGTCTCAGATGTCTCCATGCATCTCTATCACAGCAGCAGCAATATCCACTATCTTGCTCTTCATTGGAAAATGGGTGCCGTTGCCACGTTAGTCACCTTGGAAACGAACCAGAATTTGGTCGAATATTCCAAGGGGCCAGGGGGGACCGCAGGGAGGTGTGGTGTTTATAAACACTTTTAGGCAAAACTTAAGGAAGTGGAAAGTCTTTGATATTGCTGATCATATGCTTTTTTTGAAGGAGACAGAAGTTGTACACACTTGGTTATCTCATGTATCTTCATTATTGTCCCGATATATATGATAAAATGTACAACTTCCTTAAGTTCTGTCTCCATGGGTTTTGTTGGTCAGTGTATACCATGAAAAAACACATCGCCAAAAATAATAATTCCAAATGTTATCGATAGATGGCAATTGAAATTATAATATCATTAGAAATATATTTCCATTTATAAATAAAAGAAAATTGTCTGAGGGAATATATTTTCATGTCAAACTTAAATACCTATTTCTTCATTTCTCAAGAAGCCTCTGGGACCAAAATATCTTTGTCGTAGAGGTACAGTCTGCACTACGCTGACGAGGGCCAACAGCCCGAAACGCGTTCGTGGTTGACTTTTCTTGGTTTATCAAGAAAATAGGTTGGCCAAATATCAGGGAACAATTTAAATCAGCGTTTAGTTGATTTCTGTTCCACTAGATGGCGCTCTGTCATCTGAAAGCTCATGTGAACGTGGTCAGAATGTGCCTTTTTTGATTTTAATATCAACATATATAGTCACGACCGTCATGGGCCGGCCGGCCGGTTCTGTCACGGATGCGCGCGCATCATCATTATGATCATTATCATTATCTAATGATAATAATAATAATTATTATTATTATTATATTATTATTATTATCCATCCATTATATATATAGTCGGCCGGTTCTGTCACGGATGCGCGCGCACAGGGAGGTCACGTGCTCGCCGGCAGCCAACGGGCGCGCGCCGCCGGCATTACGTCATAGATTATAAACACAAGGTAATAAGGCCAAATAAAAAAATTGTGTGTGATAAGGCACAATTTGGATTATCTACTTATATAATTGCCTTATTCTCTCTGTGTGAAGTTCACTGTGTGAAGTTCACGTATAGATTTTGGTCAGAATGGATAAAATAAAAAAAGTGTCAAGGGATGGGAATCGAACCCACGACCTTCCGCTTACCGGGCAGATGCCATGACCACTAGGCTACCCTGGACATATTTTTCCGTTCACATTTTTATTTTTATATTTTCAAGACACACACAGTTTGAGGCGGGACGTTTCACAAGAGAGACATCCACGGCGCCAATTTATAATTGTAACGAATAGTATTTTAATTAAAACATTTTTAAAATATATACGCACTCGGGTAAAACCCGGGCGTTGCCCGGGCCATTCGTCTAGTATATATATATATGTCATATTCTGCTTATAGATTATTAATATATGTAATTTTTTACGCTGTCAGGAATTATGTAAATATATGTAACTATAAATAAAAGGATTGAAATAAAGTTAGTTGGTCAGACGGGTTCTCTTTTCTTTACGCAAAACAATATCTGCATATTGGCAGATCATCATAGAAACGTTACATATATATATACTAGTCGAATGACCCGGGCAACGCCCAGGTTTTACCCGATTAAATGCTTTTATTCAAATACTATTCGTTACAATTATAAATTGGCGCCGTGGATGTCATTCTAGTATAATATATAAATGGGTTTTAAAAATTGTAAAAAAAAAAAAATATATGCATCGGCCGGGAATCGAACCCGGGCCGGCCGCGTGGCAGACGAGCATTCTACCACTGAACCACCGATGGTTATGAGAAATAGCCATATTTGGGTATTTATTCCATTCACAAAGCAAACGGTGACAGAATTGATTAAGAATTGTTGCTTGATTATGACGCTGATAACTGTATATTTTATACGTATGTATATAGGTTGTCTGAATTTGCCAAAACTGGCGATGTGGCTCAATCATCACTAGTGAAGTTTTACACAACATAATTCTGATGCGTAATAAAAGGGAGAGTTGCCTCTCTTGGTATAGCAGAATATCTTCTCCACTTACCCCGTCTGCAGTGTCTTGTAGAATAGGAGTGAGTTCGTCTGCTAATGTTGACATGATCTTTTGGTTGAAAATATTTAGAAATATTTTTTTTTTTATTATTTACCGCGTGTTGGTATGTAAACAAAATCAGCGTAACAAATTATTGATGTGTATTCTTTTTTTATTTGGAATCGTTCTTTAAAATCTGTTGCTTAAATCACGTAAAATATTTAAAAATATTGATTTGAAATATAATATTTATATTTCCTATTATGTGGCAAAATATCTAAAATTGTTTGAATGTAATCGTGTGCTAAACTTCAAACAATTTTGGATATTTTTGCCACACAATAGTAAACAAAAGTATTCTATTTCAAATCAATATTTTTTAATATTTCACTTGATTTTATTTAAGCAACAGATTTTAAAGAACGATTTTACATAAAATATTGCCACCTATTAAAAATTATACTAAACAACATTATATAATTATAATCTTATTTTTCAGATAAAAAGTTATTGCATTGATAATTATTTATGTAAAAAATAGACACTTCGGACAGTTAAATTTTTATTTTCTCAGCATTTCAACAAAAATCTTTTGTCTTCGTCAGGAGAAATAAATAAAAATAAAGTATTTGGCGTTAAAATTGTTCTGAGGTTGCAAGGGTCGTTCTCACGCGATTTGATAACTATATATACAAGGTATGTCCCACAAGTTACCGGACTGGGTCCATAAAAAAAAAAAAAAAGGTAAGATATATATTTTTAAATGTATTGAAACTTTTCAAAGTAATCCCCCCTTGCTTCAACGCACCAGCGCCATTGTTTCTCCCAATTGTCGAAACAGTATTTATAGGCCTCTTTTGGAATGCTCTTCAATGCCAACAGCGATTTTTCTAATATGTCATCCCTGGTGTCAAAATGTCTTCCTTTTAGAACTGCTTTAAGTTTGGGGAACAGGAAAAAGTCATTTGGTGCGATGTCTGGGGAATAGGGTGATTGAGGTAGGATTTATGTCCCGTTTTTCGCCAAAAAACTCGTCACCAAGTGCGCTGTGTGACACCATTGTCATGGTGTAAGATCCAGTCACCATTAGTCTATTTTTCTGGCCTTTTTTTTCGAATCGCTCACCTTAGACGGCGAAGAATGCCCAAAGACATTTCCTTAATAACTGTTTGGCCTGCAGGAATATACTCGTGATGAAAAATGCCCTTGTTATCCAAAAAAAGCGACCAGCAACACCTTGTTTCTGGATTTCAATATCCTGGATTTTTTGGGTCTAGGCTCACCCTGACCTCTCGACTCGGCAGATTGACGCTTGGTTTCAGGGTCATAGCCATAGACCCATGTCTCGTCGCCTGTGATTATCTTGTCTTTCCATTCCGGATCCGTTCTTGTCATTTCCAACATGTCCTCACAGGTTGCAAGCCGACACAGTTTTTGCTCATTAGTGAGGAATCTTGGGATGAATTTTGCAGGAGTATTTTTGAGCTTCAAATCTTCGGTTTCGATCCTTCCAATCGTTGTTTTAGAGATGCCTGTGTCTTGCTCTAGCTCCAGCAAAGTTGTTCGAGGATTTTCTTTTATCAAATCGGTGATTTTTTTGCACATTTTCATCAGTCCTTTGAAATTTTGGGCGTCCTTGACGAGGATCATCTTCAATGGAAATTCTGCCAGCTTTAAATCTAGAATGCCATTCAAAAACAGTTGTTCTCTTTGGGGCGTCATTGGGGAATGCTTTATTAAGCATTTCAAAAGTTTCGGTTGCTGATATTTGAAGTTTCACACAAAATTCTATGCAAATCCTCTGCTTCAATTTTTGTTCCATCGTAAAATCGCCGCAGCGCTAGGTGTGACCTTTAAATAAATTAGAATGACCTTGGCGCGCGCGCAAGTACCGCCTTGATATTGGTACCACCGTGTTGCCAGATATTTTTTCTATAATAAACAGTCAAATTTATTTACATTTTTCATTTATTTATTTTTTATGGACCCAGTCCGGAAACTTATGGGACATACCTTATATTTTAAATTCAAATTTATATTTTATATTTATTTATTTTATTATACAGAATATATGTATTATAGAATCATCATTTGTATTTAGGTACACTGTGTGACTTCACTGCTCTCTTTGATGTGAGAAATAAAAAAGGACTTCCACTGGCATTGTATATAAATCCAAGAAGACTTAGGTCAGAAGGACATCCCGGGTAGTTGGCGACTTCTGTACGCTCCAGGAACCTGGGTTACTTAAATAAATAATAATAATAAATAAATTATTCTGGAGGCTACTTAAAGTTATCTCATTATTCCCTTATATAAATTGTAGGATGGTTGAAACACGCTCTGGTAAGATACAAGACCCGGCACAGGAGAGAATCAAGGTTGAAGAGTCTGCCAAGCCTGGTGTAACAATATTGTTCGAATATAAAATATGACGGAAATAAATACAATGACGAGTTGAAGATTGTCAGGCAAGAATGCAACATGCGACAATATGTAAAATTGTTTTATTTCAACAAGAAGCGTAACATAGTTTACATTTCTTATAACGCGCTAGTGTAGCATCATGTTTCTAAGACTGTGTTCTCTTATATGTAAAATTCTGGAAAATGTCTTCCTAGGAAATGCCTAGCAGATTTATTTAGCTGAAGAAAGGCTTGTGTCCGAAAGCTTCTTTTAATCAAGTAAATTAAAAGAGTTGCGACGTCTTATGATTTTTTTTTTTTTGAATTTGTAACCATTCCGTGAATTAGACCTCCACACTTGCACATTGAAATAAAAAAATATAAAAAAACTTAGGTCTGAAGTTACGTGACTCCAGGAACCTGGCTGGTTTAACCAAAAAAATATATATTTTTTTTTAAATTGCCATTTATCGATAAAATTTGTAACAGTAAATGTTAGCGATGTGTTTATTTTCACCTATAGCGTCAAAACTCTCTACAGACCTTACCGCAATGATAAGTTATTGTATGAGAGGGCTTGGCTCATCAGTAGTGAACCCTCTCAGCAGCTTCGCCAATTTAATCTCCATACCGCTCTACTACTGTATTGAATTCCAAGTTCCAAATTAACTTTATCAGGAGCAACCTAGATCGCCATGTTTACAATGGCTGTTATATACCAGGGTGGGTTTATGTCATTATAGTCTTTGTGTGGGTCCTTGGTCTTTAGGAGTTTTTTATGGCTTGTTTGATATTATTGTATTGCTTTGGTGTTCTTATATTTCCTGTATTTACTATGGAAGTCAGCTTATGGGTGTTTAGGGAACCTTTATTAAGAGAAAGTAACATTCAAATAATTAAAAAGGAAGATTTAATTTGTAAATTCTGCAAAACTGAAAGCATAGCACTACATCTCTGAATGCACTATTGTTAACGAGGAACGGAATAAGATCTTAAAGAACCCAAGTCTACGTGAACCCAGTTCAGCTAATCAGAATAATGTCCGAGAAAAATATATAGCGATAGAATTGTTTAACTTTCATAAAGCGTTAGAGAACAAGGTAATCTCTAAGAACTAAAATTACAGAACAATTTCCTTCCATAGTTAATTGGTATAGTTATGTTGAATACTTTGATTTCCTTTTCATTTTCCCTTCTCTCCTTTGTTTATGTTTTTTTCCTTTTCTCCATGAAAATGATATATGGCGAGTCCTTACAGGACGGAAATGTCCTAATAAAGCTGTTGTTGTTGTTGTTTAGGGAACCTATGGGCTTATATAGAGATCCATATTACAAAAATAATACTGAAGATGGTGAGTTTTGCTGTGCGCATGTTTATAACAATATAGGCTGTATTCCAACTGGGTGAACTTCCAAGAAAGGTTCTTCAATTTTGATTGGGAGCATTTCTTTTTCTTTCTGGAGATCGTCGCATCTCGAAAGAAAGGGGTTCAAATACTAAGATCCGGAATGAACTCAAGGCCCTTCAATTAGAAAACGAGCGATTGAGGCAACTGCTTTGGGAAGAAACTTCGAGATGCGGCGATCTCCAGAAAGAAAAGAAACGCTCCCAATCAAAATATAGGTTTTGTATTTGAATTAAACCTGGCGGCACATTGTTTATATAGGAAATGTGAAAACATTCCAAAACAAAGCTTTCACAACTTCAAAATACTGGAGCAACTACTATGTAATTCTACTGTCCTAAAAGCTTATATTCATAGTTTGCTTAAATACCATTTCTAAGATTCCACCCTTCAATGTAGCATAAAATTCTTTTACACATAAAGCAAACTTCTACTATCCTGACTGCGATGGGAAAATATTGGTAAACATCAGTGGTGAACCCTTCCAGCGGTTTCGCCACTTTAATCTACCAGACCGCTTCTCTCAGAGCTCTAATACTGTATTGGACGATTCTGCTTATATATGCTACACTGAAGGGTGGAATCTAAGAAATGGTATTTAAGCAAACTATGGAAATAAGGTTTTAGGACAGTAGAGTTACATAGTTGCTCCAGTAGGTTGTGCAAGCCTTGGTTTGGAATTTGATGTAACAGTATTTATTTCAATGTTTTGTAATGTCACATTTATTATTTTAGGTATTTCCTTAAATGAATATTTTGAAGTTTTTTTCATCAAATCTTCTTGTGATGTCTTATCTTCATTATCTTGATGGAATTATAAAAAAATTCCTTTTTTCGATCGTCAGGTATGAATATAAAAAATTCATTTGTTTGAGGATAAATCTTAGCGCGCATGCGCTGAATTCTTTTTTTTTTTTTTTTTCTAAAAGTTTCTTTTGATTTTTTTTATTTTCTGAATTTGTTGACAGATTTGATTTAGGACATAGTATATGCGCGCGCAGGATATTTGTATATTCTGGTCACTTATTCATTACTTATCATTATTGAATAAAACTTCATCTTTTTAAATACTTACGTTACCTCTCTTTATATATATATATTTCTAATAACACAAGATTAGATTTAAAAATAATTTTTAAAAAACAATCGAATGGATTCTAAAATAAATCGTCTTCTTAAAAGAATCGAAAAAAACAAAATATCTTTCGACAATGATAAAATAGTTAAAGATATGCTCAATAATATGTCTAAAGGCGTTATAGAATTCAATACAAATATAAATACACCAGAAGAATTCTGCAGTGGAATTGACACAATCATCTGTTATGGATTAGGATCTCTGAAAAGCACAAGATCGCTAAAACAATTTATATTTCTTTTGGAATTAAAAGAATATTTTCGTCCAAAAGCTATTTACATATACGATCCTAAATTCGATATAAAAGATAAAACCATTTTCAAGAAATATGGAATGAAAGTGTTAGAAAGAAACGAAAAGGGTCGAAGGTCACCTGAAGGCCGTACGTTACTTTACGCCCCCTGTGTAGATTATATTATTTTAAATAATTTCCTTCAGAAAAACTGGAAAATGATGTCGGACATCATGATTATTCATCCGAACCTTAAACAACATTTTAGTGTTCCTGGAGAATGGAACATTCGATATCCCTACATCATGCGAGTAACGCCATTTTTAAAAGTTTTTGAGACTGTAGACTGTTGCCACCCCGTTTATAATTTATGTCTCCATTTTCTATCTCGAAATTCCACCAAACCCATTAAACATAAATTTTGGAAACCCCATTAACTTATTGAAGATTTTCTGAATCTGCATGACGCCATATTTTTGTTTTCATTAAAAAAAAAAACAGACGATTCAATATATCAATTTGAAATTTCTTTCTATATGCAGTAAGGGCAGTAGAAATTGTTTAATTTCAAAAAGAATCATACGCGTCTATAATAGTTACGTATTTGGATACCAGATGGCGCGCTAATGTATCATAATGTAAATGTAAAATAAATAATATAATACTCTTACCTAATTATTTATAGTTTCATTAACTTATTTAACTAAATATTTATGATTTATTAATTACTAGCGGATGTGCCCGGCTTCGCCCGGGTTTTACCCGAGTGAATGTTTGTCTAACGAACATTTGTTAAAACAATTCTCTATAAACTTATAAAACGTACTCGGCTTCGCCCGGGGTTTTACCCGAGTAAAGGTTTGTCTAACGAACATTTGTTAAAACAATTCTCTAAAAACTTATTTAAAAAAAAAGATATATTTTGATAATTTGAAACTCGTAAATTTGAATCTCTCGATAAAGTGAGCATTTTTTCCCGGTCCCTGTGTGCCGTGTCATCCTGAATTTTGTCTTTCCTAATTTTCTACATTAGAAAATCATAGTTTTATCTAGTGAACATTTTTTCCCGTGTCACATTGCCTTTATTCTTCATTGTTGGCTTTTTATATTATATTTACTCTTCATTGTTGGCTTTTTATCTTAAATTTATTCTTCATTGTTGGCTTTTTATATTACATTTACTCTTTATTGTTGGCTTTTTATATTATATTTTTAGATTGAGATTATTAGCTAGTATGTAAAAATATTAACTCTGTTGAATTTAATTTTGTATTTATATATAAATAAAATTAACTCTGTTGATTTTTTTGTATTTAATCGATAACAGCGAAGTTACGCATGTTAATGTTAGGGAAAAATATTTTGACGTTAAGCAAAACCTGCTCCATCTCGTTTTACATAAATGTTGAAAATTTGGTCGAAATTGATGCATTGTAACGAAAGTTTTTAGTGATGTCCTCTTATGAAATTTGCATTTTATTAATATAGATTTCTACGAGGAAGACCAACCTGTAGACCACCACAGATGCCCATAGCTACAAAACGGCCATCCTCCTAGGTATATTTACCTATGTACAGAACCAAGTACATCTGACAAACTGGACCATTAGACAACCCGGGTAGCTGGTGTACGTGATCGCTCCAGGAATCCAGAGTTATATTAAGAGAAACAGAGATTGAAACTACTTTATTTCAATGTCCATATAAGGTTAAATACAGAATAAATATGGTTATATAATGATAAATATATGAATAAATGGGGGAGAGAAGTCCGACCTCACCTCCCTGCGGTCCCCCTTGGACCCTTGGAATATTCGACCAAATTCTGGTTCGTTTCCAAGGTGACTAACGTGGCAACGGCACCCATTTTCCAATGATAGTGGATATTGCTGCTGCTGTGATAGAGATGCATGAAGACATCTGAGGCTCTTCTTTGGACATGACAACAACAACAACATATGAATAAATAGATAAATATACATATATATATATATATACTAGACTTCGCCCGAGTGCAATTTCCTTCATACTGAAAGTACATCAATAATAAATAGTAGAAGTGCCATAGAATAGCAACACAGAAGTAACACATAAACCACAGGCAAAAAGTGTGACAATTAAAAATATTTATTGTCATCTTAGACAATATTACAATTTCCAATCAAAGAGAGAGAAGAAATATTTACATAAAGGAAAGAGAGAAAGAAAGAAAAATATATACATATATGACACATATATTACATGATGGTAATTGGAGATGGAGGAAAGAAACCTCGGCGCTGGAGGGTCCTGGACCAGGCGATGAGCGGATCCTCCACTGCTTCTCCGAGCCCAACCTGGACAAAGTAGCGATAAATTCGCAACTTTGCCGACGCCAGGATGGAAAGGGCGTCGTCCTCAAGGCCGGACCCGCCGAAGATCCAAGCCTGCAGGTCAGGGGGCCGCCCTATGATGTTGAAGGCCTCTCTAATGAGAGGCCTGATGGAGGGACAGCACCAGTAACGGTGGCTGAGGGAGCGGTCGATGGACCCGCAGGCAGGACAGGAGGGGCCGACCGGGGCAGGGCGTGGAGGGCCGCGTCGGCCTCGTGGCCCGAGTAGCCGCAGCGAGGCCCAGTCGATCCTGGATGGTGGTGGACCGATGGTGGGCGACCATCTCGAGGTGAACCTTGAGATGGGCGAGGCGCGGGCGATCCAGGGCCCGTCGGGCCGAGCGGGTCGTGAGGCCGTTGAGGAACGGCGTGGCCGTCCCGCGCAGCACCACGGCCGAAGCTAATGTTGAGGATGGCCCCGAAGCCCACGGCGTTCTCGGAGGTTAGCCTCCGGGGCAAAAAGTGTGTGTGATGCAAAAATGGTATTATATTAGTGTTTAGGTATTTGATTTAATTATTATTTGCAATCCATTTAGTTGTTTCAAAATCAATATAATTTAATTGGTGGAGCCCACCAAGAGAGAATTGTTTCTAATTCACCGAATTTGTATCTCAATGACCCACTAATGGCTTCAGATCAATTTTTATATCATTTGATATGGAGAATTGTTCTATATATGCAATGAGAGTATATTTACATAGTTTGGTTGAATGCCTCAAACCAGAGTTTTCTTCTAAACTACTGAATATAGGTAGAATGGTCCAATATGCAATATTGGGACTGACTCAACCGCTGGCAGGTTTGACCAATGGGCGTCCATTCCAAATATACTTTCATCGCAGTTAGCTCCAGTTACAAAATCACTTTATTAGGTACAGCTTAACAATAACAACCTAGCTTATGTTATTTACAGTGGATAACATATGTACATAACTTTTACATTTACATATTTACAAGGTTAAGACCTTGTAGTGTGGGATGTTCATTCTTCTGTGAAATGGTCTGTTTTCCCAGTTTAATCTCAGTTTGTTCCAAAATCACTTTATTAGGTACCTGCTCAACAATAACAACCTAGTTTATGATAATTACAACAATGAATGTGAAGGTTATTCACATATTGAACAAAATGTTAACGCGGGATTCAATCCCGGTTCATGACTGTCGGGAATCGAGGGTGTTACCCACTCGTCCACCGACTTTTTTAAAATCTCAGTTAGAGCATTATATGGTTTGTCCTTTTTTAAAAAAAGAAAAACCATGTTTAAAATGTTCCTATATTTGTCCACGATGTGTATACTTAAATATTTTGTTGAGATTTCGAATATATTTCAACTTTAGATTCGATAGTTTATAAATTGATGAATAAAACTGGATGTCGTTGTAGACTTGCTGGTGGAGCAGTTCTTGTTTTATTGTAAGAATTCGTCATTAACAAACATAACAATAGACTAAATTAAACTCTTCGAATTAAAATAGCAAAATAAAACGACGATTGAAGAGGAGTGTCTTATACGAATTTTATTCGCAAGCTTTCGGATGTCCTTCTACAATCTTTACACTTTAAGCTTTACGCTGGAGACCCACTGACCATTCTCCACCAAACTCTGCAGCGCTGGCAGAAGCGCCATATTCATTGTACATAGTGTATATAAGAGACAAGGGTCGCCTCTCCCGTCAAAATAGACGTCTAAAACCAGACGCCATCTATTGACCGTCGCCGCAACTAGCGGCATCGGGTCGGTGACAAAGCCACAACACCAGCTTTGGCAAACTGAAAAGCGTCCACCTAGAGACCATGGTTTCGGGCTAATGGCCCTCGTCAGTCTAGGGCGGACTTTATTCCATGAGATCCACACGGGATCTAATGGAATCACCACAATCTGCCAAAGAGGTGTTTAGCTGGCAAAGTGGCTGGGCCATATCTATGGCTGAAATATAGATGGAAATTTTGCCGGGAGGAAATTTCCTCCCGGCAAAATTTCCATCTATAGTGTATATAATGCATATTATATTTTTTAAATAGTACAGACTGTGCACTTTGAATGTATTGACAAGATGTCAATAAAATTATTTTAATTGTCAATTGTCTACAAGCTTTACAATGACCATAAGGTAAAGCCTGTAGAAGGACACCCGAAAGCTTGCGAATAAAATTCTTGTAAGTCAATTCTCTTCAATCGTCGTTATATTTTGCTAAACATATCAACAATAATATTACATTTTCTTAATTCAAATTGCCAAGGTAGTCCGACATTTGGATAGTTTCAAATTCTGGGTTCTTTCCATACTTTATCATCATTTTTATATCACAAAATATGTAAATTAGTTATTTGATAAGCCTATATTTAAAAAAAATAACAACCCCTATATATACACACCTACTAGTTTAAAAAATGGCAAAAAAAAAGTAGTCGAGTACTTGGTTAATTTTAAATTTGCTTAGTTAAAAAATGGGACAAAAAGAAATTCCAGCTCTATGTACTGTTGAAATTTCAGCCAGGTTGGTTGAGGAAACGTATAAGGAACAAATAAACATATTTACATACTTTGAGCTGGGTGGCGTTCTGAATTTTCCAAAGCTGGTGTTGTGGCTTGAGGAGACGGTCAATAGATGACGTCTAGTTTTAACGGGAGAATTGTCTTTTATTTTTTATAGATCAATATTTACATATTTACATATATTTGATTTTACACCTGAGTTTCACATTTTTTAGGTTTGATTTTTCTTGAAATTAATGTGGTAGCATTTGTGATAACGGGAACTTTGTGTTTTGGGTACCACAGCTTCTCCGTTGTTTTATTACAGCAGACTTCTGGAGATGGTTTCTTTTTATTTCCATACAATCTCCAGTTTTCGGACTTCTCTGCCCATCTACAGGAGTACAGTATAGTATGATGCAGTATACAGTATAGTATGATGGAAAAATAATAGAAAAAATAAGTGGGTCAGGTGTTGATATTAAAAATAAAAACATATCCTGACCAGGAGCACATGTGCTTTACAGAAGGCAGAGCGCCATCTGGTGGAACAGAAATCAAATAAACATTGATTTAGCCTGTTCCCTGATATTTGGCCAACCCAATTTCTTGATAAATCAAGAAAATCCTTCAACGAACGCGTTTATATATATAATTATATTTTTTAAATAGTACAGACTGGGACCTTCCGGTGGATGGGATAACCACTACCATAGTACACAGACTGTGTACTTTGCATGTATTGACAATATGTCAATAAAATTATTTGTCTACAGGAGAACAGAGAACGAATAAACGCCGTTCAGTTATTTTCTCCGTATAAATCACCAGTTTTAGGTAAATCCAGAAAGTACCAGATGACAAAGAGTAAAAAGTGATTTGCATTTTTTTTTTATGTGACACATGATTACGCATCAACCATCACCTTTCTTTAAATTACGTCTTAAGACATCGCCAGCCTGAGTTAGAGGTGGTATCTTATGAGAGACTCTATCATGTCACGAGGAATCTTTCAACTGAAGACAGTCTCTGATAAGAGGCCACCTCCACTAGAGACCCGCTTTGTTGTTAGGCTATGGACTCTCATGAGAGACTCTGCTGTATAACTTTTTTTTTGCTTATTCCTAGTACACGTGGTACAGGCCATGATAATCATGGTGGGTAGTTAGCAACTGCTTTTTACTGTAAGCGCACCACATGTCTACACATGTGAAAGCAGTTTGACTTTGCACTTACAAATGTGCCAGAGCCCCGTTTGGTTACTTGCACTCGCTGGTGGGGTTGGACTTTTGCAAAAATCGGGGGGCCATTGGAGCATTTTTTTTTAACAGAAAAAAGTGCCCAATGCGGGGGATCGAACCCGGGTCGTAGTGGTCGTAAACCAAACGGTTTAACCAGCCTTCCACCGACCCCCTTTGAATACATGAAGTTGTGCGGGAGGATGATATTCATGTACCAGAAGACGCACCTCTCCCATTAAATATACATCACAACAATGCATTGCTCATCACCCAGTAAAACACTTAACTAGTGATAATAAGGAATGAGCCTCGCAACACCGGTTTTGGAAAATTCAGACAAAAAGCCAAACATGATTTCGGGCCCTCATTTAGGCCCATTACTTTGAATATAAAATTGAACTTGGAATAAACAAGGCGATAAGGAAGATGGGTGTCTTTATTATATAGAATAAGCACGAGCTTTCGGGTAAAAACCCTTCGACAGGTGGCTATCACATAGCACGATGGACCATTCGGGTTTTTACCCGAAAGCTCGTGCTTATTCTATATAATAAAGACACCCATCTTCCTTATCGCCTTGTTTATTCCAAATCTTACTAGGAAGAGTTCTTTACAATAAAATTGAATAGCCACACAAACACTTCAACTTTTTATGTTATTTATATCCTGTGCCAACGTACAGTGACCCACTTCAAACAATCCAAAGTTGTTTGTTTCTTGTCACTTTATGACAATACCGAGAAACGTGTAGATCCATGGTGGGTCACTGAAAGATAGGAAATATACTTAAAATAAAAGAGTTCTTTAAATTAAAGATATTTCGGCCAGTAAATCTTTTTTATTGTCTCGACGTTTCGACAAAAATCTTTTGTCTTCGTCAGGAGCGAACAAAATTGAAACATTTGGCAAAGCGTTAAAAATTGTTCTATTTGAAAACTGTCCGAAGTATCCTTAATTTACTATGAATGGATTTACTGGCCGAAGTATCTTTAATTTGAAGAAGTATGAATGCCGCCGGCCAAGCAGCCTCTATCTTCAGGATAAAATAAAAGAGATGAAGTGTGACTATTTAATCTTATATACAACAACAACAACAAATCTTTATTAAGACCTTTTGGTCTTATACAGATTCTCCGAGTAGAAGAAGGTATATACAGGAATAACAGTAACAATAATCAACAATGTTATTTACAGTGTACCAAATAGGGGGAAAGAAGAAAGAAAGAACTTGGTATAAACTTGTATACAAGAAATCCATAACAAGCTTTTCTTAAAGAACAATAATTAGTACTATTGACAGAATTTTAGATTGGGGTAAAAGTTAAAAAGGAATATACAACAATGATAAAATTGGAAACTATTATAGACGCGTAGGATTCTTTTTAAAAATAAACAATTTCTATTGTCATTACTGCAATGGAAAAATTAATGGGAGGGTTCACCACTGATGAGCCAGGCCCTCCCATTAATTTTTCCACTGCAGTAAGGACAGTAGAAATTGTTTATTTTTTAAAAAGAATCATACGCGTCTATAATAGTTTTGTATTTTGATAACAGATGACGCGCTAATGCATCATAATACAACAATGTATTAAGGGACTGTCCTCGAAGATTCTTCCAGGGAACACTTGGGGATATCCACCGGTGCACAGAGGAGGCCCTGGAGTGGATTCGTCACCTCGACATTCCACTCTAGAGAGGCTTGCCGACATTGTTGTATAGTGCTGTAAAAAAACAATATCATACGCAATAAAAAAAAAATGTATTATACATAATTATCAGACAACTAGACAGTTGTATACATGGATGGATGTTGTCTAAAGTCGGGATATAAATTGTTACTTAATTAGCTCATTGAGACCCAGTTGTTCAGTACACCGGGTTCATTTAGTTACTTCAAATATCGCAGCTTTATAAACATTTAAAAGTGAAGTCAGCCACTAGCCCGTTGTACATTTGTGGAGGGTTGGAACATAAGAGATCTCCCAATCTTATATGTAAATACATACACACACAAACTTTATTAAGACCACCAGTCTTATACAGATTCACCACAGGAAGAAAGGAAGCATAGATGGAACTCCTGTTACGTTATGTAATATATCCCACCGCCATTATAATGGTATTACTTGGAATGTTGTCATTGTTGTATACTTGAGGTGAAATGGCTCAGGCTTGATGGAATAATTTCTTTTTAGCTATTTAATATGGTTCTTTATTTCTCTCGGGCCTGAAAGCTCAAACTTTTTCACAATGAGATATCTATAAATAAATATAAATTATTAACATGTTGACATATTAAGAAAAATGGCATTTCCTGATCGTGCAACTGAAAGTTGCTGATGGTTTGCGTCATCTATCGGCACAAATATCAACCAATCATTGATTTTTAATTATTCCAGAATTAGCAAGTTTGAATTGGAAATTTGCACAATCAGGAAATGCTATTTTTCTTAATTTATCTACCCGATCCAAGTACAAATTCACTTTTGTTCTATTTCCATGTTGACAAATGTTTATAAGTATTTCTACTGTCCCTTCAAAACTTATGTCCATTAGTTCATTTAAAATATCTTTTCCAAGAGGTCAACTTCACTATATATCGTTATAAAAGGAAAACAGCCAAATACAATATAACAGCGGTATGGGTAGATTAAACTGGCGAAACCGCTTGGAAGGTTCACTATTGATGAGCCAGGCCCTCCCATTAATTTATCATTGCACAAAAGACAGTAGAAAATTATTTAATTTAAAAAAGAATTATACGCGACAAAAATAGTTTACATTTCTTAAGACTTTGAGAACTGGATGTAGTGGTGAATTATATTACTTGAGGAAAGAGTAAGCCGTTTTGTGATGAATTTATTTCCAGGTTCCTGGATCAATCACAAGAACCTCCACAACCACATGGCTTTGGGCCATCGACAAATGAGCCAATATGGACGCCATATGTGTCTAAATTAATAAAGCAAAAGATGACACAAAAATGTAAAACGTCACAAATTAGATAAATGATCTATAAAAATAAATCTGATGACGCCAGCTACGATGCGGTATAATTTGCTTATTTCAAAGTCATTCCGAAGTCATATCGTGACACAGTAGACCCGTGGCTCCATCTATGAACAAATAGTATAACTATTTATACATTCTATGTTATAATTTTTTTTTTTTTTTTTCATGTGAATCGTTTTATTTTAAATTATTATTATATGTTATATATAAGTATAAATTTACAAAATTATTTTAATTCTTTAAAGTGTTTATATATATATATATATATTTTTATTATTATTTTTTTGCCTCTAACACTTTTGTATTCCATGAAATGACAAAATAAAAGTTTAATGTTCAATAGCTTATTTTAAAATGAATATGTCACTATAATTAGTGATTATAAACAAGTTTGTAGTTTACTTAACATCTTCCTACCTGAAGTTCAGCAAATGTGCTAAAAGTTTTATTTATTCATGTTTTATATATAAATAACAAGAAATTTTCTATTTAAAACATGAAAATAAATAAAAGTTTTAGCCCATTTGATGAACTTCCAGTAAGATGTAACACTAAGTAAACTACAAACTTGTTTATAATCATTCATTATAGTGAATTATTCATTTTAAAATTCTAACTACGAACTTCAACAAAAAGTCCAATATGCAATTTAGAGTGAGTTCATGCACAAGTTAGGAAATAGAATTCCAAACCGTCTCTCGTAGCAACGTTGTAGGAGGTGAGCTTCTTACATCGATCGTCTGCTGTTATAAAACATCTGTCTACAGTCCATGTGTATATTTGTGGTAATATTTTATATATACATAAAATTGACACAATACATGGACAAAACTTAAGGAAGTTGTACCTTTCAGCATATATATCGGGACAATAACTCTGAAAGATATTACAGTGACCTTTATTGAAGACACACGAGATAACCAATATACACTCATGGAGACAAAACTTAAGGAAGTTGTAGCATGTATATCGGGACAATAACTCTAAAAGATATTACAGTGACCTTTATTGAAGACACACGAGATAACCAAGTGTGAACAAAATAGCCTCTGTCTCCTTCAAACAGACAAAAAAAAAAAAACAGATGACCGACGACTTCAAAGACTCCACTCTCTCTCTCTCTCTCTCTCTCTTTCTTAAGTTTTGTCCATTTTTTATTTTTAAAATTATTATTATAATAAAGCTTTCGAGTAAATACGCCCTCGCATGCACACACCGATATTTCTTTGCAAATCGCTTCATTTTCTTCCGTCAAATTATATTTATTATAAGCCCGAAGAAGAATAATATTTGTTCGAAAGATTGCTATGATTGTCTTTAATCACAGTTTCTCCAAGTCCTGTTAACTGCCTCAGCATGGCAGGGCCCAGGGCAGGATGTCTTGTACTCCTGGCTCACCCTAGACATGAAGGCTGATGTCCTAATAAATCCAGCTAAATGTTAACAGACAAAGTCTACCTTTGTGTGATGTTCCCATCAACAGCAACCAAATACTCTACGAATTCTACTTTTACCAGGTCTATTAGTATGAAACGCGAAAATGGGCGCCAGAGGCCGCTGTGCAACTTTATTTGAGCCGACGGTGGCGCTGTTGTAGGCGTTTTGTTCTTTGACTCATGTGGCATCAGCATGCGTGCAGTTTTAGAAAAATTCAAATCGTGAAAAATTTCTGGAGCCCGTGGAAAATGGCGATTTCCGAGCCAAAAAGTGCCCATTTGCGGGAAGTTTTGTTTTTCGCCTTCAACTGGAAGAAAAGTGCCACTGAAGCCCACCGAATGCTCGAGGAAGTTTACAGCGACCACGCTCTGAGCAAATCGCAGTGTTACAGGTGGTTTAAAAAATTCCAAATTGGCGATTTTGAACTTAATAATGAACCACATAGAAAACCGCCCCAAAAGTTCGAGGACGTTGAACTGCAAGCTTTGTTGGATGAGGACAGTACCCAAATGCAGGAGAATCTCGCAAAACAGCTCCAGGTGTCTCAAGGTGCTGTTTCTCTACGTTTAAATAGCCTCGGAATGACCCAAAAGCTTTCCAGATGGGTCTCCCACGAGTTGAGCGAAAGGCAGCAATAACGGCGTCTGGTAACCTGCGAAGGGCTGCTCGCCAGGCATTAAAAAAGTCATTTTTGCACCGAATCGTAACTTCTGATGAGAAATGGATCCACTTCAGCAATCCTACGTGCCAAAAGACGTGGGGCCTGCCCGGCCAATTTCCAAAACAGACGCCTAGGCCCAATCGCTTCGGAAAAAAAGCAATGCTTTGCGTATGGTGGGACCAGACCGGCGTAGTATATTTCGAGCTCCTGAAACCTGGCGAAACGGTCAATACTAGTCGCTACGAACAGCAAATGCACAGTTTGAGAGAGGCGTTGAATGAAAAATACCGGAGTGGCGTGAAAAGCACAACAAGCTGATACTGTAGCATGACAACGCTCCAGCCCACAACGCTACGATGGTCAAAAACACCATAAAAGACTTGGGCTGGGGACTCTAACCCCACCCGCCGTACTTACCAGACTTAGCGCCGTCGAAATACCACCTTTTCACATCTTTAGGACACGCCCTAAAAAAACAGGAATTTTCGAACTCAGACATACTCCGAAAATGACTTGTTGACTGGTTCGACTCAAAAGGAATAGAAATTGTCAGACAAGGAATTCGAAAATTACCTGAAAATTGGTCCGAGTGTATAGCTAATCAGGGCAGTTACTTTGAATACAAAATCTTTTGTTGTATGGAATTGGTGAACTTTTGAATTCACTGAAAATTTTCGCGTTTCATACTAATAGACCTGGTATAAAATCTAGAGAAGACTTCCAGAATTTAGAACAAAACACTATAAAGTAATGACAATACATCCAGATGGCACAAGAGCCTATAAAACATGTAACAACTGTCCTGGTGTGGAACTAATACGTACCCACATATTCTCATGCCCAGCAATGGCCGCAGCCTTGCAGAAAATATGACTTAGACCCAGAGCAGCAGCTTTACACACCCAAGATAGTGGACATTGCTGCTTCTGTGATGGAGATGCATGGAGACATCTGAGACTGTTCTTTGGACACGACAACAACAACAAGACTTCCAGACCGTCTGCTTCAATAAAACAGTCTGCTGGAACTTCCCGGCTGAGAGATAAAAAAAAACTAAGGTTTATCAAGGCAGACGATAGTTGAGCACAAAGTGCCCAATATCTCGTCTGTCAATCAACAACTCTATTGTTAGATCGAGCAGACGACCAAATAGACAGAATTGAATACAGTTGGCACAAGTCCAACTGCCATTAGCTCTGTATTTGCATATCTCCGCGTGCTCTTCATTCTTTTAAAACCTTTTTTAAACATCACCGGTTGGATCAGGGCAATAAGATTTTTTTTTTTTAATGTCTTCCAAGCTTGTCTTTAAGTCTTTTATCTAAGCCAGTCTACATTAGAAGAATAAATCCTGTTGATACGTTTGTTAAGAGATATTTGACCTATTTTTTACGCTTATGGTTCTTCTTGTAATAAAACAATGTTCTACTAACCTTATTGCAATAATAAATTAATGGGAGGGCCTTCCCATTGCAAATATAAGTACAGTAAAAAATAAAAGTCGATGGACGAGTGGGTAACACCCTCGATTCCCGACAGTCATGAACCGGGATTGAATCCCACTTTAACATTTTGTTTAATATGTGAATAACCTTCACATTCATTGTTGCAATGATCATAAACTAGGTTGCTCTTGTTGAGCGGTACCTGATAAAGTGATTTTGAACAGGATAAGAACAGTAAAAATTGTTTTATTTCTTCTTTTTTTTTTTTTTTTTTTGCCTACGGCCAAACCACATTGAAAACACCGGATCTCGTCCGATCACCGGAGTTAACCAATGTCGGTCAGTACTTGGGAGGGTGACCACCATCGGGTGTAGCTGTAGACTATTACCTTTTTTCCCAGGTTCGGATCCTGGCAGGCTCGTCTTTTTATCATCCATTCTGATTAGAAGCCCCGTAAATAAAGATATTTCCGTTTATTTCTAAAAGAAACACGCGTCAAAATTAGTTCCAATTTCATATTACAGATGGCGCACTGATACATCGTCTGTTTGTTTTATTTAGCCAAGGCTTCAGGCGTTGAGATAACAACATTCAAGAGGGATTCTATCTTCCAGATGAGATAGAACACTCTACCTTTATTTGGTTACGTCAAATAACGCTATCGTCTGAATGGATTTGTTTTTCAATGGATCCAGCAGGTACTCTATACCATATATATATATATATATACAGTAGAACATACTCCTTGAGAGGACACTCACGCTAGAGGACACCTCTCCACAAAGGACAGTTTTCACATTTACAAAATTACCATTTTTACTATTGGCAGAGCGCCATCTAGTACAGCAAAAATAAACTAAAAAGCACATGTGCAGGAGATGCCTTCTTTATTTTTAATATCAACACCTGTCCCACTTATCTTTTATTTTTTTCTATTGTTTTTTCATATTATATAAGTGTGTATTTATCATAATTTTAAATATCTCTCAGTTTAGATGACATTTATAATACAATATAATGTGGCTTATGATTTTAAAACAACGTTTGACAGATTTTACCGCAAATGTTTCTTTTGAACGAAAAATCTTAATTTATATTAAAGAGAAATAACGACTATTTCTAACCTTAGGGATAAAGTATGAAAGGATGAATTGTGAAGAGTAATGATAAACGGAAAATAAAAGTGTACAGGTAGTCCAATCCCTGGACACTTTTATTTTTCCGTTTATCATTACTCTTCACAATTCATCCTTTCATACTTTATCCCTAAGGTTAGAAATAGTCGTTATTTCTCTTTAATATAAATTAAGATTTTTCGTTCAAAAGAAACATTTGCGGTAAAATCTGTCAAACGTTGTTTTAGATGAGATTTCTTTAGCCAAAAGTTATTTTCTCCTATCAATCAACATTCGACGCTGTTCTCTAACTTTAAAGGTGTAATCCTTATTTGTATAATTCCTTGATTCCTTGATCAATTTTATATATTTATTCATCTATATTAGTCTTTTATACATAAAACGAACTTCTACTGTCCTTACTGCGATGAAAAAATAGATTGGGAGGGCTTGGCTCATCAGTGGTGAACCCTCCCAGCGGTTTCGCCAATTTAATCCACCAGACCGCTTCTCAGAGCTCTAATATTGTATTGGATCATTCTGCTTTTATATGCTACACTGAAGGATGGAATCTTAGAAATGGTTTTCAAGTAAACTATGGACATAAGCTTATAGGACAGTAGAATTATATTCAAATATTTGCTTCGAGCAATGCTCTTCAGCAAACTATAAAGACAAGGTCATTGGGAATAAATTAATACAAAGCTATAACGCGCCATCTATACATATAAAATAAAAGGATTTAAAAGCGCGAATGTTTCTTTTATACATAAAACGAACTTCTACTGTCCTTACTGCGATGAAAAAATATATTGGGAGGGCTTGGCTCATCAGTGGTGAAGTTTGCTGAAGAACATTGCTCGAAGCAAATATTTGAATATAATTCTACTGTCCTATAAGCTTATGTCCATAGTTTACTTGAAAACCATTTCTAAGATTCCATCCTTCAGTATAGCATGTAAAAGCAGAATGATCCAATACAATATTAGAGCTCTGAGAAGCGGTCTGGTGGATTAAATTGGCGAAACCGCTGGGAGGGTTCACCACTGATGAGCCAAGCCCTCCCAATCTATTTTTTCATCGCAGTAAGGATAGTAGAAGTTTTTTTTATGTATAAAAGAAACATTCATGCTTTTAAATCCTTTTATTTTATATGTATAGATGGCGCGTTATTGCTTTGTGTTACTATATTATTCTATCTATCTTTTATGTAATCATATTTATTTACATATATTTTATATTTAACCCTATATATAACCTTATATGAACGAGAGAGACATAGCAAAGAGAATAGATGTAATCTCACACCTATATATTGTAACAAAGTATTAATTAATTTTATTATTTTTATAAACAGAGTGGTCATTTTTTATGTTTATATTTTGCTACTCTGTAAATTTCTCTCGTGGCTTATCTTTTGTTTATCACTCATAGTTTGTTCTTTCTTGCCTGAAATTATACCTTCAAATGCAAAATTCAAATAATCCAACCATACAAGATATTCTACAAAATAAAGGAGATATCGATTCCGACGACCCGGCCCTGACACTTAGTCAAGAGCTCATCGCCCAACAGCTGCCCTCCTGCAAGGCTTAGGGGGACCACTTCTACTCCACCAACTCGCCATGTGTAAATAGCCAGGACAAGGTGACTCGCGAGCTGTGCTCGAATGTAAAACCTGTAAATTGAGACGAAATAAAAAAAATAATAATAAATTGTTGTCTCATCCTGAAGTTGGTCTTCCCTAATTTTCCACGTGGCAATATGTAACCGCTGTCACTTAATGCCACCGCTGTCCTGGAGAGTCATTCTGCCACCTTGCCTGGTCACGTAATGTGTCTACTGGTCCATTGTATGGTACAGTACTAAACTCGTGGAGACAATACTTAAGGAAGTTGTACCTTTTTTCCTCCCCCTCTGCCCGCAGCAGACCACTTTTGCGGTTTTTATTTTGACGTCATCATTTTGAGTTTAAATACAAATACGGGTGTACAGGTTGTATTAATAAAGATTTACCATATATACAAAATGGATTCATGGATGGCTTTTCTTGATTTATCAAGAAATTGGGTTGGCCAAATATCAGGGAACAGGCTAAACCAATGTTTAGTTGATTTCTGTTCCACCAGATGGCGCTCTGCCTTCTGTAAAGCACATGTGCTCCTGGTCAGGATATGCCATTTTTAATATATACAAAATATGGGGGTGGTAGCAAATAGAAACGGTGTACATTTTAATAGAAGGTAGGATCTTATAAGGTATCGGCTCTAACTAATTGGAAGATATGTGAAATATGATAAGAGTGTCATTACCATACAGTTTAAAATATACTACATATATATTGCAATGTATGACGCCATTATAACTACCAATCAGAGAACTTATAATCGAATATGATAAACCTAAATCATTTTACAATTTGATGCCACAAGAAAGGATTATATTCCACCAGTTGTCGCAACCAACCAAACTATGTAAGTACCTGGCTACTTGTGGCGTACTGACAGTAGCAAAGATCCCCCGTAATTCCCATGTGTACTCGGGAGAGATGGCAGCAGAAGAAAGGCCACGAACAAGAAGAGACATTTTATTGCAATAAAAGGATCCGAGAGGTCTTCCTTGCAGCGCTAGAGGTCCCTAAGAGGTGGAGCTACATGTCTTTTCAGAAGAGGAAGTTCTTGATTTCGTCGTACAACACCAGCACCAGGGCGCCACCTGTGCCTCTCAGGACGTTGGAGAAGGCTCCCTTGAAGAAAGCCTTGGGGCCCTCGTCCTTGTAGATCTTGCCCCAGCAGTGCGGCGTGCTGCGGTACTGGCGCTCGTTCACGGGACGCCCACTCTGCATCATCATCCTCCGGCGTACGGTGTCGAAGGGGTAGGAGATGACGCCGGAGACGGTGGTGACAGCTTGGGCGATGGCCCAGGAGACGACAAACGGCGTGTTCTTGGGGTCGGGGAGCATGCCCTTGGCGGTGTCGAAGAAGCCGAAGTAGGCGGCTCTGTAGATGATGATGCCCTGGACGGAGACGCTGAAACCTCGGTAGAGACCTCCGAGGCCGTCGGCCTTGTGGATCTTAGTGAGGCAGTTGCCCAGGCCGGTGAACTCCCTCTGGCCTGCGCCCTTGCCGATGTCGGCAGCGAGCCGCGTCCTGGCGAAGTCGAGCGGGTAGACGAAGCAGAGAGAAGTGGCACCAGCGGCACCGCCGGAAGCCAGGTTTCCCATGAAGTATCTCCAGAACTGCTTGTTCTTGTCCACACCTCCCAGGAAGATTTGCTTGTACTTATCCTTGAAGGCGAAGTTGAGGGCCTGCGTGGGGAAGTAACGGATCACGTTGGCCAGGTTGCCGCGCCAGAAGGCCAGCACGCCCTGCTCCTTGGGGATCCGCACGAAGCAGTCGATGATACCTGGAGACACCCGGGGTTAGCTTGGTGGGAGATATGCAAATCAGGTTGCTAAGTAATGAAGGGCATATATGGTACATATGCAATTTAGACTGATAAGTAAGGGAGGGCATATATATGGGATATATGCAATTTAGGCTGCTAAGTAAGGAGGGATTTTTGGGACATATGCAATTTAGACTGCTAAGTAAGTGGGGATATTTGGGACATATGTAATTTAGGCTGCTAAGTAAGGGGAGATGTTTGGAAGATAACCAAATCACAGAACACAATCCGATTGGCAATATCAAAAAACGAAATTATGAGGATGTAGGATAGACTTGAAGCAAATAGATAATAGCTATTTTTTATTTATTATAAAAAAATGCAACAGAAGGGTTCTTTGTTCTATACAGATATTCGGGAACATATGCAACTCAAATATTCTGGAGTGAAGTGTGTAAGACAGGAATACCGACCACATGTAATTAAGGGGAGAATATATGTGCAAATATTGAACGGTTAAAAGTGTGTGTGGTCACATATATCGTTGGTAGGTTTGAGACTCCTAAATGCCAAGGTTCTCTGTATGATGGAAGATTTCAACTGAAGAGACAATGTGATCACCTAATGTGTTGACATTCCTTAAAATTGGGATTGAAGAATGGGCGACAGAAAGTTGGTTTTAGGGATCAAATTGATTGAGGAAGAGAATTTATTTGACATGAACCCAGAGCAGTAGCTTTACACACCCAAGTTAGAGGAAATTTCTGCTGCTGTGATAGAGATGCATGGAGACATCTGAGTCTCTTCTTTGGACACGACAACAACAACAAGAAGAGAATTGATTGGAGACGATTGAAAGAAAGAGCCTGTTTGTCCGACACTCGGAGTGGTTGAAGGGATTACTGGAGGGATGAATGGAGGGAAGATAATGGAATTCATGGAACATTTCTAAAAGAAGACCCTATGATACCAACAAAAGACTAGCCATAGAAATGAAGCCCTGAGAGGACAGGAATACTGTCAGCCATCAACCTATGGCTGGTTGAGGAGAAATAGATAGACCCTACGATACCATTAAAAGACTAACCATAGAAAGGACACTCTGAGAGGACAGGAATACTGCCAGCCACCAACCTATGGCTGGTTGAGGAGAAATAGATAGACCCTACGATACCATCAACAGACTAGCCATAGAAAGGGAGCTCTGAGAGGACAGGAATACTGCCAGCCACCAACCTATGGCTGGTTGAGGAGAAATAGATAGAATCCAATGTGAAGTTGACAGTTTCATCCCAAAACGGTGTGAAATCAATGAGTGGCTTTATCATTCTAAGAATGGGAGATAAAGAGGCCTTTCTGCAGACGCTCTAAGAAAGAGCTGATTGGTTTAGAAGCTTGGAAGAGGAAGGAAGAGATTCAAAAAGATCAGCTGATTGGTCGATTGTCAGAGTTGCCAATAAATCAACCAGCAGATCACTGTCTATAAGGACCTGATTTCAGAGAATATTACAGAATATTGTGTTAACGGAGATTTGAACTATATAGCGCGTGTGTTTCTTTTTAAATTGAATATTTTTGTATACTGAGACCTTACTGAAATGATAATAATAATGTGAGTGTACATATGTAAATAGATTTTACATTCCCTCAAATATCTTCATAAAAATAAAGGAATTTTTTCACACACAATGTGTCCATTGTTCACTGTAATCTACAAGTTACAAAGTCAAAGAATCAAAGTGCAAGGCGAAACTATCTCAGAAGCTATCAATAAAAAGAGATTTAGAATTAGGACATAATTCTGTGTTGACCAGACGAAACTAGGTGTTGAACAGACGAAACTAGGTGTTGAACAGACGAAACTAAGTGTTGAACAGACGAAACTAGGTGTTGAACAGACGAAACTAGATGTTGAACAGACGAAACTAGGTGTTGAACAGACGAAACTAGGTGTTGAACAGACGAAACTAGGTGTTGAACAGACGAACCTAGATGTTGAACAGACGAAACTAAGTGTTGAACAGACGAAACTAAGTGTTGACCAGACGAAACTAGGTGTTGAACAGACGAAACTAGGTGTTGAACAGACGAAACTAGGTGTTGAACAGACGAAACTAGGTGTTGAACAGACGAAACTAGATGTTGAACAGACGAAACTAGGTGTTGAACAGACGAAACTAGGTGTTGAACAGACGAAACTAGGTGTTGAACAGACGAAACTAGGTGTTGAACAGACGAAACTAGGTGTCGAACAGACGAAACTAGATGTTGAACAGACGAAACTAGGTGTTGAACAGACGAAACTAGGTGTCGAACAGACGAAACTAGGTGTTGAACAGACGAAACTAGGTGTTGAACAGACGAAACTAGGTGTTGAACAGACGAAACTAGGTGTTGAACAGACGAAACTAGGTGTTGAACAGACGAAACTAGGTGTCGAACAGACGAAACTAGGTGTTGAACAGACGAAACTAGGTGTTGAACAGACGAAACTAGATGTTGAACAGACGAAACTAGGTGTTGAACAGACGAAACTAGGTGTTGAACAGACGAAACTAGGTGTTGAACAGACGAAACTAGGTGTTGAAAAGACGAAACTAGATGTGGAGCAGACGAAACTAGATGTGGAGCAGACGAAACTAGATGTGGAGCAGACGAAACTAGATGTGGAGCAGACGAAACTAGATGTGGAGCAGACGAAACTAGATGTCGAGCAGACGAAACTAGGTGTTGAACAGACGAAACTAGATCTTGAAAAGACGAAACTAGGTGTGGAGCAGACGAAACTAGATGTGGAGCAGACGAAACTAGATGTCGAGCAGACGAAACTAGGTGTTGAACAGACGAAACTAGATCTTGAAAAGACGAAACTAGGTGTTGAACAGACGAAACTAGGTGTGGAACAGACGAAACTAGGTGTCGAACAGACGAAACTAGATGTCGAACAGACGAAACTAGATGTCGAACAGTCGAAACTAGATGTCGAGCAGACGAAAATATGTGTTGAACAGACGAAACTAGATGGAAGACTCCAGAAGAGAAAAACAAAGTCAAGCAGACGATGGCCTTGCCCCACTTGTTGAGTCCTATCAGTGGGCGGCTGCAGAAGATATCTCCACTCTCGGCTGCACTAATCGATAACCCTAGCCACCTAGCGGTAACTTCTACAACTACAGCAAAACCTCCCATCCATCTGATGGACTACTGCCATTGTAAAGTCATCACAAACGACTTGACCAAACGACCTCCAGTGAGAGACCACCTCCAGGAGGGGCCAGAGCTATCCATGTTTAACTCTCATGGCACATATACAGTGGATGCAAATTTCAACACCAGATTGTTTACCTGGTCCAATAACATTCCAAAATAACAAGACATCACGGGTATCTCTCACACCGAAATAATTTACATAAACATCCTGTAAATAGGTAAATAAGTATGTGGAAATCACACATCAATTATCCTCATGGACAGAACTTAAGGAAGTTGTACCATGTATATCGGGACAATAACTCTGAAAGATATTACAGTGACCTTTATTGAAGACATACGAGATAACCAAAGTGTTTTTTTCTTCCAAATCCATATTCTTATTTTTCATAGGATCATTCAAATAATAATCTGCATATATTTATCATGTGTATATAATCTTTCTCCATTTTTACCCCTTTGTATATTTCCCACTTTCATAGGTTTCTCCGTCTTGTAACCCCAAGGAGAATCCTCTGTAAGACCTGTGTGTCTTAATAAAGGTTTGTGTGTGTGTGTGTGATAACCAAAGTGTGAAAAAAATTGGCCTCTGTCTCCTTAAAAAAAAAAAAAAAGAAAGAAAAACAGACGACCGGCGACATTAAAAACTTTACATTTCCTTAAGTTTGTCCATGAGTGTATATGCAAAATTTCTACAATATGAGAAGAACCACAGTTTCATTAAACAACACGTCAACAATAAACCTTCAAGTACTGTAGAATGTATAGACAGAATCCAACAGTTGTGTAGCTTAGATCTGGTGGATTGGAAAGTCTCTAGATGGTTCCCCATTGATGAGCCAAGCCTTCCCAGTTCTCTTTTCCATATCCAGTTCATCTACAATAGGAACGATACAGAGAGAAGATTAGCAATGGCCCCTGCACAAGGATGACACGCAAAATGGTGAAGTCTTCAGTTCAACTTTGCAGAAATTCGTCCATTATGAAAAAAAAAACAAAAACAGAAATACACCAATACCTCGCTTTGCGTCGTTTCGTTTTGCGTTTTTTTTCGAAGTTGCGTTGTTTTGAATTCGAATCTTTAATTTTTTTTTTCCTAAAATATGGCAACATCTTTGTTTTTGATTTCGCCTTCACATATTTTCACTTTGCGTCGTGTTTTTTTGGAACGTAACCCCGACGCAAAGCGAGGTATGGGTGTATAGCATTGAATAGCGCCATCCTATACTGGTAATGAAACATCCCCACCTAATTTACATATTCCTCCGTGTGTTTCTGTTTAAGTAAATTTAAGGATTATTCAAAATGTGGTCGCTGGGTGATGTGCTGCTGTACATATAGAACAATATTGAGAGAGAGCTGTGTACGAAAGCTTCTGCCATTCAACAAAAGGATCTCGTCTTAATTCTCTTTTAGAGAATGAAAGTCGTCAAGTAACTCGGCCATATACGACGCTCTTGTACGACAATATCGCCAGGAAATTCCAACCAGACGCTGAACAACATGCGGACAATCCGCCCGACTCTAATGCGGTGCTACCACGTGACTGTGACGTCACCTGTGACGTCATAAGCCACCTTTCCACCCGGACACCTCGGTAGAAATTTAAAAAACTGAGGGCGGCTCTTTGTGACGTCCGTTTGCTAACTTTATAACTGATGACGTCATGGATTTTTTTTTTTCAAATTTGCATAATAGCACTAAATTTTACATATTTACGCAAAACCCTAATTCTGCTTCCCACTTCCGCAAACAATAAGGACAAAGCCAGTTAGGCATATATTAATTATAGAACAATGGCGCGTTATTGTCCTTTATAATTGATATTTATAATTAATTAATTATCGAATAAAGAAACTTTATTGAGAAATAATGAAGTATCTCTGGGCTATAGAAACACAGGTTTTAAAGATCTTCTCTCTGTGTTTCTTCTTTTAGAGCAGTGAAGTATTTAAGTCTAGAGGTGAAACTGGCGAAACGGCTGAGCCAGGACGGCGCTATTCCCTCAGCGATAAAGATGGGAAGTCTGTCAGGAAGGTTCCATCATTAGAACAAAGAGATGGTGGGAGTAAGGAAGGACTAAGTCACGTGGTCACACAAGGAAGTCCTCCCCACGTAATCTGCGGAGAGTTACGTAATGCGACAACGACATGCTGGGATATAACGCCGCCACCTTCTTATCTCTACCGCCCCCTGTTGTACACTACAGTACACACTATTGTACACTACAATATTGTACACTACACTACTGTACACTACACACAGCTACACTATTGTATACACACTACTGTATTTGCATTAGAGCCTCTTGAAGGCTCCGAAAGCTCGTACATCTTCAATAAATTAACTCGTCACTTTTACCTTTCGTATCTTCTTATCTACTATAACAACAACAACAACAACAAAAAGCTTTATTAAGACAATTTAGTCTTATACGGATTCTCCAAGCACAGAAATGTAGGGTACATACAAGAAGAACAGTAGTAACAACAACAAAAGTCCCTGTTATGACCTTTTGGTCTTATACAACTTCTCCACGTAGAAGAGGGTATATACAATAGTTACAATAATTAGCAATGCTATTTACAATGTGTCAAGGGGGATAGTAGCAGGAAAGGGGCCGCTGGGAACTAGAGTATTGACATGGGTAGATGTTATTATATCTCTTGAGGAAAGATTACGCGACAATAAAGTTGGGATATCCAGCAGGTTAAGAAAGTCTCCAAGGTGGTTGGTGCGAATGTTTAGTTCACCGTATAAAATTATCTCCAGTCCATTGTGTATCTTGATCGTGATATATATTCTCTAGTTGATGTTCGTTAGGAGGTAGATACGTAAAAGTTATACAAGTGAGCAATGAATCTAAGTTTGGTTATTTTTGTTATAAATTCCTACAATGATGCCTTCAGAGCTTCTTCCCTGACCCAAGGTTTTTCTAGCAAGTGATATTCTTATCTACAATACAGTACACTATATTTGAGGTAAATCAGGCCTTCAAAAACTGCTATTTGACCTCTAAACAACGCACTAAATAGTTACTTGTCCTATATATAGATGTGTGTGGCGCTCCACCTTACTCGCCTGACATTGCTCCCAGCAGTTAGATGAGATTAGGTTGGTGTAAGGTAGACCAGCTCCAGTAGGTCCCCGCTGGCTGAGGACGTATGGCGTCCTGGAGGAGTGGAATCCAGATAATTGGAAGAATTCCACAATAGAGGATTGTAGATTTCGACCAATCACATAAAAGCATAAAACGCCACAACTTTTTTTTTGCTTGGTTAAAGGAAACTTTCAGGCAACCCCCCCCTTTACCAAATTCTTTATTTTTCCTGACAAGGACAAAGGATTTTTGTGTCGAAACGTTGAGAAAATATAACGTTTCATATAGTTAATTCTTCAAATATTTCTCAATTATGTAAATTCTTATGTTCTATAGTTACATAAATTTATATGATGCACTAGCGCGCCATCTGTTATCAAAATTCGAAACTATTTTAAAGGCGTAAGATTCTTTTTGAAATTAAACAATTTCTACTGCCCTTACTGCAATGAAAAAATTAAAGGGAGGGCCTGGCTCATCAGTAGTGAACCCTCCCAGCGGTTTCGCCAGTTTAATGTTAGATAAAACTGGCGAAACCGCTGGGAGGGTTCACCACTGAGGAGCCAGGCCCTTCCTTTAATTTTTCCATTGCAGTAAGGGCAGTAGAAATTGTTTAATTTCAAAAAGAATCTTACGCCTTTAAAATAGTTTCGAATAAATTTATATCTTTACAATACTATATAATCACTCTCTCCATTGCCGTATTTATACCTTTTAGTTATCTGAAGAAGGACTTGCCCCAAAGCTTCCTTTAACCAATCAAATAAAAATAGTTGCGACGTCTTTTCCGTTATTGGTAGAAATCACGCCAGAAGATCGAACAACTGACAGAATGGAGGCCATCAGAGCTGGACGAGAATCTAATCGAGAGATGAGGTCGCAGAAGAAGGAAGTTGAGAATGAAAGAAGATCGGTTTGTGACTTGGCGCTCCTCCAATGGCTGCCAGGGTCACGTGACTGTACTAGTCTGGGACAGGACGGACTGAACAACCAGCACTTGTTCTCCCACCGCCGCCATGCTGGGGCTATCACGTGACCTGATCACGTGACCGAACCACATGGAGGGGCACACAATCTCGTACTAAAATACAGTTTTTAAAAGAGATATTTACAAGTGTATACTTGTATATCCGTGAGTTTGAGAAACTTGCTCTGGTTTATCCGAAAAAGGACAAGTTTGAAAGCTTCCGGAATTCATTTTACTAAATAACAAAGTTGCATAGTTGCCAATTATTCTTTTGACAAAACCTTTAAGCTTACTGAACTGTGGTAAACCTGCCTTAAACTTTAGTGACAAATGTTAGCATGATCTCCCCTACAAACCAGGGTTGGTTCTTCAAGGCATTACCCTAAACTCACCCTAATCTGGTTATTTCTGGAACAGAGGCTGTTACATAAATTTACTAAAAATACAGGCTGGGTCCCAAACCAAAGATTAAAACGCCCTACACCTCTCAACATGGCTCACAACTCTAATCTTTTAGACATCCCAATTAATCCCAAACACAGAACTTCCTATCCCCCACACAAAACTCGCAACAAACTCATCTGTTTCCCTCATCTACCAGACAATCCCCACAAACATGAAACTCAGCCAGAATTACTTAAAGCTCTTGGCCTCCAAATCATTGAGGAAAATAGCTCCCTCTTCGACATCACAATTTACACTGACGGTAGCCAACTTGAAACTGGACTGTCTGGCAGTGGAATTGCTATCTACAAAGATAAGATCCTGGAAAAAATCTCCCTCTCCCACCCTAGACATCTTTCAGTTTATAAATCAGAACTCTCTGCTATAGATACAGCTCTAAAAGACATCAACATCAACTCGCCAAGCAAAATAATAATCTACTCCGACTCAAGAGCAGCCATTTATACCCTTCAAAGCTGCTTCTCCAGTCAAGAACCCCTCCTCAAGAGCATTGCTAAGTCTGTAAACCGACTACCAGCCAACAGCTCAGTCACAGTGCAATGGCTTCCAGCTCACGTTGGAATTCCTGGTAATGAGCTGGCAGACTCTCTGGCAAAGGCTGGAGCTCTTGGCCTACCTGAAGCAAGAGAATCCACCACCCAACTAGACGAAAGAGACCTCCTCCATACCATCAAAACCCAATGCTTGCAGGAATGGAAATCTGATGCTGCACATGACTGGTACAGAGCAGGAGGGACAAGCACCGGTTCTGTCCTCCCAAGAGAACAACAGTCTTTGATTTCCAGACTTAAGTCTGGTCATCTACGGACAATGACTTTCCAGAATGGTTGCAAGGTTTTCCCACTATGTACTAAGTGCAATTCTCAGCCTGCAACCCCAAGACATATTATTGACTGTATTGACTCATCCATTGATGAGCTCTACTCTTCCCCGGCAGACACCATCAAAAATCTTAAGCTTTACAAGCTTGATACCTTAGTGTGATTGAGTGGAGATAAGAAAGAAGAAGACTAAAAATACAATCTGGAATAGACCTATATCAACATTTAGTTTATATTTATTCCGATAGATGGCGTTTTGTCATCAAAATTCGTATTCAGTAATTAGGATATGTCGCTATTTAAACCCAATTATCTATTCTCTAATTTTCACTTTTCATTTCTTTTTCCACCTTTTACACACACACATTACGTGTAATATCAAGTTGCTAGAAATGTAAAGACAATGAATGATAACCTATGTCACCTTTGTGGAACTATAAAATACCATATGTAATCTAATATGTAAATATGATATTGTAAGGCTCAGGGGGAAATGGAGACTGCAACGATGTACTGCATAGAGATCAGTTCAGTGAGATGAGCCGTATTTGGGAGACTATATTACTCACATCAAAAGAATACAACGCCATGTTGAACTTTCTACCTTAACCTATCAGACGATACTCTCTTTAAATGAATTTCACAGAAAATTTTTCGAAATACTTCGCGCAATTTTTTTTCCAATATCAATAAATTAAATTTTAAAATAACAAAAGTACATAATATATATTAATTATTTTTGTGTGTGTGTGTGTACTATTTGTGGGGAAATGGAAAAACAAGTTTTTTTCAAATTAATATATTTTCAAAATATGTAGACATGATTATATTTCACCATTTTAAATTAATGTACCCTATTTTTTATAATTATATAAACTAAACACATTTATTCTATAGACCATTCTCCATTTTGGAGAATTAAAAATTCGGGCTTTTGATTTTAGAAAGTATAAATATTTTAATTTATTAAAGTTAATTTTAATACACAAAAATTAAAAATTATGCTGCAGAATTTTCAAAATTAAAATTTTAAAATGTGTGCAGCTTCTTATTCCATTATATATATATTTTAAAATTTCGATATTCAATCAATATTTTAAATAAATCAATATCTTATTAATCACATATATAGAATCTATATTTTAAGAATTGCAAACACGACAAGTGTATCTCGTTTAAATTGAGAATTCTAAAAGACCATTTTAATTTTTAAAAATTAAAATATTATTTCATTAAAATTTACATTAAATATATGAAATACCTAAATAGTTTTTATGCCTATTAAAATTATATAAGGATCTATATATTCAATTATATTGGTCGAACCTTTTTTATGTAACTGACCCTTATTGTGTAATATGACCTCTAATGAGTGACCCCAGATCAAAAAAAGAGAGAGAAAGGTACTTTTAAAAATGTTCTTGAAAGGTATTTTAGCAATAATATAGGGTCATATAAAACTACACATAATATTGCTATTCATACTTTAAAATACTTTTTAAAGAGTTATGGCTATGCCACGTGGTAATATAGTCGGCAACACCAAACTTCTCTATTTTAGTCAAATTGCTTTATTCGAAGTTAATATTCAAAAAATAATAATAAAATATATTTTATTTTTAACAAATATCGACATAATTTCATTTGAATTGTCTTCCAAACGATAGGATATTGGAAACTAGGTCTCGACCTTTCTATGGCCTTGAGGTCAAATTTAACCTACAAAATTCACTGCTCTTGTTAAAATCGCACATTTACAAGATCGAATTGAATCTTTTGGAATAGAAATGTTAATTAATTTTAGTTTTTGATATTAAATTACAGAAATTTTCTAATCAATATTTATTTTATATTTTAAATATATATTCTATAAAGTATAATATTCTTCATTTTCGTATGGTTAATAAAAGGCAGAAAGAGAGATAGGTTTAATAATTTTAAAGAACATGTTAAGAAAAGGGTTAGATAGGGGTATAAGTTTGGCGGTCGAATACTCACCTTTATAATGCTTATCGGGAGAAATCTGTTTGGATACATGTTGCACCTGTAAAAGCAGCTTCACTCTTTCGATGGGGGCGACAGCTGTCTTGGAAATGGCTGCGGCCACCCCGCCCGCAACGAAGTCCTTAAGAAAGCCGGATACGTCCATAGGCATGTTGCTCCGACCTCTAACGCTACCCTCTCTGACCGTCCGGACTCACTCCTATTTAAGTCTTGGCACGCTTCCATGCCGATGCTCTTTTTAGCTCTACCCTCCCGTGGTCGAGTCGCAACCCTTCCTCACGTCTGGGGCAATGATGGAGGATTCCTGGGTGAGTCTTCCATAGTCCATCTCTGTAAATTATCCCTGAACTGGTCCGTTACTTACCATCCTTTAAGCTGTTACTATGTTGTGAATAAATTGTTTTAGCAACAATTAAGTCAAAATATAATTGTCAAACAACTTATAATGCATTAACTGCGCAGCTCTGTTTTTAATTTCAAATTTTATTTTACTATCATATATAAAACTTTAAATATAAAAGGTATAATATATTCTTTTCTATCTTATATATTTTTAAAATTTAAATTAATTTTAAAATTAAAATTGTGTGCTTTATGACATAAGATCTAACGAATATTGTTTGCTGTTATTGTATAAAATACTAAGCATTGAAGAATATTTTTAGCACATTCTCGTCCATATATTGAATTTTACGCACATTTTTAATGTTTAATTAAAAGGCATATGTTTGATTTAAAAAAATCATTTATTTTACCAATATTTCAGTTGGCTGAACGCCAACCTTTATCAAGGTATTATAACTTATTAATGTGTAATTATTTGTTAGCTTATTTTAAAATAATACAGCATCTCACAGAATGTGGTTCTGTTAACATTGACCATGGAACGATTGCCGAATCGTGGGATTGATAGTTACCTCAGTACTCGGGTACTTACAGTAGCCAAGTACAAGCACGGGACAAAGTCTAAACTCTTTTATTACCACAGATTTCATAGGTACCTCTCCATGTGGCGGAAGATGGACAACGTCCTGGAGCGGTGAGACCAGGAAGGGTGGGGCGGGTAAGTCTCCAGCTCCATCCAACATGGACTCAGGGCAATTCAATGATGCACAAAATAGAAATAAACAGAATCATGTGAAAATTTAATCAATAAATATCTTTATTAATACCAATATATTAATACAGATAAAGAGATACAGCAGGAGTGCGTGAAAAGAAGAAGGAGAAAGAAATTTGAATAATAAAATGTATATGGGAAATATGCACATAGAGAGCCATATAAATATTTTGATTTTATAGACATAGGTTTTATATCGTCTGCACTCTCTTCTTTTTATATATAGATTCCTGTAAGTTATGGGAGAGGGGAGAAAAACATTGGACTCAACAAATTGGAAATAAACAAAAATATGAATTATGTACAAAATCCTGGGACATCTGCTGACAACTTCGGCCCAGGGTGATTTTGTCCAATATGGACGAGGACAGTAACTTGACCTTGTGAAGTTGGAATTTGCTTTCATCTTATTCCACACCCGACTGTGGCTCTAGATCTTGGAGGACTGAGGGAGGCCAGTCTTAAGACTGAATCCATCTCAACTACACTCATGGACAAAACTTAAGAAAGTGGAAAGTCTGATATCGCCGTTCGTCAATTCTGTTCACACTTGGTTATCTCGTGTCTACAATAAAAGTCACTGTAATATATTTCAGAGTTATTGTCCCGATATACATGGTAAAAGGTACAACTTCCTTAAGTTCTGTCCAGGAGTGCAATAAACTAGATCAGTGCTAACTGTGAACTAAACAAAGGCTCGATCTATGGTCGAGACCTCTAGAACGGCCGCAAGGAAGCTGACATAGAAACACAGCACTATATGCAAAATTTTCTTTGCATATTGTTTTCTCTCAACGACATATTTGAAGAAAGCCCTAAGTTCTGGGCTACAGGATTTCTATGCTCCAGTACATTTATGCAAATCAGTTAAGAATGGATTTGTTTTGCGGTTTACAGTCTGTTGATGCGTACGTCGAATAATATCTATTTCGGGATTATTAGTCGCATTTATTTATATTTGCATATTATTTTACATATATGTATTATAATTATAATGTAACGCGCCATCTATATATAATAAATGAAAGCACGGATGTTCTTTTTTACACATAAAACAAACTTCTACTGTCCTTACTGCGATTTGAAAATATTGGGAGAGCTTGGCTCATCAGTGGTGAATCCTCCTAGCGGTTTCGCCAATTTAATCTACCAGACCACTTCTTAGATCTCTAATACTTGTTGTATAATTCTGCTTATATATGCTACACTCTGAAGGGTGGAATCTTAGATATGGTATTCGAACAAACTATGGACATAAGTTTTTAAAACAGTAGAATTATATATAAATATTTACATCGAGCAATGCTCTTCCGCAAACAATAAGAACAAGGCCAGTTAGACCTAAGCACACTTTAAAATGTTTAATTACGAAAAAATCCAAAACATTTTCAAATAGTAAAAATCTGAACAGATATCATTACTGACGTGAATGACCTTTTACCTTGAGATAAAGTTTTTCTTCCTTCTTAGGAATAAAAAAAAATCACCGAGTACACAGCGGTGAGTTGGGCAACACTGGTGAACCTTGACCAATCAGGTTGCGTCTAGACGTCGAGGTTTCAACACCCGCCATCTTGTAGACAGTATCTAGACAGCGTGACGTGTGTATAAGTTGGATTTTCTACACGTTGATGGGAGTAAAACATTTCTTGTGATTCAAGGATAGAAATGAAAAATAATTCCGTTATTTGTTTCACAGCTTTATATTTATCTAAATGAAAAAACAATAGAAAAAAAAATGATAAGTGGGTCAGGTGTTGATATTAAAAATAAAGAAGGCATCTCTTGACCACGAGCACATGTGCTTTTTAGATGGCAGAGCGCCATCTAGTGGAGCAAAAATAAACTAAACGTTTATTTAGCTTGCTCCGTGATAACAGCGCGAAACGCGTTTGTGGATGGCTTTTCTTGATTTATCAAGAAATTGGGTTGGCCAAATATCACGGAACAAGCTAAATAAACGTTTAGTTTATTTTTGCTCCACTAGATGGCGTCTGCCATCTAAAAAGCGCATGTGCTCGTGGTCAGGATATGCCTTCTTTATTTTTATTTATCTAAATGTAATTGATTACTCTGGTATACCGTTTCTTTTGGTTATTTCCTGTGTAGGCTGTTAGCAACTTCGAGCGTGTGTAAGAAAACACGACCAACTTCAGTATAAGTAAGTTAATAAGTTTCTACTTTCATAGACACCATAGAAATAAACGCACAAAATACGCTGTTACAGAATTACACTATTAGAGAGGTATGGATGATTAAACTGGCGAAACCGCTGGGAAGGTTCACTACTGATGAGCCAGGCATTCCTTTTCATCGCAGTAAGAATACAGTAAGAAGTTTTTTTTTTTTTCAGAAAAAAAGCGCTGAATAGTTTTTTTTTTTTTTTATCTGCCTACAGATGGCGCGCCTTCTATTTCACCATAGTGGCCCGCTAGAGGAAACTATCCAGTGGAAGTTGTCGCTTCCTGGTGTTTGGAAACTGGTGTTTGGGAAGTGTTATCCTTTTATGACGTCATCGTGACATCACTTCCTATTGCAATCAGGACATACCACAATGTCTAATAACTCACCAGCTTCCTCTCTCATTAACACTCATGGACAAAACTTAAGGAAGTTATCCCATTATTTTACAATTGCACTAAGAGCAGTAAAAAATTGTATTATTTTAAAAAGAAACATACACGCCAAAAATAGTTTATAATTGTTATAGATATCTATATGCATAATGGTGGGGGGTTATAATAAAATGTCTCTTTGCGAATCCGTCTCTTTAACGGCCACGCCAGGGTTGCGACCACTTTTCAAAAGTCTCATCCTTTATAATGCAAGCAGCTTTCTCCAATCCGACCATCAACACACAAATACACACTCATTTTTTTTTTTTTTTTTTTCCAAAAACAATCCTTTTATAAATAGTTTCAAATATTCACCAAGAACGTATATATAACTTTTCACGTCGTACAGGTTATCACAATCATGGTGGTTCGAAGTTGGTGACTGCTTTTACTGCAAGTACGAGGTATGTTCAAAAGGTATCGCGACTTTTGAATTTTCGCGGGTTACGTATATTCGAATTTCGCTCTTTTTGTGGCTTTATGTTGGCACTCATGTCTCTCACTTATGCCGACAAGCTCGGCCATTTTGAATGTTCACTTAATTGTTGACAGCTGCTTTGCTTGCAGGTGTTTTGGATCGTCTTCGATTTTTACCTATTAAAAAAAATGGATCAAAGAACCTGTTACAAATTTTGTGTGAAAAACGAAATTAAGTGCGCGGATGCATTCCGAATGTTGACTGTGGCATACGGAGAAGCTACCTTGGACCGAAGCAACGTTTATCGGTGGTACAAAATGTTCTCAGAAGGCCGAGAAGATGTGAACGACGAAGAGCGTGCCGGACGCCCGAGCACTTCAACAACAGACGAAAAAATTAATGAAGTGGAGAAAATGATATTGGCCAATCGTCGAATCACCGTTAGAGAAGTTGCTGAGGACCTAAACATATCGATTGGCTCGTGCCATTCGATTTTTATCAATGATTTTGGCATGAGACGGGTCGCCGCGAAATTCGTACCAAAATTGCTCAATTGCGTCCAAAAACAGCATCGCATGAACATTGCTAATGAGATGTTGGACTCTGTCCGCGACGACCCAAATTTGCTCCAGAGGGTCATAACTGGTGACGAAGCGTGGGTTTATGGTTATGACGTGGAAACCAAAGCTCAATCATCTCAATGGAAGCTGCCGCACAAACCAAGACCGAAAAAAGCGCGCCAATTTCGGTCGAATGTGAAAGTTTTGCTGACAGTTTTCTTCGATTACAGGTGCGTGGTGCATCATGAGTTCTTGCCACAGGGTAGAAAGGTCAATAAGGAATATTACCTGCAAGTTATGCGCAATTTCCGCCAGAAACGCCCGGATTTGTGGAAGAACAAAAATTGGCTTTTGCACCACGATAACGCCCCTGCTCACACATCGTTGCTTGTGCGCGACTTTTTGGCCAAAAACAACACACTAATGATGCCGCAGCCACCGTATTCCCCAGATCGGCCCCCTGTGACTTTTTCTTGTTCCCTAAACTGAAGAGGCCCATGAAAGGACGACGTTACGCTACGCTTGACGAGATAAAGACGGCATCGAAGGAGGAGCTGAAAAAGATTTTAAAAAATGATTTTTTGAAGTGCTTCGAAGATTGGAAAAACCGTTGGCACAAGTGTATGATATCTCATGGGGATTACTTTGAAGGGGACAAAATAGGTATTCATGAATAAATAAATAATTTTTGAAAAAACACAAAAGTCGCGATACCTTTTGAACACACCTCGTACACCACATGTCTACACATTTAAAAAGAGAAATTCCACTTTTACCCTTTACAAGTATGCCTGAGTCCAGTTTGGTTAGTTGTACTCTCACAAGGTGGGGTTGGTTCTTTTATAGGAATCGAAATTCATTGATTTTTTTTTTTTTTTATTCAGAAAAAAAAAAGTGACCAATGCGGGATTCGATCGGAGGTCGCTGTTGTCAAAAATCAACGGTTTGTACCACTGCCCCACCGCGCGCGATCCACTACTATGGAGTTAACACGAGTAACATTTAAATAAAGCATCTCTGTGCTGAATATCACTGATGACATTATCATCATCAGCAGATTCCTTTTCTTATTTTGACCACTAGATCCCGTTTAATTTCTCTTTTGTTTTATTTTTCACGAGTAAAATCTTCTTTTAGAGATTAAATGATAGGTTATGTAAATTGTGATGCCATAAGTTGCATCATTCATTATCGCCTCATTAAAGACCACGCCTCGTTTAAAATGATCATCATTATAATCAACTTGGCGGTGTGTCCTTGATAAAGTATTCTACTGAATACAAATATTAAAGAAATTTATAAATATATTTCTACTTTTCTTTTATAACAAGAATTTTCATATAAATTGGTCTTAAAATATTGATAAAAGGTAACAGTTTAAAGCGACTATAGAGAGAAAATTAGCTATTGATATTAAATGTTGGATTTTTATAAACTCTAAATGAAAACCATCAACTATTACCTAGAAAATGGCGACAGTGGTCGCTTAAATATTGATAAATAAAAGGTCAAGAAATTTTCATTCTCTGATCTTATATCAATCACAATCTCTCAATACCTTCATTAAAACATTTAGTCTTATGCACACATTGATACAGAAATGGAGTGAAAAAAAGAGAGAGTAAAAGAAATTGAAATATTTTGAGTTCATTCAAAATCATGCACATAATCAATTTGCTGCATGTTAATAAAATCCCAATAATGTCTGTGTTCTCAGATGCGTGGAGCAAAAGGATTTTCTAAAGGAGTCACGTGATAGGACAGCTGCCCATGTGAGTATATATTGCAAACCTTTCCTATTTTCTCATTGGCTTTCTATCAGATAGAATCCCAGAGGAGTTTATAATAGAATTATTTTTTAAAAGGGGAAATGTGACTACAAATATACATTTAATATTCCTTAATGTGATTTAAAATTTATATAAATGACTTAAATGTGACTACAAGATAATTTTAGTATGATAAAAGAAAGACTCTCTACAAGGACATTGGAAAATATTACCAGAAAAATCATCTGATGTTAATTAAAATAAATTTCAAAGCAACAAAATAACTATATTGTAAAACTGAAGTGGAATTAAAAATGAATAATAAACGCTCGAAGAGGAATAAAAAATAATAAGAAACTTAATAGACTTAGAAAAATCACTAAAATAAATAATTTATTTGTAGAGGAATAAAATAATTAATTTTAGCATTTTTTTAAAATATGGAATATGTCTGTGTGATGAAAGAGGCATCTTCAATTTGCTCTTATATTGTTCAGATAATGTAGAAACAAAATTAACTAGACCTAAGCTTGATAGATATAGATAGATAAAATTAACTCATTTTCCCGCGTACAAAATATGTCGTCAGTTACTAATTTAGGTATCTTATCATACTAAATAACATTATCAGCTGATAGCCTGTTGATAAGAAAATTGTTACTTATAACATATTTATATTTTGGATTTGATTTAGTTAAATTTTATATATACAATTTAAAATGTATTTAAATAACGTTTGCAATATATTTCTTTATTTAATAGAGCAACCTTTAGGGCATTTATTTTCCTTCCTCAGGCATATTTATAAAACTGAGAAAAAAAAGTCAAAGAACTAGCGCTTCCAGATCCACAAGTTCAAATGTTTCCAATGGTATAATACACAATGTTTCATAGTTTTTCTCTTTATTAAGCAGTTCACCTCATAAAAATTCAATTTTTGCTTATTCACGTGCGTACAAATCTTCACAAGGGTAACAATGTTATCAACAGTATACAGCGAAGAAATACAATTTTATAATGTTAAAATCTTAATTTTTCAAGCATTTTATGGGGTCTTAGCACAAGCCTAAAATCGTTCATACACTAAAATTAGCCTTGCCTCATATTTCTTGATTTAATGATCTTTGTAAATAATGAATTATTCTAACCAATTTTCAATTTGGAAAATAATTCTTTATATGAAAAAATAAACGGGAATTACTTGAAAAAATATCGGTTAATACCGTGTGTGGCTCGATTACATTTGCTATTTTGACAATGCCATTATAATATATTATTTTAAAATTTTCGCCCACATATATTTTCTTTTAGCTACTTTTGGTAATGAAATATTCATATTATATATATATATATTTTTTTTTCCTGTGAAAATAAGAAAATTTGTATAAACTCTCAATTAATTATTGGTCCTTGAGGAATCTCGTTCATATAATCCAAATTTTAACAACTATTGTTTGGTTTGTAATTTATTAACATATAAATTAAATATGCTAAAAATTAATATATTTATATAATTTAATATATTAGTTTGGCGCCAATATTTTAAATTTAAATTGATGGTCAAAATTTGGTAATGCAATTTGATAATAAACAGAAAATAAAAATTAAAATAAAATAAATAAAATATTAATAATATAAATACCTTATATTTTATATATAATTAATATAAATAATATTTCGAAAAATAACTTTAATAAATATTTTTTATTATTAGCCAATCAAATAGCGAGTTTCTGCAGTACTTGCATATTGCACGTCGCTATATCTTTCTTTTAGAAACTGTGCCTTTGAGGTTTAGGCGTAAAATTTAAGATGTCCTCAAAAGGTTTTGATCTTACTTCTTTTGGCAAGGATTTTGTTGCCGGTGGAATTTCCGCAGCAATTTCCAAAACTGCAGTAGCCCCAATTGAAAGAGTTAAGCTTTTGTTACAAGTTCAACATGCATCCAAACAAATTCAGCCAGATAAAATGTATAAAGGTAAGTCGGAACCGGCTTGGACGCCATCTTGAAAACTCTTCTAACACATAAAAATGTTAATATATATATATGATCGAATTTACTTTTAGTAGATCTATATCTTTTGTTAATGCGCATTTTTATTCGAGTCACTTTGCAAATACCGCATTAACGATTAGGCTTAGCAAATCTTGTCACGTGTAACCTTCAATGCCCTTCATAATCCTTTTATATTAACTGAAACTAAAATACTTTCAGATTAAATATAATTACAAATAATATATTAAGATAGAATGGATTCACCGGTGAATTTTTCGAGGTTTTTTAGAAGAAACTTGGCCACCTCTTATATAATAGGTTGGCGTAGAGGTTACTTGGAATAGGAAGGGTTATTTGTGTGGAGAAAGGATATAATCTAGAATATACTGAAAGTCGTTTGACAATTTTTTTCTTTACAATTATTTCATAATTTTATTTTTATTAAAAATTGAACATTCTTTTAGAATTAGCTTATCAAAGGCTCATTTTAAAAAAATCTTTTGCTTTTAAATATTTATTAACGAACATTTTAAAACATAATATTAATGTACTTGGAATTTTTAGCTTTATAAGAAACTTTTAATTTTCCTTTTACATTACAGATAGTGTGCTGTACTTTGGTAATTTAAAAAAAAAGTAAAATTTCTTTACATTTTATTAGCTCTTGAATTATATAATTGTAAATAACCAATGTGCAAGTGACAAAAGCTGATATATATTTCAGTATATTGAGAATTAATTTTAAATCAAATTACTTTAAAATTTTCCATCTTGTAATATTTTATGTTGAATTTTGTTCATTTAAATTGTTAAATGGCATTAGTCAATTCTGTAGTTTAAAATTTGTTTACAATGTCTAAAGGGCAAATAATTTGGAGTAAAAAGGTGAGCCATTGAGTATATTTATATTTTTAAAAAGCTTTTTTTTTTTTAGATAAGTAAAAAGGTGGCTTCTAAAAAAATGGGAAATTCATTTAGTGTACTTGCAATATTTACCAGTCATGAGGCAATTAGAAGAGAGTCACATGCCCCAGGGTTTACCCTTCTACACCTACTTTATATTAATGAAAATTAGTGAAAACAATTGTTTTATGTATCTGTAACTCTAATTCCATCCAAAAAAATGGCCTTTTAAAGAGCTAATGTTCTAATGCGGCAAATTATTTAATGCAAGCTTTTTTTATTAGTCCCTTTTAAATGAGCATCTTCAATCCTTAGAGCTAAATTGAAGATGTCAGGTGTTATGGAGGTTAATTTGGCTAATGTGTGGCTGTTTGATCCCCAAGCAATATGTTGATTGTTTGCTTGGCTCGGCACACCCATTACATGGCTTGTTGAATATCATCCCTAGATATATCCATTGATTTCTTGAGAGTAGAACAACCTTTGCCATTTTCAAATAGTTTGCTCTCCTTTTATTTTGTTTTGACCATGTGTAGGGAATTTTGTTATAATGTCATTTCTGGAGGCAACATTTTTCTGCTTGTTACTCTGTTCACCCTTGTGATGCAAGGCCTGGATAGCTCAAATTGCTGGTTTACCTTGGTTTTTAAATGTAGAGATGTGGGGGGGGGGGTAGATGCTCTTTTGTCTTTTGCATCCTCTCCCACCCCCTTACTCTTTTTGAGGGCTGATGGAAGGGCATCATGTCGTAACTTATGTAGAGGTCTCCTAATATATTCTTGGTTCCAAATGTAATAAGTCCACTTAGAATACTTGAAATATGATAGTTTTAATCCAAATGATGGAAGAAACCATAGCTTCCATAGAATATATCGGATAATGCATGCTTAATATTGGACCTTAATGTGGTTAGTCAGTAGTAGGTGTTTTATCTGAACTGTGTTGGGCAGGAATGGTGGACTGCTTTGTGCGCATCCCCCAAGAACAAGGTATGCTGGCCTACTGGCGTGGCAACCTGGCCAATGTGATCCGTTACTTCCCCACGCAGGCCCTCAACTTTGCCTTCAAGGACAAGTACAAGCAAATCTTCCTGGGAGGTGTAGACAAGAAGAAGCAGTTCTGGAGATACTTCATGGGAAACCTGGCTTCCGGCGGAGCCGCTGGTGCCACTTCTCTCTGCTTCGTCTACCCACTGGACTTCGCCAGGACACGTCTGGGAGCCGACATCGGCAAAGGCGCAGGCCAGAGGGAGTTCACCGGCCTGGGCAACTGCCTCAGCAAGATCTACAAGAGTGACGGCCTGATTGGACTCTACCGAGGCTTCAACGTCTCCGTCCAGGGCATCATCATCTACAGAGCCGCCTACTTCGGCTTCTTCGACACCGCCAAGGGCATGCTCCCCGACCCCAAGAATGCCCCCATCATTGTCTCCTGGGCCATCGCCCAGACTGTCACCACAGTGTCCGGCATCATCTCCTACCCCTTCGACACCGTACGCCGAAGGATGATGATGCAGAGTGGGCGGGCCAAGTCTGAGCTCATGTACAGGAACACCCTGCACTGCTGGAACAAGATCTACAAGGACGAGGGCCCCAAGGCTTTCTTCAAGGGAGCCTTCTCCAACGTCCTGAGAGGCACAGGTGGCGCCCTGGTGCTGGTGTTGTACGACGAAATCAAGAATTTTATCTTTTAAGCCATCGTCTCCCACTTAGTCCCTCCCAAATCTAGTACCAAGGAAGTTGACTTAGACCCTTATCTTCCTTTCTATTCCTCCCTCCCCTTTATTATTATTATTTTTTTATTAATTTTATTTTATTTTTTTATGTAGAAGTTGACTTTTGGTGTTAAGTTTTTATTTTTTTTTTACTGAAGATCTTCCTCCTCTCAGTGACCAAGAAAGATCATTCCAACAACAACAACAACACACTTCCAGTAGGCACTCTTCACTCAGTTTGTTCTTGTCTCCTAGGCTGCTGCTACAGTACATTTCCATCCTGCTATTTATTGGGATTGTGATGATGATGATGATGATGATGTAGAGGTGGATTAAAGACAAAAAAAGAAGAAATTTAAGATTTTCAACTCTTGTGTGTCTTCACTTCTGTGTGTTTGTGTGCATTTATACCAACATTGCCATGTGTAATCTATCCATTGTTGCGGGTGACTAGACTCAAGGATTGTTGCCTCATTGTGGTGTTGAAATATTCCATCTTACCTTGAGTATCCAATACAGCGGCAACCTCACTTCATACAACTGGAGATTGAGAGGGAGGGTGCAAATGGAGATACCCAAAATGTTAAACCTATTTATACCCAGTTATTGATAAGGCACAATTTGGTTTATAGATTATAAACACAGGGTAATAAGACCAAATCCAAGTAAATAGTGTGTGACATTACGGTAACAATGCTGTTACTGAAATGTTGCACAATATTTATTTATTTGGATTTGATCTTATCACCTTGTGGTTTATACCCAGTTATTTAAACCAGTGCATGTCAGCGTGTAAATATATGATGTTGCTATGTAATTAATTGACGGTCTATATTGCTATAGCACACAGTATCTCAGTCCTAAGGCAAACTTTCTCAATCGGGTTCCTTCAAGATAATTGATTCCTGATATTAGGTACAATTTGAATTATAGATCAGAAACACAAGCTAATTTGATGTTTCAGTAACAGCATTGTTACCATCATTTGTCTGAGAACGGTAACAATGCTGTTACTGAAATGTCACACTTTATTTGGGTTTGGTCTTATTTTAAAATTGATTCCTAGATTTGAACTGGTGGGGTTTCCTTACTTGAATGTTGTCTTATCCTGGCATAACTGGTGCCTTCAGGCCAGCATGTGGTTTAGCCAATTTATTTTATCCATATTTTACATCTCTCTGTTATAAAATGCATGCTTATAAGGTATACAAATTTTATATAATTTTTTGGCTTGAAAAAAGTTTAGGAGCCCAGAGAAATTCAATGGGAAATTTGATCAAGTAACAAATATCAAGTTGTGGTATAAAAATGACATTGGGTGTTACTGGGATCAAGATACCCAATAATAGGTAAACTCCTGTTGCCAAGATATTTAATTATTGTGAATGGCGAGTACCCTCATGGACAAAACTTAAGGAAGCGAAAAATCTGATGTCACTGAGCCTCTTAAAAAAAAAAAAAAAGGTTTATTATTTTTAAGGAGACTGGCTGTTCACATTTGGTTATCTCGTTTCTTCAATAAAAGTCCCTATCACCCAGTGTCATCGCCTACCTGTGTATTACTGCGTTTAGAGGCAGCTAACTTACCATTTTGTCCCAATGAGTGTCATATGCTGACCAGAACTTGGCTTTTTTTTTTTTCTCTCTCTTGAACTGGTAAACTTTTTTGGACTGGTGTTAAAAAAAAAACGCTGACTTAGGTACATAGAACCTCCATGAGAGGATGCTTCCTTCATACAAAGGACAGTTTTCATGACCAAAATTATCTTCTTTTTTTTCCCCCCAATTTTTACTGCTCTCCATAGAACACTTTTGTTCTGTAACTAGGTGTTGTCCTTTAAAGAGTTTTATTATTTAAAGAGATTAATCTCCACACCGCTCTACTATTGTAAGGGTTATTTTCTTATCCTTCACACATGTTTACTAGGGAAGGCAGCTTAGGGGTGTTTAGGGAGCCTATGGACATTGGTCTATAGTAGAGACGCATATATATAATTACAAGAAATCGCATCAAGCAATGCTCTTTCTCCTGCAAATATTATTTCATATTGAAGCTATTATTTATTTATTTTTTTTGCTTATCCCTAGTACACGTGGTACAGACCATGATAATCATGGTGGGTAGTTAGCGACTGCTTTTTACTGTAAGCGCACCACATGTCTACACATGTGAAAGCAGTTCGACTTTGCACTTACAAATGTGCCAGAGCCCCGTTTGGTTACTTGCACTCGCTGGTGGGGTTGGACTTTTGCAAGAATCGGGGGGCCATTGGAGCATTTTTTTTTTTAAACATAAAAAGTGTCCAATGCGGGAATCGACCCGGGTCGTAGTGGTCGAAACCAAACGGTTTAACCAGCCTTCCACTGACCCCCCAGCTATTATTATAAAAATTGATAAGGCACAATTTGGATTATAGATTATAAACGCAAGGTAATAACACCAAATAAATAATAGTGTGTGACATTTCGCTAACAGCGTTGTTACCGACACCTCACACACTATTTATTTATTTTGGATTTGGTCTTATTACCTTATTATAAAAATTATAATGAAACACAAGAGAGAGAGAGAGAGAAGTAATACACTAAATTCAAATAATGTGTGACGTTTCAGTAACAGTGTTGTTACTAAAGAATCACACTTGGATTTGGTCTTGTGTTTCTATAATCCAAATTGTACCTTATTACAATTATACATGTAATACAAGTTATGTGCATAGAGAAGCGCAATCTTCAGAGAAAATCAGCAGACTGAAATAGCCAGATACCAAAGTCCAATTTGGATTAGAGGTCTAAATTAGTACAGTCACTACCACATAACATGGGACCAAGATTTGATGTGGTTTTAACCATTCTTGCTATAACCACCTAAAATAATTGAGTCTTTAGAATTATGATGTTATAGTCACAAGGTAACAAGACCAATCAATGCAGTGTTTCTAATCTTTAATCCAAATTGTACCTGATCATAATGTTAATGAGTTTTCAGTAATTATAATGAGATGTTCCACTAATTGAAATGTTCTCTACTCTACACACATGGTACTTTTGTTTGAAGATTAATTACTTATTTGGATTTATTTGCCTTATTACTTGGGGTTTTACCTCTATTTCTTCTAAAATTGTATCTCTTTGTTCTATCAAATTTCTTTTATTATTCAAACATATAATTATACAAGGTCACGGAGACATAAGGTAATAAGACCAAATAAATAGTGTGTGAAGTTTCAGTAACAACGCTGTTACCAAAATGTCGCACTATTTTTTTGGATTTGGTCTTATTACCTTGTGTCTATAATCCAAATTGTGCCTTGTCAGGTTATTGAATATTGAAACTCCGCCTTTGCTGGTTCCAAGCTCAGTAAAAAACCTGGGCTCAGCTGGTCCGGCTGATAGTACCCTGTAAGGGCTCCTAATCCAGGTATACAGGATGAGCAGCGTTTGTACTCCTTGTTAGGAGCAGCTGCACATGACGTCTGTTCCTCATGTCAGAGGCGGCCATTTCTTTTGGAGCTAAGTCGGCTGCCACTGAGTAGTACTCCCAGTCTTAATGACAAAAGCAGACGCATTCTATTTCACCCAGTCATGGTGGTTCTCAAACATCAAGGGTCACAACTTGATACCCTAATATGATTGAGTGGAGATAAGAAAGAAGATCGTCCCGTATAATCATAATAAAAGAAACTCATTGCGAAAGGTTGTAGTTTTATTTTTAAATTTTGTAGAGCAATTTTTTCGTTTACTTCAAAAGAAGAAGAGGTTATTGAGACTGAATTCATGGATCAAATTTAGTCTATAAGTCTCCATTAGGGAGAGCAGCTATTGGCTATTCAAGGGGCACCACATGACTGTCAGACTTTGCCCATCTAAAAATTGTTGTATGAAGCACTAAATAACAACAACAAAAAAGTTGTGGAGTAGAAATGTAGCTATATGCCAGAAATATCTTTGTGTGAATTACTACCAGTAGCTCCTGCTTCAATCGGGCTCTTCAGTGATGTCTGGTGGTAAGATTCTGGTTACCTGGGCCATTTGTTGAGGTTTTGAGTTGGTAAAATAATGTGATTTCTCATTGCTTTCAGCATCCAACTAGTGTCCTCCTCCATATTGGGGAAGTTGGAGGCCTGGTATCTACTGGGTCCCTCCTGCCATAACTTCTCTGTCCACCATGTGGTGAGGTGCCAGATAGGGATTATTCCTTTCTAAGAAGTGGTATGTTATAGTAAGACATTTCCCACTCCCTTTCAGTACTTTGAGGGCAATTTTATTTAGCTCTTTGATGTAGTAGACCCCAAGATAGTGGACATTGCTGCTACTGTGATAGAGATGCATGGAGACATCTGAGGCTCTTCACTTGACAAACAAAAACAACATGTAGCAGACCTTGGGAAATATATAAGGATATAAATTAAACTGGCGAAACCGCTGGGAGGGTTCACCACTGATGAGCCAGGCCCTCCCTTTAATTTTTCCATCGCAGTAAGGACAGTAGAAATTGTTTTATTTTAAAAAGAACATTACGCCTCTAAAATAGTTTTATAATTTGATAACAGATGGCGCTCTAGTACATCGTAATATAAGGATATGTAAAAAGTTTTTTTAAATTTTATTCAAAGGTAATTAGTAGATTTAAGAGATTTGTTCTCCACCAAAATATAACACAACTCTCTCATCTAGAGATTTATATATATAATTTAAAGTCAGGGTTAACATTAAGCACAAATAGTAAAAAAATAATTGTTAAACAAAAAAATAAATTTATTATCTACACTATATACATTAAAGGTATATACACAATTAATATAATAATAGTATAATTTCATAGGTTTTTAGAGTTATAAAGGGATAAAATCCAAATAAAATATAGGTAATAATGATTATATATATATAGGCATATAATAGGGATTATAGATTAGAAACATAAGGTAATAAGACCAATTCCAAAATAAATAGAGTGTTACAATGCTGTTACCGAAACATTCTATTTATTTAGATTTGGTCTTATTACCTTGTGTTTATAAACTCTAGGTAACAAAAATATATCCCTTTTGCCTGCTATGGAACTAGAAGTGATTATCTAATCTTTATCTGATGTATTAAGCAGGACTCTACTGGGGTTAGAGCACATTTATAGTGTATTTTTTTATTCCTACTTGATACCTTACCAACGATACAGCAATCAATGGCTACAAAGCGCCAACTGGATGACATATCTCGAGGAAGAGCGATCGAAATGTGGTAACCACAGCAGGAAGTTGACAAGTTGTCTAACTGTCTGAAAGCGCAATTCCCGTCTTTGGAGTCCATTCCAAACTACTGGGACTTGTCGCTGGAGGAGAAAGCTGGAGGCCGTCCCAAGGTGACAATCCCGAGTGACGACTGATACCTGGCTCTAACAGCCAAGTGTTCACGAAGATATCAGCCCGCCAACTCTCTCGAGCTTGCGATAGCCACTGGCAGAATTGTATCTGGAAAAACCTACTCATGAAGGCTTCAAATGCAAGGCCTTTAGATAGGAAGCCTGCGATGTGCGTCACTTTGGCCCCACTCCAGAAGAAGCGCCGCCTTACATGATGCAAAAAAACACGTCAACTGGGACCATAACCAATGGAGTTGGGTGCTATTCTAAGAACGAATCTACTTCAGCCTGAATAATGATTTCCGACGCTTATAGCTCTAGAGAGAAAGGGGCACACGCTACCAAATACCACCCCTCAAACATAATAAAAAAGAATGCCTATGGCGGAAGGGGCGATGGTCTGGGCAGAGATCAGGACAAATAGCTCTGTCGATGGCGGGACCCTGAATGCCCAGTGATATCAAGACAAGATCCTAAGGGCCATGTTCAGCTTTCCCAGGAGGCTGTTGGCTAAGATTCCATATTTATTGATAACAACGCGTCATCGCACACCCAGTCTGGTTAATGAATATCTGGAAGGCCAGAGAGGTCCCCACCTCAATCCCATAGAACATGTTTGGGACTATCTGGGGAGGAGGGTATCAGCCCAGATTCCCCGCCAAGAACCACCCAGGAGCTGACATCTGCTCTTGAATGGGCTTTAATTCCAAATGAACTCCTGGACACCCTTATTTCCTTCATGAGACAACAGTGCAAGTGTTGGTTGGCAGTGAGGGGCGGTCACATCGCCTAATAGTCAGGCTGATAACTGGGATTTCTAAAAGTCTTTGATGTCATTGGTTGTCTGTTTTTTTTTTTTTTTTGAAGGAGACAGAGGCAATTTTTTCACACTTGGTTATCTCGTGTGTCTTCAATAAAGGTCACCGTAGCAAATAACCTTCAGAGTTATTGTCTGAATCCCAATATACATGCTAAAAGGTACAACTTTATCAAGTTTTGTTTATGAAAGTATTTTCAAATGAGATTTTTTTATGACACAGTGGCAGCACACCCTGTAAAAGTAGATGGTTTAGAGTTCAATCCTTGTATTCTGCTATTTTTTGTTTGCCTCAACATTCCAAAAAGAACCTTATCATTTTCAGGCTAGAGTACTTGGAATACACTACTGTGGTGCACAGTGTGTAAGAGGGTGTAGTTGACCTCTCTTGTGGGAGGTTACTTTATAAACTCATCAATAGAAAGGACTTATAAAATAAAAGGATTTAAAAGCGCGAATGTTTCTTTTATACATAAAACGAACTTCTACTGTCCTTATTGCGATGAAAATATATATTGGGAGGGCTTGGCTCATCAGTGGTAAACCCTCCCAGCGGTTTCGCCAATTTAATCCAACTGACCGCTTCTCAGAGCTCTAATACTGTATTGGATCATTCTGCTTTTATATGCTACACTGAAGGATGGAATCTTAGAAATGGTTTTCAAGTAAACTATGAACATAAGCTTATAGGACAGTAGAATTACATTTGAATATTTGCTTCGAGCAATGCTCTTCAGCAAATGTATTTATGTATAAAAGAAACATTCGCGCTTTTAAATCCTTTTATTTTATATGTATAGATGGCGCGTTATTGCTTTGTGTTAATTTATGCTTAACTGGCCTTGTCTTTATAGTTTGCTGAAGAGCATTGCTCGAAGCAAATATTCAAATGTAATTCTACTGTCCTATAAGCTTATGTCCATAGTTTACTTGAAAACCATTTCTAAGATTCCATCCTTCAGTGTAGCATATAAAAGCAGAATGATCCAATACAGTATTAGAGCTCTGAGAAGCGGTCTGGTGGATTAAATTGGCGAAACCGCTGGGAGGGTTTACCACTGATGATCCAAGCCCTCCCAATATATATTTTCATCGCAATAAGGACAGTTGAAGTTCGTTTTATGTATAAAAGAAACATTCGCGCTTTTAAATCCTTTTATTTTATATGTATAGATGGCGCGTTATTGCTTTGTGTTAAGAAAGGACTTAGGCAACATGGTGAAAAAACCACCCTGACTCCTGGTCTCTTCTTGAGGTAGCCCCCCCCCCCCCCTCATTAAAGGTAGGGCACTAAGTTCATTTTTGATTTTAACAAGGTGGGTTTACAAAGAGGTGGTGGGTCACTTATGAAGGGTTTATTGAAATGTTATCTGTATTGTTTAATTTAATTTATTGTTTTCTAATAAAGTACAATTTGTATTATTGATTAGATTTCATTATTCAGTACTTTTGTCTGATAATGGTAACAACGCTGTTTACCAACGCCACCCTCTATTTATTTATTTAGATTTGGTATTATTACCTTGTGTTTATTATTTTCTGGGATGGAAGTCAAATAAATAACACTTTTTTTCTGGTAATCGGACCCTCCTGTCTTGAGGGCGGCGGACTCTCAATAAAACTTTACTTTATTTTGTATTAGATGATGGTCAAACTTGCGCGTTGAATTGTATCTACATTTTGTGGATGTTACATTATTAATAATTATGTTAAATATGAAAATCTAGTTTATATATTAAAATTTATTATATTATTACACACTTTAAAATGTTATAACACCTTGATAAAGGTTGGCGTTCAGCCAACTGAAATATTGATAAAATAAATGATTTTTTGATCCAATATATGCCTTTTTAATTAAACATATATGTGGGTATGAAAAAAATAATAAAAATAGAAATTGTAAATTATTGAAAAATCATTATGTGATACTGTCTCTGTTAAAGAGATAATGTCTATAATTTTTACACTTGGATAAGAAAACTTTGAATGATATAACTTAGAGAGGTTGATGCAGGGTACCAGGATTTATATAAACATATTAAAGTTTGCCTCAAATTGTCTCTTTTAGATGAAATCCATCATGACAATGAAGAGCTCCATCTGTCCCTGCTTGGAAATAATTTTTCTGTGTCATTGAGAAATTATAAGATTAAAAATAAAGGAAGCATATCCTGACCACGAGCACATGTACTTTTTTGATTACAGAGCGCCATCTAGTGGAGCAAAAATAAACTAAATGTTTATTTAACTTGCTCTGTGATATTTGGCCATAATTATAAGATTATAAAAATTATTCTCCAAATCAAAGCTTTCAACTTGGGCTTTCTCAACTGTTTTCTCATATAATTATATTTGGGTTTATGTGCCATTTTTTGATAGAATTATAGAAGGCCAAACTAAAAGAGATAATTAAGTTTAGCTAAAAATGCTACAATGTGTGATTAAAAAAATAATCCCATTGAACAATTCGTAAAAGTCCATTGTAAACAATAGGCAGTTCTATTTTCATGCTGTTTAGTTCCTTAAAACAGCTCTTTAATACAAGTCGTTTATTTATTTAAATTTAAATATAAAAAATAGAATTATGCACGCGCTCGCGCAAATTATACAGTTGTATATATATATATAAAGCTTTTTAATGTTTTTATAATTCTATATACTTTTGCTGGAAGGACGGGACATATCATGAAAGCTTGTTATGAATTGTTACTGAATAAAAGAAACGTTTCTTATCCTGGTTAGGATTATCGTCTGATCTAAAGCATATTAATGTTATCAACTGAAAACAAATATTTTTCAATTTTAGTCTATGTAATTTTTCTAAAATATAGTAAAATTTTTAATTTATTTTTATTTTTAAATTTTAAAATAAAAAAATTCTTTGATCGTAGATATTTGATAATTGAATTCTAAATTTTGCTACACTGTTGACGCCATTTTTATGTGTGTTTCTTATTTTTACAGTCGAAAAGTTTAAATGTATTTATTTTAGCTATATAAGCATTCTAACTAAAAATGACACAATTTTTACCACCTAATTTACTAGCACTTTTTGCTCCTCGAGAGCCAATTCCATTTCTTCCGCCCCCTTGTAAACTTCCTCATGAAAAGAAGACCGATGGGTATATGGGAGTCGGCAACTTTTTATCGTATTTTGAGGTAATATTTCTTTATTGTATTAATCCCTAGTATTGTGAATATATTATTATATGTGTAAACATCTGCTTAATGAGGATCAAGTGACTGACACTTCACAATTCTAAAAAAAAAAAAAAAATGGAAAAAGGAATCAAATTTCAAACAAGTGTTTAGAAAAAAAATATTGCGCATATAAAGGTTATTACTTGAGATCACCTCACCTGCAACCTTACAATTTATCATCCACCTAATTCACTTGAATCAAACTTGATGAATTGTGGGGTAGCATTTAAAACCATATTTGATAAATAAAAGGTTCAAGTATAGTTTTTAAAGCTGCTTCTTTTTAGCATTTAAGAACTCTTGGCTTTGATCTCTCACAAAATTTTAATTTATTTGGAAAGATTGAAATTTAATTTTCAGATTATTGTAAAGTTCTAGTTACCAGATTCTGAGTAAAACAGGAATCCTGCAGTCTTATTGCAATAACCCTCTAATTCACATAATCATTTCTATAGCATAGATTTGAGATAGATAAATTAACCCAAAATATTTCAGCAAATGCAGACTTTAAATAGGTATATTCAGGATGGACCAATTGATTGTATACAGAATTGAAGTGTGTCCCATGTTAACAACTGTGATGTGGCTGCTAGGATCCCAAGGATACACCTCCCCCCACTAGGATAGAAACCAGAGAAGAACGTAAGGAGAGGAAGGTAAGATTCCTGCCACTACTACATACATCAGTGATCTTGACCAGTGGTGTTGTGTTGACAGCGGAGGGAGAAGGCAGAACTGGTGGCCTACAAACTGGAACAAGATATTGCTCTATGTAAGTATTGCTGATGTAACACATAGCTAACACATCCATTGAGGTCATTCTAGATATTTGGAGATATCTGTTATTAGAATATGTTTCTTTTTATCTAGAAATGTGAGCCTTCAAATTTCCAACTCTTTTTTTAGATAATGTGAGACACAAATCTTGCTATAACCACAGTTAGAACAACTGGGATCTTAGAATTATGATTACTATCTGTTGTCTTTCTTATCTCCACTCAATCACACTAAGGCTTGTAAAGCTTGAGACTTTTGATGGTGTCTGCCGGGGAAGAGTAGAGCTATGCGTTGTTTCTTATACCCTTGTGCAAAGATTACACATGACCCAATGCTCCTCAAGCTCTGATCTCATGGAATGGGGTGTAGCTTTCGTTGATCACATGATCCAGGCACACTTTGGTCTGACTTTGCCTGTAATTTGAGGCCGTTCCTAACATAGATGACTTAGCTGCTGACTCTAACATGAGTACAGAGGCAGCTCTTCTGTTTCTCTGGAGAAAGACCTTTGCTTCTTTATCTCCATTCAATCACATATCAGGGTATCAAACTTGTAGAGCTCTAGATGGTATCTGCAGGACCTGAGGTCTATCAACCAGGTCAATTAAACTCAGGATTTTTAAAGAGGTCTTTCTCCTATTTTTAACAATGCTGCTGTTGGTCCGTGACTGTTTAGTAGTCAGAGTTGTTCTACTTGTTTCGCAGCAGGACCTATATCTGAAGGTCCTATCCACCACCTGGGGCTGTAGCCGTCAGCTCTGCTGAGAGGGATGATCACTATGACAACAACACAGTATTCTTGTCTTATACTACAATAGTCTGAGGAGGTCAACACAAACACTGCAGTATGTGTTGTTAGGCTAGATTGAAATCTTTATATAAAACTTTGGGTTTGAAACTTTTTGGTTTGGGAATCATATCTAAAAAATAGCAAACTCTTCATATTTAATTGAAATTGGCAGTATGATATAACCAAGGGTGGTTCAAATGTAGTATGTTCATTTGTACGGTTGTTCAGGGGACCCCGCCAACAATCCCAAGCACACCTCTGATCCTTACAAAACCCTCTTCGTAGCCAGAGTGGTAAGTTGACTCAGTCAGTCGCACAGTGGTGCACAGTTTGACAATGTGGGGTTACAGAACTACGACACCTCGGATGCCAAGCTGCGCAGGGAGTTTGAAATGTATGGCCCGGTTAGGAAGGTAAGTTTCCTGCTGCCGCGGTAAGTCCTGTGCTAACTGCGCGGTGTGTGTAGGTTCAACTGGTGTACGACACTACTTCCAGCAAACCCAGAGGTTATGCTTTTATAGAGTATGAACATGAGCGGGACATGCACAGTAAGTACTTCTCCACCCTTTCTACTCCTTGGTGAATTCCAATAAGGTTTTTTTTTTTAAGCATTGAACACAATGTTTGAGCACAATTCTCAAAGGCACAGGATGAATATAACTTTTGCCAATTTTTTTTTTTTTCATTTCTTCTATTTTAGGACATTAGCGCTGCTGCGTAAGTATCTGAGCTGCTGGGGGTGGTGTGAGTTGAGGGGCCGGCGGGGTTCAATAATTGCTCTTTGTGTGCAGACTTGAGTTTTAACTCGCGGTGGCTAATCACCTCGGAGTGTGGGTTTGTATAGGTTCGGTAAGATCTCCCAGTAGTTCCTCCTTCCTCTTTGTTTTGGTTTTTTTTAAATTACCAGACAGAATTAACAAGAGCAATATTTTTGTTGCTACCTCCTCTTCCCACCACCCCCATGTAACCAGGTTGCTCATTGAGGATGGAAAAAGTTGTGTGATAAAAACAATTTACAAGGTGTGAAAATGTCTTATAATTTTCTTTAATTTACAAGTTGTTTTAAAATAGAGATATGCAGTAGAACCTCTTTACTAATACTCCATTAAGTGTTGACAACAAAATGGCCTAGAAAAATGTCCACTAGCACAGTGAATGCTGTAATGAATTGATAATCATCTTAACAGACTTTAACTGAAAATTTTGATAGTTGTTTTGGTCCACTTCGATTCCCTTGGGCCTGAGAGGAAAATTGCTATGAGACAGGTGGTTGTTGTAGCAGCTGGGAGCGTGGCTAGAATGGATCTTGTCAGGAGAACATTTAGAAATGGGATTTCACATCCAAACCTGAAAGAAAATGGTTTGAAGATTAGTTTTGCCATATTTTCTTGTGCTTGGCATTTTAAAAAAGTAGATCAGGGCAGATATCCAAGAAAGATTCAAACTGGTAGAAACAGTGTGTATAACATGTGCATATTGTCGATTTAAACTTATTTCTCGTACTCTAAGAGGTTCAGGGGTGGTGGGAAACTGGGAGCAACAAAAATCAATTTTTTTCCCACTCCAAGATTCTTAAATGCACAAAGACAGAGTGTAACAATACATTATTCAATTTACTTTTTACATTACTGCAGCAAAAGCAAAAAAAAAAAAAGATTTTTGTCTCTCTTCTTTCACAGCAGCGAAGTAGAAGAAATCAGGTAATTGTAATTGGGGGTAAGTGATGGTTGTTGTTCTTTAGTGCTTGGTAGGTGTGCTGTGGTCAAATCTTTTTTTTTTTTTAATTACCTCACTCATTGATTAATTTAGTTTTTCATTTTTAAAATCTAAAGTAATGAAAAATATTTTAATTCCTCTAATTTAGAATAATTTCTCAAAAACAAAGAATTGGTAAGCATTCATTTAGTTTTTTTTTTTTTTTTAATTATTAAAAAGAGCCTTGATGGATTTTTTAATTCTCCAATGTGCCAAACTTATTGCAGAATTTGTAAGTCAAACGTAGGTGGGTAATTTGGTGAGTTTTTTCCCCCTTTTCCTTCATTGGATAAAAATGATGACAAACAAGACATCTTGGCAACTTTGGAACGAATGCCCTTGCCTTCACTGCCTTCGAGTGTGTGCGCGCATACGACAAGCTTCGATAGAATTTTAGCAGCTTCGCTCTCAGGTTTGTGCCAAGGTAACAATTTCCTCCCTGTCCCTCACCCCATCTTCCCTTTTTACATATGTAGCTTCTTCCAACACTATCTTCCTACAGCTTTGGGGATTTTATATTTTTTTTAATGGAAGTAAATAGTTTTCTAAATATAAATATATTCCTAATATTTTGAGTTCATCCTCTCAAGGCTGTAGGAAAAATATTTATTTATCTTGGGTAACATCCAATGTTTCAATTCTAAGGAATAGGATAAAAGTCTCTTTTACCATTTAAAAGATTTTTTTTAGCAAAGTTTTTTTTATTTATATCCAACCATCTTGTGGTAAATTATAAAAATTACAGGCCCCTACATCTAGACTTTTGCGGCTTTGCTCCATTTTAAACCAAACATCCAAATTTCCCTTATTCTTAAGATCTCTAACTCTTCAGCCGCTTTCATCACTTGTTAAATGGTTTTCTTATTGTATTTGAAACCTTGGATGTTCAACTCTGAGATGAACTGTATAGAATTAGGGGTCGGGTGTTCTATATAGAATTTGATTAAAGATTATCTCTGATAGATAACCCCATTGAGGCTATCACACAGGCTGAAATTATAGCTTCCTCTTCTTTTTCATTTCATATGCACAAAGATGCCAGGGTCCATTTAAAGTTTGCACTTCTCAAGCCTTTATAAAAATAGATGAATTATCATCATCAAATACCTTGCAAATTGACACAATCGCAGTATTTTAACTAGATCTCAATTTGCCTGTTAGCCCGCCCACACTATTGAAAGGATTCAGCTAAAGCTGTGTTCTTATAGAATAGTAACCTAATCTTGAACTGAATGCAACAAAAATTGTTTGCACCGACCCAGTCTTGTTTATTCTCCATTAGACAGCAATTTTTACCCCAAAGTCTTAAAGGATTGTGAGGTATGCTGGTTAACTAGTGTTAGGGTTGATGAGTTGTGTGGTAAGTATAATCTCTACCCCCGTAAGTATGTAAATGGTAAGTTCAGTGTGGAGAGAAGGTTCCTGGTGGGAATTTTTGGAAATTACTGGGAAGTTTCATGGTGTTGTTAGTTGGCAGTTGTTTGGATCAATCATCCATCTTTAAAAAAAAAAAAATCTTAATTCATTGTTTTGAATGTAAGCTGGTACAGTTAGAAAGAACCCCCAGGAACCCAGCTCTTGCACTCACTTCCCTTCCCCAACCCTCTAACCCTAACTTTGACATTTCAGCGGCCTACAAATATGCGGACGGCAAGAAGATTGATGGGCGCCGAGTGTTGGTGGATGTAGAGAGGGGCCGCACGGTGAAGGGGTGGCTTCCACGGAGACTGGGTAAGTTCACTTCTCTATGCAACCTAGGCATAAAACACCATTAGTTATGCCACCATTTGTACAGTAGACCAACTCATGGCTAAACTTGGTCTCTCTCTTGGGGTTGATCTCTAAACAGAAAATCATTTTAGGTTAACCTCATGACCTGGTCTGACATGGCCAAGAGTCATGATATTGCTGGATTTGTTTTCCTATTTCCCCCCTTCCTAATCTGAATTGAATATAAATCCTGAATGAAGCTTTGTCTCCTCATTTAAAAAATAATAACTTGAGAAATATGTTGATTCAATAATACATATAACAAAAAAAAGCTAATGTTATTATAAGAAGAAAAATTGACCTGTTCTAACTGATGTGGTGTGCAGGTGGTGGCTTAGGAGGATCCCGTAAGGGGCCGCGTGAACCTAAGGCCTTGGGTCGCGGGGAGGAAGACCGCTACATGAATCCTGATAGGGAGAGGAGGCGCTCCCGCAGCAGGGAGCGGAGGCGACGTAGCCGCAGCAGGTGAGCAGGCCACTTATTTCTCTAGCTATGTTACACTAAACCCCCATTATGGCCTTTAGACTCCCCATACAGTATAACCTCTTTAATTAAATTCCTATAATTCAACCAACCCTTTCAAATAACTTTCTTTACCATAAGTGTTGATAAAGCACAATTTGGGTTATAGCTACAACAAAATAAGAACTAATCCAAATAAATTATTAAGCGTATGACATTTCAGTAACAGCGTTGTTATTAATTTATTTGTATTAGGTCTTATTTTCTTGTAGATAAGTGTTGACAATAAAATGTTCACTAACAGTGAATGTTGTGATGTGAATTGATCATCTTAACCAATTTAATACAAAGAAAATTCCGACTCCTTGGGGTGTAAGAATTAAAAGAGACTTTGTTTCAATGAATGGAAAAAAAACTAGCACCGATCCCCCTTTTTAGATAATCCTAAACCAACTCCTGGACATTTAAAAATGTGTTTAGGAGGAATTCAAAAAACTTTTAAGCTGTGTAAAAAGAGGAAAAAAAGGTCAGGTATTGATATTAAAATCATAAAAGAACATCTTGACCACTCACAAGAGCATTTTGGATTGCAGAGCGCCATCTAGCGGAACAAAAATCAACTAAACATTGATTCAACTTGTTCTCTGATTTTTTGGCCAACCCATTTCTTGATAAATCAAGGAAAGCCAACCACAAGCCTTAAAGCTATATTAATCCCAAGTGCCGCCTTCCTTTAATAACTTTTGATGTTTTGTAACCCCCCCATCGAGAAATGGTTTTCAAATCTTTAAGAAAACGCCCCTACAAATGCTCATGGTTGCCAAAGAAATTGTTGGCCTCGATAAAGGGGAATTAATGAAGAGTGATTACTGTATTGTGGTGGCAGCTATGTTAGATATTTGTTTTAAAGGATGTAACAATGTGTGACATTCAAACCTCACATCCCCTATACTTGGTCATGCTAAAGTATAAATGAGTGCTAAGTTCCACACTAAACCTCCAATAACATGTCCAAAACTTGTCCAATGTTTTCAAATCAAGAAATTCCTTGTACTAAATGCTGGAATTCTGTGGTCACCAGGAGCAAGGAACGCGGTCACCGCCACCGCGAGAGACGGGAGCGTGGAGCTGGAGAGGATGAGGTACAGGAAGATAAGAGGGAGCGGCGTCGTAGCCGCGATCGTAAGCGCCATAGGAGCAGGAGTCGCAGCCGTGACCGCAAGCGCAGAGACCGCAGGGAAGAGCCAGCCACCAAGGAAGAGAGCGTGCCCCCCTACAACAATAATGGAGAAACCCCCGTGGCTGCCACCCCTTCCCAAGAAAACAGCTCCCCACCAGACCAGTACGCATGAAGCAGCCCCATATGTAAATATCATACAGGTCAAAACAATGTTATATAACTTCTCTTTGTTTAAATTCCCCTTCTGTAGCTTCTGAGGTAAGTTGAGGCGGGGATCTAGATATGTCACCCGAATTTATTTCTCAGAAACAATAAATTTTAATTAATGATTTTTAGTTCCTTTTATTTTTTAATTATTTTATCTCTTTGGTTAGCAATCTTATCAATGGTAGGACCCGCTAGGTAGGATCTCTCCCTGCACAAGCCCAGCCAGCAAAGAGTATCAGTTTTGAACCATTTGCTTCATTCCAAAGTATTTTGCTAAAATCATGGCTCCACTATATCGCACCCAAACCTACCTCCCATGATGGTTCTTTGACTTGAATTTCCATTAAAACATAATTTACTAAAGTGTATTATCTTATTATTTAAAAACAGTTTTGACAAGTTTTAAAACATTTAATTTCCTCAATGGCTAAAAATCTTCAATTTAGATATTTCTGCAGTTCTACAAGTCTTCAAAACACCAATTTACTGTATTCAATGGCAGGGTATGTACCAATTCAGTCTAATACAATGGTAAAGCTGTCTGGAGTGTTTCACTATTGATGACCCAAGCCCCCCCCCCTCTCTCAATTTATAATGATTACTGTATAAAGACTGTAGATTATATTTTTAAATAGTTCAAAAAATATATTTATAATTTTCATGTTAGGTACAATATGTATTATAGATTAGAAATAAAAGGTAATAAGACCAAATAAATAAATAGTGTGTGATGTAACAGTGTTGTTCCTAAGTGTCACACTATTTATTTATTTGGATTTTCTTTTATTACCTTTGGTTTCTAATTTTCATGTTAAAATATAAAGAAATGTAGAAATGTTGTAAAAGGCCCAGGTGCTGGGTGGCAGCCTGGAGCCAAGTATAGCAGCTGCACACAGTGGCTGCCAGGGGAGCATATAGTTAAGGCCTATTTATTCAAATTTTCTTGAAAAGTTTTCAAACTAAGCTTGCATTTCTTATGGTGAGTAGATAGTAACTGCCTGAAAGTGCACCTACATGTGTAGAAAGCAATTTGACTTTTTCACTTCCTAGTGTGCCAGTGAGGTTGGACATGTACAACGGGGTCTTTGAAGCAGAACATGTTCTCAGTGTGGGATTCCAACTTCCCCTTTCTTGTGATAGTCTGCCAGCCAAGATCTATCTATGCAATAATTGATTTTGTGATTTAATCACCAAACGTCCAATAAAAAGTTGTTGCAAAAGACTGTTGAGGTTTTATTAGTGATTTCCTACCATTTTTTTTTTCTGTAACTTAACACCCCCTAGTATATAGCTTTGGTTTTTATAAATATAATTTAGAGCAACATGTATGTAATAGTATGGACAAAGACAAAGTGGTCCATTAAAGAAAAGCTTTGTCCACATTTTGTTATACTGTATTTATTATTGTGAATATATCTATATATAAATATCAATGTTTGTATGTTTTTTTGTTTGTATGCCCGGTATAAAAATTCGCAGTAGTTCACTAATTCAAACCAAAATTTCCATACATAGGTAAAAAAATACGGGGAAGACGATAGACTATTTTAAAAAATATATAAATCAATTATTAAAACTATATATTCAAATTATTCTAATTATCTCACGAACAGCCCCCTCTATCAAAGATTAGATTAAATTATGCTGATACAAACAAATAGATAATGCTAATAACAAACAATTATAAAAAAAATCTTATCTAAATATATATCACTCGGGTAGATATGCACATGGGTCAATCCCGGGGCGAAGCCCGGGTCACCCCTCTAGTTTTTTATAATTCTATCTGGTGAGAAGAACCTCGGTAAGGGGACACGGTTGTGTCCTTCACAGAGGTAGTTCCAATGTATCTGACCACCACCAGTTTACAGCCCTTTGTTGCTTTAAATGATACTCATGGACAAAACTTAAGGAAGTGGAAAGTCTTTGAGGTTGGCTGGTTGTCTTTTTTTTTTTGTAGGAGACAGAGACAAATTTGTTCATACTTGGTTATCTTGTATGTCTTCAATAAAGGTCACTGTAATATCTTTCAGAGTTATTGTTCCGATATACATGCTGAAAGGTACAACTTCCTTAAGTTTTGTCCATGAGTGTATTTTGGTAATCAGCTATCCTTATAGTCATGTATATTTTTAAAAATTATATAAATTTATTTTATTATATATTCCTAGTATACAGGCCATAATCATGGTGGATAGTAGTTGGCTTTTACTGTAAGTGTACCACATGTCTACACATGTGAAAATCAGTTTGACTTTTGCAATTACAAATGTGCGAGAGCCCTGTTTGATTACTTGCACTCACTGGTGGTGAGGTTGGACTTTTATAAGAATCAAAGGCCATTGGACCATTTTTTTAAATTAGAAAAAAGTGTCCTTTGTGGGATGTGATCCTGGGTGGTAGTGATTTAAAACCAACAGTTTAGACCTCTACTCCACTGACCCCCCACAGATAATTATATTATTTTGCCTCTATCAATTTAGTAGTTTTAGACAAGGCTGGTATATTGGCCAATATTGGTACTTGTATTGTTGATATAGATGGCCTTGGAGGTGTATTGTGAAAAATTTAATAAAAGAAATTGATTTTTACCTTTGAGAAAACTTGACAGGGCATATATAACCAGCGTGCAGGCTTCTATGTAAATATGAATGGGGAACTTTCCATGAAAGGCATTCTAAACTTCCAGTGGGTGTGATTTTAATGCCATCTGGGGAGAGGAAATAGAAAGCTCAATTTGGTGATTGGCATATTTAGCCCTCTATGGACGATTTGTTATTTTATGGGTCAATTTAGTTGACTGTATTGACTAATCCATTGATGAGCTCTACTCTTACCCGGCAGACACCATCAACAAGCTTGATACCTTAATATGATTGAGTGGAGATAAGAAAGAAGATGGATCAATTTGTTTTAAAACAAGACAACACCAAGTAACACACGTGTGGATGGCAACACATCTTGCTTTACCAATATGTAAAGTTGGGCTATTGACTAATTATTTAAGAATTAAATTGTTGAGGAGGGGGGGGGGGGGGCGTCATTTTCAAAAGCTACCAATTTGTATAACAGCCATAGAAGGTCAAACATATTTTAATCTTACAAGGTAATAAGACCAAATCCAAATAGATTGATAGTGTGTGACATTTCAGTGAGTTGTTATAGAAATGTCACAATTTATTTGGATTTGGTCTTATTATATTTATACTTTTGTCTGATGATGGTAACAATCCTTTTACAGAATGTCAAACTAATAATTTATTTGGATATGGTTATTTTTTGTATTGGTTTTATGGCTCTAATCTATAATCCAAAAGGTGCCTCATCTTCTTTCTTATCTCCACTCAATCACATTAAAGTACTGAGTGTGTATATTCATTCTGTAGTTGGCTACTTTGTCATTGAATTATAGCTAAAGCTATTGATGTAGTGACAATATTTGGGTTGGAGAGGTAAGAATCCCAGGCTCTTCTTTCTAACCCTTTGTGTGTAGAAATTTATGGCAACTTCACAATTTTGCATTCTCTTATGATGGGTAAATGAAGATCTGAAGAATGGAATTCGTGTAAGCTTTACACAAAGGCATAAGAAACAACAACAACAAATATAGATCTACTATTGGTTCAAGGAATCTACTGTGACAGTCAACTTAGGCTTCAGATGAGGTTGTTGCAAGCATGGAGAATTGATATCTTGGCTGCTGAACTTGCTGTTGGCAATTTCATTTAACCCATTATAAGACATTGATGACTCTGATACTTGTATATTTTAATTATGTTAGCATAATGAATTGGTCAGTATTCCCATGGTCTCCAGCGAAGAGGTGTGAATTGACTTTTTGAAAATATACATAATTATAAAGATAGAAGCTTCTATAGAAATAACTAAAATAAGCCGAAATAGCTCAGTTAGGAGAGCGTTAGACTGAAGATCTAAAGGTCCCTGGTTTGATCCCGGGTTTCGGCATCTTTTTTAAATTTTTACTTACCGTAACTTGACACGTGACTTAACGTGACAGAATTGTGCATGACTCTGATAACTGTATATATTATAAGGCCAGACATGCCCTTTGAAAACATTAGTGCATAATCTGTAAAAATTTCCTTTGCAATGAAATAACCTGTACAATCAATTCTTGTGTTTCATTTAAATAGAAGGAGGGGACAGTGGTTAAACCACTGGTTTTCAACCGCTACGACCCGGGATTGAATCTCACATTGGCCACTTTTTTTCTAAATAAAAAATGCTCCAATGGCCCCCGATTCTTGCAAAAGTCCAACCCCAATAGCAAGTGCAAGTAACCAAACAGGACTGTGGCACATTTATAGGTGCAAAGTCGAACTGTTTTTCACATGTGTAGATATGTGATGCACTTACAGTAAAAGTAGTTGCTAACTACCCACCATGATCATCATGTCCTGTACCACATGTGTACTCGAGATAAGAAAGAAGAAGATATAAATAGAAGGTTTTAGAGGAAGAATGTCTGACCTTTCAAATGGTCCTTTAGATCAAAGACAAATAACTCCATTTATTTATAGAATCCATTTTAATTGTAGCAAATGGCATGGGGTCATTTACTACCAATCATATTGATGAAATTTATGCAATATTGTTTCCTACATAATGACTGATGATACTCATTTTGACCCTATCAAATGCTACATATTTGTGCCCTATCACAAACAGGTTTTGGTCAGAAATCAGGTGGAACTCCGTAGATAGAGCTGACAATTTATCTAGTAGTTTGAAAGCTGATTTTGAACCAAGGGGCCAAGTAAAACTACTTTTCTGTAAAGGACAACACCTAGTTTCAGAGCTAAATGACCTAAAGAGAGGTGTCCTCTTACTGGAGAGTTTCTAAATAGCAAAAAGGGTAATTCTGGTGATGAAAAGTGTCCTCTCATGGAGGTTCTACTGTATTTATACAAGTATATACAAGAGGTCATTTATAAAAGTATCCAGCTTTTTTTTTTCTTTTGTGAGAACCTGCTGGATTTCAATTAAGCGTGCTTGCCTTGAACCCTCATACACATGCTTGTATTTTCCCTCCTGTCTATAGTGTGAGTTGTTGGCAAACAGCATTTGAATGAGGTGGTGTTTAGTGCTCTCTCATCGGATTTTTCATTGTAAGGTAAATGACTGGAGCAGCACTAATGCATCAAAAGTTTCCAGAAATGAACACCATAATCACTGGTGACGAGACTTTGGTGTTTGGGTATGACCCGAAACCAACTCACAGTGGGACCATTCCACATCACCAAGACCAAAGAAGGCCAAGTGGGCAACAACGTCAAAGGGATGATGACTGATTTCTTTGACTCCCACTACCACAAGGTCAAAGAGTACTACAAGGATGTCTCCTATGTGTGCAAGAGACCTGAGTTGTGATCAACTGGCGCCTCCATTTTTGATGAAAAAAACCAGACTCCTGTTGTTCGGCAGGCTACTTAATCTCCTGATATGGCTCCCTGCGACTTCTGGCTGTACCCCATACTAGGCCATTGAAAGGAAAGAGATTTCAGACAAGAGAGGACATATGACAGCAGAGCTAAACACCATTTCAAAAGAGGCTTTCTCGAAATGTTTCCAACTATGGCGACTCCACTGGGAAAAAGGGATTGGGTTTCCCTTGCTCCAGGTATGCCTGTTTTTTTTTTGTCCGAAAGACTGATACTTTTCTAACAGACCTTGTATATAGCCTTGATCTGAAAATTGTCTAAAAGAGGCAATTTTGCCCAGAAACCTTGGGCTCTTGAATCAGCCACATTGTAAAAAACTTTTCATTTATACAATTTGCCTTTCCCGAAATCAGAAGTCTCCCGATGTACTAGTGATAACATATGGTCCCAGATTGCTCCGAGTGTAGCTGTCAAGTTAGTTCAATCCATGTGGCTGTATAAAACTGGGATTGTCATCTTGTTAATACAAAGCATATTGTAGGCATTGTCCATTGGTGTCTTGTTGACTGATAGCACAGTTGGAGTGGTGGTGCACAGCTCTAGGCAGTATTTCAGCGTATTTTCTAAGTATTACAGTCTAAAGGGATGTTACACAACTTTGTATGGTATTTTTATAGGATGGTGTACAGGTTGGGGTGGCCTGGACATCATCTTGGCATCTCTTCCATTGTTGCCAGTTACAGTAAAAACAGTCACCAACTTCTACTCACCATGATTATCATGGCCTGTACCAGGTGTATTAGGGATAAGGGAAAAAAAATCTTTTCGCTCCCTCAAGTGGCGTGACTCAAGCAAAGGAAAACATCTTAAAGGCATTCTACCTGCTCAATTCCATAAATATTAAGTGGCTATATTTAAAAAAAAAAACCCACTGCACTACTAAATTCTTAGATTTACTTATAAATGTGTATTGTGAAGGAGCGCTCTCAGTCTTAGTAAATCCTCTGATAATTTAGTGTTCTTCTTCTTCTTTCTTATCTCCACACTGGGTGAAGTAGAATGTGTCTGCCTTTGTCATTAAGACTGGGAGCACTACTCAGTGGCAGGCCGACTTAGCTCCAAAAGAGATAGCCGCCTCTGACATGAGGAACAAACGCCATGTACAGCCGCTCCTAACATGGAGTACAGACGCTGCTCATTCTGTATCCCTGGATTAGGAGCCCTTACAGGGTACTTTCAGCCGGGCCAGCTGAACCCAGGTTTTTTAGTGAGCTTGGTACTGCTCCCCCTCCTCCTTTTTCATCCGGGCTTGGGACCAATTTAAGTGTTAAAGATGGTAAATGGTTGAGCCGATTTTTTTAGGCCATAATACAATATTTCACTATTACTACTATTCACATATATTCACTATTTTGTCTACGGAAAACCAAAACCTAGCCCAAAAAAAGTAAATCTCAATAATAATAATAAATTTGAAAAATAGTACAAATTTGAAATTGTACTGGGATAAGGTGGATAAATTAAGAAAAAGGCATCTCCTTATAGTGCAACTGAAAGTTGCTGAAGGTTTGCGCCATCTATCGGAATAAATATCAACTATAGTTGATAGAATAGTTGCTATTTATTCCGATAGATGTCGCAAACCATCAGCAACTTTCAGTTGCACGATAAGGAGATGCCTTTTTCTTTATAATAATAAATTTATTAACTAATATTTAAAACCTCCAATCAAGGGTCAGCCTGATTTTTAAGGTCATTTCTACTATGCCCCTTTTGACGTGGGTGGTAGTCAAGGAAGTACTACTGGCCCTCCATTAAAGGAAGGGGTCAGCTGAGGAATAGACAGGCGAGGGAGAACAGTCTGGTGACATCTGCGGTGCGAGAAGAAGCGGCAAGTTGTCTCTGCCAGTGTGACAATAGAACACTTTTATTGACTTCTTAGTCAATATTTACATGAAAAAGATCAAGAGAATTATATACAATCAGCCAAGTCCCCACCGCGATAGTGTCCTCCTTCAGGCGATGAAGGGTCCGTGTGGCCGTGTGGATGATCCTGAAAGAGGGTGCCAGGGAATCTTTCCAGACCTGGACAGGAGTCCAGGCTGTTGGTGAGGAAGATCCTTCTGGTGGCGGGAATTGGAGTTATCTAATCCTTAATTCTAATAGCAGCTACTGGTAATAAAGTGCGTCGCAATATCTACATAGAAATGATTTTTTTAGAATTTATTTAGTATTTAAAACCTTTATACGCAAACAACAAAATTAATACAACTTAAAGTTTCTAGAAAATGGCATTCATTTACCGAAAGAGGCATCTCTCTAAGTATGCATTGAAACAATTCATTATGTTTTATCACCCCAATAAAAACTTACAAGTTGCGATAATAAAGAATAGGCTATAACAACAGTTTAAGCTAATTCAGACAAAAAGTCACCCTGTATACCAAGGCTATGGGGTAAGGCTTTTATCTGTACAAAGGCGATTTCGACTTCATAACTTCCTACAAGAGGAGTTGTGAAATTGTCGAAATTAGTAAAAAGGTTTAAGAAGAAGCCTTCTTCTTAATTTTTGCACCTTATCACAGTACAATATTACATTTGTACTATTTTTTCACATAGTAAAAAGGTGTTTAAGCTGGTCAAGTGGCAAGGGCCGATTTTCAGGCTATAATACAACATAAAGATGTGGGAGAATGGTATCCATTATAATATGATACATTAGCACATCATCTGTTATGGGAATTCACAACTATTATAGACGCGTATATGATTCTTTTAAAAAATAAACAATTATTCATTGCTGTAAGGGCAGTGGATAATTGTTTAATTTCTGTAAGAATCATACGCGTTTATAATATTTGCGAATTCTCATTTAATGGTATTAATGTACCATTTTCGGGCCATAGCCCGAAATCATAGTATAAAGTTTGGATTTTTGTCTGAATTTTTACCAAAACTGTTGATGTGGCTTATCACCACTAGTAAAGTTTTTTTTATTAGAGTGATAAACATAACGCATTTTTTAAATGCCTAATTGAAGGGAGAGGTACCTCTTTGGTACATATACATATATATTATTAGTTCTGAAAATAGAGCAATCCATACTTAAATCATTAGATAGTAAAAAGGCATATATTGGATTGAATAATCTTCTACCAAATATCATCAAATAAATCTTTTATCCAATCCAATATATGCCTTTTTACTATCTGATATATATATTATTATAGCACCGTTGATAAATTAATGTTTAATATTTAAGAAGTGAAAATATTTGTTTGTATATTGGACATTCAAAAATATAAAAATATAAATTTATATTTTTTTATACAGTATGATCATTTAATTGCAGAAAATTATTTGGTAACGTTGGAATGTTTACCTTTTTCTAATGAAAGAAATATTAAATGAATTCGTAGTACTATTGCGTAAAAGTTATTTATTTTGTTGAAGTATTTATTTATTATAAATAGTATTTATTTATTTATTATAGTTTGTGTGAAACACACAAATTGTCATATTTACGCGATTTCCATTATGGAATCTTTTGTAACAAAAAGTACAAATAAGGAAAAGACCAATTTAAATATGACAGTAAATGAACACAACCCATGTGCAGACGTCAAAACTACCACAGGTACGTTATTGAGATCTTTTAAATAATTTTTAGCTATTTAACTATAAAAATAGTGCCATATCCAATGTGAACATATTGTCCATTTAGTGTAATAATCACCGTTTTAATTAGTTTTTAGATATTTAATATAAAAGCAATTAGAACAAATACGTAACAATTTGTCAAAAAATGTATTCATTCATGGTAAATATTAAGTTTTAAGTGTTGTCTCCAAATTTTTAAACAAAACTTTTAAAGTATTTTTAAACATGATTTGTATCCATTTTATTTATTTATTGTTTTAAATCAACCTTTAGAATTATTAATAGATGAAAAAACATTCCAATTTAAAATTGTATTTCTAAGGGAATACATGACCTTGCTGTAATTGCCACCTTCTTACCAAACATCTGAATGTGGAAATGAGGGCAACAAAGCCCCATAAGAAACAATAAGTTTCAAAATTGACAAATCTGGTATTTAGCCAATCAGATCATCACATACATTATTTCTAAGTACAAGATACAAGGTAATAAGACCTAATCGATATAAATAAATAGTGTGTGATGTTTCGGTAACAGTATTGTTACCATCATCAGACAAAAGGATAAATATATATATTTTCTACACGTATAAATTTACTGGCAATGCGCTTCTTTTAAATATCATCAAATATTATCTCTACGGGCATTTGGTATTTAAAAGAAGCACATTGCCAGTAAATTTATATATGTAAAATTTTAACGATAGATGGCAATTAAATTTACTAATATATTTTTTTCTTTTGTCTGATGATGGTAACAATGCTGTTACTGAAACATCACACACTATTAGTCTTTGATAAGGCACACTTTAGATTATAGATTATAAACACAAAGTAACAAGACCAAATCCAATTAAATAAATAATGTGTGGTGTTTCGGTAACAACGCTGTTACTGTCACACATTATTTAGATTAGGTCTTATTACCTTGTGTTTATAATCTATAATCCAAATTATATATGTGCCGTATAATTATTTCTCAGCGTAGAGTAAACATGGCGTGGGGACTTGTTGTCTTCCATTGTGTCATCATGGCAGAGCTGTGGCTCTGATTGGCTGAACCATGTAAACAACCAAACATTCCATCTGACCCCATTGTTACAGGCTTGAAGAATTATTCTTGTTCAAAATATTTTGTTTTGGCTTCTTTGAGGGTTTCCACAGAATTTGTTTTATTTTTTTTTTGTTTCTGCCTTAAAGATTGAAAACCTATGGTGCAATAGCGCTATTGAATAATAGATTTTCAATCTTTAAAGCAGGAACTGAATATAAATTTAAACTTTTAAAGACCTTTACCTCAAATATTGCTGTTTATACACCTTAACTGTGATATAAAAAGTTTGTTTCTGATTGGCTAGCATTTGTTATTTAGAAAATGACCTCACAACAATGACACCTAAACACAAGTTAATAAAACCAAATCCAAATAAATAAATAGCATTGTTACCATCTTCAGACAAAAGTGCTGAATGGTAATAAGACCAAATTCAAATATTAATCACTATTAAATTATTTGAATTTGGTCTTATTACCTTGTGTTTATAATCTATAATCCAAATTGAATCTTATCACTATCACCTTCTATTTTTTAAAGGGGGCTTCTGATAAGGCACAATTTGGATTATAAATTCAAGGTAATAAGACCAAATCCAAATAATTTAATAGCGTGTGACATTTCGGTAACATCACCCATAATTAATTTATTTGTATATTGGTCTTATTACCTTGAATAAATAATAGAATGATGGCTGGCATAGATACAGAAGAACCTCCATTAGAGGACACCTCTCTACAAAGAACTCTTTTCATTTGCAAAATTACCATTTTTACTTTTTAGCAAAACTCCAGTAAGTGGCCACTTCTCTCTAAAAGACACTTTGGCTATGTAACTTGGTGTTGTACTTCACAGAGAGGTAGTTGTACTGTATACATGAGATGTGGATAAAAGCCTATTGTTGGAAAAGAGCGAGTTCGAAGCAGCCAATGGGAAACCGGCGGAAGCGGCTACGGGGATGCAGCGGCTAAAAATGAGAAAACAATAACAGAAGAACCAGTAAACAACTTTCGAACACGAGAATTTGCCCTTATCTTTGATTCTTTTAGTGTAAATATTTAAATATATAATTAATTAAATAATACTTTACTTATTTTCTTAAATTGTAATAAATATAATTTTCCCTCCTGTTTTCGTCGTATATTTTAAAAGTGTTATAAGCAGCGACCCCTAAATTTTGAACCTTCAACCCCGTCGACCAAGAATAGAGGTGAGTGACTACCTCTATAGAACTTAGATCGTCGTCACAACACAGAGTGGCGGTGAAATCGCAATACCTATTTTAAAACAATGAGTTAAAGATTGGACAAAAATCTATCAATTCACACACTTGTTTTAAAAAGGAATTCAAAGAAAATATAAAAGATATTACTTGAAGATTGTATTCGCCTGATCACCTCTCCCTTTAAAATTTATTGAAACATTTTTTTGCCTATCAACAAATTATCAGCACTCTTTGGTAAATAATGGGCCACAGCACCTGTTTTAACAAATTCAGACAACCTGTGACTCTGGGCCATGACCTCATCAGCACTAGGATGGCTTCATCACATACTCTGAGAGTCAATTGGTCAAATTTGCCAAAATGTTTTTTTTTTTTTTTGCTTATCCCTAGTGCACGTGGTACAGGCCATGATAATCATGGTGGGTACTTAGCGACTGCTTTTACTGTAAGCGCACCACATGTCTACACATGTGAAAAGCAGTTCGACTTTGCACTTACAAATGTGCCAGAGCCCCGTTTGGTTACTTGCACTCGCTAGTGGGGTTGGACTTTTGCAAGAATCGGGGGCCATTGGAGCATTTTTTTTTTTTTTAACAGAAAAAAGTGTCCAATGCAGGAATCGAACCTGGGTCGTAGTGGTCGAAAACCAAACGGTTTAACCAACTTTCAACCAACCCCCAAAATGTTGTTTAAACTGGTGAAGTGATTTTTAGGTCAGAGAATACATCAACAGATTTATAGCTACAAGACCTAATCCAAATAAATTAATAGTGTGTGACGTTTCGGTAGCAGCGTTGTTACCATCTTCAGACAAAAGCCATCAGAAACTTTTAGTTGCACGATCAGGAGATGTCTTTTTTCCTGATTTATCCTCCTGATTCCAGTACAATTTCACTTTCGTAATTTTTTCCACATACAGTAGAACTACCTCCCTGTGAAGGACAACACCTAATTGCAGAGCCATAGTGTCCTTTAGGGAGAGGTGTTTTCTTACCCGGAGAGCTGCTGAATTGTAAAAATGGTAATTTTGCAAATGAAAACTGTCCTTTGTAGAAAGGTGTCCACTAGCGGGGTGTCCTCTAAAGGGAGGTTCTAGCGTATACTGTATGTATATATGAAAACTGTCCTGTGTAGAGAGGTATCCTCTAGCGGGAGTGTGTGTCCATTCATGGAGTTGTGTTCTACTGTACTCCAATCCTGCAGGATGTCCAAATACCAGGTGTGCAGTGACTCCCCCTGGGCTGACTCAGTCCCTGGTATACCTGGTGCTGGTGTTCTCCCTGGCTGTCCTCGGCTTGTCCCTGGTCTACCTCAACTTCCCCCAACTTGACCCGTGAGTCAACTCACTGCTGCTGTACTGCACAACCTAGTCTCATGGACAGAACTTAAGGAAGTTGTACCTTGTATATCGGGACAATAACTCTGAAAGATATTACAGTGACCTTTATTGTAGACACACGAGATAACCAATATACACTCATGGAGACAAAACTTAAGGAAGTTGTACCATGTATATCGAGACAATTACTCTGAAAGATATTACAGTGACCTTTATTGAAGACACATGAGTTAACCAATATACACTCATGGAGACAAAACTTTAGGAAGTTGTACCATGTATATATCGGGACAATTACTCTGAAAGATATTACAGTGACCTTTATTGAAGACACACGAGATAACCAATATACACTCATGGAGACAAAACTTTAGGAAGTTGTACCATGTATATCGAGACAATTACTCTGAAAGATATTACAGTGACCTTTATTGAAGACACACGAGATAACCAATATACACTCATGGAGACAAAACTTTAGGAAGTTGTACCATGTATATCGAGACAATTACTCTGAAAGATATTACAGTGACCTTTATTGAAGACACACGAGATAACCAATATACACTCATGGAGACAAAACTTAAGGAAGTTGTACCATGTATATCGAGACAATTACTCTGAAAGATATTACAGTGACCTTTATTGAAGATACATTAGATAACCAATATACACTCATGGAGACAAAACTTAAGGAAGTTGTACCATGTATATTGGGACAATAACTCTGAAAGATATTACAGTGACCTTTATTGAAGACACACGAGATAACCAATATACACTCATGGAGACAAAACTTAAGGAAGTTTTACCATGTATAACGGGACAATAACTCTGAAAGATATTACAGTGACCTTTATTGAAGACACACGAGATAACCAATATACACTCATGGAGACAAAACTTAAGGAAGTTTTACCATGTATAACGGGACAATAACTCTGAAAGATATTACAGTGACCTTTATTGAAGACACACGAGATAACCAATATACACTCATGGAGACAAAACTTAAGGAAGTTTTACCATGTATAACGGGACAATAACTCTGAAAGATATTACAGTGACCTTTATTGAAGATACATTAGATAACCAATATACACTCATGGAGACAAAACTTAAGGAAGTTGTACCATGTATAACGGGACAATAACTCTGAAAGATATTACAGTGACCTTTATTGAAGACACATGAGATAACCAATATACACTCATGGAGACAAAACTTTAGGAAGTTTTACCATGTATAACGGGACAATAACTCTGAAAGATATTACAGTGACCTTTATTGAAGACACACGAGATAACCAATATACACTCATGGAGACAAAACTTTAGGAAGTTGTACCATGTATATCGAGACAATTACTCTGAAAGATATTACAGTGACCTTTATTGAAGACACACGAGATAACCAATATACACTCATGGAGACAAAACTTTAGGAAGTTGTACCATGTATATCGAGACAATTACTCTGAAAGATATTACAGTGACCTTTATTGAAGACACACGAGATAACCAATATACACTCATGGAGACAAAACTTAAGGAAGTTGTACCATGTATATATCGAGACAATTACTCTGAAAGATATTACAGTGACCTTTATTGAAGACACATGAGATAACCAATATACACTCATGGAGACAAAACTTTAGGAAGTTGTACCATGTATATCGAGACAATTACTCTGAAAGATATTACAGTGACCTTTATTGAAGACACATGAGTTAACCAATATACACTCATGGAGACAAAACTTTAGGAAGTTGTACCATGTATATATCGGGACAATTACTCTGAAAGATATTACAGTGACCTTTATTGAAGACACACGAGATAACCAATATACACTCATGGAGACAAAACTTTAGGAAGTTGTACCATGTATATCGAGACAATTACTCTGAAAGATATTACAGTGACCTTTATTGAAGACACACGAGATAACCAATATACACTCATGGAGACAAAACTTTAGGAAGTTGTACCATGTATATCGAGACAATTACTCTGAAAGATATTACAGTGACCTTTATTGAAGACACACGAGATAACCAATATACACTCATGGAGACAAAACTTAAGGAAGTTGTACCATGTATATCGAGACAATTACTCTGAAAGATATTACAGTGACCTTTATTGAAGATACATTAGATAACCAATATACACTCATGGAGACAAAACTTAAGGAAGTTGTACCATGTATATTGGGACAATAACTCTGAAAGATATTACAGTGACCTTTATTGAAGACACACGAGATAACCAATATACACTCATGGAGACAAAACTTAAGGAAGTTTTACCATGTATAACGGGACAATAACTCTGAAAGATATTACAGTGACCTTTATTGAAGACACACGAGATAACCAATATACACTCATGGAGACAAAACTTAAGGAAGTTTTACCATGTATAACGGGACAATAACTCTGAAAGATATTACAGTGACCTTTATTGAAGACACACGAGATAACCAATATACACTCATGGAGACAAAACTTAAGGAAGTTTTACCATGTATAACGGGACAATAACTCTGAAAGATATTACAGTGACCTTTATTGAAGATACATTAGATAACCAATATACACTCATGGAGACAAAACTTAAGGAAGTTGTACCATGTATAACGGGACAATAACTCTGAAAGATATTACAGTGACCTTTATTGAAGACACATGAGATAACCAATATACACTCATGGAGACAAAACTTTAGGAAGTTTTACCATGTATAACGGGACAATAACTCTGAAAGATATTACAGTGACCTTTATTGAAGACACACGAGATAACCAATATACACTCATGGAGACAAAACTTTAGGAAGTTGTACCATGTATAACGGGACAATTACTCTGAAAGATATTACAGTGACCTTTATTGAAGACACACGAGATAACCAATATACACTCATGGAGACAAAACTTTAGGAAGTTGTACCATGTATATCGAGACAATTACTCTGAAAGATA
>CP092867.1:4840687-5403348 GCA_030710605.1 Cordylochernes scorpioides | reverse complement strand
AGAACATGAGATAACCAATATACACTCATGGAGACAAAACTTTAGGAAGTTGTACCATGTATATATCGAGACAATTACTCTGAAAGATATTACAGTGACCTTTATTGAAGAAACATGAGATAACCAATATACACTCATGGAGACAAAACTTTAGGAAGTTGTACCATGTATATCGAGACAATTACTCTGAAAGATATTACAGTGACCTTTATTGAAGACACATGAGATAACCAATATACACTCATGGAGACAAAACTTTAGGAAGTTGTACCATGTATATCGAGACAATTACTCTGAAAGATATTACAGTGACCTTTATTGAAGACACATGAGATAACCAATATACACTCATGGAGACAAAACTTTAGGAAGTTGTACCATGTATATCGAGACAATTACTCTGAAAGATATTACATTGACCTTTATTGAAGACACACGAGATAACCAATATACACTCATGGAGACAAAACTTTAGGAAGTTGTACCATGTATATATCGAGACAATTACTCTGAAAGATATTACAGTGACCTTTATTGAAGACACATGAGATAACCAATATACACTCATGGAGACAAAACTTTAGGAAGTTGTACCATGTATATATCGGGACAATAACTCTGAAAGATATTACAGTGACCTTTATTGAAGACACATGGGATAACCAATATACACTCATGGAGACAAAACTTAAGGAAGTTGTACCATGTATATCGAGACAATTACTCTGAAAGATATTACAGTGACCTTTATTGAAGACACATGAGATAACCAATATACACTCATGGAGACAAAACTTTAGGAAGTTGTACCATGTATATCGAGACAATTACTCTGAAAGATATTACAGTGACCTTTATTGAAGACACACGAGATAACCAATATACACTCATGGAGACAAAACTTTAGGAAGTTGTACCATGTATATCGAGACAATTACTCTGAAAGATATTACAGTGACCTTTTTGAAGACACATGAGATAACCAATATACACTCATGGAGACAAAACTTAAGGAAGTTGTACCATGTATATATCGAGACAATTACTCTGAAAGATATTACAGTGACCTTTATTGAAGACACATGGGATAACCAATATACACTCATGGAGACAAAACTTTAGGAAGTTGTACCATGTATATATCGGGACAATTACTTTGAAAGATATTACAGTGACCTTTATTGAAGACACATGAGATAACCAATATACACTCATGGAGACAAAACTTAAGGAAGTTGTACCATGTATATCTGGACAATAACTCTGAAAGATATTACAGTGACCTCTATTGAAGACACACGAGATAACCAATATACACTCATGGAGACAAAACTTTAGGAAGTTGTACCATGTATATCGAGACAATTACTCTGAAAGATATTACAGTGACCTTTATTGAAGACACACGAGATAACCAATATACACTCATGGAGACAAAACTTAAGGAAGTTGTACCATGTATATATCGGGACAATAACTCTGAAAGATATTACAGTGACCTTTATTGAAGAAACATGAGATAACCAATATACACTCATGGAGACAAAACTTTAGGAAGTTGTACCATGTATATCGAGACAATTACTTTGAAAGATATTACAGTGACCTTTATTGAAGACACACGAGATAACCAATATACACTCATGGAGACAAAACTTTAGGAAGTTGTACCATGTATATCGAGACAATTACTCTGAAAGATATTACAGTGACCTTTATTGAAGACACACGAGATAACCAATATACACTCATGGAGACAAAACTTAAGGAAGTTGTACCATGTATATATCGAGACAATTACTCTGAAAGATATTACAGTGACCTTTATTGAAGACACATGAGATAACCAATATACACTCATGGAGACAAAACTTTAGGAAGTTGTACCATGTATATATCGGGACAATAACTCTGAAAGATATTACAGTGACCTTTATTGAAGACATATGAGATAACCAATATACACTCATGGAGACAAAACTTTAGGAAGTTGTACCATGTATAACGGGACAATAACTCTAAAAGATATTACAGTGACCTTTATTGAAGATACATGAGATAACCAATATACACTCATGGAGACAAAACTTAAGGAAGTTGTACCATGTATAACGGGACAATAACTCTAAAAGATATTACAGTGACCTTTATTGAAGATACATGAGATAACCAATATACACTCATGGAGACAAAACTTAAGGAAGTTGTACCATGTATAACGGGACAATAACTCTGAAAGATATTACAGTGACCTTTATTGAAGATACATGAGATAACCAATATACACTCATGGAGACAAAACTTAAGGAAGTTGTACCATGTATATCGAGACAATTACTCTGAAAGATATTACAGTGACCTTTATTGAAGACACACGAGATAACCAATATACACTCATGGAGACAAAACTTAAGGAAGTTGTACCATGTATATATCGAGACAATTACTCTGAAAGATATTACAGTGACCTTTATTGAAGAAACATGAGATAACCAATATACACTCATGGAGACAAAACTTTAGGAAGTTGTACCATGTATATATCGAGACAATAACTCTGAAAGATATTACAGTGACCTTTATTGAAGACATATGAGATAACCAATATACACTCATGGAGACAAAACTTTAGGAAGTTGTACCATGTATAACGGGACAATAACTCTAAAAGATATTACAGTGACCTTTATTGAAGATACATGAGATAACCAATATACACTCATGGAGACAAAACTTAAGGAAGTTGTACCATGTATAACGGGACAATAACTCTGAAAGATATTACAGTGACCTTTATTGAAGACACATGAGATAACCAATATACACTCATGGAGACAAAACTTAAGGAAGTTGTATCATGTATAACAGGACAATAACTCTGAAAGATATTACAGTGACCTTTATTGAAGACACATGAGATAACCAATATACACTCATGGAGACAAAACTTAAGGAAGTTGTATCATGTATAACGGGACAATAACTCTGAAAGATATTACAGTGACCTTTATTGAAGACACATGAGATAACCAATATACACTCATGGAGACAAAACTTTAGGAAGTTGTACCATGTATATTGGGACAATAACTCTGAAAGATATTACAGTGACCTTTATTGAAGACACATGAGATAACCAATATACACTCATGGAGACAAAACTTTAGGAAGTTGTACCATGTATATATCGGGACAATAACTCTGAAAGATAATACAGTGACCTTTATTGAAGACACATGAGTTAACCAAGTGTGAAAAAAATTACCTCCATCTCCTTAAAGAAAAAAATAGATATCCGGTGACATCAAAGACTTTCTACTTCCTCAAGTGTTGTCCTTGAATGCAGTTGCAATGTTTCAACAGCATCCAATGTAATCAGGAATGTGACATTCTTGTGTGGACTTGTGTCTGAAGATGGGTTTACTGTCATCTAGAAATTCCTTATTTCGTTGGATCTCACTCACACATGTTAGTCTTCTTCTTCTTCTTTCTTATCTCCACTCAATCATATTAGAGTACCAAGTTGTGACCCTTGATGGTGTCTGTTTGACAACCATCATGACTGGGTGAAGTAGAATGCATCTGCCTTTGTCATTAAGACTGGGAGCACTACTCAGTGGCAGGCCGACTTAGCTCCAAAAGAAATGGCCGCCTCTGACATGAGGAACAGACGCCATGTGCAGCCGCTCCTAACATGGAGTACAAACGCTGCTCATCCTGTATCCCTGGATTAGGAGCCCTTACAGGGTACTATCAGCCGGGCCAGCTGAGCCCAGGTTTTTTACCGAGCTTGTTACTGCTCCCCCTCCTCCTTTTTCTTCCGGGCTTGGGACCGGCAAAGTCATACCTGTTAGTTTTTGTACTATTCCCAAGTATTCGTGGTACAGGCCATGATAATCATGGTGGGTAGTTAATGACCGTCTTTTACTGTTATTGCAAATATCTACACCAGCAGAAAATAGTTTGACGTTTGCACTTACAAGTGGACCAGAGCCCTGTCTCTTGCACTCGCTGGTGGGGTTGGACTTTTGCAAGAATCAGGAGCCATTGAAGCATTTTTTTTTTAATCAGAAAAAAATTCCCAAATGCGGGAATCGAACCCGGATCGTAGAGGTCTAAAACCAACAGTTTGGACCATCCTTTCACCGACCCCCCTATAAAAAGTGTAGGCACCAGATTGTTGCAGTCCTGTGCGACCATACTTGTAAACATAAATTGATACAATTTGTATAGTCCTCAAATAAAATAATTCTCCTAGTCCTTATATCATAAATACTATAGAATAAAGCGTTAGGAGAAAATAATTTTTAATAATCGACTACACGAGCTTTCGGGCAGTCACGCCCTTCAACTGGTAATGATACATGATGGCAATAGGCCTTAAATAGGATTCCGTTTTTTAAGATATATTTACATATGAGAAAAAATAATATAGGACGGCTAAAAAACAATTTAGTTAAAAAATATTTGCAAATCTAAGCTATTGTATAATATATTTATGTAACTATGCTAATCCTGTAATGCCGGTTGACAAATAAATGGTAGGTTTGTAATTGGCTAAAACATGTGACTATATAATGAAGAGAGACTAGTATTAGGATATCGACTGTTCAACCCGCCATCAGCGGCCATATTGGAACTATACTGGGGGAGGTGGGGGGTTTTAACGGTTATTCAAGTTATTACATATATCCTGATATTGTGCAGGTAAATCTATATGTCGGTTAATGCTATTTTTTGATATGGATACAATGGCCTCTATGATCAGTCTTTGGTATTTATTGGAGATGTTATTGTATAAGGTGGTGGGTGAAGTTAAATCGAAAGAGTGGCCTGTGTCAAGAATATGGCTGTAGATGAGGGATTTGTTGTCTTTGTTATTGACGCACCTGCCATGCTCAACCATCCTGATGGCTACGGACCTACCAGTCTCACCTATATAGGTTGCACTACAATCGTTGCATGAGACTGAGTAGACCGAGCCACCCGATGATTGAACACTGGCAGGTCTCGACAATCGGGTAATAGGATGTCTAAGAATGGTGGCCAGGCTTTTATTGTTTGTATAGTAGGTGTTGATGCCGTGAGGCTTAAGAAGGTGAGATATGGCAGCGGATTGTGTTGAGTACGGTAAGATGCAGGTATTTCTATGGGGTAACTTGGGTTTCATATGGGCCGGGTTGTATTGATATTTATATATGAAATGGTGTGGATATTGGGAGAGGGCAAGTTGTTTCTTAATGTTAGAGAACTCTATTGATCTGAATATGGGCAGGGAGCAATGTGTAACCAATCTCTTGGTAAGCGTTCTAACTGTATTAATTTTATGGGATAAAGGACAGAAAGACTTGAAATTGGTGTAGAAAGTCGGGTTATTGATTTTATGGTATACTGTTGTGTGGTAGTGTGATGGGGTACGGATGATCAGTATGTCCAGGAAAGGTATTACATTATTGGATTCTGATTCAAAACTGAAGGAAATGTCTGGGTGGAAGGAGTTTAGAACAGATAAGATACTGTTCTCCTGTCCGGTTTCACATATACAGAGGATATCATCAATATATCTCCTCCATATGTGAATGCCCGGTGTGAATTGCTGTTGGATCCAGGTATCAAGTGTAGACATGACTATCTCGGCCAAAGGTGACGATAACGGGCTGCCCATGGGTGAGCCCCTAATCTGTTTATAAAATAGGTTATTAAAGGTAAAATCTGTAGTGTTTAAGCATATGGAGGTGAGCGCTACTATTGTGGCAACTGTGTCAGATTCCAATTGGGCGTCCTGCAGGAATTTTGTAAGCTGTGAAATGATCAGTTGATGGGGAAGTGATAAATACATTGAATTTACATCGTAGGAAACCATGGTTGAGTTCTGAATTGGGGTGAGAGATTGGATGAACTGTATGAAGGCCGGGATGTCTGTTATGGAATAAGACTGTGGCCGGGTTTTAACAAGGGATGTTAAGTAGGATGAAAGGTACTTGGAAAGTTTGTATGCCGGGGAGAGGTGATAGGCTATGATGGGGCGAAGGGAAACGGTAGGTTTATGGATTTTGGGCAGTCCGTAGATGTAAGGCGTATTGGATATATCTGAAGTGAATCTGTGATACTGCTCAGCTGTAATAGAGCCGGACTTTTTTAGACGCAACAGCTTTAATCTGAATGTTCTGGTGGAGGAGGTCAAATCTAGTCTGGTAATGGGCATGAAAGTTGTTTGGTCATTGAGAATGTCCATCATCTTGGTGATGTAATCATCCGTATCCAAGATGACGGTTTGGGATCCCTTATCTGATCTGGTAACTATAATGTGTGGGTTCTGTCTAAGTGATCGGAGTGAGCGGTACTTACCAAGAGATAGGTTCAACTGGGGGGCTGGTTTACGTAGGACTTGGGTCACAGATTGTCGTATGGTGTGTTGGGTGGCGTGGGGAAGCGGGCTGATGGCGGGCTCAACCCCTGAGATAATCCTAGGAATATCTGCTCTGGTTGGAGGTCTGTATTTGAGGCCATAGGATAGGATCTCCCTTTGGTTGGGAGATGGCACAAATGTAGTTAGGTTAATGAACGAGGGAGCGTGGGGTTTGCAGGGTAGGTATTCAGCGGGGAAGCCATACTTGGTGGTCCAGTGGATTAATTTAGAAAGGTGTCGGGTTCTGCAAATGCCTTCTTGGCGCTTGACATCTGCCGTGGTGAGAGTCAGGAATGAAGTCATAACAGGCTGGGGGACAACGGCGGCAACTATGGCGATGATGCTCTTGATGGTCTTAGAAAGCTTCCGGATCTGCGAGTAACATCCCTGTGTTCTGGCATTCAGTAATTGCTTCTGGGCTCTGTCTACAGTCTTCTTCGAGTATGCGTTTCGGACCGGATCACCAATTCTTAGCGCTGGTGGGATGAATTGAGCTCTTTCGCATATTTTGTTGAAATTTAGGTGTGTTCTCCATTTAGCCAATTGGAGAGACTTTCTTCTAATGAGAACCAAGTATTTGAAGTTATCTGGGCTGAGAATATTGGATTGTCGAAGATTGAGCAGGAACGAATGGGTCTCTTCGGTATCAGAATCCATCATAGTTAACGCATTCGTGAGAAGGCGGTAGATCAACTTTTTTAAACATGGAAACTTTCTCCTTGGATTATAAATACTATAGAATAAAGCGTTAGGAGAAAATAATTTTTAATAATCGACTACACAAGCTTTCGGGCAGTCACGCCCTTCAACTGGTAATGATACATGATGGCAATAGGCCTTAAATAGGATTCCGTTTTTTAAGATATATTTACATATGAGAAAAAATAATATAGGACGGCTAAAAAACAATTTAGTTAAAAAATATTTGCAAATCTAAGCTATTGTATAATATATTTATGTAACTATGCTAATCCTGTAATGCCGGTTGACAAATAAATGGTAGGTTTGTAATTGGCTAAAACATGTGACTATATAATGAAGAGAGACTAGTATTAGGATATCGACTGTTCAACCCGCCATCAGCGGCCATATTGGAACTATACTGGGGGAGGGGGGGGGGGGGTTTTAACGGTTATTCAAGTTATTACATATATCCTGATATTGTGCAGGTAAATCTATATGTCGCTTAATGCTATTTTTTGATATGGATACAATGGCCTCTATGATCAGTCTTTGGTATTTATTGGAGATGTTATTGTATAAGGTGGTGGGTGAAGTTAAATCGAAAGTTAACTAAATTGTTTTTTAGCCGTCCTATATTATTTTTTCTCATATGTAAATATATCTTAAAAAACGGAATCCTATTTAAGGCCTATTGCCATCATGTATCATTACCAGTTGAAGGGCGTGACTGCCCGAAAGCTTGTGTAGTCGATTATTAAAAATTATTTTCTCCTAACGCTTTATTCTATAGTATTTATAATCCAAGGAGAAAGTTTCCATGTTTAAAAAAGTCCTTATATCAATGAGAAAAATATTGGGAGGTCTTGGCTCATCAGTGGTGACCCCTTCCAGTGGTTTCACCAGTTTAATCTACCAGACCGTACTACTATTGTACTGGGCTGTTATAGCTGGTGATTTGGAGGAATTCTTGTAGATGTATTTAATACATATTTACATAGATGCCATCACAGAGAATGTTTCCACATTGCTGCTGGCTAGGTAGACTATTGGGTGGATAGAAGTAGGGTTCCCTGCTGATGAGCCAGGCCCTCTCTCCTCAATAGATTTCTTATTGCATTAGTGACACAGTAGAAAATTTGTTTGATTTGAGAAAAAAACAAAATTGTTTCACTTGTTACCAAGTTTAATACAGTTTAGATTATAGATTAAAAACACAAGGTAATAAGACCAAATCCAAATAAATAAATAGTGTGTGACATTTTGGTAAAAGCGTTGTTACCATCATCAGGCAAAAGAACTAAATCTATAATTTATATTTATAAAAACATTGAGTGTTTTGTCTGAAGATGGTAACAACGCTTTTACTGAAACATCATCACAACACTATTTATTTATTTTTTGTCAAACTGCTTTTCACCTGTGTAGACATGTGGTGCACGTACAGTAAAAGCAGTCGCTGATTTCTACCCACCATGATTATCATAGCCTGTACCACGTGTACTAGGGATAAAAAAAAAATATATTTATTTGTATTTGGTCTTATTACCTTTTATTGTTACCAAGTTGTAAATGAAATGTCATGGTTTGATTCAAGCTTTTATATACAGTTAAACCTGTCTATAGCACCCGATTTTAAATATGTAGTACGATGCGATTTACATCAAAAGTGACCTGTCTATAGCACCCCCTCTCTATAGCATCCTACTTTGGTGAGTCCCAAGAGACAGGTTTAAATGTATTCCATAAACTGAGGTGAAAGTGTGCGGCACCAGGTGTGGTCCCGACACCATGTGGCAGCACATCTGGCAGCGGCGAAAAGTTAAAAATACAATTTCATCTTCAATCTGATCTGCAGCCTAGTTCTCTGGTATTGTGATGGGAAACTGATAAGGTACAATTTGGATTATTCTATATACAGTTACGAGCGTCATGCGTCATCTCTGTCACCGTTTGCTTTTTTTTGGAATGGTGCTCTCCTATTGGTTGGCTACGATCACGTGGATACGATGGCACCGCCACTACGCGAGACACTTTGTTTTTGACTTTGCCCCCCCCCACTCGCTTTTTGGTTTTTGTAACTATTGTGTTGGAGCGGGTCGCTCCTTAAATAAATGCATATATTAGTTAATAACTAAATGGAATCCTCTCTTTCTTTTTCCCAGTAAGAAACGCCTACGGAAGCCAACAGGACATATGCTCAAGTAGCTCGTACAGAAACATCACAAGATTACATAAAAAAAAAAAAAAATTTACATAAGGAGTTCACAATAGTGGCAACACCTATAAATGTGGAAGATAATACAAAAATGTATCAAACTATATCAGGCAAAGTTAAAAAGCTTAGGGACGAAGGAAAAAAAATAAAGATTAACAAAATTATAAATGCTAGGAAATCTGTAATAATAAAGACCCCTACAGAATCAGACATGGAATCTCTAAATGATGAGTTAGGCAGGGCAGAGGAACTCGCAAATATCAGCAAAATTTTTATCCCCAAACCAAGAGATCCTACAGTAATAGTCAAAAATGTTAATAAACTTACAGAAACCGCTAATTTTACTAAAACAATCTGCAGTATGAACCCTGAATTGAACGAAATGGAAAATGATATCCATGTTTTGTTTAGCATGAAATCGAATAAGCCCCACCACAACATAGTTCTTAGGGTTTCTCCAAAGGTTTACCGAATCCTTAAAAATATGAATAATAAATTATATACTGACTTTGAACGCTGTTTTGTGGAAGATAAGATTCTGGTAAAACAATGTCAGAAATGCCTTCAATTTAATCCCAACCATAAATTGGCCGATTGTACTAACGTCGAGATATGCAAATTATGCGGCGCGCAAGGAATTCATGACTGTTCAAAAATTTGCAATTGTTATAACTGTCTAAAACATCCTAAATTTAGAAACTCGCCGAATCATAGAGCTAATTCCTCGGACTGTCCTCTATACAAAATACAGATAGACAGAATTATCCAACGAACGAGATATGATCCAACCGACAATTAGGCAAATTTCGCAGCTAAGATTTTTGTTTATTTAGTTTGAATAGCATGCAGGGAAAAGGAATTAAATGTTTACAACAAAATGTAAGAAAAAGTATCTTGGCACTGAATGAGCTTCAAGCTTCTATAAAAGACAACCCACCAGATATCATCCTAATACAGGAACCTTATCTGATTGATAGAGATGTAATTTTCGATTTGGAATCTCAAATAGTGCATTCAACGACAGATGAACAAATTTATACTGCAACGATCTTTATGAATAAGAGTTTAAAATTTAATAAAATCAATAAATTCACAAACTCCTTTTGTACAACCACTTCTTTAAATTCAGCAAAATCAAATACTATTATCGCAAACTTTTATATACATCCACATAGATTTAATGACACTCATAGAAAATTTATCCAAGAGCTTCTGGAGACCTACAATCAACAACCTATTATACTATGTGGTGACTTTAATTCTAGACACCCAGTCTGGTTTGATCCGACAACAAACTCCAATGGTTTCAAATTCCACTCCATCATAGATGAACATAACCTATTTATTCATAATCTTAAGATACCCACCTGCCGAAATTCTAGCTTTATAGATCTTACGATTTCAAACAAAAAATCAATAGGTTTGGTACAAAACTGGAAGACGACTATATTGACGCACATTTCAGATCACGTAGCAATAACCTTTGACATTTATCACAATTTTAACAGGCAAAGGACAGTTCAAAACTCAACATGGAAATTTATAGAAAAAGATGCTGATTGGAAAACATTTACCGAAAAAATAGCAATACAAGACGTAGATAATATTATCACCATGATAAACCACGCGTCAAACATTAAAGATATTGACAACATTGTAAAGACTCTCACACAAATAATTAAAGAGGCAGCTTATCTGTCACTAAATGTCAAGACAAGAAGCGGAAATCATAAAACAAATACATACTGGTGGGATGGGAAGCTGGAGAAAATGAAAAACGATTTCCACTATATTAGAAATTTGTATTACCGACATGGAAAGGTCCTTGAAAAGACCTATAAATCAATGAGAAATAAATATTTAAATAAAAGTAAAAAGGCAAAAAGAGCGAGTTGGAGAATTTTTATAGAAGAAAGTCATTCAAATAACTCATTTGGTAATGCTTATAGGATATTCAAGTCATTGAGATCGAAAAATAGAAATTTAGGATTACCACTAATAGATAATTTACCAGATCATTTAAAGACCGACAAAATAAAAAGTTTAATGAACGATCTATTTCAGGATGATATTGGAGGTTTGGATAAAGATGATCATATTTTGATTAGAAATTATACGCCTAAATATAAAAATAAAAGTAGTGTTTATATCGAATCTAAGGAAATAGAGGAAACAATTTTAAAAACAAATATTAAAAAAGCACCGGGCCCTGATTACATTAGTAACAATATGATTAGACAGGCTAAAATAAAAATAATCCCAATTCTGCATAAATTATTCAATAAATGTATAGAAATGGGATATTATCCGGATGAATGGAAAAAATCATTCTTAAAAATAATTCCAAAACCAGGCAAAACGAATTATGAAATAAATAAAAGTTATAGACCTATATCATTGACATCTAATCTATCTAAAACATTTGAGAATATAATAAAAAATAAATTAAGTAACTATTATTTAGAGAATAATTTAATGAGCTCAAGGCAGCATGGTTTTATGAAATCTAGATCAACAATTACTGGAATGGATAAAATTATAGAAACTATATTGAAACATAAACAAAAAGAATTGACTTCCTTGATAGCTATAGATATTGCGGGTGCATTCGACAATGCATGGTGGCCTGCTATTATAAAAAGAATGGATAATGATGATGTTCCTTCAGATTTAATACGGATCATAAAATCTTATTTGAATAATGAAAGGGAGGTGAAATTTACATACGAATCAGAAACTTTTTATAAGAAACTAACTAAAGGATGTCCACAGGGTGGACCTTTATCTCCACTTCTATGGAATATTTTGCTAAATGATTTGTTGATAAATTTTGATTCAATGAATGCAGATATTATATGTTATGCAGACGACGTTACAATAATTTGCTGGAATAAGACTATTGAAGGACTAAAAACCGCAAGTGAATACACCTTAAATTATGTGATCCAATAGTGTAATAGAAATAAATTAACGATCAGTACAGAGAAGACTAATATGCTATACCTGCATAACAGACAAAAAATACCTATTAAGGTTAATAACAATATAATAATGCCGGTCAAGCAAGTAAAAATTCTGGGAATGAAATTTTCTAATCACAAATGGAAAAACAAAGTTAACTTTACACCGCATGTTAATGATATTCTGTGTAAGGCAGGACGTATGAAAAATTTATTATGTTCACTAAGTGGCAATATGTGGGGTTTAGACACTGAAAAGAGGTTAACTTTATTCAAAACAATCATTAGGCCTGTACTTACATACGGTTCTGAAATTTGGTTCAAATATTTAAACAATCGTAGTAAACAAAAACTGAACTCCATGCAGTACCAGATCATTTTATGGGCAGTTAGAGCATACAAAACCACTTCATCAAACTGTGTGCATAGCTTGGCAAAAATTCCACTCCTAACAGATTATATAGAATCCAGAATAATCAAATTTGATCTAGCTCAAATGTCCATTGAAGATCTAATTACTTACGAACCCTATGCTCCAAGTATAGTCAAATCATTCTTACACGCAAAAATGAATGAAATTTTTGAGAATACTAATGAAATTTTCAGAAGCTTTTTTGTATTAGGAATTCCAAGATTTTTCCGTCCAAATTTTTATAATATCCAATTCATTACAGATCATGGCAATTTTGGGAAATTTTTGGCAACTATCGGCGCCGTGAAGGAACCAGGATGCTTCTGCGGAGGTGAAATTCAAGACGCGAGACATCTACTTCTGGAGTGCCCAATTTTCCGGGATTTTAGGGAAAATAGATTTGGTCGTATTGGACAGCTTGATGAATTTGTAGACAAAAAAGAAAAGTATAAAAATTTTGATCAATTTTGTAAATACATATACAACTTTCTCTTGAATTGGAAAAAAGAGAAGGAATCTTAGAAAAAAAAAAAGAACTGCGATGCTTGCTCTGTGTGTTTTGCTTTGTTGTTTGTTTTTCTCTTTGGACAATTTTCTTTAGTTAATTTATGTAAAATAATGAATTGAACAGGATTGTATATAGCCGAATTGCTGTAATGCAGTGAAATGTATTGGCGCAAATATCCCTGAGTTTGGGATATCGCGTTTCATGATGTTAATAAAGTTAATGATAAAGTTAATGATAATATACATTTATTTAAGGCACCAATTTATAATTGTAACAAATAGTATTTGAATCAAAACATTCAATCGGGTAAAACACGGGCGTTGCCCGGGTCATTCGGCTAGTTGATAATAAACACAAGGTAATAAGACCAAATCTAAATAAATAAATAGTATGTGACGTTTCGGTAACAGTGTTGTTACCATCTTCAGACTAAAGTAGTGTTTATAATCTATAATCCAAATTGCCCCTTATCAGATAACAAATGTATAAATTGTGTGTACGCCAAATTATTCCTACACAGAAACCAAAAAAACTGCTCTTCACCTTATCTACGACTGTCCGAACTTTACAGAAGTGAGACATCGTTTGTTCCCTGATTTAAATGATCTAAACCCCAAGGAGAATCCTCTGTAAGACCTGTGTGTCTTAATAAAGGTTTTTGTGTGTGTGTGATCTAAATGATCTAACTCTTTCACCTCAGCCACTTTGTCTATATAAATTTTATGAACCCTGTAGAATAATACATGTAAATCTGTAAATATTTAATTCTAAGTTCTAGTTTCAGTTTGTTGTTTTGTTTCCTCTGTAATAGGCGCAAGTATTTCAATATCGCGCCAGGTTGATTAATAAAAAAATAAATAAATAAATTGTGTGTGACACTTTGTAAACAATGTTGTTAGTATCTTTCCGTACTTTTGTGTGAAGATGGTAACAACACTGTTTCCAAAATGTCACAATTTATTGATTTGGTCTTATTGTTACATCTTGTGAAAAATGAAACAATATTAGAGAAATTCTTTCATTTAATAATAAAATAGTTTCTACACTGTCCTTACTACAATGGGAAAATATTGGAAGGGTTCCCCATTGATGAGCCAGGAGATCCAACCAATAATTTTTTCTTGGAAAACTAATTGCAGCGAAAAATTGCCTTATGTTTGAAAGTTAGTTAGTTGATTATAAACACAAGGTAATAAGGCCAAATCCAAATAAATAAATAGTGTGTGATGTTTCGGTAACAACGCTGTTACCGAAAGGTCACACACTATTTATTTATTTGGTCTTATTACCTTGTGTTTATAATCTATAATCCAAATTGTGCCTTATCATTAGTTAGTTGATATTTGATATAGTTGTGTGTGATATTTATTCTGGCAGATGGCGCAAGCCATCAGCAACTTTTAGTTGCACGACTTTTAGTTTGACTTTTGTACTATTTGTTCTAAAATCGTTTCATTTTTATTCCTATTGATGGATGTAGGTTGGTGGTGCTTGGAACTGTACAGTTGTGTCGTACGTCTGCGCAGGTGTTGAAGGAATTCCCTCTCAGAACCGGATGTTGGTTGCGCAGGGCCGAGGTTCAACACATCCGACTGCCCAATAACCTGGAGCAAGCGCGCAACCTGGGGCTGGTGCTGTCGCGTTACACCGGGGACCATTTCTACACAGTCTTCTCCGGCTTTGTCGTCATCTACATCTTGTATCCTACCTGGGTTCTTGTCGTGTTGTCTCTTTGGACTTTTTACACTTAGTGACCACTACCTAACAACAACTCTGTCTCTGTCATGATCTCATTTCAGGGAAGGTGTGCAGAGCTGATGAAGTTATGGGGCTACACCAAAGATCCAAATTGTGCCTGCAACGTCCCACAATCAATGTCCCATATACTAGATGACTGCCCGCTGTACAAATTCAATGGAGGAATCTCCAATCTCCATTCTGTCACCCCAGAAGCCCTGAACTGGCTGAAGGCCTTGCCTCTCAGACTTTAATGACTGATATGTCCTCACTTCTTTTTTATAGATTTAATTCATTTTGTCTCCTCTCTAATTGTAAATACGCTGCTGTATCACCTCATAAGCATAAATAAATATGTCAGAGATTCTGTCATGTCAGTTATGAGGAGCTGTAAGTGTCTCTGATAAGAGCCCACCTCCGATAAATACCTGGTATAACCATGTTGTCAGGCTATGGAATCTCATAGAGGACTGACGTAGAAAATCATATTTGGCTTTTACTTCAGAGAGAAGTAAGATGGTCAAATTGGAAAAAAAAAAAACTTCCGATGCTGGAATTTTTTTTATAAATTCCAAAAACTCTTTCTTGGTAAATCAAACAGAAGTCATGCTGTAGTCAGTGTGGCTGGCTGTGCTAGACTTCACAGTCTACCTACCACAAGACCTAATCATTGAAATGTTTGTGACATTTTCCTAACAGCATTGTTACCATCGTCAGACAACAGTACTAAATGGTTATACTTCAGTAATAAATAATAGTACAGTAGAACACCTCCATGAGAGGACACTCACACTAGAGGACACCTCTCTACAAAGGTCAGTTTTCATACCAAAATTACCATTTTTACAATTTAGCAACTCTTCAGAAAGAGGACACCTCTCCCTAAAGGACACTTTACTCTGCAATTAGGTGTTGTCGTTTACAGGGAGGTAGTTCTACTGTAGTACCGCTTTTTTTTTAAATTTAGTTCTTTGTCTGATAATGGTAACAACAGTTGCTGAAACATTTCAATAATTTGGAGATTTGGTTACCTATTGATCCTAATCTATATATTTGTGATTCTATCACCTGTTGGTAATTTGATTTGAAGCACTTGAGAATCAACTGTTGCTTCCAAATGTTCTTATTTGCTGAAAAATGTTGAGGATGGAGTTATTCAACATTTTGTTTTTAAAAAATGAAGGAGGACCCACTTTTTATCTACATTTAGTGGACAACTGATGATTGTATATTATTTTGTTTTAAAATAGATAGTGTTGGGAATATACAGACTGTGTGTGAGCTCTATCCTTGCCACAGCTGTGATTCCTTAACTCACAGAGCAGCTTGCAAACCTTCGCCATCCCCGGCTCCATCTTCCTGAGCATTCTCTCCGGCTACCTCTTCCCTCAAGCCCTGGCTCTGTTCCTGGTGTGTCTGGTGAGTGTCTTTTATTGTCCTCACATTTTCCCCGGAGCATAGTTTGATCCATAGTTTGTTGTATTTTATACAACAAGTTATTTAGTCTGTTTCAACTACAAGAAATTAAGATCAAAATAAATTAATAGTGTGTGATGTTTTGGTAACAGCGTTGTTACTGAAACATCACACACTATTAAATTATTTGGATAAGATCATAATTTCTTGTAGCTATAATCTATAATTGTGCTTTATCGTGAACTGTTTTAATTTTAGTATTCCCATCCCCTCCCCCATTTTTGTCACCCAATATACTCGCTGTACCACAACACAATTATCTAAAGGCCATAAACCCATTGTCACCAGGAGGCATTCTGAATTCACCAAAGTCAACCTCGGGTCTGTTAGTTTGCAAAGATGTTGAATAGATGGCCTATATTTTTGGTATCTTATTTTTGATGGGAGATGGGACATCTTTATTTTTTATATATCAATATCCTCCTGGAAAATTTCCATTTAGAATTTGCTAACTGTTGTGTTTCGTGTCCTCATTGCACTGCTAAATTGTTGTGTCCAGTGTTTTACAACAATTTTGTGTCCTCATTGCAACAATGTTGTATCCAGTGTTCTGCAACAATGCTGTGTTGCGTGTCCTCACTGCACTGCAACAATGTTGTGTTGCATGTTCTGACTGCTGAAACAATGTTGTGTTGCATGTCCTGACTGCTGAAACAATGTTGTGTTGCATCTCCTGACTGTGCTGCAACAATATTGTGTCCTGACTGTGTTGCAACAATGTTGTTTCCTCACTGTGTTGCAACAATGTTGTGTCCTGACTGTGTTGCAACAATGTTGTGTCCTCACTGTGCTGCAACAATGCTGTGTCCTCACTGTGTTGCAACAATGTTGTGTCCTCACTGTGCTGCAACAATGTTGTGTCCTCACTGTGCTGCAACAATGTTGTGTCCTCACTGTGCTGCAACAATGTTGTGTCCAGTGTTCCGCAACAGGAGCATCCTGCTGCTACCTCATATCCCAAATGGTGGGTCGGCCGCTGGTGAATCGCTTCTGGCCGGAGAAAGCCGCGTCCTGGTCAGCGGAGGCGGACAAGCACCGGGAGAACTTCCTGTCCTACATGCTGTTCCTGCGTGTCACGCCGTTCTTGCCTAACTGGTTCATCAACATCGCCTCCCCCATCATCGACATTCCACTCACCCCCTTCTTCATCGGAACTTTCTTCGGTAACTCTCTACTTATTTACACGCTGGTTTGTTCAACACACACCTTGGTTTACATTCTTTCTATTTAATTGGTACTTGTGTTTCTCACAACACATCGCAATTTTACCACTCAAAGATGGTAAACCATTGTTACATTGAGGTGATTGTAATCACATGAACTTTTGCTTCATTTGCATATCCACAATATGCAAATTTGGCTGCCACTCCCTCAGAAACTCCCTTAGAAACACAAGTTAATAGGATATGCCTCTCTCTAAAGGACACTTTAGATATGAAACTTGGTGTTGCCCTTTAAAGAAAGGTAATTCTAATGTATTACAAAAGAGTGGGTGACGTTGCAATTTTTTTTCTTGAGGAGAGGACTCACCGAGGGTTTCTTCAAGTTTTTCTTCAGTTCCATGCCATCAGAATGTTGTTTGATTCAGCCATAGGGGAGCTTGTCCGGGAGCTTCTGTAATTTCTTGTAAGAAAGCTGCTCAGAGACCGAACAATTTATTTCTTCAGTATTTCACATTGGAAGAACACATAAATTGGTATTTTGGGATATCAGTCTCTGATCTATATCAATAAATAAATGGTTTTTGACCACATGAATTGTAAGAGATTTACATATTGGGAGAGAAGAAAATGAAAATATACAAACAAGGTAACAAGCTCCCCTCACAATGGAGGAAATTTGGGGATTTCTATCTCAAATCCATATTGTGCTCCTCAAGGTTTTGTCAACAAGAGCTTGTGAATATTTACATATTGAGACCAGGTATACAACTTGTTTCTTATCCCCTTGTGTAAAGATTACACAAATTCCACAAGTCCATACTCCTCAAGCTGTTTGATGATAAGCACCAGCCTCTCCCAAAGGTCCTGTTTAGTGCATCTAATGCAAGCCAAAATGTGTTCTGGAGCTGCCAAGCTACATTTTGGGCAAGTGGGGTAGATTTTGTTGTTGTTTTCTATCTTCAATGGCTTGAGATGGTCTGTTCTTTTTCTTCTTCTTTCTAATCTCCACACTGGGTGAAGTAGAAAGCGTCTGCCTTTGTCATTAAGACTGGGAGCACTATTCAGTGGCAGACCGGCAGTTGCCTGTTCTAAATATTGTTAGTGTTGTTTTGTGCTGTCTGAGGTTCAGAGCTGGGTTCACTCCACTGTACCAGCTGTACTTAGGTGGGATCCTCCAGTTCTTGTTTTGGCCTCTGTCTCTATTTCTTTAAAAAGTTATGCAACTTGTGTGGTGCCTGCCTCAGGTGTTGCTCCGCCCTCCTTCCTGGCCATCCAGACAGGGACCACCCTCCATGACATCTCGTTGGCCGCAGGATCCTTCTCCTGGTCCTCCTTCCTGGTCATAGGAATCTCAGCCGCCGTGGTCTTGGCTCCCATTCTGTTCAAGAACTACTTCAAGTCCAAGATGGAATGAATTCTCGTCTTCCCTCTCCCCTCCCGTAGTTCTTTCTTCTGCCTCCCTCTTTTTTTTTTTGTACTTTTTTTAAAAATCATTTCTTTAGCACAATTTTATCTATTCCAAACTTTTGGTTTTCACCCTCATCATTTCCTTCAAGGATTCTACCCAACCACACTCCCTGTCAATTTTTTCTTTTTTTTTTTTATCTTTTTTTTTTTAACTGTACATTATTATTATTAGTTTTGTTATTGTTTTTTAATTTTATCTGTAAAATAAAAGATAAAAAGTTTAGATTTTTTTTTTTTGTAAGCTTTCAAGAAATGAGGCTTTCTCACAGGAGCTTGTCAGATACATATATTTGTGAATATGTTGTTAAAAAACTAGGGTACATATATGATAAGGTACAGTTTGGATTATAGATTGTAATTACAAGGTAATAAGACCAAATCTCCAAATAAATTAATAGTGTGTGACGTTTAGGTAACAGCGTTGTTACCAATGCTGTTACAGAAACCTCACACTATTAATTTATTTAGAGATTTGGTCTTATTACCTTGTAATTCTTTTTTTTTTTTTTTGCTTATCCCTAGTACACGTGGTACAGGCCATGATAATCATGGTGGGTAGTTAGCAACTGCTCTTTACTGTAAGCGCACCACATATCTACACATGTGAAAGCAGTTCGACTTTGCACTTACAAATGTGCCAGAGCCCCGTTTGGTTACTTGCACTCGCTGGTGTGGTTGGACTTTTGCAAGAATCGGGGGGCCATTGGAGCATATTTTTTTTTTTAAACAGAAAAAAGTGTCCAATGCGGGGATCGAACCCGGGTCGTAGTGGTCGTAAACCAAACGGTTTAACCAGCCTTCCACCGACCCCCCCCTTGTAATTCTAAAGGTACAATACAACATTATAACGAGGTTTATTAACCTAACACTATAAATTGACACTTATTGTAATTTAACATTTAATTTTAAAACCCTACCTATTTTCTTTTCGAGACCCATTCATTCCTTTTTAAATCTTCAAAATTTGTTAAAGAAGTATTTCGCTGTAAAAATGTATGGCCCAAAATATACAGTAGAACCTCTATGAGAGGACACTCACGCTAGAAGACACTTCTCTATAAAAGATGGTTTTCATTTTAAAAATGAGCTTTTTTACTATTTAGCAACTCTCTGGTAAGAGGACACCTCTCCCTAAAGGACAATTTGGCTCTGTAATTAGGTGTTGTCCTTTACAGGGAGGTAGTTCTACTGTATAAGCAAATTTTGCCTTGGAGGAAATTAATCTCTAAAAAGAAAGGACACAACACCTCTCCCATCAACATTTTTCATGAATCCTTGTGACTCTAAAATTCTGCCCTGGGCTGATGGGGTTGTAGCCAGAAACCATGGTCTCAATATGGGTTTCCAGAATTTGTCAAAGTTGGTGTCATATTTGGCTCTTCTGCTAGCTTTCAGAAGTGTTAATAGATGACACATCATTTTTGTATATTTTTTTCCCCCCCAGCAATGTTTTTCTGTATAAGATATTTAAATAGTCATGAAAATTTTCTATTTTTTTTTATTTATACAGTAGAACCTCCATGAGAGGACACTCATGTTAGAGGACACCTCTCTAGAAAGAACAGTTTTAATTTGCAAAATTACCATTTTTACACAATTTAGCAACTCTCCGGTAAGAGGTCACCTCTCTCTAAAGTACACTTTGGCTATGCAACTTGGTGTTGTCCTTCACAGGGAGGTTCTGTTGTATGTGACAATTCTTGGATTACGGTGTAAATATGCACATGTGCTGGCTAATGCTCTATTAAGCAATAATCTTTTTTTCTCATTTGTTTATTTTTATTTAACACCCAAATTAACCCTTGAAATGAAAGATGTGCTAGCATATGTGCTGTTAGCCAGTGGCACTACCACAGAACTAGACCTACCAAAGATGCAGGTATTCTTTTTAAACAGTTTATCCAACAAGTAAAAGTGATTATATATACAAACAAAAGTTTTTTTTTTTTTTTTTTGCCTATCTCTAGTACACGTGGTACAGGCCATGATAATCATGGTGGGCAGAAGTAGGCGATTGCTTTTACTGTAAGTGCACCACATGTCTACACATGTGTAAAGCAGTTCGACTTTGCACTTACAAATGTGGCAGAGCCCCGTTTGATTACTTGCACTCGCTGGTGGGGTTGGACTTTTGCAAGAATCGGGGGCCATTGGAGCATTTTTTTTTTTAAACATAAAAAAGTGCCCAATGCATGAATCGAACCCGGGTTGTAGCGGTCGAAAACCAACGGTTTAGACCATCCTTCCACCGACCCTCTCACAAACAAAAGTGATGAACAGAGCCATTTACAATCAGGTAACAACTTCCACTGATACCATCAAATAGTGTAATACAAAGCAATAACGCGCCATCTATACATATAAAATAAAAGGATTTAAAAGCGCGAATGTTTCTTTTATACATAAAACGAACTTCTACTGTCCTTACTGCGATGAAAATATATTGGGAGGGCTTGGCTCATCAGTGGTGAACCCTCCCAGCGGTTTCGCCAACTTAATCCACCAGACCGCTTCTCAGAGCTCTAATACTGTATTGGATCATTCTGCTTTTATATGCTACAGTGAAGGATGGAATCTTAGAAATGGTTTTCAAGTATACTATGGACATAAGCCTATAGGACAGTAGAATTACATTCAAATATTTGCTTCGAGCAATGCTCTTCAGCAAACTACAGCAAACGCTGGGAGGGTTCACCACTGATGAGCCAAGCCCTCCCAATATATTTTTCATCGCAGTAAGGACAGTAGAAGTTCGTTTTATGTATAAAAGAAACATTCGCGCTTTTAAATCCTTTTATTTTATATGTATAGATGGCGCGTTATTGCTTTGTGTTAATTTATTCCTAACTGGCCTTGTCTTTATAGTTTGCTGAAGAGCATTGCTCGAAGCAAATATTTGAATGTAATTCTACTGTCCTATAGGCTTATGTCCATAGTTTACTTGAAACCCAATTCTAAGATTCCATCCTTCACTGTAGCATATAAAAGCAGAATGATCCAATACAGTGTTAGAGCTCTGAGAAGCGGTCTGGTGGATTAAATTGGCGAAACCGCTGGGAGGGTTCACCACTGATGAGCCAAGCCCTCCCAATATATTTTTCATCGCAGTAAGGACAGTAGAAGTTCGTTTTATGTATAAAAGAAACATTCGCGCTTTTAAATCCTTTTATTTTATAGTGTAATGTTCATTGTACCAGAACACTAAATTTTAGATATTGTATCATAAACAAGTGGGTTATAGGCCCCAATGAAAGGTTCATAATATCATAGATGTGAGTGGCCCCTGATAAAAGGCTCATGATAAACATGCAGGTGCATAGTCATTAACAAAAGGTTTAAAAGTTTTTTAAATGCTTGCAACAAATTATTCACACAGAGATTGGACATGGTACACCAGTTTATGGACATGTTGAATAGACACTGAAGAATAATAATAGATGCCCTGATAGAGATCTGAAATATAAATTTACTCTATTAATATTGGGCTGTTATTTTATAGGTTGTTATATTCAGTTCAAGTGTCAAAACTATACATAACTATTCCTTCAGACCAAATCCTAGAGTTCCATGGGTAGAATTAGGTGATGACCCTTTGTAGTTATATATAGCCAGTCTGTTAGGAAATAATGGCAGAACAATTGATTATAAAAATGGGAATTTAGGAGAAAAAGGATGGATTCTATTGCTCTAAAAATGATAATGACAATTGGACAAAGGAGGTTCCAAATGAGATGATTAGTAAAGTAATAGGCAATCATCACAGATCTAATAGTACAAAGGAGTGCAGGACTACTGCCTGCAGGTGGGATAGTAGTATCATATTGCATTTGCTCAAAAACAAGAATAGCTCTAGTAACAATATACATCTAGATGATGACTTGGAGGAATAGATCTTTATCCAGTAGATCCTAATTTTGATCTATGATTCCCTCTCCACTGTTTATAAAGAGGCTATTTCAACTAGAGTCCTCTTTAAGAGAAGTTTAGATGATAGTTGAACTGGGCCTTAATATGAACTTGCAGGGTTAGCTAGTTCCATTTTTACCATGCTGGGCCCCTCCTTCTGGTTTCTTATTTTAAAACAAATGGTCTGCTGATTCTTGTACCTTGCCACTCTAGACACACTCCAACTTGATACCAGAAAATATCTCTAATGCTATAGCTTTCAAAAATTCAATATTTACAATTTCTCCATTTATTTTATACCACATCAAAAAAAGTTGAAAAATGAAGACCTGTCGCGGAGATAAGTTTTATATCCAGTTCTTCCTCTACTCCATCGATTCTCAGGAATGAATCCGCCGCCAGCTGGACCATCAACATGCTCCAATAACATGAATCAAGGAACTTTCCCTACCTGAAGTTCCACTGAAATGTCCAAACTCTCTTAATCGCCACTGATCAATATAGCCTTGGGTAAGTTGGATCAGGAACGCAAAACTCATAGGATTAGCTAGGCTTGTGGAGTCTCAAGAATGACTTTAAATGGTCCACCAATTTAAATGATTTGAAAACTTCACGCTACTCGATCTTCCCCACCTTCCTGCGTTAATCAGACTTTTTCGGCCACAACGCATGCCCACTCCCCATCACAGAAAACTTCGCGTAACATGTCTGTTCTGCTACATTCACCCAGAATGTTTTGTGAAGGGAAACATGCGCAATCAGCGCAAACTCTAAAAACACTCGACAGAAACAATCTGACACCCTCCTCCCGCCTTGCCGAGACGTGCGTTACAATCTCAAGGTGCATCCCGCACGCAGCAAGACCACACCAGATCCAAGTCTCCACTTAAACTGGAGAAATGACAGAACTGTTCAGAAGCTAGTATTTAAGATGCTTTCCCCCTTGTATATGATTATAAATGGCAGATAAAGAGATGTCATTCAAAATATTCTATACAAAATCATGAAATAAAATTAATTTAATGCAGCAGAACACTATAAGTTAATTCTACCAGATGCAGTAAGTGGCGCTGGTATCTAAAAAAATTACCAGTATGTTACTATTTACCATAATAATAAATTCAAATACTACCAAGACAATTGTAAACTATTTATGGCATATATTAATTTGTTGACTGGTTGCTGTCATAAAAAAATCATATTTTCGAAAAACATTTATTTTTTATTCAAATTTTCCAATAAGTCTGATGCTGACATCAATAATGCTACTGTAACGTCGGGTTATATGTTGTTATATTATATAGGGAAAAACCTGTATTAATAAAATATAATTATTTTTATAGTATTATTCTAGTGGAAATATTTTAATTACACTTCACCTAAGTGTTAAGGCATTAAATTAATATCGATGAATTAAAAAATAGAAATGCTACAAATGAAAGTATAAAAAGAGCTTCAGATGATTTTGAATTTTTAATTTAATATTATTTTATTAAGGAAAATATTTCTCAAATATCGGAAAATTAAAAACTTATCATTTGACATTTGAAGGTTTGCAAAAGGAATCTACGATCAAATCGAGATTATCTTTTGCAAAGAATCGAAGTCCAAGCTATAATGTAAACAAAATGAAAACTTCTCACGCCAAATTTAAAAGTTGTTATAAGTTTATAATTTATTTTATTTGTGGTAATGTATATATTTTCAAAATTCAAATTTATATAGGATATTTAATATACAAGATATAGGATCAAGTATTTTTTTTAAAAGCAGACGACACAAGTTGCTCTGCAAATGAACTTTCTAGAAGTTTCAATTGCTTGACAGGCTATATTGTATGGTTAAATGTTATTCGATTAAGTAGTGCATTTAGAAACAAAAAAATCTATTAATAATTTTTTGAACACCAAGCAATTTTGTTGAAGCCACTATTGCGCATATCTCTTTTGGTGTATTTAAAGATTTATTTAAAAAAAAATTTTTTTCGTTGGTAAATCGTTATACATCATATAAGAAGGTACTTTAAAAAAATATATATGTATATAAAATATGACTCAATAATAAAAATAAAGAAATGATTGCACAATTAACAAATAAATTTTATTGATGGTATTTTTTATTAAGTAATCCAAATAAATCTTTTATACTTGTGATTTAATTTGGATTTAATGGGTATTTCTGTTAATTTGCAATATATATCTTTAATTTAATTTGTACTTCATCGTCATTATGTTTTTAATAACAAAGGGTTGTGACAATTATTTTTAGCCTTTACTAGCGCAGTATGATGAACAAACTTATAGGTTTCATCTCATTGTTTAGATTACTGATTAGAACTTATCTTATTGATTTTATTAATTTAGAAGGCAGGAAGGTGTCATGCAAGTGTATCTTCTTCCTCACACCCAACTTCCATTAGTATTTTAGCATTTTAATGTGGATATACATAATATAAAAATATCCCCCCTCTCTATTGTAATTTTCTTGTAACTAATAAAGTTAACCGTAAAGATAGAGGCTGCCTGGCCGACATTCATATTTCTTGAAAATAAAGATACTTCAGCAGTAAATCTTTTTACTAAAATCTTTTTAAAAGATTTACTGGCCAGAGTATCTTTATTTTCAAGAAATAATAAAGTTAAAGGAAGGTTGACATGCTCAGAGATAGCCGTGTGTGATAATCTGTCCCCATATAACTTCACAACAGGAAAACAGGGAACAGGAAAGTCCGACCTTTGTCCCCGGTGGGGGGGGACACTCCAGCTAAAAAATAGAGTCAGGGCTGTTAGGAGACAGTTGGGAGATAGATTAAAGGAGATACAGTGGTACTGATCTGTCTGCTGGAGCCAGGTCAGCATGCCTTTTTCTTCAGACGTAGCTTCTTGGCGCCACTAACCTCTGGAGTATTCATTTCTATATCCATTTACATATATTCCAATTTCTCACATATGCAACTATATGGGCTAATACATTTCCATATACTCTCTATCTCCAAGTGGCATTACCAGGAATATGCAATTTGTTCCACCTTCCAGAGTTGTTAGGTGAGAGCAGTAACAATTATTAGCAAGTGTATTAATTGATGAGTCATCACCAGTAATTGTTGTGTTGCAGCTGTTCTAATTGCCCTGGGACACAAGTAAGTGTAACACTGACCTATTTTCATGAATTCTACACCCACGCTATACAATATAAGGTTACAGGATGATGATATTCATGTACCAGATGTGGCACCTCTCCTGTTAAAATACAGGTTGTTGGCTTCTGTCTGAATTTTCCAAAACTGGTGTTGCAGCATATTCTTCATCACCATAACGTTCTGAACTGGGGTGATGAACCACTGTTTTAATGTATTTTAAAGGGAGAGGTGCCTCTTTTGGTTCTCATGCTATATATAGTCTACCCTCTTTAATTCAACACCCCAAAGGATCAGAGCTTTCGGTTGATTAAAGTAGGTGTTGAATTAAGGTCAGTTAGATGATTTCATCACAACATCCTCTGCTAATTGACAATTTTCTAGGATAACCAAATATATAATTGAAATAACATTTTAAGAAAAAAAAATTGTAATATATTTTAATCTTCTTCTTCTTTCTTATCTCCACTCAATCATATTAGGGTATCAAGTTGTGACCCTTGATGGTGTCTGTTTGACAACCATCATGACTGGGTGAAGTAGAATGCGTCTGCCTTTGTCATTAAGACTGGGAGCACTACTCAGTGGCACGCCGACTTAGCTCCAAAAGAAATGGCCGCCTCTGACATGAGGAACAGACACCATGTGCAGCCGCTCCTAACATGGAGTACAAACGCTGCTCATCCTGTATCCCTGGATTAGGAGCCCTTACAGGGTACTATCAGCCGGGCCAACTGAACCCAGGTTTTTTAGTGAGCTTGTTACTGCTCCCCCTCCTCCTTTTTCATCCGGGCTTGGGACCGGCAAAGGTGGAGTTATATATTTTAATTAATAATGTGGATTGATACCATTGGGGCTTTTTAACTTAATTTTTTTCAGAATGTTTCATGATTATCTTTAAGTGATGGATAAAATTGCATTTATATATTTTTAAACAAAGGAAAAATTACACATACAGTAGAAATACCTCCCTGTAAAGGACAACACATAATTACAGAGCCAATGTGTTCTTTAGGGAGAGGTGCCCTCTTACTGGAGAGCTACTAAATAGTAAAAAAAGTAATTTTGCAAATGGAAACTGTCCTTTGTAGAGAGGTGTCCTCTAGCGCGAGTGTCCTCTCATGGAGGTTCTACTGTACTATTATAAAAGTATTGTTAGCAATAAATTTGTATATAAACAATGTTTCTGAACTCTTTAAAATAGAATCTTCAAGTGATGGCATCAACATTGATATTCACTTTGGAATTCTTCAGCTCATAGGAAGCGCATCCAATGTTGTTTAATGTTGTTGAAATTTGATCGAATAGATAAATATTACTTCTGTTTCCCCCATCTGGGAGAATTCTGTCTGGGACGAGTGTCCTTAATAATTGTTGTTGTATATTTAACAGAGAGAAGCATGTTAACTCTGATTTCTTATAAATAGAAAATAATGAAGAGAAACAAGATGAGTAGAAGAGGAAGTTTATATTTTTGAGATGAAAATTCTAAAAGTGTCAATAAATATTTAAAATGTTTAACAGCAAGATTTAACAATGGAGCCAAGCTTATTGATCTGTGATATATTATTACTCTACTCTGTATTATTGATCATCATCTTGTAAACAACAATATACGTATAATCGAATTGTAAAAAGAATAAAATAATTATAGTAGCTTAAAAATAGTGTATCTTTCATTTATCTATATATATATATAAAGTGCAATTTCTTACAAAATAATTTTCACCATTAATATTTAACAATTAATAGAAACGTATCAAATGGCGACGAAGAATTAACGTAAGTATGGCCACCACTAATTTAAATTATCCAAGGTTTCGTGAAGGTGAAGATCTAAATTGTTATTTGGAACAATTAGAAGAATGTTTTAAATTGAACAAAACATTAGAAGCAGACAAAGTATCTGTGTTATTAACGTCTATTGATGTTAATGTTTATAAGACTTTGCGCGATTTGTTGGTACCCAGAAGGCCAAGTGACCTTAAATATAAAGATTTAGTAGAGGTTTTAACCAACCATTTATATCCAATAAAAAATAAGCACTATGAAAGATATTTATTTCACAAGATTGTACAAAAAGAAAATGAGCCTGTGGGAAAATTTGTTTTGAGGCTTAAATCTCAGGCAGACAAGTGCAAATTTACTGACATAAATGAAAATTTGTGTGATCAATTTGTAAGTGGTTGCTTCGATGAAGCTACGCTTAAAAGGCTGCTAAGTGAACCTTTTTTAACGTTTGATAGTGCAATAAATATTGCAAATTCTGTAGAGGCAGCGAAGTCACAAGTAAATTTGATGAAAAATCCTGGTCATGATATTGATAAGTTGAAAGCCAGATCTAAAAATTTTAAATTCCCATGTAAATACAATAATCCTTGCAAAATTTGTGGAAAGTCTAACCACGATACGAAGTTATGCAAATTTAAAAATGCTCAATGTTATATTTGCAATAAGAAAGGGCACATTGCTCCAGTATGTTGGAATAAAAAATCGGCCCAAAATTCTGGAATGAATAAACCCAATCTGAATAAATTGAATACTATTCAGTGCAACACATTAGAAAACGCACCAAAAATATTGGTAAATGTTAAAATTGAAGATGCAGACACTATAATGGAGGTTGACACTGGTGCAGACGTGTCTGTAGTTTCAAAGAAATTTTTTCTTACAAATCTCAAAAATGTCACTCTAGAGAAATACAGTGGACATTTGAAAAGTTTTTCAGGAAATATGATACCAGTTTTTGGAAAATGCTTGGTAAATGTTAGTTACAAAAACTATCAGGAAAAACTACCCCTAATTGTGACAGGCCAGTTTAATAACCAAACGCCGCTACTGGGCAGAAATTGGATAAGAATTTTAAAAACTGATTGGCCCAATTGCGTTTTTGATATCTGTAATAATATAAATGTAATTTCAAATTTAGAACTGTTTTTAGAAGTATATAAGAGAGTATTTGAAAATAAAGATTTACCAATTCAGGGCATTAAAGGTTCAATATCATTGAGGCCAAATGCTAAGCCCAAATTTTTCAAATTTAGACCAGTACCCTTTTCCATTAAAGAGAAGATAGACAAAGAACTAGACAGACTTGAAAAAAGTCAAATAATTGAAAAGGTTAATGCTAGTGATTGGTCTACGCCTTTAGTAACGGTAATAAAGTCAAATGGAGAACTACGTTTGTGTGGTGATTTTAAAAATACTTTGAATAATTGCATTGAAGATGAGAATTATCCATTACCTACTATAGAAACTATGTTGGGAAATCTAGGAGGAAACAAGATTTTTACCAAATTGGATCTCTCCTCCGCATATCATCAAATTGAAATGGATGAAGCATCAAAAAATCTGCTAGTGGTATCTACCCATAGAGGACTTTACCGATATAATAGATTGCCTTTTGGCATCAGTCCAGCTTCAGCCATTTTCCAGAGGTGTATGGACAGCCTTTTTCATGATGTTCCCAACACGGTGATATACTTAGATGATATTTTCATTGGTTCTAAAGATGAACAAGAACATTACAGAATTCTAAAAATGATCTTCGATAAATTGAAAGAGCTAAATTTCACCCTTAATAAAGAAAAATGCTTATTTTTAAAAAAAGACATTTGTTTTCTAGGTCATATTATAAATGAAGATGGTGTTAGACCAGATTCAAAGAAATTGGAAGCATTAGAAAGGTGTAAAAAGCCTTTCGACAAAACATCATTGAAGAGTTTTCTAGGGATGTTGAGCTTCTATTCAAAATACATACCTAATATGTCAACCTTGGCTGGTCCTCTTTATCAACTCCTAAAGAAGGACAATCGTTGGAAATGGTCTAGCCAATGCGAAAAGGCATTTCTGAATTTGAAGTTAACTCTATTAAATTCCCAGGCGCTTATTCACTATTCAATGAAGCTTCCATTAACTTTAACCTGTGATGCATCTGCCTATGGCATAAGTGGGGTCTTGTGTCATATTGTGGAAGGGGAAGAGAAGCCAATCACCTTTGTTTCCAGAACATTGTCAAGTGCAGAAGTCAAATACTCTCAGACTGAGAAAGAAGCACTTGCTATTGTGTTTGCAACTTCCAAACTGAGACAATACTTGTTTGGGAGAAAATTTGTGTTAAAGAGTGATCATAAAGCTTTAACGACTGTTTTTGGAAACAAAAGACTTCTTCCGCCTTTAATTGCAAATCGCTTGCATAGGTGGGCTTTAGAGTTGTCAAATTTCGATTTCGATATTAGATATACAAATAAAGATACCATGCTCTGTGCGGATGCATTTTCAAGACTTCCACTTGAGGAAATAAATTCAAGGGAAGACAACATTGATTTGGTGACACATGATATATCATTTTTAAATGTAACTCCTTTGGACCACCTCATTATTGAAGAAGAAACCAATAAAGATCCGGTTTTAAATAAGCTCAAGGAATATCTATTAGAAGACCCTCAGTTAGCAAAAAAGGATGAAACAATGAAACCATTCCTTTCAAAATTGGAAAATTTTTCTGTACTGCAGGGATGCATTTTTGTTGATTCTAGGGCAGTGATTCCAAGAACCTGTCAAGATCAAATGTTGAAGTTACTTCATCAAAGTCATATAGGAATCAATCGCATGAAATCTCTAGCCAGATCTTCGGTTTGGTGGCCAAAAATGGATAGTCAAATTGAAGAGTTTGTGAAGGAATGTTCTCCCTGTATGCATCATCAGACAGCTCCTCCTGCTGAGAATACACCTTGGCCCAGGACTAACCAACCGTGGCAGCGAGTTCATGTTGACCATTTCTATTTCAGAGGTGATTGTTATTTATTAGTAGTAGATGCAAATTCAAATTGGATTGAAGTATTTCCAGTTAGAGGTACTACTTCGCAAGAAAATATTAAGCTTCTACGGGAGTGTTTCGCCAGGTATGGATTACCGCAATGCTTAGTGTCTGACAATGGCCCCCCCTTCAATTCGATTGAATTTAAGGAGTTCTTACGGAAAAATAATGTATACCACTTAACCTCGCCAGCATATAATCCCTCGTCTAACGGAATTGCTGAAGTTTCGGTAAGAATAATTAAAAAATCTCTGGAAAAGTCGTTGGAAGAATCTCCAAACTCAAATATGGACTGTATTTTACAAAATGTTCTGTTTAATTATAGAAATACGCCTACCTCTTTAGATAAGCCTCCTGTAGAACGTCTCCTAAGTTATGTGCCTAGAACATTTGTAAATTGCTTGAACTCTGAATTTATCCAGAAGACTTTTGGGAGAAATGAGTGTGGAAGGCGACATTTTCAAGTTGGAGATAAAGTGCTGTTTACAAGAGTAATACAAAATAGGCGCAAATGGTTCAAGGCCCAGGTGATACGACGACTAGGTTACAATGTTTATCTAGTAAAGAACCTAAAAGGCACATTTAAAGTGCATGTCAATCAGATGAGGACAGGTTCAGATAACAAATATGCTGAAGATTCTGATTGGACCTTGGACAACGCTGGAGCAGGACCTCACCGACTGGAACAAGACCCTCAAATTTCCACGTCACCTCCACCTAGGAGATCTACCCGACCTCGATGCCCTCCTTGCCGGTTTTCTCCAACTATGAACAATATAAGGAAGGAGGAATGATCTGTGATATATTATTACTCTACTCTGTATTATTGATCATCATCTTGTAAACAACAATATACGTATAATCGAATTGTAAAAAGAATAAAATAATTATAGTAGCTTAAAAATAGTGTATCTTTCATTTATCTATATATATATATAAAGTGCAATTTCTTACAAAATAATTTTCACCATTAATATTTAACAATTAATAGAAACGTATCACTTATAAATCGGCTTTTACATGTCATACACTTGTCTAAAAAATAGAAAATTTATCCAACTGATTTTTACTTTTTGTTTTTCAATCCAATAAGGATATTTTATCATTGTTTGCCAACACCACTCTGGTGTTGTTTCATTCACTCTGAATGATAAAGCACAATTTGGATTATAGATTATAAACACAAGGTAATAAGACCAAATAAATAGTGTGTGACGTTTCGGTAACAGTGTTGTCACCATCTTCATTCAGAACTTTTGTCTGAAGATGGTAACAACATACAGTTAACGAAACGTCACACACTATTTGGATTAGGTCTTATTACCTTGTGTTCACTCTGATGGGCTTGGTAGTGATGAGGTGACAGAGAGAGTTACTGAAATGTTTGGAAGAAAATAATTGGTAGCTGCAATAAACTAAGTAAAACAATACAAGGGAATCAGAACAAATATAAATAAATAGTGTGTGACGTTTCTGTAACAATGTTGTTACCATCGTCAGACAAAATCCTTTGTCTCATCAGGACAATACTCTTAAAGAAACGTCACACACTATACATTTATTTGGATTTGGTCTTATTGACTTGTGTTTATAATCTATAATCCAAATTGTGCCTTATCAATACAAGGTAATCAGAAAAAATTTAAATATTGTGTGAAATTTCCATAACAATGTTGTTACCATCGTCAGACAACAGACAATATACTTTTACCAAAACATCACACACTATATATTTATTTAGTTTTGGTCTTATTGCCTTGTTTTTATAATCTATAATCCAAATTGTGCCTTATCAATACAAGGTAATCAGAAAAAATTTAAATATTGTGTGAAATTTCCATAACAATGTTGTTACCATCGTCAGACAACAGACAATATACTTTTACCAAAACATCACACACTATATATTTATTTAGATAAGGTATTATTACCTTGTATTCTATAATCCAAATTGTGCAATGAACCAAGCTAACCAATATAAATGTACGTTCAATGCATCCACTATAAGAGAGAGAGAGAGATTGTGTGCTGCAGGAACTACCTGGAGACACTGTTTGAAAATGACAAACATTTCTCCCACCTCTCCACCTTGGAGAGAGAAATGGCCTTCAGGACAGAGATGGTGAGACCCCTCCCTGTACATGATAACCTTGGTCTGGGCTGCTTCTATCCCCTGTACACAGGGCCATGATAACCATGGTTTGGCTCACCATCACAAAGATGATAATTTAAGTGTTCAGTTTTAGCTTGCTAAACTGACATTATATTAACAATCAAAAAGAAAAAAAAAAAAATTTTTGGTCAGAATTTTTTAATGATTTTCAAGCAGTAGTTAATTTTTTTTTTAAATTTATTTATTTATTTGGATTTGGTCTTATTACCTTGTGTCTAATTTTTAACAATTCATATATATATATTAAAAAACGAAAGAAAAAATAAAAGATAAAAAGATCAGGTGTTGAAATCAATATTAAAAATGGCATATCCTGACCAGGAGCACATGTGCTTTACAGAAGGCTGCCTTCTGTAAAGCACATGTGCTCCTGGTCAGGATATGCCATTTTTTATTTTTGATATATGTGTGTGAAAAAAAATAAGAAAAAAATTTCTATTTGTACCGTTGATCTGTGTGCTCTCTGATATATACCCCACTGTACAGAACACTGCAACAGGGTGTGGCAGGCAATTCATGGTAGTTTGAAATAATTTAATGGTGCTTCATTTCACTTCTCTTGACTACGTGATGGGGCGGCTTGGTCCCTTCCTTGGGAACATCCTTCTCCTCCTTCTTGTCTGCCTCAGGCGCAGGGCCTGTGCTGAAAGGCCAGAAGTTCCAGTAGGAGGAACCTGGGCCTGGAGTGTGCTTATCGCAGTTCTTGTCCTCCCCGGCACTCCGGTCCTTCTTGACATAGCGGGACTTCTTCCCTCCGCACTCCTTGCAGTCCGCAGCCAGCCGGATCCGGCCGTTCTCCTCACTCTTGTGTTCATTGATGTTGGCTGTGGTCCGCTGGCATCTGAAGCAGTAGACGTCCGGGGTCTGGGACACTTCCATGGCCTTGTAAGCCCCGCACTGCTTGCACTTGGCCGTCAGCCGCATTCTGCCACCTTCCTCCTCCTCTTCCGCCTCGTCCACATTCTCCGTGTGTTTCTCGCACCGCAGACAATAGATGTGGAACTTCTCGGACATGGCTGAGTTTACCTCCTTCCCTCCTACTATTCTTTTAAACATATACACCTTTTTTTAGAGGGTTAATACATCTTGAATTTTTATAATAATTTAAGATTTTTTTTGCCTTCCTAATTAGATATTGAAAATTTTTAATAAATTAATGAACAATGGAGGAATTCTATCCATCAGTTTGTCTATTCAAAAATCTCTCAGAGAAATGTTTCTCTTGTGATGTTTCTCACTTTTATTTTAGAATTGTTTTTCAGCTCTTCCCCTACTCTTGTTCTGGATTCTTGGTCTTGGATGTTCCCTATTCTTTTCAAATATGTACATTGAAAGATTTTTCATAAAAGAAGGTAGCTAGAGAACAACTAACAGCATTGCTAACATCAATCTGATGCTAGGTTAGTTTTGTTGGTGAAGTTACTGCACCTGCTACATTGCTCTCTTTCTACTTGTGATTTATTCTTCTTGTTTTAAAATAAGAAAAATCACGATAAGGCACAATTTGGATTATATTAGGTACTACAAGGTAATAAGACCAAATCCAAATAAATAAATAGTATGTGACGTCACACACTATTTGGTCTTATTACCTTGTAGTTATAACAAAACTCAGTTAACCATATTTTATTTACATCAGAATCTCTCGGGAAAGTCATTCTTCACCTCTTTGTACAGCTGGAGTGATCTGGAATAAATGGTTTGGTGAGTTGGAGCATGTAGAAACACAAATCAAGTTTTTTTTTTTTAAAGGAGAGGTTTCACTAACTGTTTTACATTAATTGTAGGACAAACTGGTTAGGGATCAATGAAACTCATCAATTTCTTCTTGTATTTTACCTTCTTGATTTTGATCCAAGGTTTCAAGATAAAGTGAAATGTGGGTTTGATTGTTTCTTTGTTCAGCACAATATGTATTTAACGTGAACACATTATTGAGTTAGGTTTGGAAGGAGCCAATCTCTCTTATAGGTTTGACACTGGGATATGTAAGTCAGATTTGCTATTTGCATAGTCTAGGGGCCTAGGAAATTTTATTGTTAATTTGGGGTCGTTTGCTTACACTGCTGCTTCCTTTTGCAAGATAACAACACCAAATAAGTCATTTGTACATAATGTGTCTGGAATAGCATCATCTTTAGATAAAATTCATCTATCTCCTATTGTAATTTTAGATACAAGGTTTCATCGTGATTGGGTGAAGTAGAATGCGTCTGCCTTTGTCATTAAGACTGGGAGCACTACTCAGTGGCAGGCCAACTTAGCTCCAAAAGAAATGGCCATCTCTGACATGAGGAACAGACACCATGTGCAGCCGCTCCTAACATGGAGTACAGACTTATCCTGTATCCCAGGAGCCCTTACAGTATACTATCAGCCGGGCTAGCTGAGCCCAGGGTTTCTAGTGAGCTTGTTACTGCTCCCCCTCCTCTTTTTTCATCCGGACTTGGAACCTGCAAAGGCGGAGTTAGATACAAGGTAATAACACCTAATCCAAATAATTTCATAGTGTGTGACATTTTGGTAACAGCGTTGTTGCCATCATCAGAAAAAAGAATAAATGGTTTATACGATGCTGTTACCGAAACGTCACACCCTATTAAATTATTTGGATTAGGTCTTATTTTCTTGTATCTATAATCTTTAATCCAAATTGTGCTTTATCATATTGTAATTTTGCTCAATAATATGCAAATATTCCATCTGTTCTAGAACATGGTATATATAAGTATGAATTCAAGAATGCATTTCCCCTGAAGAAGGTGACAGGGATTCAATGAAATTTTGGGAAATAAATAACTCAGGTTGATGTTTGATCTATATTATTTTTTTCAAGCCAATTCTCTCAACCATCACTTTAACAGCATTTTGATCCAGAGATTGTGTGGAATACTGTTACATCATTACAAACTCTGCCTTTGCTGGTCCCAAGCCCGGATAAAAAAGGAGGAGGGGGAGCTGTAACAAACCTGCAGCCAGAGGTTAAACCCTTTCAGCAGTCACAAAACCTGCAGCCTACTTACCTAGCTCCCTGAGCACCTTGAACAGTTCAGCAAGGGATTTGCGCTTGCGCTGGGAAATGAAGCCAGAAAAAACCTGGGTCAGCTGGCCTTGCCTACCTTGTAAGGGCTCCTGATCCAGGGGTACAGGATGAGTCTGTACTCCATGTACTCGGCTGTACATGGCGTCTGTTCCTCATGTCAGAGGCGGCCATTTCATATTGGAGCTAAGTCTGTGGCCTGCTACTGAGTAGTGCTCTCAGTCTTAATGAAATAGGGATTCTACTTCACCCAATACTTTACAGGCTTGATACCCTAATATGATAAGTAAAGATAAGAAAGAAGAAGACATCACAAAAATATAAGCTTGGCCTTTGAATCCCTCATTTTTCATTGAAATTTAACATGGATAATTTACCCCAACAAATATCTCCCACTAAGCCCCATACAACCAGAAAGCTGTGTCTGCCCACAGGGTCTGTACTACTCCTACTTCAAGACAGTGGTGGAGGCCCCCAGTCTGCCCGCAGCCCTGACTGCCCTCACCTCCAACAACCTCACAGAGCACCCTGCCGTGATCAACACCCTCCAGCGCTTCACCCTCTACCCTGAGCTGGTGCTGGGAGCTGTGTACCGGGGGCTGAGCAGCCGACTGGACCAGACCTGCTGGATGGTGGAGAGGGGGGAGGAGGACATGGTGGAGAGCTGCGAAGGTTGGTGCAATCATGGAACAGTTGGTGTGGTACCTGGGAGGTGTATCATGTTCTCTATCAACCCTTAGCATTCACTTCCTTCACTCTTCATTTTTACTTATCCCAAGTGTCCTAGGGAGAAGCTATGATTGCCATGGCTCTCTTCTACTCTAAGTACACCATGTGTAGACTGTGGCATAAGACTTCTGTTTGGTTACTTGCACTCACTTGTCGCCAATTCTATCCACCATGAATATCATGGCCTATACCATGTATACTAGAGATAATAATAAAAATTTCAACATTTTCAAATTTTCGACCTTTCTAGAATGGTTACAAGGTTTTCCACTATGTACTAAGTTCCATTGATGAGCTCTACTCATCCCCAGCAGACACCATCAACAAGCTTGGTACCCTGATATGATTGTTGAGCGAAGATAAGAAAGAAGAAGAAGAATATTTCAAGTTTTTTTCTTTCTTTCAAATCCCAACCATATGACTGTAAGAAAACAAGGCCAAATGAAATGACCAAACAGCATTGTTACCATATTCAGACAAAATAGTGAATGAGGAAAATATCACAGCTCTCCTAAATAGTTGGCACTGTTATCTGTTTGACTTTTTCCCTGACTGACTATAATTTAACACAGATGCTTTAATAGGGGAACACCTCTCTAGCATTGAATTAAGGCAAATGTAACACTATCCTGAATTGTGATCAGCAGTGGGGCCTCATGATACCACACCATGTCTTAAACAATATGGAAATGGCCCCACTGTATATATACAGACTTGTTCCACCTGTGGCTTGTTGTGATTGGCCAGGACTGGGAGTTCCCGCCATCTTCTACGTCACCTCAGTCTTCTTCCTCAACGGACTGGTTCCGTCAGCTCTCTTCCTCTACGGGATACTTCTCAGGTACCTTGTGTTCCTCCCATGTCCCTCAACCTCTGGTGAACAACTAGCTCTAGTTATTGGGAGGTGGTGGTTAACTGAATATTGTCATATTATAATTTATATCAACATCCTCATATGTTGTTGTTGTTTCTTATCCCCTTGTGTAAAGAAAATTCCACGAGTTCATGCTCCTCCAGCTGTTTGATGATAAGCAGTGGCCTCTCCCAAAGGTCCTGTTTAGTGCATCTAATGCAAGCCAAAATGTGTTCTGGAGTTGCAGGTGCCAAGCTACATTTTGGGCAAGTGGGGTAGATTTTGTTGGTATTTTCTATCTTCAATGGCTTGAGATGGCCTGTTCTAAATCTTGTCAGTGTGGTGGAAGATGAAGCAGGCATTGATGCCTCCACCAGTTTGATATAGCAGCAAGTTATTGTTCATTCTACTTATCTAGATGTGGTCTTTAGGATTGTCTTTTTAGCTCGAGGAGCATGAATTCATGGAATTCGTGTAATCTTTACACAAGGGGATAAGAAACAACAACAACAACAGGATTGTCTTTCTGTGGAGCTGTATACTCATTGGGAATTTTATACTTTGTGCTCTTCAACACAGGAGACATCTCCTACATAGACTCTCTCATTACACAAAATGGTTCCTATTTTGACATGATGACCTGTTATGTTTACCTCCCCAAGTCCCGTTAACTGTCTCAGCATGGCAGGGCCCAGGACAGGATGTCTTGTACTCCTGGCACACCCTAGACATGAAGGCTGATGTCCTAATAAATCCAGCTAAATGTTAACAGACAAAGTCTACCTTTGTGTGATGTTCCCATCAACAGGAAACATACCCAATTATTCTTTATGGAAATAAGCACCACCACCACCACCAGAAAGGAAGCTGTTTAGCATATATTTTTGTTTACCTTATTTGAAAAAAAATGTGCTGAACAATTTCATATCTTTCATATAGCTAGCTAGTATGAGCCAGGTTTACCTAATGTATTGCTGGACCTGGGAGAAACCCTCTGTGCTGTGGGGAGTCTCAAGAAATGACATTTCACCTGTCAAAATGGATGCAAACATGCTCTAGCCTTCTATTGGCCGTCTCTCTGCAATCACATAGACTTGGATCAACTTCAGAATGTCATCTTGGACTGCTGAAGCCCCAAACTGTGTTTTTAAGAAAGACATTCCAAGTTTGTTAAAACTGAATTTTGGAGTTATCAATGTTCAGAGTCTGAGCAATGGAAGAGATGATCTGGAAGGCTGTAGTTTGTCTTTTTTTTTGGTTGGGATAGTGGACTGGAATCCCTGGAAAATAACCCTCTCTACACCTCAACACTTTATTGCTTCATGTCAGGGTTCTACAAATTCCTCTAGATGTTGGTACAATTTTTGATTATAGATTAGAAATAAAACCAAATCCAAATAAATTAATTGTGTCTTGCGTTTTGATAACAGCATTGTCTGATGAGACAAAATATTATGTCTGATGATGGCAATAATGCTGTTACTGAAACGTCACACACTATTTATTTGGATTTGGTCTTATTTCCTTTAATTCCTCCAGACATTAAATGATCAGTGACAGTTTCCAAAGATCTTGTTTAATACATCCAGCTGGAGGTTCCATCATGTGATTGGTGGAGTGCTGGTTGTTCATTTATCTGAGAGCTGTTTTCTTACATATCTCGCTGCCATTTTCACCCAGTCTTGTCTGGATGGATCTCCCGGGTGGCTGACCTCAGCCAGCTGTGTAACAACAGATGGAAGCTTCCTGTCAAATGACAGCGTAGTGGACACAAACAAGGATTGAACAGCTCACAATAGTAACTTTAAGATAATACGTAAACATCTACTGATTGTTTTGGAATAAATACCAATTAGTAGTTGAGTAATTAGTTGGTATTTATTCCAATAGATGGCGCTGACCATCTGAAACATTCAGTCACATAATAAGATGTTTTCCTAACTTAATTAGCAGCTACACAAGAGAATATTTTATTGTAGGTAGAAATGTGGGTGTACAATGGAAGCTCTCTTGACCACAGCCTAAATAACATGGAGAGGTGGTCTCTCACTGGAGATGGTCAAGTCAGTTTTGATTTTACAAAATCATCCAGTGTTTAGGGAGGTGATTGCTGGTCAGATAGGTTGCTTGTTATAGCACACATTATAGGAAGACAAATGTGGTGATAGACTTACTTAATTCAACAGTTCATTGTTGTAATGATCCCGTGGTCCAGCGGGACTTTCCTGGGAGGAGCTGTGGCCGTGGCAGCCTTCCTGTTCAACCACGGGGAGGCCACCCGGGTCCAGTGGACTCCGCCGCTGCGGGAGAGCTGGGCCTACCCCGTCCTGCTGGCCCAGATGGTGCTGGTGTCCTGTGCGCTCAGGTATACAGCCTCGCTGTGGACTGTGTGTGTGGACTGGCAGCATTACTCCATATATCGAATATAAACAACAACAACTCCATATTTGGGGCTGGGAGTTTCTTGTGTCTTAAATGTCATAGGTGTTCAAGAAGAGATGGATCTTTAACACTTAGGTAAATTGATAAAATACAATTTGGATTATAGATTAGAAACACAAGGTAATAACACCAAATCTAAATAAATAGTGTGTGACATTTCGGTAAAAGCATTGTTACCATGCATTGTTACATTCAGTATTTTTGTCTGAAGATGGTAACAACGCTGTTACCAAAAATGTCACACACTATTTATTTATTTGGGTTTGGTCTTACTACCTTGTACTTAGGTAAATTGTGTATGAAGGCTTGTAGAGTTCCCCATGTACACTATGCTCAGTATGCTGATGTCCAGGTCTCAGAGACAGAACAGAGCTCTCTCCATTGCCATTGGGTTCTTCACTGTGGCCTCCCTCCTCAGTTGGCAGGTAACTACAGCTCAACTACATGTCCTGGCTTCCCAATTTATGAATTATTATTACACTTCAAACATAACACCTTGGAAATGGTCAAACATTTATTGAACTACAGTAGAACATACTCCATTAGAGGACACTCACTCTATAGGACATCTCTCTATAAAGGACAGTTTCATTGTCAAAATTACCATTTTTGCTATTTGGCAGCTTTTTGGTAAGAGGACACCTCTCCCTAAAGACACTTTGACTCTGCAACTTAAAAGTAGAAATGTTGTACAGATTATAGAGAATCCTGGTTTAGAAAATTATATTTAAAAGTAAATGTAGCAGTGCCAAAAAATTATGTTTCTATAAATTACAAAAATATTACAATATTTATATTTTAGAAATAGCTGAAGTTATGTATGTTCACAGTTCAGCCAGTTTCCCCTGGCCACCCAGACCATCTGCCTGGCAGCTCTGTGGGTCCTGGGCCTGGTGCCCTCCCCTGTCTTCAGGAGCCTGTTGCGCACCCTGCTGCTCAGTCTAGGGCTCTCCTACACCCTGCTCTTCCGCAACTCCATGTTGCTGGGCTCGCTCTTCTCAGCCGCCTTGGTGGCCACCTACGTAAGTGGCACTCCTCCGGTTTCCCTCCCTCGATCTCTCACTGCCGGCCGCAGGCTGTGCTGGCTCTGGACCAATGGCAACTCAGCAGGAGGAACCTTGGACCCCTCCCCACCCTGGTGAGTCTTATTTACATATTCCTATCCCTATATATGGAAATAAACAGACCACATGCAAATTTCGTTGTTGTTTTTTTATCCCCTTGTGCATAGATTACAAGAATTCCATGAGTCCATGCTCCTTGAGCACATGCAAATTTGAAATTGTTTCATTATGTTTCATTTTAAATTGCTTCAGTATTTAACCTCTCAAATTCAGCCAACTATTATTCAACACTTTCTCAAATTATTAAAAAAAAAAAAAAACCAGGAACACTACGAGCTGGTTGGGGGTCAAAGAAACTAAACATCTAAACTGGTGTGTTTTCACAAATGTTGATTTTTGTTGTTGGGGTTTTCTGAAATTACAGAAGTTTTACTGTAACTTAGTGTGAGGAACTGAAGGGAACGAGGTGGGAGAGATATAGGAAGGTGATTTATTACTAACAAATGTATTTTTTCCAAATAACTCACCTGTCAATGAGAACAATATGGTGTAAGGACGGTGGTTTATTCCTCCCTGGAGTTACTTTGGCTGGTGGTGTAGGTGATCCGCAGTCTACTCCTGGTGGGTGTCACTCTGGCTGTCCACGGGGCGGTGTCCCACCTGCTGGACCTGAAGGATGATGTAAGGCTGTTGTCCTGTGTCCCTCCACTGGCTGACTGACTGTGGTGACAGACCCACATCTGGAACCTGCTGAGGGCCAAGTTCTCCTCCTTCCGGGACTTCCACACTCTGCTCTACATCTGTGCCGCCGAGTTTGACTTCCTGCCCCTGGAGGTATTTTCCAGGAATCTCTCTCTTAATACCAGCATTCAGAAGCCAGTTTATGTGTTGGTTTGGAGTGTAGGGAAGCCTAGGTTTCTATTCCAGTTACATGAGAGCTCACCCAGCTAATGGTGGAATGTTGCTTTCTGTACCTAGAGAAATATCTAAATGTGATTTTGCCAAATAAGGAAAATGGGTCTTATTTACTTGGTTTTGTCACTGATGAGGCACAATTAAAAGAATAAGAAGAAAAAAAAATCCAATTTAGTAAATTTTATGTTTCAGAAACAGCTTTGTTACCATCTTTAGACAACACTGTTTCTTTTAAATGGTTTCATTAAAAAAGTGGCTATTTAATCTTGTAATTGGTTTTGTAACTTATTTTTGTCTTTTCACTACAATTGTAGCATCACATGTGTTGAGCAGACTGTGGAGCTCCTCTGTAAGACCCTGCTACTGCCCACAGGCCTGGTCATCTGTGGCTACACCCTCTACCAGGTCAGTCTACCTGCTGCCTCACTGGGGAAATATTGTGAATTCCACACCCACTCTCTTTCATCAGGTTCTTCAAATGGATGGAGATTTGAGATTGCAAAATGTTTTCAATGAATAAAATTGGAGATTTTGACTCTCTTTAATATATAACTATGTAATAAACATGGCTGTTTGGTTACTTGCACATACTGGTGGGGTTGGACTGATGCAAGAATTGAAGCAACTTATCCACTCCAACTGGGACAAAATAGATTTCAGATAGGACTGATGATGGCAGCAACATTGCTGTGAAAAATCACAAAAATTTTATTTTTTAAAAATATGTTGGCCTTGCCAGTTTCAAGCTTGAATAATATATTTAAAAAGATGAAAGGTGTTGAAACAAGCTCTCTAAAAAACCTGTGTTTATCTGTCTTGGAGTGCCGGCTGTAAGAGCTGATCCAGGGACACAGTCCAGTCGTACATTTCAGAGGTGGCCACTGGGGCCCTTGTTGTTTCTTGTCCCCTTGTGCACAAACTTTGATTACGCCATGAGTCCTCATGCAATATAGGAGCTAAGTCAGTGGCCTGATACTAAGGAGGAGTTAACAACCACATCTGTAGAGTTCTCTTAATCCCATGATGGTATCCTTAGCTGACTGAGAGGAGAAACCTTATGTTGGATATTGTATGGAGTCTGAGTTGTGCCGTCTGTCTCAATAGTTCTCTACAGACCATTGTGTGGTGTTGCAGATGTACCGGCACTGGAGGAGTAATGCCGCCCTCAACCTCCAGCTGGCTCAGGTCTGTGAGCCACTTGTACTGAGATTACAACACGATTGAAAGTGTAGTAGTACATTATATAATACTGATATATTACAATCCCATCTTGTGTACTTGGGATAAGTTAACCTTTATACCTTCAGGAAGTTTCTCCAAAACCTAGTACAGTAGAACTACCTCTCTGACAACATCTAGTTGCAGAACAAAAGTGTCCTTTAGGGAGAGATGTCCTTTTCCTGGATATTTGATAATTAGTAAAAATGGTAATTTTGTAGATGTGAAAACTGTCCTTTGTAGAGAAGTGTCCTCTCTAGCAGGAGTTTCCTTTCATGTAGGTTCTATTGTTTACAATTGTATACAGTTCCTATTTCAGTTCCTAGGGAAAGGAAATTCTTGAGTGTATGTTTCAAATATGTTACCTTGTAGTTTTCTAACAGTTTTGTCATTAGAAGGTTAGTTGGAAGTCTCTTTTAGAGAGCAGAATGTGTTAGCCATTGTGTAAGGAGCTGTGTGAACCTGGTAAATACTACAAATGACTATTTGAGTTACTTCAACCTTTTATAATAGTTTATTTCAGTGATTTGGTGACCTCTGTCACCTTTATCAAGGAAAACTATTTATTCTATAAGGCTTACTTGTTGCCAACTTATGAATGGACACTAATTGTTAGCAAATACAAGGTAATAAGATCAAATCCAAATTGTGCCTTATCACCAATTGTTAGCAACATTTATCTATTTATTTTTTCCATTCAGATTTCAAGCAATGAGAGTTGTTAAGTCTGTGGTATGTGTGACTCACACGGAATGGTGATGTGCAGGAAGGCTACGCTGTGCTACAGACCCTGGCCTTCCTCCTGATGGCAGTTCTGATCATGAGACTGAAGATGTTGCTGGTGCCGCACCTGTGTGTGTTGGCCAGTCTGGTGGCCGTGGACCGCGGGCGGCTCTCTGCGCTGGCTGTGGGGCTGGTGGCTGTCATGGCGGTGCAGGGCTCCACCAACCTGCGCCACCAGCTCTCCATCATCGGGGAGTACAGGTACTGCCTGCTCACAGATACTGTACTTATTGGGTGGTATAGTCAGACATCTTCAATTCTAACACCCTGTGAGGGATAGTGGAATTACACGGTTAGTTATTCTGTAGATATGTAAATAAACCGTCAGCTTCCCTAAAATGGCATTAAATGACTGAATGACCATTCTGAACTAAACTTTGTTTTGATTCATTTGTTTATTTATTTTTACCTATCTGAGATTAGGTACAATTTGGATTATATATTAGAAACACAAGGTAATAAGACAAAATCCAAACAAATAAATAGTGTGTGACATTTCAGTAACAGCGTTGTTTCAGAAACGTCACACGCTATTTATTTATATGGATTTGGTCTTATTACCTTGTGTTTCTATATAATTTTACCTCTCTGTAATGGAAAACACCAAGTTGCAGAGCCAAAGTGTCCTTTAGAGAGAGGTGTCCTCTTACTGGAGTGTTGTTAAATACTAAAAATGATCATTTTGACATTGAAAAAAATGTTCTTTGTAGACAGGTGTCCTCTAGTAACCTATTGTATTTCCAAAAACCTCAAGTAAAAATATGAATAATCAAATTAATATGACTAAAATATATATTTCCCTCTTTCGCCTTTATAACTTTGATACAGCTCTCTATATATTTACCATGGTTGTAATCACAGCTAGGTGGTGTAAGTCAATGTTGGTTGTTGTAGCAACCTGCCCCAGGAGGAACTGCTCACCTGGATTGACACCAACACACCGAGGGACGCAGTGTTTGCCGGCAGCATGCCCACCATGGCCTCTGTGCTGCTCTCCACCCGCCGCCCCGTGGTCATCCACCCACATTATGAGCACTATGAACTGAGGTCGGGTTTTCTCACGACACTGTGGTACATAGATTCAATCAGAATGTAAACAAAACTTTATTGTTTTTATGTGTCTCTCTCTAGAACTCTTCCTGCCTCACTTTCTAATTTTTGCATCAATGGAAGCATCTCAATTTGCCCAGTTAAAAGCCAATATGCAGCTATGTTCCAGCAATGACTGGTCCTATTGCTGTGCAGGGAGCGGGTCAAAAGTCTCTACGCCCTCTACAGCCGTAAACCCATCTCTCACATCTACCCCACCCTCAGGAAACTCTCTGTGGACTACGTCATTGTTGAGAAAACCATGTGCTTCTCTACTCACAGGTCAGTGGTCTAACCCCCCTCTATTTACATACAACACCAGCCAACTCTAATGGGACTGAACCTGGGGTTCATTATAGCCATAGTTCACTGTGTTGTAAAATAATAATGGGGGGATTATATCAGGTCTGTTACAAGGTAGGGTTTTACTGTACTTAGTTACATATCTCTCCACTTGATTTACAACACATGTTCATCCTGACTTTATAATTTAATGATAAGGTACAATTTGGATTATAGATTATAAACACAAGGTAATAAGACCAAATCCAAATATATAAATTGTGCGTCAGCAAAGAAATAGTTCAGTACTTTTGTCTGAAGATAGTAACAACGCTGTTACCGAAACATCACACACTATTTATTTATTTGGATTTGGTCTTATTACCTTGTGTTTATCTTCTTCTTCTTCTTTCTTATCTCCACCCAATCATATTAAGGTATCAAGCTTGTAAAGCTTGAGACTTTTGAAATGGTTGCAAGGTTTTCCCACTATGTACTAAGTGCAATTCTCAGCCTGCAACCCCAAGACATATTATTGACTGTATTGACTCATCCATTGATGAGCTCTACTCTTCCCCGGCAGACACCATCAAAAATCTCAAGCTTTACAAGCTTGATACCTTAGTGTGATTGAGTGGAGATAAGAAAGAAGAAGAAGACTTTTGATGGTGTCTGCCGGGGAAGAGTAAAGCTCATCAATGGATGAGTCAATACAGTCAATAATATGTCTTGGGGTTGCAGGTTGACACTTAGTACATAGTGGGAAAACCCTGCAACCATTCTGGAAAGTAATTGTCCGTAGATGACCAGACTTAAGTCTGGAAATCAAAGGCTGTTGTTCTCTTGGGAGGGCAGAACTGATGCTGTTTATAATTTAATAAAATCAACAAGAGAGATCCAGGGTTAAGTTTCTTTTACTATATCTCTAGCTTTCAGGCTAACATTTCCTTCAACAGGACAACTTCCAGCTAACTGTACACTGTGTATTATATTAAAATATCTCTTCATACAGTCAACATGCCTTGATTGGGCTACCAGATGGATTGGCACCTCCAATTGTGTATTGAATCTCGCTGATTTTGTCAAAAAATTATATCAGGGCTATTAATAATCATGAGGCTTATTCTCTCCAGCAAGTCACAATTGGTGCAATGGAGCAAACCATTTTTCCATTTGTAAAATAACATCTTGTAAGCAAACCTTGTTGATAGCAGAGTGCCATCTATTGGAATAAATACCAACTGAACGTTGATTTAAAAAAGGTTCTCTCTGTAAATTGGCCAAGTTCTTCTTTATGAAGATTATCCAAGATTGTAGTTTACAGGTCATGGTGGGTTACAAATAGCTTGTTCTGATGCCTGCACTGGTAGAATACACTTGGAAGGTGCCAGTTTTCTATTATTTAACATTAGGTATTTTGTAAAACGAAAATTAAAATTATACCGCGAATGTTTCTTTTAAAAATCGAAATTTATTTTCAAAGAGAAATAGCGACATTTCTAACTTTGAGGATGAGGTATGGAAAGGTGAAACATGAAGAGTAATGAAGAACGGAAATTTTTTTTATTTTTCCGTTCTTCATTACTCTTCATGTTTCACCTTTCCATACCTCATCCTCAAAGTTAGAAATGTCGCTATTTCTCTTTGAAAATAAATTTCGATTTTTAAAAGAAACATTCGCGGTATAATTTTAATTTTCGTTTTACAATCATCAGCCGCGTTATATTGTATTTTATTAGGTATTTTATTTAGATTGGTTGAGTAGGGTCACACTACATACACACCACCCTGTCTCACCCTTGGCATTCTTGCCTCTCCCTTGACATTCCTGCCTTTTCCTTGACATTCCTGCCTCTCCCTTGACATTCGTGCCTCTCCCTTGACAGTCCTGCCTCTCTCTCGACAGTCCTGCCTCTCCCTTGACATTCCTGCCTCTCCCTTGACATTCCTGCCTTTTCCTTGACATTCCTACCTTTCCCTTGACATTCCTGCCTCTCCCTTGGCATTCCTGCCTCTCCCTTGACATTCTTGTCTCTCCCTTGGCATTCCTACCTTTCCCTCGCCATTCCCTTTGCTCCTACTGCTAAATGCCTGGTTCATCAGTGGTATTTCTCACCAAGATGACAAATATAGTTTACCTACAGCCTCATATAAGAGCTGTCTAAACATGGTCTCAGGTGGCCTCTAATCCCAGCTTGGGTAAAGTTATATTTCCATCTTGTTAAAGCATTCATCCTGAAGGCTCATAACAGATTTTATTGGACTGTTCACTGTCAAGATAAGACTGGGCACCAGTGTGGTTGTATATCCAAATGTGGTGATGTCTTATATCCAAATGGTTAATCAATTCTTGGTTCCACTTTGTTTGATGTCCATCTCTGCCATGGGTCCAGGCATGCAGGCTGCAGCATGGCGGAGATCTGGGACATGGAAGACCCTGCCAACAGCCGCAGGGAGTCTCTCTGTCAGCAGCTGCTGTCTGACAAACCCTACCTCCGGCTGGTCCGCACATTCGATAACCCTCTCTACCGGGTCTTCCACTTCACTGACAATAGGCCTTGATTCCTTTTGTAAAACATGCTACTTGTATAGGTTGGAATCTCTTGAACTTGCTTCGTTGATCAGCTCAGCAATAATCTGTGTCCCTCTGCTAGCAATTCCATGTCAGGACAACTCATCAGTTTTATCAACATTATCCCAATAAGTATTTACACTTGACTCATTGTATAGAATACCATAGTTGTAGGTTGGATGAATTCAAGTCTTCATCAACCTTTTTTATAAACATTTATTGTCTTTTTGACACCAACCCACAGTCGCTTTTTTAAAAAAAAAAAGGTGGAAAGCTTATTAGTAAAGTCTTTTACAATAGATGTGACAATCTCCTGGATATAGATTAAAATAATAACAACAGGGTTCTGGAGATGTGATTCTTTACATTTTAAAGTACATTCTCATGCTTTCGGGCATTTCTCCACTTCTACAGAAGTGTGGAGAGACTTCCTTCCAGCCTGCTGGGATGACAGACCACGGCAAACATACAAGCAGGGCCATGAAATAGGAGATGACCACCACTGTGCGGCAGATCAGCGGAATGTTGTCCTTTTTGTCTTCCTCTAAAAATGTAGCTAATAAGTAACACCAATAAAACTTTGAAATACTTTCTGGGCCATCGCTGGAATAATAAATCGACACATCACAGAAGTACAAAACAAATTATTTTTTGTTTTGTACTTCTGTAGAAGGGTGGAAGAGAACTTACTAATAAAATGAAAAGAAACACATCTCCCTGTTGTATTATTTTAACAGTTTTGTCTTTTGATAAGACAGTGGGTCTCCCAACAACCTAAGTACAATAAAGGTTGATGAACTTGAATAAACAAAATGATTGAGTTTATAGAACCCTGTTACCTGGGTCTAGGAGCAGCTTCTAAGTCATGTGGTCTTACTTCAATGTTGCTGCCAACCTCTGTGTACCCAAGATTGCTCACTTCATGATGATGCTAGAATCTAATATATCTCTCTATGTAAAAAATACTGCCAAACTGTGTGAAAGTGTACTGGGATCAGGTGGGTAAATTAAGTAAAAAAACATCTCCTGATTGTTAGCTGATTCCAACAGATGGTAGAAGCTTTTAGTTGCAGGAGATGTCCTTTCTCTTAACTTTCTCTCATTTAACCTTTTTTTTTCTTTCTTCTCTTTAAAAAAAAAATGATAATTTGAAAAGGAAAAAAAGAATTCAAAGATTAGAAAAGAAGTAAAGGTTCAAATTAGAGTCAAAGTAAAGAGTTATTGTATATACAGCACTGTAGTCTCAAAGCCTTGAGGAACATGGGCTGTTGTAGTTTGTATAATATTTGTACAAGGGGATTAGAGGCAGTTTCAGAGCCTGATGGAGACCATCTCACAGTCTTCTCTTCTTTCTTATCTCCACTCAACAATCATATTAGGGTGTCAAGCTTGTTGATGGTGTCTGTCGGGGATGAGCCATCTCACAGTACTGGTGTACAACAAGGTCCATAACTCCTTTGCTAGGTACAACAACTCTCATTCCATCCATGTCTGGGGATGTCAGCTGAGCTTTAACATGGGACCAACATGTTGTTATAGCCATGGTTGAAAACCTGGGACCTTATATATATAAGATGTACAACTTACTGTTATAACAAGGTTATAGTCTATAAGGTACAATTTGGATTAGAAATAAAGGTAATAAACCCAAATCTGAATAAATAGTGTGTGACGTTTCAGCGTTGTTACTATCATTCATTACTTTGACTGATAATAACAACAACGCTGTTACCAAAATATCACACACTATTTATTTATTTATTTGGATTTGGTCTTATTACCTTGTTGTTTAACTGTATAGTTTAAATCTTCTGACCACACATCATTAAAAAATAAAGTTATCAGCATTCCATAGTGGTATTCCTGCAGTTCCATTTCAGTTCCCTGAGGGATCAACTTTGAAACAACAATAGCTCAACAATCACTGGAACTCTATCACCTCTGTGTTTTCCCACTTGACTGCCTCTAGACCAGTGTGTATTGACATTGTGTGTGTGTATGTGTGTATTGACAAATGTTAATAAAATTGTTCCAAATCTATCTCCTTGTGTGATGTTGTAACACTGCTTTAACATGTGCATGTGATGTACTTCTAACACATCGTGATTAGCATGGACTGATAAAGCACAATTTGGATTTTAGATTATAAATACAAGGTAAAAAGACCAAATCCAAATAAATAAATAGTGTGTGATGTTTTGGTAACAATGTGGGTACCAAAACGTCATACACTAATTATTTATTTAGATTTGGTCTTATTACCTTGTGTTTATTATCATGGCCTGTAACCCCATAGTTTTAAAGAGGACTTCCATAAGTTTCAGAGTTCTGTCATCCCAGCTATCACATTGTGGTAAGTTCAACAACATACTGGGATTTCACACACAGGATTATCACAATAATTAGGAAATTAATAATATTGCCACGTGGAAAATTAGTGAAGACCAACTTTGGGATGAGACAGCAATTTATTTCAGACAAGAACAAACTATGAAGGATAAACAAAAGATAAGGAATGAGGGAAGTTTACAGAGTAGTAAAATATAAAAAACGATACTCTGTTAATACTAAGTGTAAAATAATATATACTTCGCTACAATATTCATGGATTTGGTTACTCTTAGTTTTATTTCAAATTCACCGTTTATTAGCATACTGTAAGAACTGGTATTAAAGCCACCATAGTTACATAGGAGGACCCTGTGTAATAAAAAGCATTTCCTGACTGCTCACATGAGAGTTTTAGAAGCCAGACTGCCATCTAGTGGAACAAAATTCAACTAAACATTGTTTTAGCCTGTTCCCATGATATTTGGCCAACTCTTTTTCTTGATAAATCAAGAAAACCCAACTATGAATGCATTTCAGGCTGTTATATCAGCTTGGTTCCAGCTGTACCTCAATGACCAAAAATTTTGGTCCTAGAGGTTTCCTGAGAAATCAAGAAATGGGTATTTAAGACTAAATTTGCCTAAATATGTTCTTCATGTGAAAAATAAAAAAATAAAAATAGTCAGGTGTTGATATTAAAAATGGTGGTGGTGGTGTCTTGTCCATGGAGCAGATCAGATCGGTCCGTGCACCCTGATCACGATACCCAACAAAGGTGCCTTGTTCGTAGCCAGATAACACAGTTCCTATATGGCTACACCACCCCAGTGTCTCGGACAGACCTGTCACTCCAATAGGTTTTTTTACTTCACCTGATATACATAAGTTTTATAAATAAACATTTTATTGGTTCATTGGTGAAAATGAGAAAATAATAAGATACAATATGGGGATTATAGATTAGAAATCTTAAGTAGTTCTTGTTTCCCTATGTGGAAAATAAACACACACTTTAAAAAAAATTAATTATGCATTAAAAAATAATTATTTAACTATACATGGCCTTTTAAAAAAATAACTATTAAGAGTTTGTTTTGGACAGCAAAATAATCTTTGTACAATTTATCTTCTGCATATACACTCATGGACAGAAGTGGAAAGTCTTTGATGTCGCTGGTCATCTATTTTTTTTTTTTAAGGAGACAGAGGTTATTTACACTAGGCTATCCCATATGTCTTCAATAAAGGTCACTGTAATATCTTTCAGAGTTATTGTCCCGATATATACATGCTAAAAGATACAACTTCCTTAAGTTTTGTCCATGAGTGTATTTTGAATGATGCCTTAATCTAATGACTGACTTGTCAGTATTTTTTGGGCGGCAAATTTAGAACATTTAACAATTAAGTACCGTTGGACTTTAAGTATCACCTTATGATAAGGTACAATTTAGATTATAGACTATGAACACAAGGTAATAAGACCAAATCCAAATAAATAGTGTGTGGCATTCTGTAACAGCGTTGTTACCATTCATACCATTCAGTACCTTTATCTGATGATGGTAACAACGCTGTCACTGAAACATCGCACACTATTTGGATTTGATCTTATTACCTTATGTTTCTAATTTACTTTTCTTTTTGTACATTTCACTTTCAATCAAATTGAATCTTTCCTTAGGCCAATAATCCATGTAATAGCCCAGTGTCTTCCCTTCCACAGAGTTCCTAACCACTTTCACTCCAGTGAAAGTTCCAAATTTTATGTTGAATCATTTTTTTAACTTTAAAAATATTTTAAGCAGGAAGCCGTTCGACAGCAGCAAGTCGACCTGCAGCGTCCCTCAACAAACCAAAAGGTCAATCAGGTGATGTTCAACTCGAAGAAACAATCACCGAAACAACAACAGCAGCCTTCGAGGAAGAAGGAGAAGTCAGCCAAAACAAGATCACGATGTCCAAAGTGCGGAGGTTTCACCCACAGGGAAGGACAGGCTTGCCGTGCTGAAGGACAGAAATGTAACCAGTGTTCAAAAGCAGGCCATTTTGCAAATTGCTGCCCAGATAAGCAGGCGAAGACTGCGGAAGTCAAAGCTGTTTCTGATCTTAATGAAGAAATTGGTTTTCTCCTGGAGGTCTCAGCTGTGGGGGATTCATCTAATCTCGATAATGATGAAGACGAGTGCAGGAGGCGATGGACAGCAGAAATCCAAGTGAACGGGAAAAAGGTGAAGTTCAAGCTCGACTCCCAGGCGGATGTTACATGTGTTCCTCTGTGTCTCTTCAAGAAGATAATGGGACAGCAACGACTAGTGAAAAGTGATATCAACATTAGAGCTGCTGAATTCTCCGAACTTCAGACTGTGGGTATGTTTATATCAACGCTGCGAAATGGCAATTATGAAATCAAGGAGAAGATTTATGTCATTCGTCGTTTGAGTGAACCTCTTCTGAGTCGCCGGGCATGTGAGCTCTTGAACCTGGCGAGGCGAATTGAAGTGGTTGCGACGAGAATCAACCCGATCAAGGACGAGATGTTGACGAAGATTTTTGAAGCTCAACAGGAAGATACGACCCTGAAAGCAGTAGTCAACTACCTTGAGCAAGGCTGGCCAGATAAGAAGAAGATGTCACCGGCTCTGCTCTCTTATTGGCATGTCAAGGATGAACTCGGGTTTCAAAATGGACTACTGATGCGTAGCTGTCGTCTTGTTATTCCAGCAAGTATGAAACTGGAGATCCTAGATAAGTTGCACGCTGGGCACTTCGGGATTACAAAAACAAGACTTCGCGCACGTGAGACGGTATGGTGGCCTGGAATTTCGGAAGAGATCGCGGAAACGGTCAGAAAGTGCAGTGTCTGTATCCAGGAAGCCGTCTCAAAACATGAACCTTTGATACCAACCAACTTTCCTACACGACCGTGGCAAAAGATTGGAATGGATTTGTTCAAGTGAGAGAATAAGTGGTATCTAGTCGTCATTGACTATTATTCTCGATTTCCTGAAGTGGTTCAGCTGGATCGGCTCACAGCCAGTGTGGTGGTGCGCAGTTGCAAATCCATATTTGCCCGACATGGAGTACCAGAAACTGTTGTAAGCGATAATGGGACGCAATTTGGAGCTGCTCGTGAATTTGCAAATTTCGCAAGGCAGTACGGATTCACACATGTCACTTCAAGTCCTCGATTCCCGCAGAGCAATGGGATGGCAGAAGCAGGTGTGAAAATTGCTAAGTTGATCCTCAAGAAAAATCAAGACCCATCGCTTGGACTCCTGGAGTATCGATCGACCCCTTTGGAGAACGGTTACAGCCCTGCTGAGCTTCTAATGGGACGTAAACTCCGAACGACCTTGCCAATTGCACCAGAGAATCTTAATCTAAAGTTGGTGGACTCTCAGACCCTGAAAAGAAAGGAGGGGAGAAGGAGAAAGAATATGAAATCCAGATATGATCGACGCTGCGGAGCTACGGACATGGAGGAGCTATCCGAAGGTGACACGGTTTGGATTACAGATATGCGAACCTGGGGGATTGTAAAGCAGAAAGCATCGACACCAAGGTCATATATGGTTGATACTCCAGTTGGGACTTTACGTCGAAACAGGTTCCATCTACGAAAAGGATATGCAGTGCAATATCCAGCCGACCCATCGACGCCGACCTTTTCGGGGGAGGAACTGGTTGAAGATGAAAAGACCCCAGTTGTGGATTATCCCTCTAACGACTCAGAAGACGGCCAGATAAGAACCCGGAGTGGACGAATTGTTAAACCTGTGGATCGCCTTCATTATTAATTATATTATGCATTTAAAGTTTGTAATGTATATATATATATTTCAAGTCTTAAAAAGGGGGATGTGCTGAGAACATGGACGAGAACATCTACGTATGTTTCCCCACGTGACGCAGCGGAGCATGACCTCGGCTGCACGGGTGAGTCAGTTGTTGTTTGGCTCTCTGTTAGATGGACATTAAAACAGAAACACTTTGAGCTCACCTTTGCTAAGTTTTTAACAAAATAATTTTTCTCTAAATAACATCCCTGATATTGGAAGCATTTTAGATTGCATATTGGCAAACCATTTCTTTGGTCTTCTTTTTCACTTATCCCCACTCAACAATCTTATTAGGTTTGGGAAAAATAAAGTTACATCAACTGAATATTTAGTTAATTCCTGATGTTTCAGTGACTCCCTGTCACTCTCCTCTAAAATATGTCGGGAATTAAGTAACCAATTGGCTGATGTAGCTATATTTTTCCAAACCAATTTCCAACCAACAAATGATATTCAAAAATCATATCAGGGTGTCAAGCCTGTAGAGCTTGATATGATGTTTGCTGGGAATGAGTAGAACATGGTAGGGCCTACTTTAGGCCAAAATATTCTTTAATTGTTGCCGTCTATTTGAACCTTTGCATAGAGAGATTGAGGCATTATATTTCAATGTATTTTTACAAAGGAAGAGGTACCTTCTTTGCATATTTACAAGAGTGATATGGTATTATTTGGATTATATATTAGAACTACAAGATAATAAGACCAAATAAATAAATAGTGTGTGATATTTCAGTAACCATCTTCATTCCACATACCACATTTGGTACTTTTGTACAACGCTGTTACCGAAATGTCACACACTATTTATTTATTTGGATTTAGTCTTATTACCTTGTGTTTATACAATAAATTGTGGATTTCCACAATTCCAACAATCCACTTTGTGGATTTCTGAGACCTGAGAGTTTCTAAATAGTAAAAATGGAAATTTTGGTGATGAAAACTGACCTTTGTAGAGGTGTCCTCTTACCGGAGATGTGTTCTACTGTATTTACATAGAGTTGAACCTCATCATCACTTGGGCCCAAGATGTTGTTAGAACTCTAGGTCAAACACACACAAATAAAACTTGGAAGTTTATAATCCAATTTCTCTTATAAAGGAGACTGTTATAATGGGGTTGTACTGTGTAGATATATGTGATGGCATTCCTCAACCACTCAGAATTCTAGGTAACAAAGCCTCACTGTTCAGAATACATCTAAATGTTGATTTAGGTTAATTCTACAATAATGGCCAGCCATTTTAAACAAAAATTATATCAATAAAAGCTCACTTTGTATGAATTTTGAGCTGCTGTGTCTTAACATTGTGGTGTAGGCTTAATGACCCACCATATGGTATTCAAAGACTCTTCCTGAAAAATCAAGAAATGTTTTCACGGTCAAATAGGAGGGAGTACACTGTGTGGGAAGATGGAAGGCAGTAGAAATGAATTCATACTCTATCTGCTCATTGGAACAAGCCATCATTTTTTACTGTCTGACTTCTTTCTCACCTTTTTACATACCTACAATCAACTTTCTATATTTGTAACTTCCCATTAATATAACACTTTCTTATTTATTACTTCCACAAGGTAATAAGACCAAATAAATAAATGATGTGCGACAGTTTTGGTAACAACACTGTTACTCCAAATTGTGCCTTTTTAAAATCATTATTAATTACTTTATTTAAAAGGTTGTCTCCAGTAAATATCCTCCAAACTAGGGTGCCATGATGTCAAAATGTAGCTTCCTTATTGGCTCTCTAGTCTATGGTGTTTTACAGAGGTAAAAAGGGCCGATATGTAAAGTAGTAGGGTATCAGCCGGTTGTTTACATTCCATCTGATAAAACGGCCTGCTCCCATCAAGTAGATTGTAGAATCTCCATTTACTCAGTTCTTATTAATTGGGACAAAGCATGTAGTCCTAAATTACATATTTGTACTTGAAATATTGATGCAAATAATATTATAATTGAGTTAAATAGATTTTAAATATTTGCAGAGTTTCTTTATTATTTACATATAAAATTACATATTGTCCCAATTATCAGTAGTTTTCAAGAACATTTACTCTTCAGGAGATTTTCTATTGACCATACTGGAGGAAGGATACATCTTGAATGGAGAGGTTGATCCCATGGAAGGTTCCAATTCTATTAGAATGGAGGTTTCTCTGGATGAAGAGGCAGAAGTTCCAAGATAACTCCCATATAAGAGATGTCTTTACTACCTGATGTCCTCCCAATTGATGACAGTTCACCATTCAAGAATGTGTCTGCAATTAGGCAACTTATCCTATTTATCTAATTTACATATTTCAATTGTGATAAGCTATATTCAAGTAAATACTAATTTCTATTCATGATATAATTGTGAAAAACTTTTAAAATTACAAAATATTTACTCACAATAAAAATAAAAAGAAACTCATTGTGAGGAAATATTTAGTAATTTTAAAAATACTAATTTAAATAGTTCAGCCGTGTGTTCTGAGGTTTATTCAAAACAAGATGTGCTAACATGAACACAATCTTTAACCACAAGGTCTTCTTCTTCTTTCTTATCTCCACCCAATCATATTAGGGTATAAAGCTTGTAGAGTTTGAAACTTGACAACCATCATGACTGGGTGAAGTAGAATGTGTCTGCCTTCATCATTAATACTGGGAAAATTACTCAGTGGCAGGCCGACTTAGCTCAAAAAGAAATGGCCCCCTCTGACATGAGGAACAGACACCATGTGCAGTCGCTCCTAACATGGAGTACAAACGCTGCTCATCCTGTATCCCTGGATCGGGAGCCCTTACAGGGTACTATCAGCCGGGCCAGCTGAGCCCAGGTTTTTTACCGAGCTTGTTATTGCTCCCCCTCCTCCTTTTTCATCCGGGCTTGGGACCGGCAAAGGCAGAGTTAACACAAGGTAATAAGACCAAATACAAATAAATAGTGTGTGACATTTCTGTAACAGCATTGTTACCATCTTCAGACAAAAGTGCTAACAACGCTGTTACAGAAACGTCGCACTATTTATTTATTTGGATTTGGTCTAATTACCTTGTGTTTATAATCTATAATCCAAATTGTGTCTTAAAAATCAGTCTTTATCACATTAACTCAACTTTTGTTAAAACCGAGTTATAACAAGGTTCCATTGTAATTTATATATGAGATTCCATTCAATACTTTTGTCTGAAAACACACGGTGACCAAATATAAATAAATAAATAGTGTGTGACGTTTTGGTAACAGCACTGTTACCATCAGACAAAAGTAATAAATCTATACCAAATCTGTTGATGGCAACAACATTGTTACTGAAACATCACACACTATTTATTTATTTGGATTTGGTCATATTACCTTGTTTTTATAATCTATAATCCAAATTGTGCAGAATCATTTTTGTCTGAAGCCATTACAGAAATGTCACCTCAAATTGATTTGACCTCAAATTTGATCTTGTTTCCTGTTGAGTGTTCCTGTTTATTTCCAAAATGAAGTATATCCCAAGTGTGTAGTATCTTACATTTTTTATAAATAAAATTATATTTTTGACATAAACATTATATAGATGAGTCAAATGAAAGTTAAACCACCAGAGAGAGTGGTGTATTAAAGTTAATATCTCTAGCTTTGTGTGTTGGGATTAAAGAAACCCTTCTACAGGGGAGACAGCTAGAGATGTAAATATCCTCTTAAACTCATTCCAGGATTGTTTCAATTTATTTAAAATCATATATAAAGTATTAATTTATTTAATTTATAAACACCATCAAAATACATTATTGACTCATCCATTGATGAGCTCTACTCTTCCCCGGCAGACACCATCAAAAGTCTCAAGCTTTACAAGCTTGATACCCTAATATGATTGAGTGGAGATAAGAAAGAAGATTTATATACACTCATGGACAAAAGTCTTTGATGTCACCAGTCATCTATTTTTTTTTAAAAGAAAATAGAGGTTGTTCACACTTGGTTATCTTGTGTGTCTTCAATAAGGGTCACTGTAATATCTTTCAGAGTTATTGTCCCGATATACATGGTACAACTTCCTTAAGTTTTGTCCATGAGTGTAAATGGCTTGCCTGCAATTTTTTTTAATGTATTTTATTGGGAGATTTCTTGCCCTTTCTCTCAACCTGTGTATAGTTGAAACTGAAGATATTTTAACTACTGGTTGAGAGAAAAAGCAACACATTGAAAGCTCCCAAAAAAAAAAAATTGTTCTAAAATCATTAATATAACTTACTCAACAAATAAAGCTACAAGACCAAAACCAAATAAATAAACAGTGTGTGAAATTTGGGTAACAACATTGTTAGGGAACACATCACACATTATTTATTTGGTCTTATTATACCTTGTATTTCTAATCTATAATCTAAATTGTACCTTATCATTTATCAACAATTGGAAGGTATAATTTGAATTATAGATTAGAAACTATGGAAACATCATATCACACACTATTTATTTATTTTGATTTGGTGTTATTACCCAGTGTTTCTAACTTTATCAATAGTTTATTTCTGGCACAATTGTCAAAATAATAAACCATTTTTCTATTTGAAAAGAGAACCATTTATTCTTTTAGTCTTCATCTCCACAGACTTGCTGAAAACCTTGGAATTTCCATCAACACCAGCTTTATATATAGACCTGGTACATTGAACTCCCCCAGTTTTATTGGTCTAATCTTGGTACAAATAAATAAATTGCTGCGAGATTTAAAAATACAGTAAAACTTCCATGAAATGACACCTCTCTACAAAGGACAGCTTTCATTGTCAAAATTACCATTTTTACTATGCAACAACTCTCCAGTAAGAGGACACCTCTCCATAAAGGACACTTTGGCTCTGCAACTAAGTGTCCTTTACAGAGAGGTTTTACTGTATATACATTTTTTTTGGGGGAGCTTTTGGCTTCGCCTTTTCACAACCTTTAGATAATATAAAAATTTTATATGAAGTTTTAGAAAGGGTAATATACCCGAAAGCTATCAATAAATATATCTTTTTTTTTTTATATCTTTGTATTTTATTATAATTTTGTGTCAACATAGAATATACCCCACACTTGGCACAGACAATCCAAATTGTGCCTTATCATTGGGGACATTATCTTCCCTGAGGAACAAAATTGATCCCTGAAGAATATAAAACACATTGGCAAATAAAGGAAAATTATTTCAATCTGAACCAAAATATGCCCCATTTTATAAATAAAATGTATTATTTTCAATGGGAATTTACCAACCCAGTTATTCTACTTCCAATTGACTGTGTAACCATACCTACCTCTCCTTGTTACAGAAGCCAAGCTGGGAGGGTAGACACAACCTGCATTTTACAATTTGGTCCAATTTATATTGTAGATGAAACTGCAGACATCTACTTGATACTGTTGCAAATTCAATGATAAGGTACAATTTGGATTATAGATTAGAACCACAAGGTAATACATTTATTTGGGTTTGATCTTATTGTGGTGCAAATTCATTGTTAAATTGTGCCTCTTCTCTCCATTCAATTTATTTACATATTAGATCCCCCTTTTTACATATTATATTTTGAGGTATAAAGTTTTTATTTATTTATTATTATTTAGTGCATCATTCAATATTGGTGTTGTTAATATATAGATGGTAACAGTTGTTAGTTTAAAAAAATCATCAAACAACCAAAATAGATGTTTAAAAAAAAGTGAACCAACAGCCTTATATAGGGCAGTATAAAATTAATTCAAAATTGAATATCTAATAGAGTTTATTATAGAATTTTGATTGTATATAGTGGTTCATGTTGGGGCTAAAGGTCAAAGATCACCAACCTCTTACTTAACTCTCAAAAATGTTGAAATGTTCCAAGTATGCAAACCAACCTCTTAGGACAGCTTTATTGAGCAAAAAACACCGGTTGAACACACAACAGAGATACAATTAAATGCCATGCGCTTTTTGACAAGTAAGCTTCGGAAACATTGAAAATCATTTTTCAATGGGACCTCCCTTTGCCACCCAGTCTTGGAAGCTGCCATGGTAGACACGGGCATTTGAAAATTGGTTGCCCACTTTCTGGAGAGTGTTGTAGGCTTGGGTTGCTCGTTTTCCAGATCGGCATGTGAACACCAAGTTAGCATCATGGGCATCGGGGTATGGGATTCCAAACTTCTGCTCAAATTTCTCTTCTGGCATTTTAAATGCCCCCTCCACATCGGCCAATGGAATGTTTACAGATCCGACAATTTTGCCATCTTCCTTCAGCTCATTCGGTTGACGAACATCGATTAAATGGACGTTATCATTTTCCAGTAGAGTCTTTAGCTCGGCAAACTCGATGTAACTCGGTTTGGCCTGGGTCGACATCAGCACGGCACTCTTGTCCAGCAGCTTCATGTTGCATCTGCTCACTGCATGTTTAAACAAAGTAGAGGTTATGATGGTGGCTGTAAACATTTCAAACAAGAACCAGGCACCCCACTCGCCTTCCCTGATTAAAATAATGTTTAGCTTTAAAAAAGTAAACATGTAACCAGTCAAAATGTAATTTTAACAAGTGCTAGAAGATCCTTTCATTTCAATCGATAATTTGAAAGGAGCGTCTTTTACTTTATTTTCTCATTTTATTTATTTATTTATTTTTAAAATATAAATTTATCGGTATATTAAAGGTAAAATATTAGCAAAAAGCATTTTTTGATTAAAAAAGAATTTACATAAGGAACGCGCTAAACTGAACTTTATAAATAAAACTATAAATCCTTTTTACTACTGCAATTTTTTCACGTTAAGATTAATGCATATCTTTACTATATCTCTATAAAAAATACTATTAATTATTATTAAATAAAATTTTGAATATTCAAGTTCTATATTAAGCATTTTCATTTTCTTTTAAACGGGGCTACATATGAAATAAATTAATGGTGTATGTGTGTCTAAATAAATATTAATTTTTAAATGTTTTTTTTACACAAATTTGTAAAGTGTGTATGCCCTTTTAAAACAATGGTTCATTTATTTTAAAAATATTTCAATACTCTGTGATCGCGTGAAAACGGTAGAATAATGAAGCGAAATAGAACCTTGCTCCACTTGTTTTAGTCTTTTATGAGCGAAGTTTCACCTAGATTCTATAATTGTGCCGAAACTAAAAAAAAAAAAAAAGGATAACCATGTTCAAAACTTTGATTCAGTGATGTAAATAAAATATTAAAAATGGATTATGGCAATTTGGATTGTGTTAGGTATTAAAAGAAACCTGATCAATTGATAAAGCTGCCAAATTTATTCCTTTCTTAAATTTTTGATTGTAGAATGATATAGAAACGTGAATTTTTAAATCTGTTGACACTGATTTCTTTAGAGTCCATAGTTACTATGTCATTTCCATAACCAGGACCTGAGTTTTTGAACCACCTTTGAAACACTTTCTTAAAGTATTCATTGAATTTGTCTAAGTGATGGAGAGGATTCAAATTTTTCAGTTACCCACAACGTTTGTGTCTTCAACTAAACAGTAAAAAAAAAAAAAAAATGTTCCCATGAGATTTCCATCCTCCTTGAGCTTGTTTTAGGACACCTTTGCCTTACCATTGGAAGATGTACTTCACTAGCCAAGTTATTTACCAGAAACTTTACTAGGGGTGGGAACTTTAGAATGCTAATTATAGATCTCACTTCTCCATTACAGAATCATTAAAGGCTTCCACCTTTACTACAACACTTCTTAAGTCATTTTACAGAGTAAGATGAGTTTTTTTTTATTATCCCATTGTATAGTTATATAAGTTCATGGAATAAAATTTTTCAACCTTGGTAGGGTTAGAATATATGTCCTGTCTTGAGGCTTTCATACATTCCAAGAGGTGGTCCTGTGAGGCCTCTTTGGTCCTGCAGATGATGCAGCATTGTGGAAAAGGAACTGTCTTGTATGATCAGATGATGAGAGTGAAGCCCACAGGGTCTTCTTTCCAGACTGATTTTCCAAAACCATTCCCTTGGCTATGATTTTTCCAGGAAGCAGACACCAATAGTGTGTGCAACTATAAGAAGATAGTAAGTTGAGAGGAGAAAATTTTAGAAGAAACACCCACCGTCAGAATATGGCAATTTAAACTATTTTACATTGATTATTGAAATTAAATATCAGTAGAGAGAAGTCCCAATATATCATAATTATGCCAATTTTTTCCATAAGATATTCATGTTGTATTATATCTTTAGGGTTGAAATAGAAATTAAAACTTTTCACTTCCAACTTGGAGTTCAAAAATATCTTACTTAGGTACCTCTCTGCAAGAATAATCTAGATAGATTGAGGTATTTACAAGAGTAACAAATATTAAACTACGCATGTACAATGAGTGCTATGCATACATATGGTTGTTTTACTGAACATTGAGGTTGGCTCCCATTTTCCAATAAAGAACAGATTGTGACAGCTGTGATACACGGATACATCTGAGACTCTTCATTTGACTTAACAATAACTGCTGAATATTTTCTTTCTATTTGCACATTCCATCAATTGTTGTTACAATACTTGTGATTGATATAACCAGGGGTAAAACAATTTTGAGACTTGGATTTTGTGACTTAAGAATTAGGAAAACCAAGAGTTGCTGTTATAAAAGAGGATGTTATAATGAGGTTCCATTGAATTTACCAAGATATAATTTACATATTTACATATTCCTTTGGTTCCTGGATCCAAGATTTATTTCTCCTGTGAATTAATGGTGCTGGATAATGACCAATTAGACCATGGGAGAAATTTTGATCATTTTTCTAACATTGTGTTCATGCACCTGGTTACCAATAGGTGTGGTAACAATGTCTTTACCAGTACAATATCAACCATGCTCCCCATTTTAGCATCCACTTCTCTCTTTATCCTTCCTATCAACTGGGAAATCCTGTTTCTCTACAGCTTGTCTAGGGTTGACCATAGTTTCTACAGCATCTTTGGATATATGGCCATGTAGTACATTTATCTCTTCTTTTAAGAAAAAAAAAGCTTCATTTTTAAAAAATTCCATTCTTCAAAACAATCCCATTCCCTCATAAAAAGAATCAACCATTGGATGATTAAAGGTAACATATGGATTATAGATTAGAAACACAAGGTAATAAGATTAAATTCAATTAAATAAATAGTGTGTGATGTTTTGTTGACAACACTGTTACCGAAGCATCACACTATTTATTCTGTTACCGAAATGCCACACATTATTTATTTGGATTTGGTCTTATTACCTTTTGTTTATAATCAACCATTGGATTTCATTCTGTTCTAACACCCCAAGAGGTCCTCTGGGAAACCAAAAATTTGCTGAAATTTTTATCATCATGTAGTGCCATCAATATGGTTGGCCAGTGAGAAATGCCATTTATAAGACACTGTAGTAGTAGATGATTCTCGGGGTCCCGCAAACTTCCGTTCAAAATATTCTCCTTTAAATCCAAAGTTCTTTGTCACCATTTGGTATTGTAGATTCTTCATACACACCAGATGTCAGAAGAGGTAAATTTCTGCTCCAATTCTCTATCTCACTTCTCTGCCTTTTGGCTAAGTATTCTCTCTCTTTGTGGGTCTTTATTGCCCATATGGACCAACAAAAGCATTCCATATAAATCTATTCTATATATTATTTATCCAATTATTATTAGTTTCTTCTTCTTATTATTATTCCTAGTACAAAGAGGGTACTGGCCATCATGGTGGGTAGTAGTTGATGACTGCTTTTTCTGTAAGTAAACCACATGCCTATATAGGTAGAAAGCGCATTTTGACTTTTGCACTTACAAATGCGCCAGAGTCCCGTTTGGTTACTTGCACTTGCTGGTGGGGTTGTTGGACTTTTGCAAGAATCAGGGGCCATTATAGAAATTATTAGCAGTTTTATTTAGCCCATAAGTTGATTTTTTGTAATGCAAAATTTTTGGAGAATATTCTCTATATCCAAAGTTATGAATCTTGAAACAACATATTGGGGCAAAAATGTTTGCTCTCTCACAGTCTCAAGTAGTAAGAATCAACAAATCTACATTGTAATTTGGCTGGAGGAATGTATTCCTATGCTGAGAGGACATTTCTTCCATTTAAAAATCTAAACAAATAATCTTCTCTGTCCAAACCTCAGATTCAGACCATTTGCACTCATGGGCAAAACTTAAGGAAGTGGGAATTCTTTGATGTTGCCAGTTGTGTTGGAGACAGAGGTTGTTCATACTTGGTTATCTCGTGTGTTTTCAATAAAGGTTGCTGTAATATCTTTCAGAGTTATTGTCCCAATATACACTAGCCCACAAAATTAAAGGGACAACATATTTTTTTTTTATTTATCTCAAATTTTATTGAATATTCATCAATTAAATTTTATACACAAATTTATTATTCCATTATTGATTAAAATACCTGAAATCAAAGAAATCTAACACGTATTTTATGCAAATTAGCCGGTCAAGCAATGATTTTCTTGCAGTCAGTGCATAAATATCTTGGATATTGTTGTTAATATGGGGTGTGATCGCCTTCAACTGATAGACAGGCTCTACATCAGCGACCCATACTAAGAATTAAGGAGTTTATCAGCTCCTGTGTAATCAACACCCACTCTACACTCTACATGCTCAATGGGATTTAGGTCTGGAGATCGAGCTGGCCAATTCATCCGAGCAATTGCATGGTATTAGAGAAAAGTGTCGACCTCACCAGCCCTATGGCATCACATATGCTGCCAAGATCTCGTCCCGATGCCTCTGCCAGTCAGGGTTCCTTGCCGAAAAATATGGAGTGCTGTGCGACCGCCCAAGAAGATTCCAGCCCAGACCATAAAACCTTGGCTTTGGTAGAGATCCCTTTCAACCATATTCCGGGGATTATTTCTGGCTCCTACCTCTCTCCAGACAAAGACACGACGAGAATCGCTGTTTAGAGAGAATCTGGGCTCATCACTGAACATTACATGTCCCCATTCATCTGGATTCCAGGCAACACATTGGGTGCACCAAAGTTTCCTTGCTCTCTTATGGGTCGTCGAGCATAGAGGTCCTTTAGGTGAAGCCTTCTGCGTATTGTAGCAGTTGAAATGGAAGAAAACTTTCTTCTAATGGATGATACTGCCCGTCCACATAGGGCTGGTGTGGTCGACACTTTTCTCCAATAACATGCAATTGCTTGGATAAATTGGCCAGCTCGATCTCCAGACCTAAATCCCATTGAGCATGTAGAGTGGGCGTTGATTACACAGGAGCTGATAAACTCCTTAATTCTCAGTATGGGTCGCTGAGCCTGTCTATCAGTTAAAGGCGATCACACCCTGTATTAACAACAATATCCAAGATATTTATGCACTGACTGCAAGAAGATCATTTAGTAAATTAAATTTAATTGCCATCTATCGTTAAAATTTTACACAAATAAATTTACTGGCAATACGTTTCTTTTAAATATTATCACTGCAGACCTTACTGGTCTGTACCTTGAAATTATATGTATGTACCTCTACAGACCTATAAGCTTATGTCCATAGTTCACTAATCATATCATTGCAGTAAGGTCTGTAGAGATAATATTTGATGATATTTAAAAGAAACGCATTGCCAGTAAATTTATTTGTGTAAAATTTTAAGAATGTCATTGTTTGACCGGCTAATTTGCATAAAATACCTGTTAGATTTCTTTGATTTCAGGTATTTTAATCAATAATAAAATAATAAATTTATGTATAAAATCGCATTGATAAATGTTAAATAAAATTTGTTTCCTAGCAAAAGATTTAGGTGCCATTGGTTTAATAACCTAGCTTTATCAGCCACTAGTCACTGGTGTAAACAATGAGGTGTCTTGGAGAGTAAAGTTCTGCTATTTCAAATAACATACAGAAGGGAATAGACTTGAATGGCTTTTGAAGATTGATCAGCTAAAGTACATGCTGAATGGGATTCTAGCCTAAAAGCAAACAACCATAATAACCATGATAAGCTAGTCATTTAACTGACTTTAATTCAACTAAAAGATCTCTTGGGGTGTTGAATTAAAAAAGTTGGATTGTATTTCCATATATGGTATACAGGTTGTTGGCTATATGTAATTTTCACAGAAATAAACAAAAAAATGAATATAATGTGATGTTTTGTACATAGATGCAATTTGAAATAAAAAAAAACATTAGGTGAAAAAAGGGTACTTACATTTAAAAATTAATAATTTTTTTCTTGATGTTCTCTGGTTAAATTGCATATTGGGCATAGCCACCAACCATGGCTTTGGATTGTGATATTAACCAGTAAAAGTCCTATTGAGTGTGAGCTGCCACTTCACCAGCAGCCACCTTGTTGACAGTTTCATGACTCCATGTCAAAGAAATAAAGATGTACTGAGGAAGACAAAAACCCTGTTATACAAGTTGGCTATTTGTCCAAATTTGTCAAACCTGGTTTTGTGGGGAAAAATACACTCCTTGTTCCATCAAGGAAGTTGTACCTTTTAGCATGAATATCAGGATTTAGGCAACAACTCTGAAAGATATTACAGTGACTTTTATTGAAGACACATGAGATAACCAAGTGTGAACAAAATTGCCTCTGTCTCCTTCAAAAAAAATAGACGACTGGTGACATCAAAGACTTTCCATTTCCTTAAGTTTTGTCCATGAGTGTATATATAATAACGGATTCACACCATTCAATAGTTGCATAGCCTAGTCACCTCGCCTATATGTAAATAGATGCATATTGGCATCTAGCCTCTAAACCTACACTGAACCTCATTCCAACATTGCTCCAACATAATTTCAATTATTTTAATTCTCTCCTATAGCCACATCAGTAACAACACTGTTACCTAAACATCACACACTATATATTTATTTGGTCTTATTACCTTGTGTTTCTAATCTATGAACCAAATAATCATTCATACAAGCTTGTTCCTAAGTGATGTCATTATAATGAACACATAGCTCACATAAAAAAAAGACAGTTTCTAGATATAAAATGATAATTTTTTCTATTTAGCAGCTCTCCTGTAACACCTCTCTCTGAAGGACACTTTGGTTCAGTAACTAAGTGGTGTCTTTTAGAGAGGTAGTTCTATTGTATCCTTTATTATAGTTAAACTGGGGGGTCGGTGGAATGGTGGTTTAAAGCAATGGTTTATGACCCGGGATTGAATCCTGCATTGTTTTTTTTTTCTAATTATGCTCCAAAAATGCTTCAATGACCCCCAATTCTTGAAAAAGTTCAACCCTACCAGTGAGTGCAAATAACCAAACGGGGCTCAGGCACATTTGTAAGTGCAAAAGTTGAACTGCTTTCACATGTTGTGTTGTGCACTTATAGTAAAAGAAGTCGCCAACTTCTACCCACCTAATTAGCATGGCCATGTGTACTAGAGATAATAGTTGAACTATGCTAAGGAACCAAGTGAGGTTCCATTGAGTGGGTGCTTAGAGTAATATCCGGTGAGTAAGGGGGAGAGTGAAGAGACTGGGAAGGCTTGCCAAGTTATTTTATTCTGTGTTGGGGGAGCAGCTACAAGTGTGGGCAGTGCTTCAGTTCCGGCGGGCGGGCCACACAGGGACAACAAACAAACAAAAAATGTTCCGATAGAGCTAGCTTTGGACTAGGACATCATGGTGGGGAGGGTATTGGAAATATAGATGCAACAAATAAACACAACAGCTTTTCTTTCTAATCTTATATATATATTAGTTCTTTTCTTATAGAAGGCCTAACACTTGATCATATCTTGTGTGTGAACAAAAAAAAAACACCAAATATATTATATGTTTCATCCTCTTATACATTTATATAGATTTGTTTTTCTTACATTAAAAAAAAAAAAACCTTTCAATGAAAGAAATATGGTGTGAAAAAAATGTGACCGCAAAATGAAAAAAAAAAAAAAAAAAAACTCATAGAGTAAATTATCATCATCATTATATTTAAATTCAAAAGTCAAAATATAACATTAAAGGGACCATAAAATATGGCCCTAATCATCACATATATATATAATATATATAGATTTTTTTCTTAATTATTATATATAAATGATATTAAAAAATGCATAATATAATATATATATAAGATACTTAATAGCATATTTACAATATCAGGGGATTCTTTTTTTAAATAGCAATTTGTTTCTTTCAATATATTTGGATATAAAAATTAATTATTGGAAAAAAAAAGTTTTACAGTTAGAATCTTCTTATAATTACAACTCTTTTTTAAAAATAAAAAGTATTTATAATAATTATTAAAAAAAGAAAAAAAAAATCCCAATTCACTTTAAAAAAAAAAATAAATAAAAAATATACAAAAAGTGAGCATATAGTTCAAAGTGGGATGTGGAGGGGAGGCAGTCTAGATAGAAAGTCCCAAGATGACCAAAAGAGAGAATCTGTGGATAAATTGAAATGGTCCTTGGTCCTAATTTATCATCAAATTGGTAACAATTAAATGCCAATTCAACAGTTTGTTTTTTTCTCATAGAAACCGCCAGCGTTCAACAACCAAATAAGTTTTTTCCCAATTGTAACAAAACAAAATATAAAATCTCTAGTTATGACAAAACACCAATAAAAAAACGTCAATTTTGAGTGTGAAGCAACAAGCAGCTGGGGATGTGCAGCGAGTTTCCACAATTTTTTTTATTTTTTTTGATTTACAAAAATTTTTTGTATCAATTTTTTTTGGCTTCGTTTAAAAAATTTTTTTTTTCTCTAAGTGTGTATAGAATAATACAAATATAATACTAAAAAAGTTTTTTTTTTTCCAGTATCAAATTTGATTTTTTTTTTCACAAAAAATTTCTTTTATTTTGCAAATATCATACAAGAAAAATACGAGTAGTAAGTTGAACAATCAGGAAGTTAACGAAGAATTAAAATAGTTTGTAAAAAAAAAAAAAAAAAAAAAAGAAGAGATGGGGTGGTTGAGGGGGATTGCACGAGTTAACAACTTTTTTTTTCTTCAGGGTAGAGGGAGGGGGGGATGAAGTGGATGAAATCAAAAAGGATTGTGGAATGATGAAGAATGCTGAGAACTCGCCCCTGCAAAATTCCTTGCACTTAGCAATAAGGACGGAACCCTGATGCAAAAAGGGCAGTGTTTTAAATTTGCATAAATCTCCAGAGAATCAGGAAAGAAATATGTAAATAGGTTATCAAATTGGTTTAAAATAGAAAGGGGAAAAAAAAGAAATCACATTTTTCACTGAGAGTTTGGAGGATTGTCCAAAAAAAAAGAAATGTATTTTACACAAAAATCTCCTAGGCGAGTCTCGCCTGAACTCAGTGAATGACTCTGCTAAGGGCTCAGATTTTGCAGGAGATGATCAGCGATCAGGCAGTATAAGTTTCCGAGCTATCAATCCTTTCCTTTCGAAGTAAGTCCTAATAATACAACAATATGGCAGTGTTGCCCCACAAGAGAGAGCATAGACAGAGAGAGAGAGAGATAGAGTTAAGATAGAGTTAAGATAGAAGAGAGTAAGAAGACGGGGGGTGGCTGTACAACGATTGTAACAACAGGCTTATCCAATAAATATACATCAACAACAGGGGGGAGGGCAGTCAGTGGGGTGAGGGTTCCGGCTTGATGGTAGGGATGTCAAAGATCTCTGCGAAGAGGGGCGGTAGGCGCGAGAGACGCGCCCAGTGGGCCCGGTACCACTGGAGGTGGAGCGCGTGCTTTGCGCCAAGGGTCGCCAGCTCAGGCAGTTTGGCGGCGAGCTGAGAGTAGAAACTGGGCTCGCCTGGGTGGTTCCTGCTGCACTGCAGCCGCAAGGCCTCCAGCACCTTCTCCTGCTGCAGTTGGATGGTCTTCTGGTCGTACAGCCCCGAGCGTTCTGCACAGGCCGCAGCTTAGACACGATTCCTGGGAGAATGGGAAAGGGATATTATGCAAATCATGGCACAGCCCTCAACATTCTATACATTTTTACACAAGGTAATCAGATCAAATTGTACCTTATCATAGCCATTTACAAAAAAGACGCTATCTCGGAAAATATACAAGAAGGTTGAAAGGATCCTTTGTAAATTCTAATCAATAGAAATATCTCGTATTTTAATTAAAGTAACCAATATACTCCAAAGGCTGATGGTTACCTGAGAGATATGCAAATCAAGTTTTATTTTAGATAAATACACATATATATGTGGAAAAATAGAAAAAAGGTGTTGATATTAAAAATAAAAAAGGCATTTCCTGACCACTCGCACGAGCATTTAAGATGGCACTTCGATGAGGATATGCCTTTTCTATTTTTAATATACATGTATATATATGTGATACACTTTGTTTATAGAATTAAATACATATCAAGTTGCATCAATAACAAGAGATTGAATGCCAGGTATGTCAGAAAGAAGCTTGTGACAAACTAAGTATTACAAAGGGATTGATAACTGAATAATTGATGTTTGAAGTGGGACTAGCAGTTGTTCCCAAACTGTGGAAGACAAATGCTGAATCCAACAAGAGAGGAAAATGTTTGTCGACACATGAACAAGCTGGATCCTGAATAGTTGTCATAATTTCAAGAAGACACTGTCATACCTTCAAAAAATTGTCCCCTATATTCAGTCGTGAAATGTTAAGGTTTTCAAACATTGTCACATTGAATATCAAAGTTAAAAAATATACATCCCCCGATTCACATGCAAGTTGGAACACAGAAAATGCACTTTACTCTGAAATTTTGTTTAATTGAAATAAATAATTCTTACATATATAATAATTCTTCCCCCCCATGGGCCACCAAAAAGAGATAAGAAAGAAGAAGATTCTTACAACAGGGGGGTCGGTGGAAGAATGGTCTAAACCATTGGTTTTCAACCGCTACGACCCGGGATCAAATCCCACATTGGGCACTTTTTCTAATTAAAAAAAAAAAAAATGCTCTAATGGTCCTGATTCTTGCAAAAGTCCAACCCCACCAGCGAGTGCAAATAACCAAACAGGGCTCTGGCACACTTGTAAGTGCAAAATTCGAATTGCTTTTCACATGTGTAGACATGTGGTGCATTTATAGTAAAAACAGTCACCGTTCTACTCACCATGATTATCATGGCCTGTACCATGTGTACTAGGGATAATAATTTAAAAAATAAATAAAATTCTTACATTTAGAACTATTTTTCCAAAATATGTTTTGTCAATTTATGTATTTTCTCTCTATGTAAATATATATTAACTACAGTACCTCTCTCTATAGGACAACACCAAGTTACATAGCCAAAGTGTCCTTTAGGTGTCCATTACCAAAGAGTTACTTTTTTTATATTCAATACAATTTTTAAGGGCATTAAACATGTTATGTATATCCTTCCAACACTATTAAACCTTGGGGAAAACAAGCTCTTTGTTTAATCTCTTCAATGGCCAATCTTTTTGCATTTTCCAAGCCTTGTTTGGTTTCTATAAATGAAATTAGTTTTTTTCATGAAGAAAAACATTGCTTCTCCTGATCTTTCAAGTAAAAGTTGTTGTACTGTGTCCTTCAGTACTTTTGTCTGAAGATGGTAACAATGCTGTTACCAAAACATCACACACTATTTATTTTATCTGTATTTGGTCTTATTACATTGTGTTTATAACCTATAATCCAAATTGTACCTTATCATTAAGTTTTTGGCATTGTCAAAGAACAATAGGTATCAGCAATTGTGCTGCATGTGTCCTGCAAAACCATTTCAACAGTCGTACAATTTAGCATTTTTGCCCTGAAAATATTTGTGCTGTTTTGATATTTTTGGAATATTTAATATATATACAGTATATATATATTTTAACATTGGATATTTACATATATACATGTTGGATATATACATAGTAACTTTCTACCACACTTAATAAATCAGGCACTAGTAATGGTTAGATACAATTTAGATTGTAGATTAGAAACACAAGGTAATAAGACCAAGTCCAAAATGTATGTATTTAGCCGTATTACCTTGTGTTTCAGGAAATAGTTAATATAATAAAAAATAATGGAAATTGGTAGCTGATGGGTAAGGAATTTCTTTTTTAAAAAATAAAAAAGAAACATTTTTTACCCAAGTTTCCTTATTTAAAGAATTACTATTGCTGGCATATAATAAAATATAATATACAGTTAAACCTGTCGCCACCTCTTGGGACTCATCAAAATAGGATGCTATAGAGAGGGGATGCTATAGACAGGTCACTTTTATTGTAAATCGCATCATACTACGTATTTAAAATCGGGCGTTATAGAGAGGGAGGCGCTATTTAGAGAGGGCGACAGGTTTAACTGTATATGTAAATAGAATTGTGCATAGAGAGAGAAGTTAGAATAACTCTAAACAGTGTTGTGACACGGACAATGCAGTCCCAGATATCAACATGTGATTGATTGATTTAGTTTAAAAGGACAAGGGGGGTCGGTGGAAGGCTGGTAAAACGTTTGGTTTTCGACCACTACGACCCGGGTTCGATCCCCGCATTGGACACTTTTTCTGTTTAAAAAAAAAAAATATATATATATATATATATAAAGAGACAAAGGTCGCCTCTCCCGTCAAAATAGACGTCTAAAACAGACGCCATCTATTGACCGTCGCCGCAACTAGCGGCCTCGGGTCGGTGACAAAGCCACAACACCAGCTTTGGCAAACTGAAAAGCGTCCACCTGGAGACCATGGTTTCGGGCTGATGGCCCTCGTCAGTCCAGGGCGGACTTTATTCCATGAGATCCACACGGGATCTAATGGAATCTTGACAATCTGCCAAAGAGGTGTTTTGCTGGCAGAGTGGCTGGGCCATATCTATGGCCAATAGATGGCGTCTGTTTTAGACGTCTATTTTGACGGGAGAGGCGACCTTTGTCTCTTTAGATCATTTTCCTCCCGGCAAAATTTCCATCTATATATATATATAAAAAATGCTCCAATGCCCCCGATTCTTGCAAAAGTCCAACCCCACCAGCGAGTGCAAGTAACCAAACGGGGCTCTGGCACATTTGTAAGTGCAAAGTCGAACTGCTTTCACATGTGTAGACATGTGGTGCGCTTACAGTAAAAAAAAAGCAGTCGCTAACTACCCACCATGATTATCATGGCCTGTACCACGTGTACTAGGGATAAGCAAAAAAAAAAAAAAAAGGACAAAGTTTCTTATTTTATTTCTCAAGCTTTCAAACTTATCAGCCTTTCATTGATGTTATTAAATTATAAGTTTGGGGAAAAATGTTTATTTTAAATCAAGATTTGATATGGCACAATTTGGATTACAGATTATAATAAAAGAAAATAAGACCTAATATCCAAATAATTTATTAGTGTGTGACGTTTTGGCAACAATGGTGCCAATAAATTATTTGAATTAGGTCTTATTTTCTTTTATTAAATCAAGATTTATTTATTTATTAGAATTGAAACATTAAATTTTATATTTTCGTTAATTTGTCATCTCTCACTCATAGAAAGTATTATCACCACAGAGTATTGGAGTATATTTAGACCATTGATAATGACCAGAGATTGCCTTATCAACTTTGCATAATCCCCCTGGATCCTGGAAAATCTTAAAGACATAAATTTTCCTCAATGTTTTAAAAACCACCTAGAGCCATTATCCCCAACAATCACTTAGAGCCTAGCAACCAATGAGAAACAGGGAAATGATCACATGATTGGTTGTTTCTCCATTAGCTACCCTGCTAGAGTGAGAAGTTGTGTCTTAGAGAAAGGCCATTTTATGTCTTTATCTCTCTACCCTTGGTGTAGCATGTTTTACATGTGGATTCCTCCTTCATGCCAATTTGAAGTATTGTACTTCGTTGTGATAAAGTACTATTTGGATTATAAATAAAAACTGCAAGAAAACTTGACTAAATCCAAATAAATAATTAAAATGGGATGATTTAGTAATGATGCTGCTACAGTAACTAATGTTCTGATTACTTATGTGGGATTGGTCTCTGTCTGTCTCTCTTTTGCAAATTAAATTTTATCAGTTTTAGAAACAAATGGTAACAAGACCATATCCAAACTATCAAAATGTTTGCAAGCTTTGGTAACTGAAATGTTGGTCTTGTTACCTTGTGTTTCTAATCTATAAACCTTAGCATTCATTAGATTTATTGCTTTTTATTGATTAAAGCTCTCTTAAGTTTAACTTTTAAACTTGTTCTGTGAAGAGACCCACTGCACTCTAAGGGTCCTGAATGTCCTGGGCAGTTGTCTAAATTATCTTTCTTTTTTTTTTTTTTAGTTATCTGAAATTTTTACTGCTGTGGTGTAAGAAAATCCCATAAAAATAAAGAAATAGAAAAAGAAAAAGTGAATACTTTCCTCATTTTTATAAAATGAGTGGAATAATTTTTGTAAATAAAAAGAGATAGAGGGGGAAGAGAGAACTCCAAAATTCGGGTGACAATATGCAGCTAGGGGGAGGTGAGTAGGTTATGCAAATCATGGCAGGATCTCACCGGAATTGAGCAGCACGGCCGCGCAGAATAGGCCGATGTCAGTGTCATTGAGGTTCATGTTGGTGAGGGACACCGCGAAGTTAAACATGGAGGACACAAAGTCGGTCTGCACATCCACCTTGCTATCACCGCTGCTCCACGGAGAGAGGCTGAGGTACTCACGTCAAACATGAGCTCGAGCTGCGGGCGTGTGATGTAGGAGCCACACGCCAGAGTCAGCGTGTTGTCCACGGGGCAGAGCATGCGCGCCACATGCACTAGCCACACCTCCAGGAACCCCAGCTTGATGAGGATCAGCTGGTCATCCTGCGGCAGGTCCAGGAAGCCGGGGACCCGCTTGGCGAACTCCACCACCCGCTGGATGGAGGGGTTCACCAGGATGGAGAACTGCTGCCACAGCCCGATCTTCTGCTGCTCCAGGCTGTCTGCTGCCCCGTTGTCTGTCAGCTCACTCAGGCTCTGTGCACACACACATTGCTTCAAACCCACCGCAAGTAACTAAACAGGACTCTGGCACCTTGTAAATTCAAAAGCTGAACTGCAAAACTTAGAATGAAAGGAAGTTGCTAACTACCCACCATCACAGGTAATTATTATATTGATGAGTTAAAACTCTCAAAATATATTCAATATTGTTCTAATTTAGATTTAATGTTAAAAATTCTACATTCATAGATAAAACTTAAGGAAGTTGTACCATATATATTGAGACAATAACTCTAAAAGATATTACAGTGACCTTAATTGAAGACTCATGAGATAACCAAGTGTGAACAAAACTGACTCAGTCTGCTTAAAAATAAATAGACAACTGGCGACATCAAAGACTTTTCACTTCCTTAAGTGTTGTCTATGAGAGTAAATACACTTGGGGGTAAACTGGAGCATTGCCCTGGGTCAGTATATGTCTAACCTCATTAATTGAACCAATGATAATTCAACCATTGTTTCATGTTCCAGACTATCAAATAACCAATATTTATAATGATGATTTGATACCTTCAACAATTTGAACAATTTTAAAATTAAATTTTGACAAAAACATTAGAGAGATAATTATTGATAAGGTACAATTTGGATTATAGATTATAAACACAAGGTAATAAGACCAAAACCAAATAAATAGTGTGTGACGTTTTGGTAACAGCATTGTTACCATCGTCAGACAAAAGAATAAATTTATTCATTTATTCTTTTGTCTGTGATTATGGTAAAAATGCTGTTACCGAAACGTCACACACTATTAAATTATTCCGATTAGGTCTTATTACCTTGTATCTATAATCCAAATTGTACCTTATCGTAAATAATTTTTGGAAAAAAAAAATAAAATAAAAATGTAATGTAAACAAAAATTATGATCTTTCAAATAAATCCTTTATGGTTGTTTGATTTAAGACTAGAGCCTATATTCAGTATGAATTCTAACTGCTCAATGTTCTAAAGCCATGCTGGTCTTTACTCCTCTCTGTATGTTATTTCAAATAATAAGGTACAATTTGGATTATAGATTATAAACACAAGGTAATAAGACCAAAACCAAATAAATAGTGTGTGACGTTTTGGTAACAGCGTTGTTACCATGGTAACAATGTTGTTACCGAAACGCCACACACTATTTATTTATTTGGATTTGGTCTTATTACCTTGTGTTTATAATCTATAATCCAAATTGTGCCTTATCAATCTAATGAGGTGTTAATCCAGCTTGTCCTCAGCTGTCCGTTGTAGGTACTGTTGACATTGGAGGAAGTCACAGGAGTACAAGTTCCCATCAAGCTAGTAGTGAATTCCTGAAGATGAGCCGACCCCTAGCTGGGATAAACAGCCGGGAGTGCTTCAATAATGAAACTAACAATGAGCCTGGAAGCCTTAGGTAACAAACCAAATTACCCAAGGTTTCTGATCCTTATAGTTTCACAGGACGTTGTGTATCTGAGTAAACAGGAGAGTTGTCGAGTCAGGAGTTCTTCAGCAATGTCAGACCAAAACCTAAATTATTGAGGTCGACCCATGGACAAAACTTAAGGAAGTAAAAAGTCTTTGATGTCGCCAGTCGTCTATTTTTTTCAAGGAGATAGAGGCAATTTGGTTCACACTTGGTTATCTTGTGTCTTCAATAAAGGCCACTGTAATATCTTTCAGAGTTATTGTCCTGATATACATGCTGAAAGGTACAACTTCTTTAAGTTTTGTCCAGGAGTGTAACTATTAAGAGTTCATGTGAGCCCACCTCAAAACCAGAAGGTGTTAGAAAATAAGACCAGAAGAACATGTGACTTACGAAGATGGGCGTCTTTTTGACGAGGTTCCTGGTCTTCTCGTCGATGTAGCAGCAGTTGGCATGGTGGGCCTGGGAGATGGTCAGGATGATGTCGTACATGGCAAGCTGCTGGTTTTCTAGCTCTGTTGTGCCGGACTGGTCAGCCTCGGTGGTCACCCTCTGGTCACCGTCAGCCGCTCGGGACCTCTTGGGGACTCTACCGTACCTCACAGCTGTGGCCAGCACACGGTCACTCACAGGGGCATGGGAGGTGGAGGGGGACTTACAATCTCTGGACATGCCCACGGCCAGACATTTCTTAAATCGGCAGTACTGACACCTGTTCCTGTTGAGCCGTATCACCAAACACTTGCCATCCCTCAGACAGCGGTACTCAATCTGTTTCTGGATGCTGCGCCGGAAGAAACCCTGCGTCACACACCACCATTGTTATATGTCTATGTATGACTCCTTCAATCCAACATTCAATCATGTGTTTCAAACCCAATGAAATACAATTTATATAAAACAGACTATAATTCAACTCCCCCTTATTTGATTCAACAGGAAACACCTATCACTTGTGGCATTAAATTGAAAAAGTTTGACTGTACCTATTAACACAAGCTTTTATTTAAATAAGAACGGTTTTTAAAACACAAATTTGAAGAAATAGGTCAAAGAAAACTTTAGAAATATTTTATTGAGTAAAAATGGCGAAGTTGTTTTACTGTGGAATCTATTTCTAAACAGCCTCTTTTATAACCAACAACTTGATTATAACATAACAACTCTAACGTTTATAAATGTTTGATTGTTTCAACAGTGGGTATATAACAACAACAACTTGGCGTGTGTTGTAACAAGGTGATGTTGCGCGGATCTATGTCGGGGCATTGTTCAGGCCGGCTGGAACCGGCGGCGGCGGTGGTGGGGGTTATCGCCCCGCCACTCTCACATTATTTACATATCCCCATCTCTCTCTTCTCAAATATAAGAGTAAAACGTCTTTTATCTCCCCCTCCCTCCCTCTCTCTCGATGATCCACGGGCGAGATCAATTGGCAAAAAAAAAAACAACTTAAGAAATCGGGGCTTGAGAAAAGTAGAACGAGCGTGTCGACACCCAGCCCCTACAGCATCTCTACAAATATACGGCACAATACTTCAATATCTATGGGGACAAAATATGGAGAATGTTTTATGTCAAAAACAGCCACGCTAACTGAGCAGTCTAGGTTGGCTGTCAGTGGAAACCTCCACCCGCCCACGCGGGGAGGGGGTGAGTCAGGGGGTAGATTTACGATCGACTGACTAATTAGCAAGCCTCCACGTTTGCATATGTCCCAAGCTGCGGTGTCTCCTACAGCCTCCATTTCCCTCGTGGTCCGTCTGGCTAGGTAGATTGCCATTTGCATATCTACAGCTGTGACGTCGCGACGCTAAAGTAGAGCACATTCCATCTACATAAATGGCACACCGACGTCTACACAGCTTAGTGGATGTCTGGGGCGAACCCAACATTCTACCGCGGAGGTAGTGACGTTGCTACCACACGTATCGTAGCTGGACTATGTAACTTTGTCAGTCGGATGGACGGACGAGCTTCTACTCAGCACAACTGGCTGTCAAAATAACGGCCACGCCACCACGCGAGTGAAGGGTGGAGAGGACCTGTTTATATGCAAATCAAGAGAGAGAAAGGCAGCGAGTAGATGAGAAAACCCACGAGAAGAACGAAATGAGAGCAGCCCACCTTCCTAGATGCGGACGGACGGCCGGCCGGACGAACGGAACACGTGAGTGGGAACAATGTGGGTCAAGTGGGGGTAAATTTAGATGAGGTCGGCGACCTGTGCGGCGGTGGCGGCATATTGTCCTTCCTGCTGTAACGGCAGGTCGTACCTAGCCCGAGTACGTTGGTTGCCTCGCGGTGGAGTTGGGCAACACAACGGACGCAATCTTGGCTTGGCTAAGAAGGACGAGGGGGGAGGAGGTTTCGAACGTGTGGGGAACTCCCACAGTCTGATCAGATGAAAGGAACAGCTGTCATCGAGACAACCCCAGACCATGTCAAGTACCATTCCTGACAATTGCGGTCAGCGACAAGCTCGCTCCCCCCAACTTTCACACTTCGGACGATGGAGTTTCATTTCTTGGCCAACAATCAATACCTGAAGTCAACCTCTCCCATCCACCTTCAATAGATCGGTCAAAGGTTCAGTAGCTACCCCGTGTGACAGAAGAGTTAGAATTAAATCACACTGAACAAGAGCAATACTCCAGCGTGTGGCCAGACTGTTGGGACTGAGGTCACCGTACAACCTGCCTGGACTACATGCCAGTATGGAACTTTATGGTTCTGCTCAGCAGTCGCGATGGTTCTCCGGGTTATCTATACCGTGCAACAGGTGTTAGCCGTTGGTTTGGATGAGTCATCAGAAGCTGCCATGTTCGATGTGGTTATCTGGGCGCTCTCCACGTGCGCCGAAGTTATCGCTACACGGTCGAAACAACCCGTGTGAAGCTCGGGCTTTAACGCCACAGATTTTTTTTGAATCTGTGTCACACGCATAGATAAACTGTGCGCAACTTCTGGATAAAGAAAATGTGGATGGAAACAGATGTAAGGAGAGAGAACTGAGTTCCAAACACTAAAACATTCCTCAGGATAGTCTTCCGCTCGTGAGAACTTCTGGTCTGAAGATGTCAGCAGCGTCAATCGTTACTGAGTCAGGTTGTTCTCGTCGCCCACACAGGCACCGTTGTAGATATTTAGTGAGCGACGCTCTCTTGATCTAAAATAATAGATCGCTCCGAGGCCAGTCTTGCACCAACAAGTGCACGTAACCAGACCCTTGGAAGTGCAAAAGTCGAACTCCATAAACCTGTGGAAAGTTCTCTGAGCTGTCGCAGATCCTTGAGGTGTACTAGGGACACGTAGCACTCTGTGATAGAATGACAAAAACCAACGAAGTTTTAAGCACCAAAAGCTAAGAGTGAAGGAATGTCTCGGACACTGCGGCTTTTAGCCCAAACATTTCTGAACTGGAGAATAAAATGTCCAATCTCTTTCTACACCATTGCAGCTAACAATCAGCATGAATTTACTCTGTTAAATCACCCTGCTGCTGCTTCAAATGATTGTTTATAATAATTCCCATCTCCAGCCCCCCATATATGTGAATAGGTTTGTCGAGGCGGGTTGATACTAAGGCTGTGTGTGCAGATCCTGCCAAGCCAATCCTCGCTATCACCACACAGGTAATTGTCTGTCAATGATAATACTAATAATATTTAATCATCGAGTGTTTCAATTGGCAGCCATGTGGCATCGATCGTCTTAGAGAAACCTGACTGAGGAGGCACATCAGCCTTAGGATGGATCACCTGAAACCTTAGTAACAACATTATCTCGATACAATAGAGCAGCTATAATGATGTTTATCACTAAAGTGTGTTACTGCACTCATTAGAGGTTTATCCTAAAGTCAAAACTGATAGAGCCAAATTAGTAATTTAATTTGAATTTTGCACTACTGTGGACTTGGTAGGTAACGTTTGGAAGAAACAAAATTAATTTAGAAAAGCAAAGGCTCTTGTGAATATTTCCTTCACAAAAACGATGCTTAAATATACTTTATTCTTATATAAGACCACTGATTTTAGCTGCTTGGAATTATACTTGGAATATGCTTTATCACACTGACCAATAACACGTATCCTTCTGGGCTGTCTTGGAGATGGTCTCTCATTGGAGGTTGGATTACGTCAGGTCAAACTTTTTTTTTTTGTACATTAAAAAGGTGGTCTCTCATCAGATGGGTCGTCTATGGGAGGTAGTACCGTACCATCCCCAACTCTATAACCAGTATCCATAGGATGGATATACAACGAGGAGGTCCACGCCGCTGGAGGCGCCGCTATAACAGCTAGAAAGTGCGCGCTATGACCCACTTTGGCCGAATGGGATGGGGAAACATTATTTTGAAATCAAACGTGCAATCGTGTTCCCCCCACAAAGGGAAATTAAGTAAATAAATCTTACTTGTGAGGTCAAATGTAGGAAAGATGTACTGACATTACAAGAAAGTTCTACTATTATATACATGTACATATGGGGCTGAAACACAATATGGGGCTGAAACATAGTGCATTTGCTGTATCAATCATATATGGGCTAATGACATAATCAGGTTGTTTTACTTCACAGAAGATTGAATTTTTTTGAAAATAGAGCAATCCATACTTAATTCATTAGATAATAAAAGGCATATATTGGATTTGAAAATATATTTATTTTGCCAATATTTCGGCTGGCTGAACGCCAACCTTTATCGAGGCATTACATTTTTGTATACACAAACTCAGCGCCGCATAGTGTTATAATATCACAGTTGAAATCAATTAAAATACAGAGTAGGTGGGAGAAATTTGTGAATGTAAAAAATAATTATTATAAAAAATTGCAATCAAAATGTAAAATATATTAAAATATTAACGGAAAAATATGGGTTCTATCTTTATATTTTAAAATGTTTTTAAAAAGTACATAAAAATAATGTAAAAATATATGTATCTATTAAAACATTTGAAAATGAATTTAAAATGATTTAAACAATAAACTGTAAGAACTTTTTAAAAAGGTTTAACAAAAAATGTGGGTATTTAAAAATTCATTACAAAATTGATGGAGATCGATTTAAATGTAAGTAAAAAATATTTTATAAAAATGCATTGAAATGGAAGTTAAAGCAATTTAGGAAGAATATATGAGAAAAAAAATAGATTAAAAAGTGGAAACTAAAAAAGTTTAAAGTATTTCATGTAATAAGTTATATATTTAATGTATCAATACTTTTGTGTATTAAAGCGATAAATGTAAAAATAATTAAACAAGCGGTATGTATTAATTACAGGTAATAACTAATGTGTGAAAAAAATAATTTAAGAAATCGCGGGTATTACAACAAAATTTAAAAATTCATTAAAGCAAAAAAAATAAATTAAATAAAGCAAAGTTATGTAATTTAAAGAAACGGCACCTCTCCCTTTAAAAAAGTATAAAATAAGTCAATTTAAAAATAAAAATTGACTAATTGAAATTAAAATAATTAGACAAAAAAAAAAATTAAGAAGATCTAAATGGTGTGTAGATGTCTGGTAAATCAATTTTCCTATTAATGCTTTCTTTGTCTTCTGCAGAGGCCCAGCTTTCTAAGAACAATCGGCAGTGTTTCTCTTTAATGTTCTGGTATAAAATAGCTGTATTTTCGAAATCCGGAGTGTGGTTGTTTTTTAGTGCATGATCTACAAGGAGAGACAGTGGGTTGTAATTCCTTAGTCCTGATTTGTGTTGATTTAAACGATCTTTAAGTGGTTTGCTGGTTTCACCTATATAATTAGCTTGGCAATTGTTACAAGGTATTTTGTAAATTACGTTGATTTTGTTTTCCATTTTGTTAATTTGTTTAGTGTCTGGATGGCGTAAGGCCTTTTTTAAATTTAAAGATGATTGATAGGTAGTTATGATGTTGTATCTCTTTAGGACTCTGGCGATGCGTTCAGAGCCGTAGCTGTAGGGGAGGGAGCAGTAAAGTTTTTTTGATTGATCAGGGGTGTTATTTAAAAGTGGAGATTTTGGTTTATAAAAATGTTTTTCGACAAATTTGCTAGGGTAATTGTTGTTTTTTAATTCTCTGAAGATTCTATTTCTCTCCACTATATCATTAAATTTTGAAGAACAATGTGTATCTAATCTTTTGGAGAGAGCTTTAACCACAGCGATTTTATGATGAGCTGGGCCAAAAGAATTGAAATAAATTATTAAATATATATATAAATAAATATATTTTTACATTATTTTTATGTACTTTTTAAAAACATTTTAAAATATAAAGATAGAACCCATATTTTTCCGTTAATATTTTAATATATTTTACATTTTGATTGCAATTTTTTATAATAATTATTTTTTACATTCACAAATTTCTCCCACCTACTCTGTATTTTAATTGATTTCAACTGTGATATTATAACACTATGCGGCGCTGAGTTTGTGTATACAAAAATGTAATGCCTCGATAAAGGTTGGCGTTCAGCCAGCCGAAATATTGGCAAAATAAATATATTTTCAAATCCAATATATGCCTTTTATTATCTTAAGAAGATTGAATGTTCGAGCAAGTGTCAAACCATCTTAACTGAGGGTTAGCTAGGTGTATATATTTTTTGTATTTTAAAACGAAAATTGATTAATTCAGGGCACACAATAACACCAATAAGATGCAACGAACACCAGTAACATCAGTAAATTTCAATCTTTTTAAAAATTTATTAAGAACAACTAACTATATAGTGTGTTATTAGATGATTGATAGAATACATTTAAATATTTTCTTTTTTCCCCCTATATAATTTGGAAAAAATATTTGAATATATATATAGTTGATGTATATACACACAAATATGGGGAAAGTGACACAAATAAGGTCGAATTATCTAAATAGTTCGACCTTATTTGTGAATTCTAAAATTCTGAGAGATACGTTACATTTTATTATAATATATCACAGAATATTATATAAATATATCAGTGAAAATTTAAATAAATGAGAAATACATCTGGCGTCGGTGGGTTTCAGACCAGCTTCACCCCTTTATCATGGCGTTTTGACACACTCTTGCTAGGGCGTTGGGAGCCCTAACGACATTTATTTTAGACAAATCTGAACGTTTTAATAAGAGTTCACTTGTGCCAGCGTCTGTTCCCCTAGCCGTTGCCATAAAGGTGGTATTGATTTTTGACGCCCCATATTCTTACACGAGACAAATAAACCCTTTGTATGGCAAATAACCGATAGCTGTAGAATTTTGTTTGTTTACTAACAATGCGGTATAGGGGTGGGAGAGAAGACTATACTAAAAATATAACACATTACATAGTTAGAATTATAATTTATTATATTTGTATGTATAATTTGTGACTATTTAGTTACAAATAAATATTTATATAATTACATAATAATTAAACCAAACGAGATTAAAAGAGAATCCATATTTAAATAATAAATAGAGAATATATGAAAGAACGATTCGTTTTAGGCGTGTGATGTAAAAATAATAATTTTGTTTAATCAAAATAGAACCGGTCGAACACACAGCTAATGGATAAAATAGAAAAGAAAGCAGGGAAAGTGCGAACTCACCAATGGAGAGGGGAAAAATGAGGTTTTGAGCCGACCAAGAATAGCTCCAGCTAACCCTTGCCTGCCCAGGAGTCGTTCACCCCGCCACGTTCGTAAAAATATTTGCTACCGCCACGCCATCTACCGAGTCGGCCGCGAACTACTTTTTTTGTTGTTAGTTCGTCTGTACTTAAAAATTTCATTATTTCGACATTTTAGAATACTTTCTGATACACTTTATGTTACTCTCTATATATTTAACTATCATTGTATTCTATTTTGTTTTAATATTTGGTTTTTTATTTTGTTTAAAGGCTAGCGTCACTCCCCTCTTTGTGTATTCAGGGTATTATAAAAAAATAATTAGGCAATTTCTCTTTCTAGGTGTACCTAGCCGCGTTATATTTTTAGATGGTGTTTTAAAATACGCCAGCTTTGTTTCTAAAGATGTGAGAATACGACCAACTATTCTAGAATATATTAATAAGATATATAATAATACTTCAGTATATTATATAAAATATATATTATTCTCTATAGCTCTGCTCTATTCTCCTATAGCCTCAGTATTCATTTTAATTCACTTTTAGAATTCTTCTTAGAATTTATATATTTACAATTACACTTCACACACACCAAAAAATGACACAAAAATATTATATATATACACCCATATAATTGTTCTACTGTCCTAAATATAGAACCTATTACAGAACCCAATGTATAGGTAGCACTGGATTCCTATAATTTAAAGGTGGTGGAAAGACAAATCGAACACATTTCAAACCTATATGTAAATATGGCGAATATCTGGCCAAACGTGAATTTATGTATTTTATTATATCTCAGCAGACCCAGTACCCGGAGATTAGAAATCCAATTGTAAAAAATTGGTTTCAGTCACTCTCTCATCGACCTATATAACTTTTCACCGTCAAAATCCAGCCTATTAAGTAATACTACCGATTTTAATCTATCTTATGATTAAAATTTGCATGTCACATATGTAAATAACTTTGGAAATATAAGTATCTAAGAAGTTTTCAGTGAGTTGTACCTCAGAATGGTTTTCTTCATTGATCATTTTTCGCTAAAATGTCTTTAAAGATTCTTTCAAGTAATAGATCAACCTTTACTGCACCAGAGGGGACTAATTATGCAAATTAAAGTTATAATTGGATCATGAGGAAGGAATGTGTGGAATAAACTATCTTAATTATTTTTACAAGAGAGCGAGCCACTTGAGAGTATTGAATTCAAAGGGAGTGGAACAATCAACTTATAATTACATATATTTCCTATTTAAATTATATAAAGAGAACTAGTATGTAAATATGTTGGAGGCCCAGTTAAACCACCTTCTCTAAAACGACGATTCTTTGCTAAAATTATCTCGTTTATCAAGTGCACACAATCAAATTTGTAAAACTTATTACAATGTCGCTGGCAAACCCGCTCTGAATTCTCTTTTAACCGGCCTAAGTAAAATCGAGAGACTGCACAAATATAATTTTAATAATTTGCATATAATAATATTTATTTAACTAACTTATTTCTATATTGACGGAAAGAGATTTCCTAATGAAGAGTTTTCAAATATTCTGTATATTGTGTTTGTATTTGCTAAAATATTTTATTATAATAAAAAAAGCATATATATATATGTATGTATTACCATTGTTTCCCTCTACTTCTATAACAACAAATATAGATTATTTAAACTTCATTATTTTCCCGTCCAATATCTTCTTCTCTTCTTTCTTATCTCCACTCAATCACATTAGAGGATCAAGCTTGTAAAGCTTCAGACGTCTAATGTCTAAATAAGCTACACTCATGGAGGCAGGAACTCTCACAATTCATCCCTAAGGATAGGAATAGTCGTTATTTTTCCTTAAATAATTAAAATTAAGATTTTTCGTTCTGTAAAAAGAAACATTTGCGGTAAAATTTGCTAAACGTCGTTAAGGAAGTTGTAGCATGTATATTGGGATTGTATATTACAGTGACTTTTATTGAAGACACACGAGATAACCAAGTGTGAACAGTCTCTGTCTCCTTCAAAAAGACAGACGATCGGCGACATAAAAGACTTTCCACTTAAGTTTTGTCCATGAGTGCAAATAAACAATATATATAGAGATAAATTATCTTAATATTAGTATAAGAACAGAGTAGCGACAGAAGATGAGAACAAGCCATCTGGCAACTCTGCATGAAGTCAGCTGTCAAATTAGGCTTATGCTAATCCTATCATTATTTTTTACTCCAAGTGAAATATTAGTATATATAAGTATTATATATTTAAATACGCATTTTAATTTCCCTTTTTAAAACATTTCAAAGAAAGAACTGTATATATATAGTATGTAATTTTGTTTGAAAATCAATCCACTCTGTTGTATGATTCAAAAGTATTCATTCTTCTCCTACTCTCTCATAACCTGTTAATTATTGATTAACATATTTGCATATATCTCTATCAACCCAGGCTACTGGAGCGTGAAATATTTGCATATTTAATCTGTATATAAATCCTCCTTAGATTTTTTTTAAGCTGCAAGTTTTAACCCTATTTGGAGGTGTTCTGTGAATATAAGAATGAAGTCATTTCTCTCTTTTCTGTGATTTTTCTACGCGAGGAAGAGAGAAAGGACGAGGATGTGACGCGGCAAGAAGTTTTGTTGGACGGGAAGAAAGTACTCCGTGGCCTATATGCAAAGTCGGCGCTGCAGACAACCGTTGTTATTTGTCTATTTCCCAATAAGAGGATTTATACACGACACTGTGTGATTCAGTTCATAAGTCATCAAACGACCGGGTTTTGTAAATATGCAAAGTGGAACCACTTTCTACATAGGGAGACATATGTATGTACAGAACAAGCCCACCATGGATTGGTACAACCCGGGGAAAGAAACTTCATTTAAAAAACGCCTTGAAAAGTTCTTAATTTAACATAGAAACCGGCCAACTTTCGAGCCTCGTTCTTTATCTAGATCCTCCTAGTTAAAGATTAGTTAGAAAACTATCCGTGTTGGATAATGGGTTATTTGCCTTCTGTTAACGTACAATGTTGGAGTACGAACACGCTCTTTCAGCACTTACACCAATGTGTAAATATGTGTGTGTGATAGAAATTTATTTAAAGTAAAGTATTTTTACAGGCTCAGGAAATAAGCTAATGGAATCTTTAAGCATTTTCAAACCTTTATTTCACACATTCCACATTAAATATTTACACAGAATATTTTTTTTATTAGGAATTTGTTGAAGATGGAAGATGTTGGAATTGACGAAGTTGATGAGAAAGCGATGAACCTCTCCGTTGTACTGGAAATGTTTTATTGAGATATGTAGAATGGTAGTCTCTTCCCCGGCCATCTCTTCACAGGCACCCTGGCAGGCTGGATTGGCTTTCTGATTCTTGGGTGACTTTGGAGTTACGACTGGTTTGCTTTGCGAGGTTAGAAGACCAATTCTGAATATTGGAGGTTTAAGCCTTAAAAATATAATTGGAATGGCTTCTTCGTTCACCGTTTAAATCTACAATTTGGAACTATAAACGTATTGTTTGGAACATATACTGGAGTCACAGTCTATATTATCTCTTCATTATACAGAATTGTGAAACATGAACTTGTGCTGTCGGAGAAATTGTCCGAGTCTTAATTAGATCTTCTACCTGCTGTTGTTGTGTCCAATGAACAGATGTCTCCGTACATCTCTATCACAGCAAGGTCCTCTATCTTGGGTGTGTAAAGCTGCTGTTCTGGGTCAATTTTTTGCAAGGCTGTGGCCATTTCTGGACATGAGAATATGTGGGCAGGTGTTAGTTCCACACCAGGACAATTGTCCTGTAGCGTCTTGTGCCATCTGGATGTATTGTCATTCCTTTGTAATGTTTCATTCTGAGTCTTGTGATTGTTTTTGTTATTCTTCTCTCAGTGTTTATGTCGCATATGTGACCTTTCCTCGTCTTTTATTGGATTATCTTGGAATTTTTATCCAAAGCATCAAATACTGACATATGTTCTTTCCTTTGGCTCAACTTCCCGGCTTCCTCTGCAAGTTCACTCGCCATCTCCCCCATCCTAACCTGGGCAGGAGTCCATGGTACTACGCCATATTTACATATACCGCCATTGTGTAATGTGAAAACCTACTTATTCACTTCAATCCTAGGTTAAAATCTCCCGGCCTATATCTACTTTTTTCTCAACAGATTTTGTTACAGTGAAATGGTAATCGATTTTTTGAAACATCCCTAAATATATGATTTAAAAAATTAAATTATTAAAAATATTTAGTTATATCTATACATGATCTTATAAACAAACAAATATAGGATGGAGATGTTCAATTATGTAAAAAGGATCCCATGTATTGGGTCGAGCTATGTAAAATAATTATAAATGGCGTTCATAGATGGCACCACTTACCTGCATTAGCTATCTCGTCTAGATAGAAAATACTCTTTTTTCCCCCCTTTGATTATTATATTTTAAAAATAAAATAAAATTATTTTTGTTATTATCTATTTAAAATAATTGCAATATCATAGTTCACGTTCATCCCCTAACTTTACAAGTTGATAAAATCCACAAGAGAGCAATCCAGGGCCAAGTTCCTTTACTATTTCTCTATAGGTACTTCCTCGGCGCGGAACTGAGGAGTGTACAAGAAGACCTTGTCTGGAGGAGGACTCTCTCAAGGTGGGGAAGTCTTCCTTGCTGAAGATATTTGTATATATATTCACCTACACTTTATATGCCCTTTTACTCTTTTATTTTTCCACCTTGGTAAAATTTGATTGAAAGAATCAATAAAATTGTTTAAATTGTTTTACTATTTCTCTAGGGCCAACATGGCCTTCAACAGAAGAACTTCACTCCAGTTGGAAGCCATACTTCTCTTGTTAGCCCTAGAGAAATAGTAAAGGAACTTGGCCCTGAAATGCTTGTTGATTTTATTAAATTATAGTGGTATGGTAGATTAAACTGGCGAAACCATTGGTAGTGTTCCCCACTGATGAGCCAGGCCCTCCCAATATGTTTCCATTGTAGTAAGGATATTAGGAAGCGTTTTATTTTGTTTTTAAAGAGATAAAAATCGCGCGCTATAAATAGATTCTTGTATTAAAAATGATACATAAGGAAGCGAATATTTTCTAAATCACCACCATTCCCACGACCAATATGTAAAATTGAGAATAATTATCGTGGTATGCAAATCTCGTGGTTGACAGGGATGATGTGTGGAGAACTCCGCACGGTGGAGGAGGACACCAGTTGACGAAGGGTGTCCTAACTAATTACGGCATTGATAGTTTAAAAAACGATATTTAAAAAAAGGTTAGTAAAGGCGGTGTTGTAATATTACCACACAGATAATAGTAATTACCACGAGACAGTAATTAAGTTTAATTATTACTAACGATGCTAATTAGCAACAGTTTATTTTGATCAGTTTGTTGGCAAACTAACTCGTCAAATGGTGTCCGCCATATATATATATACTCATGGATTGCACGATAAGGAGATGCCGTTTCCATAATTTTAGAAGGGTTTGTTCACTTGAAAGAAATGATGAACACTAATATTAAAAATGTTTTAAAATGAAAATGTGCAACCTTCTGGCATGGCAAAAGAAGAGACGTAGGGAGGGGGAGTAATGGGCAAAACAAGCCTTAGGACCCTGAGAAACTTAACTGGTCAAATAGCGGGAGTGAGGATGGTCAGCAGACGTGATGCCTCAGCAACAAACGTGAATTTATAGAACCAAACGTTAACTCATTAGAAACAAACGTGAATTCAGAAAAAAACGTGAGTGAGAAAATCCAAACGTGACCTAACAAGAAACAGATGTAAATTCAGAAATAAACTCCTGTTCAAATATAAAAATGAGTTATTCAGGAACAAACGTGAATTCGGGAGAAATATGAATGAAAATTTAAACATGCATTCAAACACAAACGGGAATTACAATATAAAGGCGGGAGTTAAGGTGTAATTAAGAAATGAACGTCATTTCAGTAATAAACGTGACAGGAACAAACTTGAATCATCAAGATTTATGGGAAAAGTAAAAAACTAAACCAATAAATTCCCAAAGAATGATCGATAGAGCCTTTTCTAACGGAAGAGATGATGATAATAAAATTGACAGAAGATAAAAAGTCACCACGAAACATTCTTATCACAAGTTTAGAAGCAACAAAAAGTTAAGAATAAGTGAGAGATTTAAATAAAATAGTGAACAGAGAAATATACGCTGGAGCTTTTAATCATAGAGCTCAAACGAGCCTACAAAAAAGTCGGTAACACTGGCAAAGAACAGATTATCTGTCTCCTGGGGCAGTTCCGCCATTTTTCACCTTTCCAACCATAACTCATCCAACATAAATTTATCTCTTGAATGCACTTAACTTGCCTATTTTAAAACAATAAAAATATATAGGTGGCTACATTTTTTTAAAAAGCATCTTTTTTTCTCTCCCGCTTTCTTTTCCTCCCTTATCTTTTTTTTTTTCGGATTATTTTTATTTCACACAGGCACTAGCTTTATACTTGCATTATATCACATGTCTATATTTGATCCTTTGTTATATTCAACTGCCTTCCATCCCGATTTCTAAGTCTACCGGAGAGAATTCCTAACCGCTTGCAAGACTTTCTGATTCCGCCAGTTTCTGAATTCCGACAAACCTCAGTTGTTTTCCACCAGCGCCCCACAACCGTCACATCTTTGGAATCAAGATAGGAGCAATCTTTTATATACAAGGTGTGTCCAATAAATAATGAGACCGGTCAAAAACAAAAAAAAAATGAAATGATAATTTTTTTTAAAAGTCTATTTAAAAAATAGAAAGCTTCAGCTACACTGCGGTATTTCACATCACGTGATTGCGCACGCAGTCGATAAATTGTAAGCTTGTAAAAAGAACGCCTTGCATAACAACTTTTAATTTGTAATGGATAGAAAATTCGAACAATTAATTTGTATTAAATTTTGCTGCAAAATTGGGAAATCGGCTTCAGAAACTTTAGATTTGTTGAAATTGGCATTTGGAAATTAAAATGTAAATAAGCCCATCACATTTAGATGGTTTTCACGATTTAAAAATGGAATGGAATCGGTGAAAGATGAGAATCGTGTTGGACGTCCAATTCTGCACAGGACCCCTGAAAAGGTGAGCCAAATTTCAAATTTGATAAAAGAAAATCCACGAATTGGGTTACGGGACATTGAGGAAGAAACAGGGATATCAAAATCATTAGTTGGATCGATAATTAAAGAAGACTTGCAGTTAAAGAAGACACCTTCAAAATTTGTCCCTAAAATGCTCACAATCCAACAAAAGGAGAATCGCGTTGAAGTTGCCAAAAAATGTTTGAAATGGTGGAAGAAAACCCTAATTGGAAGTAAAAAGTAATAACTGGAGACGAGACATGGGTTAACGGGTATGACCCGAAAACAAAACGCCAATCCATGGAGTGGAAAGAAAAAGATGAACCAAGAACGAAGAAATCCCGACTTTGCAAGTCAAAAAACAAAGTCTTATTGGTCACGTTCTTTGACATAAAGGGAATTGTGCATTATGAATATCTAGAGGAAGGTCAAACAATCAATAAGGAGTCTTATTTAAACATTATGAGACGTGTACGTGAATCAATTCGTCTGAAAAGAAGTGAAATGTGGAGTTGCAAAAATTGGATTATCCATCATGATAATGCACCACCACACACCGCTACATCTGTACTGACTTATTTGGCTAAACACGGCATCCAAATACTCCAACAACCTCCCTATTCCCCAGACCTAGCTCGAAATGATTTTTTTCTCTTTACAAAACTCAAAATGGCTCTAAAAGGAAGGATATTTGACACTAGAGAGTCCATCATAGCGGATTCGAAAAAGGTCTTGAAGAACATCCCGAAAGATGCCTTTTCTAAATGTTTTAAATCATGGGAGAAGAGATGGAAATTATGTATAGATGCGGGAGGGGACTATTTTGAAAAATATTAATAATTTTTTTTTTATCATTCTATTTTTTCTTTATTTTTGACCAGTCTCATTATTTATTGGACACACCCTGTATATTAATATAAGAAAATTGCAATATAATGTTATGAAGAGATAAGAAAAATGCCATATATTCTGCATTGAGTATAGAATGACAATTCGTTTATGTCGGTGAAATCTGCAGGATAATAGAAACAAGAAGAAAGTAACAAAAGTACAATAGCAAAAACAAGGATATCAGATCACTCGAATATCAGCTCAAATACTGACCTTAAATTCAATCTAGACAGTCCTACTACCATTACAGTAACCTACCGACTACCCGACATTACAGTAACCTACCGACTACACGACATTACAGTAACCTACCGCGTACCGGCCATTTCGGTAACCTACCGACTACCCGCCATTACAGTAACCTACCGACTACCCGCTATTACAGTAACCTACCGCGTACCGGCCATTACAGTAACCTACCGACTACCCGCCATTACAGTAACCATTTAAAGAAAGAAGTCGCGTGATTTGCATCCATATTCAGAGAACAGTAAAGACGCATTTGAAACGTGGATCTGGAAGACAATGGAAAGAATCCGATAGGGGAAGGAAGAAAATTTGAGGATTTTGTGAAAGGAATGAGGCCCCTGTTGAAGGCCATCAGGAAGAGACAAGGGAATTGAGTAGGAGATATATTACGAGGAAATGGATTAAAGAAGAAAGATTTGGAGGGTCAAATGATTGGAAATGGTAGGAAGGATTGGACTGATGGACTGTATGGGGTGCACTGAAGGAATAAGGAGTCAAGATAGAGAAACCACTGGAGACAAGTGTAGGAAAACTGGATATAAATAAACTTGATAGCAGAATATCTCCGTCAGTGTTCAAAAGTCAAACGGATTTCTGACATTGACTGGCAAACATTCTGTCAGTACCGGCAGCTAGAGGACTTGGGACGTACTGACAGCACGGAGGCCCACAGTTAGCCAGTAAATAGGCCAGAAATCACGTAGCTAACGGATAGAAGAAATTTCAACACAACCTTTTAACCAAAACTTCAATTTATATTCCATCACGTGAGGGAAATGGCAGAAAATCAAGAATATATAAGGCCTGTAACAGCTGCCAAATTTACCTGAGTGAATATCACATGCAAGTTGCCTCGTGGTCACTGTTCGACAACCTGATTCTTAACTTGAAGTGTGTTAAAGGAATAATTTGTTTTGGAGTTAGCAATCATTCACAATAATGAATCAAAAAGAACTTCGTCAAAATGTGATTTCCAAACGGCTTGAAATTCCACAACGTCCAACCGCGTTGATCGCAAAAGACTTAAAGATGTCCTGTAGATCAGTTTCTTTGATTCTAAAAACTATTTTGAGACCTTTCTCTTGAAATAAAGCCTGGACGGGGAAGTGGTCCCAGGGATCCTGCTCTGCATCGAGACAATCCGTAAAAACCGAAGCAAGTCGATCAGAGATATTGCCAAACAATGCGGAACAAACATTGGAATGACTCGGAACAAAATGCAACCCGAAGGTATGAAGAGACCCACAAGAAATAAAGTTCCAAGAGTTTCTGAAAAGCAGAAAGCATCCATTAAAACAAGAGATCCCGAAAACTAAGACTTTCTAAGAGAGGAAAAAAGACATTTGATCATCGAGGATGAAACCTGCTGCAAGATTGACTTCCACGATCCCAGTACTGACATCCTCCCTGTATCAGGAACTACGATTGAAGTTGGAAAATTCGACAATAAATATCTCGTGTGGCAGCAATTTGTGAGTGCGGTGATAGGAGTCAAATTTACGTTACCAAAGGGAGAGTCAACAAGGAAATTTTTACAAGATAATGTCTGAAGAACTGCCGTTTATCAGAAAGTATGATGTCTCCGACCTTGCACCGTCCCACTACTCCCGTGATACATTGAAGTTCCTAGATGATGATGTTACAGAGGAGTTGAATCCACCGAACGTCCAATCGAGCATTATTGGGAGGAAGTCAAAGTAACACTGCGTAGAACAGATCAAACTGCCACAAGTATCTCAGATGTCTGCAATAACACAGCTGCCAGGAAGGTTACTCTGTAAAAGCTGATATGAAGGACATCCAGAAGTACCGGGAGTACACAAAGTACCGAATCTCAAAATATTCTGCACCATAATTTAAGTCTTGTAGTATTAATAAATACTTTGATAAAATTCTTCTAAGATAATGGGTCTATATTAATTCGAATTTGGCAGTTATTTTCTTATACAGGTCTTAAGATGAGAACTTTCAACTTTTTAACTGCACTCATGAACAAAACTTAAGAAAGTTGTACCTTTTAGCATGTATATCGGGATAATAACTCTGAAAGATATTACAGTGACCTTTATTGAAGACACACGAGATAACCAAGTATGAACAAAATTGCCTCTGTCTCAAAAAAAAAAAAAAAAAAAAAAGACTTGACACTTCCTCAAGTTTAGCGTCGACATATATTGTGATATTTTAACTAATCGACGCTAGGTCGGTGTCCACATCACAGTTTGGGAAATTACGGACATGGGGTCAGCTTGCCAAACTACATTCCCCTTGATAAAGGTGACGTCGGGCAGTCACCGAAACTCTGGGCATAACAATAATAGAATTTGGGTTGATGTTTCTTTTCTAGCAACTCGTAATATCGGCAGAGCACGGAGAGTATCACCTGGTACTAACACCTATCCACATATTCTCATGTCCGGCATTGGCCGCAGCCTTGCAGCAAATTGACATGGACCCAGAGCAGCAGCTTTACACACCCAAGGTAGAGGACATTGGGACTACTGTGATAGAGATGTACGGAGACATCTGAGGCTTCATTGGCCACAATAACAACAACGGAAAATAATCACTCCGCGCTGTTCTCCCATTGTTGCATAGTCACAACGCTGGAGTTTGGACCTTGCCCTGTAGACAGAGCTATCCTTCCAGTGAAACAAACAATGTATAATGTCAAAAGACCCGACAAACTTGAACATCTTGGTGTCCTGCTATCAATAGAAGCCCTCAGATGCTGCTACCGTGGTACATCACCGCGGATATGTCCCACAACCTTGCCTGGGTTGTCCCAAGTATCCTGTTGGGTGAGCCATCAATGAGGACTGCCACTATCGGTGTTGATCTTGGCGCATTTGAGATATGCCTTGGTGTAAACATGAGATTTTAGGTTTGGAAACAAAACTCTGAAACTATTTAAGTCTATAACATAACCGTCCTTACTAATCTTGATCTATTTTGAACATCTTTTGTTCATCTTTGAACATCGTTTGATATCCTTTGAACAAAGTGTTCAAATGAGGAGACCAAAAGGTGTTCCAAAGGAATTCAGAATATATTTAAAAAGAAATAAAGTTTCTTAGAAACAAAAGCGTGTACAAAGATAGTAGATACCACAGATTTTTGTGTAAAATATTATTTTTGGATTTTTCGATATTTACTTTGAGGCTTACATATTCTTTATGAATTGTCCGCGGAAATTCCAATATTTCAGATTAAAACATATTTCACATCTATAAAATAGATCGCATTCTGTTGGAAAAAAAATTATGAAAGAAGTTTTTGTCGTTAGGAACTGGAGCCTTCAAATCCAGGTGTGGCTCGTAACAATGAACGACATGTAGGCTATATCAATTGGGGGGTAGTTTCTGAGGAAATTTATAAAAATAAATTCTTAAGCCTAATGTAAAGTTAGGTTTCCTCGCCTCCGAGAATTGGGAAAGTGAAGCAAAAACGTAAAAAATCAATAAATTTTACTCCATGTTGGATTATTGATTCTTTTATAGATTTTGTCCATTATATAGAAGGGGGAAAACGTATATTATTTATCTTTCAATGTGAAAGAGTTAAAATTACTTTTATATTTTAATCTTTGCCATATATATATGTTTTTATTAAATTATAATAATAATATATAGCAATATTCTTAGAGTAAATTAATATTAAGTGTTACATTATACAGTAATAAGTATTTACATTAAATTTATCGATGGAAATTCGAACATTTTAAGAACTTAAAAAATTTTAAACGCGCTATTTTTTAAACAAGGTCTTATAAAAAACATGTTATTATTAAACTAAATTTATAAATTCAATCGCCATCTATCGATAAAATTTGTAACAATTAAATATACTGGTGAGATATATGTTTCTTTTCAATAATATTATCAAATCTAGAGATAATTAATATTTGACGATATTATCAAAAAGAAACATATCACCAGTAAATATTTAATTGTTACTGCAATATCTTTGTACCTTCTTATTATCAGAAAATCTTTATTGTCTTTATAATGTCTGATACATCTTTTGTTGTTTATTTGCAAACCGCCAAAAATGACAAAAACAAATTTAAAAAAAAGGGATGATGATAACTTGCGTCTTGCAGATTAACATTTTCATAGAAACATATATATGCATATTTATTGCTAGCTATATATCAGTTACAAATTTTATATCTTTTTTTTTTTTATCATTTTAAAACAACTTCCACACAATATAATTTGATTAATTAATTTTGATACATGGGATAGAGGATTGGATCTCTATATATAGTGGATCCTTTTTTGGATTTCAGCTCATCCCAACTCTCTCGGAATTCTTTTTGCCACAGAAGAATATTTTAAAAATCTATATCTTGAAAAATTACATACGCGCGTTCTATTAAAATATAAAATAAAATAAAAAAATCAATGTTAAGATTAATCTAATAAATTAATTAAGACTCATATTACTTCATTTTAAAAAAGATTTGCATTTGTTTATCTATAAAGGACACACTCATTATTAATATTAAATAATTGCGTCTCCACATCTTTTATTAAATCCAATATATGCCTTTTTATTATCTAATCGATTTTTATATATTTTAGTAAAATATTCGAATAGATTATAAATTAATATTTTTAAATGGCGTGTTTTTTATATAAGAAAAAATAACCTTGTATAAGAAATCAATCTTCAAAAGAAAAAAAAAAGCTCATTAAAGGCCTACAAAGATAATTAGTTAATGTTCACACCGATAGATGGCGAGACGGGTTCCAGAGAGAAGCTGGGGTCATTGAACTTTCTCTCTTCCCATTACGTAATAAAAGAGGAAGTCGCCGCCGATTATTTAACGTACGCACGCGATGTTTTTAACGAGACGGTTGTTGTTTTTCAACCGCAAATGTTGTTTACAGTTGTTGCCCCGCTCCCATTCATAAACAACAACGTCTAGATATTTATATTATATTTGCGCAAAGAAAAAATCAAAATATCATAGCTTTTTTTACATACGAGACGCGCTTAATATTTAATATACTTTATTATATATATGTATTGATTAATAAAGTTATAAAGTATTAAACGCGTCTCGTATATAAAAATATATATATTTAATCAATTTATTATTTTAAAAATATATATATATTGTGAGAGATGTATTTTTATCAAAAGCGCTTGTGTGATAACTTGTATCTAAAACCGTGTGTTTAGCTTAACATAAAAACAAATATTTATACATGCATTTCTTTTATGTAAAATATTTTTGGTTCTTTTCTAAATTTTATGAAAGGAAACAAAAAGGCTTTTTCAAGTTTTTTTTAAATTAAACTATATTTTAAAATGATAATATATTTATATATATAAATATAAATTGTATAAATTAATAGTGAAAATAAAAATATTATTACGTTTAACACACTAATGCTTAAATTATATACTACCCTTTATAAAGATTGTTTAATTCAAGCAAAATATCATTATTTTCTGATATTAAAGAAATTTTATTAAATGATATTTAAACACTTTATCTTTTTTAGAACACATAATAAAAAAGAGAGGCAATATGAAATTAATTTTTATAATTGTTAGAGATATTTTATATTTCAGATATTTTTGAGTTCACGATTTAATAAAATTATGCACTCTGTGTATTCCGAAACATTAAAATCACTAAAAACCTTACGCTTGAAATCGTCTGTTATTTTTCAGCCTAAGCTTGTAGCGGGACGCAAAGAAAGATTGTTTTAGAATGTTTCTTTAGATAACTAAAAAGGTTGGTTTTACTTATTTTGCCTCTCTAGAATATACATTGTTGAAGCACTCTATTGCTTTGTTATTTCTAATACGTCATATTTTCGAAACAAATTTTCCAATATTGTATAGTTAATCCTATCATTAAAAATTCCATTAAACATTTTTTTTTGATTAAATAAAAATAAAACAATTATCTCAAGAATTAGGATACAAAATGTTTAAATATTAACGTTTAGAAAATAGAAAATTCTAAAAAATAATTATTTACGTCATGTCAAAAATGCCTTCATTTTATAATCAATTTTATATTTTAAAAAAGATTCGAGGGGGTTGATAAATGTTAATTCGAAATATTTATGGATATATATTGCCATTATATTTTACAATTTTTCGTTCAGCACAAAAAGACAAACTCCAGTTAAAAGAATTTCTTTTTAAATGCATAATACGAAAAAAAAAAAAAAAAAAGAAATTTCGAGAAATAAAATTTAATAAAAAAGACAAACGTGGTAGATTTATTAAAAAGAACATTAAATGTCAGATAGAATTTATATTAAAGCTTTTTTAAAATTCATAATTAACGTTGAAATGACAGTTTAAATGTTTTCGCAAATTAGAAATTTCTCAATTATGCATATTTTAGAATGGAGAAATATTTCGCAGTATTTTATTAGAATTCGGTACTTTTATTCCAACCGAAATCTCGGCAGAATTTTCCTCAGAATTTTATTAAAATGTTCGTAATTATCTTAAAGCCAGAATATTTGCTCAGTATATATTTTATAATATAGTACAAAACATTATAAAATAATTATAAACAATAATGCTCTTTTGGAAGAATAGGCTGAAGTTTTTACCACATATACACTCATGGACAAAACTTAAGAAAGTTGTATCTTTTAGCATGTATATTGGGATTCATATAATAACTCTGAAAGATATTTGATACACAGTGACCTTTATTGAAGACACACGAGATAACCAAGTGTGAACAACCTCTGTCTCCTTCAAAAAAAAAATAATAATAATAATAAATAAATAAATAAATAAAAAAATATATATATATATAATAATAGACGACCGGCGACATCAAAGACTTTCCACTTAAGTTTTGTCCATGAGTGTTAATCATCATATTTAACTATTTTTCAACTTTTTTTTATTCCGCATACATGAGGCGTAACTGCCAAAGCTTTTTCGTAAACCTTGTTATAGCCCACATTGTTTAAAAAGTAATAATTTATTAATATATATATACTTTATATTTTCCTTTCTTCCCTTCCTTTTTCCTTTTCATTATAACTTTTTAAATTGTCAGCTATTTAATTTATCTATTTAATACATACTGATAATGTTATTTAAAAAACCGTAGAATTATCCAGTTTCAGCTCGCTCCGTTGACATTATATTAACAAGTCAATTTGAAATTATTTTCAGAAAATTATTAATTAAAATGTATCAATTTAACATATATGTTTGATTCAGGATTTATAAAATTTTAAAGTATTTATTAGTCCAATAGGGGCAACTCGCCTCACTTTACCGAGAGTTAAAACACGTGAACAGGTCTCGCTTTGTAAGGCCTTATTTATGATATAAATATTATATCAAGTAAATATATACACAACCTATATAATTCTATATATTTTATTATATATAAATATAAACTGTGCTTAATTCTTTATGAGTTTTTTTTCTAAGTGTATTTATTAATATGAATTTCTCATTTTTCAAAATAACATATATATGAATAAATTATTGTTCTTTCTCTATATTAAAAAAGAAAAAAGGGGATTCATCCCTAGATGAATTTCGTTCTAAATGTCTGTGCTGATATATATACGACAAAATAGTTCTATATTTGAATGATAGATGGCGGTGCAGTCTTGTTTTTAGACAAATTTAATATAAGCTGGTTTCCATTCAATCCTTCATTCTAATAGAAAATACAAATCTTAGAACACAATTAATGTCGACGACATATTTTTGAATTATTACTTTGCTGGTTATATTTTAAATTATAGTGTGTAAACGTTTAATTGTTTTTTTTTTTTTTAAATATAGAATATAACAGATGAATTTTAAAATGAGAAGTTTATTTTTATTTAATTACGTCATACATATATCTAAAATGATCATGTGACCGGTCATACCTTTTATAAAATCTGCTTTGGAAATGTATGTGAGAACGTTTAGAATATTTAAAGCATTCTAACATTCCTAGTTGTAACATAACTCTGGAAATTTACTTGTGAAGGTAGAGACGTCGGTTACACTAAAGTTTTTCTACTGTTCGAGGTTAGCTACTGAATAACAGATAAACTTATTAATTCTCATCATGAAATAAAAAGATACGCTTTTAAAAAAATTATAATTTTTGATAGGTTATATATACGGGATTGATTTTAAACACATTTTATGGTGCGGTGACGAATTATTTAAAATATTATATGTACTAGATAGATTTCAAAACTACTTTATTTCTCAAGGAACCTGGGTGTTTTAAAATCATAGCCCCGGAGTTTCCACGTACAAAGTTGGTACAGACGGTGCACTTATCGTTCCTACACGCGGTATAATAAAAACAAGACCTACCCCGGGGCAGGGGATTATTTTTTAAAGTTATTTCTCAAGGAAACATTTTGACCAAAATGCATCCTATATTCACGCAGCAGCGAATATTATATCTACCTGCGTTATCTTGGTAAAACTCACAGTAAAACTTCCTTTATTTGTTAAATAGAGACAATCACTTTAACATCAATTCTAGTCATTTTGTTATTAAATTTTACTCTATATATGCAATATAAAGTAAAATGTTTGAGAATAACCTCTCAAGGTATCCCGTCAAAGAAATAATAATGTGATTTAGAGTCGGCGTGAGGCTTCCCATCTGATGAGTGCCCACCCTCCTGAACGACCATTTTTCTGAACTGACAACTTGAAGTGATCGAACTCAAGTCGGAAACACCATTTCCAGAGAAATCCGTGTTTTGAGGAGGTCTCTCACGGGAGGTTTACCGTCTCGACCCCAAACGTTTAATTAAAAGGTTATTAAAACCTGAAAAGAATTTATTATGCAAATAGATTCCTCATCAAGCCGTAGGAATAATCCTTCATTATGTAAATGTCGCCTATTTTACATACAATTCATATTAGAGCCGCATGGAAGGTTGAGCGTAACACCTCTGATGTATGGGGCGATCTGTTAGCCGCTTTTTCCAGTTTAAACTTCAGCCGTTCAAAATTAAGACATGCTATAGATGGCTTAAAGTAAAGTATGAAAATCTATTTATTTATTTGGGCTGGCATTCATTTCGCCTATATAAATGCCACTTTACGGAAGAGTAACGTGAAAGAAATAAAATCAGCCCAACATAGGAGTCGAACCCGTGATATTAAGAGTTCCTTGGTTAGGTTATATTCCTCGTTGCCCTCTTCATAAGTAACACCTATACGTGCGAGCGCCACCGTATACGATTAAATGAATAAATTTCCATAATTTTCCGTTTCTCAGACATATATATATATATATTTTTTTTTTTCGCGGTAAAAAATAGAACAAAGGGGGAAATATTCCGGATCATGGTGGTAAATCTAAGTTCCTGATTGTATGATTAATGTTACTGATAGCTTGCGCCATCTTTCGGAATTCACATCAACTAAATATGTTGATTCATTTTACCCCAAAATATAATGTCGTGCAACAAATTCTGGAATAAAATGAACGTTTAGTTGATATAGGTTTCGATAGAGGGCGCAAGCTATCATCAATGTTCAAGGAGAGAGTCAGGGGAGAAATTCTTTTAATATTATTAGTTCTGAAACAGTATTTATTTATTTCATTTCCATTCGAATATCCACGAATTTCCCCGTCGGAATGATGATGGGACAATATGTATATAAGGGCGTGTGTTGGTTTTGCGTACCCCGCCCCAAAGTTTCTTTAAACAAACCAGGAGAGGAGTGGTGACATCTCGCCAGGTAGAAGGTTGGGGAAGTGACATATGACACAGCTGACCTTTGATGGAATGACAGCCATGCTAATTGGGAGAAGGGGCGCTTGGAGGTGCCAGGCAATTTATATTTAAAACGAAAATTACGTAAATACGCTTGTTTTTTATGTTTCGTATTTGCATAAGGCGGTAAGGAATAGCTCTCTAATTAATGGTTCCGAACTTTGTTGATTTTCTTCCTTTCTTTTCCATCCTCAAGTGGAACAACGTAAGAACTTGGGTTGATTGGCGTGACAAGCTTTGGTGACTGGGAATACCGTGGGACTCTAAATTAAAAACTGTTTTGAGAAAATTTATAAGAAAGCTGTAAACCCGGAGCACAGGGAATGTAATCGTGGGCCGCCACAACTGTCGAGAGGGAACAGAATAACTGAATTGAATGGCTGATATTCTGTGCCGGCTCGAAATCCTGATTGAATACCGCATGGAACTCCCCCGTACTACATTTGTGGACTGAGAGACCGAAGGTATCATCATATCACCATTTGAAAGCTATGGTTTTGGGGAAGTTTGACTGAGGAGGCAAGACGGGATTTGAAAGAAAGAAATGGCTGTCATAGTGATTCCTTCCCGACTTGTGACTCTCAGCGCGTTTTTTGACAGCTTTACAATTCAAATATTGTTGTTATGGATCGATAGATATTACTTTAAACAAAATAGATTGAGCAGTAAAAAACCAATGTTGCCCAACATCTCCCTGAGCACCAAGTGAAGCTACTCCCAGTAGTGGTCGAGGAGGGAAGACAAAGCCTTGCGTCACCCCAATGTTGCCACACAAGCCCTTGCTTGCTCACAGTCATTATCTAATTTGCATAACCCGCACGTTGTCAACACAACGAGAGAGGACAGCCACGCACCTCTCACTCACGTTTCCACCAAGGTTTTTTTTTAAAGCTTATATATAAGTATATTAAATTATTAAAGAAAATATAGTAACTCTGTATGATGAATCTATCTTTGTTGTAGTTGTTAGTCAGTAAATTGTTGTAAATATGTATTCATTGTTGGCATTCAGCGAATTATGTAAATTGTTCTTAGACTCCGCCGACATTCTAGATACAACACCTGACTACGGTTAAAATTTTGTCCTACAAATTGTGCTTATTTAAATATATAGTTTCCTATAGAGATCCACATGATGTCGCGGTAAACCACATATGTGTGGAAATTAATATGTTGTATTAGTATTTTCCTTAATAAATGTTCAACACGAAATAAAAATCCAGGCACTCCCTCCTCACCTTGTTGCTGAAGGGGTAGGCCAAAATATCTCTTGTCTTTCCGCTGAGAATGGCGGCGATGGACCTCGAAAGCCCAATAAGCGCCGGTCTGTTTGAAAGGGGGACGGACGTATGAGAAATGGTGTGCCAATGGCGCGGGTTGTGATTGGGAATTGGGAAACAAAGAATACTTTTTTTTTTCTTTTCCCAACTGGGCATTGTTTCAGACTTTCTGCCATCATGCTCTCTAATAACACGTTTTGTAAGCATACCGCTCGCCGCAGTGTTTTTTCGATTTTTATCTTATTGGGTTCACGATACTCTTGGGTAGCATATAGAGCATGTCTCTTCTTATTTATTTTTTACTGAGTTCAAGAAAGTACTTGGTGTATACCAGGCCATGATGGACGGCTACTCACACCATACTTGCTATGTAAAACAGGAGTGTTATAAGATGCTAGACAGATTCATGTTTGCATATTTATTATAGTTGGCAGAGGGTGGGCAAGGATGGGGTTGGATCCTTGAAGTAGTTTAAGAAATTCAGTAGAAAATGAGAAACAAAAGAGTATTCGTGGAGAGAGTCGGGGGATGTACAGTAGGTTTGATCACCAGACCCTGTCACCACGTTGTCCTGGTCACCTGTCGAAGCGGGGTCCATCTAGAACTATTCTCAATTCCGTTGTTTTAAAAACTAGCAAATAATAAATGAAGAAGCATCTAATTTTGTAAGTTCTTATCTCTATGGCCTGTAAGTGGCAATATACACAACGCTGAAGCAATATCATCCAGGTATTTAGATGGATTATTGTTGTGCGTGCTTAAATGGTAACAAGCGCTATACCACCTAATCGCATTTTACTATTCAAAAGAATATTTGGAACAAAATCTGCGATGTATTCCCTGGGAGCGTACTACTACCAAATACTACAAACGTCGTCCTATTCCGCCCATCTTCCAATTTATTGATCGGCCGCGTTGTCGATATTTGAATTAACCCACCGGCAGCGCCATCTTTCTTCAATACGCCATTATGGCTGCTACCGCCGGGTGGGAGACACACAAATGATGATGATAACCGCTTCTATGAATTTTAATCAATTCCTCGCTGTGTTCTAGTAAAGAATACTCTGCGATGTTATTTCTGGTATATCGATTATTTATGTGTATATTATTTTCTCCCTCTGCGAGGTAATATTGACATCTATCTCGTTAGTTTTTATGTGGAATATGCTAAAATAAATATCATCTCCCAGATGTAAGTTTTCTCCGTATTGAAAGAGAGAGGAGGGGATGCATTCCTAAAAAAATAATAAAGGATGCCAATATGAAGGAATGTTTTAACTTTTATATACGCACACCCTCATATATGTCTTTGAAACAAAAAAAAAAAACTACTTTTTTTATTTTAATAAAAAATAATAATTTTGTATTTATGTGATGATGTCTAGCACGTGTTTGTTGGAGAAACTGACATCTGTCAGATTACTATTTAGCTTATTTATTTAGCTCTGAATGTATGGCCGAATGACAAACCGTGCTGAACAGTTCTATGTAGAATACAGCGGGATTTACCAATATGTCTCTATATATCGCGTTAGTATATTCCTTTTATTTAAAAAAGATGTTCCAATACACCCGGAAAACATCGGGAATCAATACAGATAGAGCAGCTTTTTGGGGAATCAATGTTTCTTTCTGGAAAATCTTCATGGAATTAACAGCATATTTGAAATGTTTATGGACTTTTTTTTTTTTAATTAAAACAAGTTCCTTACAAATATTTGGAATTCCTAGCTCCTCAGTGGTTAAAATATATCACCTTTAAATTCGTTTTAAAGTTTATATATATTTGCATATTCTATTTTCATTTGATGCACAACCGGTGGTAGCCGTGATGGATACCCCATTACGAAATGGGGAGGTGACAAACGCAGGAATTGATGAGTGAGTGAGCTGATAACAAATATCGGAAGGGCCTCCCACGGATGGCGACAATGATGTAACCAACCCCCTTACCTCATCATTTTTTCCACTGAAACCTCCATTTCCTCATTGCCTTTATCATCAAGGTATCTGGCGGGTACAAGATTTTGATGGGGGAGAGGGGGGGGGGGGGGGGGGGTAATTATGATGACTTTGTTATGACTGTAGGATTGGGGCGTTTACTTTTTGTTCCAGCGACAAAATTGAAATGAAGAACTAACCACTTATCCCAATTCTCCCCTCACCGCTATGGTCATCACTCTCACCTACGTATTTGCATATTTACAAGATTTTTATCAGCAGGCTGACGCTGACTAATAAACAACCTCCTTCTTTTGGATGGTATTGCAGAGCTCTCTTTCTCTCTCAAGGAACTTTCTGAAACGCTTCAATAGTATCATCTACTGATAGAAAGAATTGTTCTAACACTCTGAATACGAGTGTAATCTTTTTTTTTTTTTCGTTAGAATCTGGAAAACCGATGGTTTTAGCTACTATATAAGAGCAATTGTTGAAGAAGATGTCTGTCCAGGTTCACCAGAGGACGACACCAAGTCCAGCTAAGAATAAAGCTACCTTAGCAACATGGGCTCGAATACTATTTCCTTACTTTCCATCTTCAGTTTCGAACGGGCAATCTCCACAAGTTTGTTTAAAACGTGGTTTGTACACACTTCCACAGCCGAATAGAATTTTATCTCAGAATTTTTCTTTATTTTCGAAATACATATTGTGGCGAAGAAATAATTTATTATTTAATTATTCAACGAAAATATTTGAAACAATTAAAATTTTACATTTGTTAAATCATCATTTAGTTACCTAGCTTGCTTGCTCGATATTCTCTAGCTGTAGATAGTTTGGGGTTAATAATTATCGCCTAGTCGCCTTCAGATATACAAATACAAATATTTCTTCGCTACAATATATTTTTTCAGATGTTTTCAATATGTAATTTTAAAATAGCTATATTTTCATAAATTTGTATGTACACAACCATAGGTTGTATTTTGTTGAGAACTTTGTTTGATACTGTAGGAATGCCTTGGTGTGCCTTCTGAGAATAAGTTGTGTGGAGGAACCAACAAGATCCGTAGGAGCGAATTTATTATATTGTAAAACTAGGATATATAGCATGAAACAATTCTATCAGGGAATGACACTTATTACAGGTATTAAGGTTCTCTATCATATTTATGTTCCTATTATTGCCTGCTGGATAGTCGCCATTGAATTGATGCCGCAATAACGAGAGAAACTACTCGAAAAAAAAGGGGGGGGGGGGAGAAAAGAAATAATATAAAAAAAGAGGGTGTATAAAATAGTCTCAACGTATGTAACGGCAGAGTAATATCGCTCCGGTGCAAGTAATTAAACCGGTTAGGGTTAGCTAACGGAGAACCCGTTTGTCGAGTGTTTACATTCTTGGAGCTGGCGTAGTCCCTTTTTTGTCGAGCGCTTACGTGGCTCTGCTCTATGATTATATATTATGTAAAATTTATTGGCTATATATTTTCTTCTAATTTTCTCACCTCTCATCACACAAAATAAATTTTGAAAACTTTCCTAAAAAGCTTTCTTTATTTATAAACCAATATATGCACATATTAATTATCATAAGTTGGGAGGGCATATTTGATGTAAAAGGGTCGCATATATTCAAAAGAGAAAGAGAGATGAAAGAAAATATTTCACATATTTTTACTCTCTTTCTAGGTTATATCTGCCGAGTATTCAAATATTTGTGAGGCTGGTGAAAAGAATGATGCTAGTGTTGCGATGAATTCTCTCTAGTTAGACTTGAACTAGCATGCTGCAGATAGCTGAACCCACGGAGGTCGACAGATATGTGGCAGCCGTCTATTACTACTGTTCACTAAACATATTGCAGTGGCCACTCAGAGAACCGTGGTATAATGACTGGGTAACACGTGCTAGATAACCAACCACGTGGTTTTGGTCCCACATAAGAGATCTCTCTCTGTCCAACACAGGTTTCTTCCGCTTAACTTTATTGTATACTTTGATGTGGAGAACTGAGCGAGTGTGTGTTGTACAGGCAGTGAAGTGGCGGTACTGAATTTCTACCAGTAGTAAGTACTTTCTGTACACTCAACTATAAACATGAAATCCCGCATTTTGAACTCCCAAACACACAAAGGATTTATATTCATACAAGACATATGTGTTTCAGGTCATCTATGTGTTGGAATATTTTTATGGGTTCTGAATAGATTGTGTCCACAGCTTTATACATATCTTTTAATTTACATAACGCTTTATACTTTTGCTTTGACTTCCATATATAAGGACTGAATTAATTATACTTTATATAGATAAAATATAGCGCGTGTGTATATTTATACCGTTAAACTTGGCGAATGTTGAGAACTGCGGATATTAAGTTTGATAAGCTACAACAAAGGATTCGTACTACTGCCAGTATAAACACAGTCAAGTACGATATGTCATATCAGTTATTGCTAAATACAAGGACACATATAACATTACTTGACAGTATGTCACCTAGATTGCTGAAGTGTACGCCACGTCATATCTATCAGATGCCAAGTCCTGCACCTCCCTGAACGGTAAACTCAAAACCCACCTGATATAACCCAATGTGAGACCAGAAGAAGTGTTTTAAACAATTTTATAGTTTGTACGATGAAGATATCTTCAAGACACCGTGGTATAGATCATTTCTGATCGAGCAGTCCAATTTGGGGAGTTTGCTTCAACTCTCAGAGTTAGTTAGTTACCTTGCAGCCTTCGCAGGAGGTCACCCCGTAGTGGTAGCCTGAAGCCTTGTCCCCACACACCTTACACGGGATGAATGACTTAGATGAGGTGGCGGCGCTGTTGGAGTCTGCGGCGGGGAAGGCCTCCGAGGTCCCGCTGACGGTGGCTGGACACGTCGTTGGTTAGTTACACGGCGAAGTGTGGATAGAGCGGATTAAGAAATAAACCAAAATGCAAACCCTAGTCCTGGGATCTGGAGGCCTCAGGGTAAAAATGCTAAACCACCTTGTAGAATATATCCCTTTATTTAGTTTTCTTTTAATAATGTGATATTTTGAAAATTATTTAAAAAAATGTATATTGAGAATAAATAATAAGTAAAAAAAATGTTAAAACTCGGTTCACATTTTCGCTTACTACGGTAAACAGCCACGTATTGTGACTGCAGGCTCTTTGAACCAACCTCATTGAACAGAATTTGCATCTTTGCAGCGTTCTGTCAGCGACCGAGAGACTTCTCCAAGTTGAAACATGTGCTAGAAATAGATGTCCCTTATATACAGGGAACATTTTTCTAGAATTAAATCGAATGGGGAGAGTCAGTTTTCGTTATATAGGAAAACTAATTGAATCTCTATAAAAAAAACTCCGTTTTAGAGAGTAAGAAGAAGTTTTCACGGCGTCTGTATCCTCGCACTGCGTCAGGTGGACCTTAGCTACCGATATTTGTCAATTGGATAAAAATGTCAGATAAGAATTGAATCTAATAAAACATAATAAGGGGGTTGATGTGAACCGGCCCCTCTTATAATTGGCGATATTATCTCTCCAGCCAGATAAAAGAGTTCCCATACTGGAATCGTCGATGATAAGATCCCTTGCACACAACCAGGAAGTCTAGCAGGGATTGGTGGGACATCTCGATGTAGCAAAGGAGTTGCTTTCCCATTACGTTGCCTACGTTCACGCAATATTGCACACACCAATTCGAGAAAACACGTGGGCAGTTGTGTTGTCTTTCCTCTCTCGTCGTTTTTACCAACCACAGGTTTCAAAACCTGCAGAGAAGCGCAGGTGTTGTGAATAATTTAACCACCGATTCTAGCAGAAGCCCACCAGGGAGTGGTGCAAGTGACAAAAGCTCTTACATGTGTTGACTAGTTGTGTACTCCATAAGCAGACGCGTATTTCCCCTTTCATTGCAGGATAAATTAACAAGCTATAAAATTACCTTTTCTATCATTTTGGCTTTCTTTGAGCCACCGCTGGATGTACGGGGTTCTGTGCGTAGGTTGGCTGGAAAGGTATCCGAGGTAAATCTGTTTCCTACGAAGTGTTTTTCCACGGTGTTTACATAAAAGAAAATAATCCGAGGAAGGCCTGTGTAGGGGGGACGCAACTATAGGTGCGGGTGGATTATAGAGGCCTCCAGCCGGTTTATGTCCAGAACTTGGTTTCCACACGTCTATTCTTTACTTTTAGATCTAAACTACATAATGGTTGTTGGAGAAAAGATGAGCTCGGAGTGCAAATATATAAATGAATCAGTGCTCATATGCGACATTTACCGTGTTTTGTCGATATTTTGAAGCCTCACTCTGAACAGAAGGAAACGATTGAGAGGCGAAGCATGTTCGGACATCTTGTCCCCGAGTGGATAACAGTATTGCTGCAGGGGCACACTAGGAAGGCCAAAAATGTGATTTATTCCGGGAGAAGATACCATCAACAACCATAGAGAGGCTATGGCTGGCTGAGGAGATGGAGCCAAAATATTTCTGGGCGTATAAAAAATGAACACTTCCTAATTGAAGGCACTAGTCATAGAGGGAGGGTTAACCCGGGTGGGTATATTTGCCGAGGTATCGGGCGGGAATGCAAATACAGGAAGAACTGAGAATGTTTGGGGGAGAGAGACTTCAAGGTCGGCCCGCCACTTCCTGGAGCGGTGGGGTCAACGACCGCCGGGGAAAGTCGATACCAACTTGGGCTTTTCTCTTTCTCGCGCTGCTTCCTCCTGCCAGCCATCTCGCTGGGATGTACTTCATTTAAATAAGGTAGAAATATCGGGGCGGTAGAACATGAAAAACTTGTTAATGACAGACAGAGCGCCATCTATCGGCTAAAAGTTGGGTTGTTATTATATCTTAGAGCCCTGCTTGTAGTCGTGTAGATGGGCGTGGCTTGTTTAATGCCGGAATGTCAGGTGAAGATGTTCTGCAATGTAGACACGGGAGGGTAAGAAAGGATCAGCGCATGTGTGCACCTGGCATACAAGTAATTTACATACTGCCTACACTCAGCCAGTGGAAGTATGTAATTAATTGTGACGGATACTGGCTTTTATTTTTTTTAAACCCTGATTTTTTCTTATTCCTTTGTATAGCCCTCCAACAAGTAGATGTATTTATGTACCGGGAGCGATATATATAGTTTTAATATAAAATATATAATTTAAAAAATACCATCTTCTAATCGTGCAACGGAACGTTGAGGTGACTTGCCCCGTCGAGACAATGCGGAAAAACGAGATGTGAACGCACCTTATTTGCACCCAGTGGGTGACATGCAAATGACGTTGTTACCTAACAAGCGACAGATGTCTTGATTGGTTGCATCAATAGTGCAGGGCCTGGAGGATGATATATCCCTGCCCCAAACTGCATACTCCAACATAATTTGCAAAAAATACGAAACTCTACAAATTTTCTACGGCATTCTTCAGCAGCGAAGAAAGAAGGGAATTTTTGCCGAGGTTTCGAAATGTGCCTTAGCTCCCCGCGGAGATTGCCTGCCCCTCTTATCTTTTTTCATATATCAAGTCTTTACCTTCGCTAACTATCAGGATTAGTTAGCTTTGGCGGCAGGTAACTCTAGCTAAAAGAAAATAAAAATTTTAATATTCAGTAGGCGACATCACCGGAAGTGGCTAACACGTGACCACGAGTCACGCACGTCCGGTTCACCACCCCCACCACGGTTGTCAACCTTCGTTATAATTAAAACTAGAATCCGCGAGTAAGCTCCGTAGAATGATGGCTGGCAATGACGCTAACTAAATGAAGGGAAAATGACCAAAAAAACGAAGTAGTTTCCTTAGAAACTTTGATGGCGCGCCATCTGTAGATAAATATAGAAACTATTTGGCGCGATTTTGTTCTCTCTCCTATTTATCCAAAACAAAACTCTCCCAGCTATTCCCCCCATCCCAGTAACCAGTAAGGAGAGTAGGGAGTTGGTTTGGGGGAACTTCGCCAATTTGTTTCTAACCTTATATTCCTACTGGAATGTTTTATTCTATGGCACCAAGGGCGTGCTAGAAAGGATGCGAGAGTAGAGGAATAACATTTGGAGGGTACGCGCAATGGACTGAGGTGTATAGATTCCGAGATTTTAGAACATTTTAGAAATGTCAAAGGTGTTTTATTTAACTACATTAAAAATTAACATTTAATTATTATTTTTTTAGAACTGAAAAAAGTTTTCGATCAGAATTCTGTTCACCCCATCTGAATAAAAAAAGAACAATTTAGAAGGAAAGATTGCGTATGTGAGTAAATAAATATGAAGGATGAACACACAATAACCATGTTTGATTTAAAAATATACTTATTTCACTTTTAAATGGTTAATGCACGCCTGCGCGTGTTGGGTTTAGTTCCAACTCGGCGTTACTTGGTCCGCCGAGATATCTGCGAGATGGACAAATCTGGGACATGGCGCGGTATGATGATATTTGAAAGAAAAATTCCATCCAGAGAAGTGTTTCTTGCAAAAAAAAAAAATAATAATAATAATAATTTTATTAACTACAGCTTTCGGGCCTTGTGTGGAGCCTTTCTATACACTCACACACACAGGGATTATGTTTAACCTTACTCCTGTACACGCGGTACATCTAACTACCACAATAGCAACGATACAGAGAGCATGGCCCCTGCGCAAGGATGACACGCAAAATCGTGAAGCTTTCCATTTATTAACCTTACTCCTGTACACGCGGTACAACTACCACAATAGCAACGATACAGAGAGCATGGCCCCTGCGCAAGGATGACACGCAAAATCGTGAAGCTTTCCATTTATTAACCTTACTTCTGTACACGCGGTACATCTACCACAATAGCAACGATACAGAGAGCATGGCCCCTGCGCAAGGATGACACGCAAAATCGTGAAGCTTTCCATTTATTAACCTTACTCCTGTACACGCGGTACATCTACCACAATAGCAACGATACAGAGAGCATGGCCCCTGCGCAAGGATGACACGCAAAATCGTGAAGCTTTCCATTTATTAACCTTACTCCTGTACACGCGGTACAACTACCACAATAGCAACGACACAGAGAGCATGGCCCCTGCGCAAGGATGACACGCAAAATCGTGAAGCTTTCCATTTATTAACCTTACTCCTGTACACGCGGTACAACTACCACAATAGCAACGACACAGAGAGCATGGCCCCTGCGCAAGGATGACACGCAAAATCGTGAAGCTTTCCATTTATTAACCTTACTCCTGTACACGCGGTACAACTACCACAATAGCAACGATACAGAGAGCATGGCCCCTGCGCAAGGATGACACGCAAAATCGTGAAGCTTTCCATTTATTAACCTTACTCCTGTACACGCGGTACAACTACCACGATAGCAACGATACAGAGAGCATGGCCCCTGTGCAAGGATGACACGCAAAATCGTGAAGCTTTCCATTTATTAACCTTACTCCTGTGTTGAAGGGCTCCAACGTCCAAAAGCTAGCGTAATTTAAATTATATTTTTTACCAGACACTCTTCCCTGGATGGATTTTTTTTTCTCTTTAATGATATTACACAAGGGATTATTATTTTTGGAATAACGATATTTTACCGCACCTTTTTGACTGGTCTTATTATTTCCAATGCAATATGGCTTGTGGAATACAATTGGATCTATCGTTGTCCCAACCTGAGTGACTTCAAGCGATCTCTGAGTTATTGACTAGGTGTCGTTAATATTTTAACCGTCGTCACAAGGTATCTAGCCTTTCTGATTGAATTCCATTGCAAGAAATAGACGTCAGAGACACCATTTCTTCATCTAAATCTGTAAACGCTAGCCGGTGTTGCCAGGTGCTGGAAGGTGTAAAGAAAGCAACGTAATCCAAACAAGAAACCAAAATAAACATTTAAAAGCTGCTTCCAAAAGTGCCAATGTTTATGGAAGTAGGTCGGGAGAGGGTTTAATTAAAGGAATTTGGGGAATAACAACACGTGAAGGGAAATAAACCTTTGACATTTAGGAGTTTTCTTCCTAGCCAATATGTAAATAGGATTGGCGATTTGCATAATTCATGGGGTTATTTACAGCGCGGGATTGTCCTGTCGGCAGCGTGTTTACATTTGCATAGCGAGTTTTATTCACAGAACATCATTTTCCATATGTTCCACTCGCCTCCCACAGTACATGCTGTGGAAGTCTAGGTTCATTTAGTGTCATCATTCAATTCCAACCCTCTTTTTTAACGTTAAAAATCGTTGTTGTTGAAAATACAAAACGCTTATATAAAAAATAACTTTGTAACACTCAAAAATAATGCAAATTTCAAGTAAGAACATTTTGCACGTTCATATTTTTGTGTTATTTCGTCGAAAATTCTGAATATACATAATATATGAATATATAGTTACATATATTGGATCAAAATATAATTTATTTTACCAATATTTCAGTTGGCTGAACGCCAACCTTTATCAAGGTGTTACAACATTTTAAAGTGTTACGTTATGTGTTATGTTATAACACCTTGATGAAGGTTGGCGTTCAGCCAACTGAAATATTGGTAAAATAAATTATATTTTGATCCAATATATGTCTTTTTAATTAAAGATTTATCTATGGATTGCTCTATTTTCAAAAATATGAATATATAGACCGTGATTTACAATAAATCGATACAGTAGGAAGTCAACATTTTATCACGCATATATAAAACACTAAGTCAGGTCAGTTATCATTTTATAAAACAAGATTTTTTAAAAAATGAATTAGTATCTTTAAAGTATACCGTGAACACATCAAATCAATCCAAAAGTAAGAGATCAAAAATATTTCAATCATTATTCGCGTTGGCTGGAGCAGTTTTCACAAGCGGTCAAAATATTTTAAAATAAAAATCAATGAAATAATCGCCAACGTAAAAGGTGTCTATTATCATATTCTAAAATAAAACCAAAAATGTTTCAACGTATCCGATCAGCAGCCGTCAAAAGTAACAACTCGTAGAGATCCCAAGGTAAGGTTGAAGTTACGACCTCCCAGGTGTAGTCAACGTAAATAAATAGGGGGGGGGGGGTTAGTCATTCATGGCCACCTGGTGACGTCACAAGGTCGTTGACCTGCCTCCATCGACTGCCCGTTACTACATGTCGTTGTTCGGCTGCCTCCTCGTTTATTTACTCCAGCGACGTGTCAGATAGCCGAGCTGGACTCTCTCGGAGGACATTTTTACTATTTAGAAGCTCTCCGGTAAGAGGATAGTTCTCCCTAATGGCTGTGCAGCTAGAGAGAGATGTTCTCTTCCGCGTATGGCATTTTAAAACAGGTGGTTGGCCTGGAAATCAAAATGAAGAATAATATATAGCATCGTTCCTCTCTCTTTAAAACATTTTTGTCGGATTAGTGTTCATGCTGCATTTGGTGGAACTTCTGGCAATGGCGGAATAACACGTGTCAGGACTTAGACCAAGTGTCCTTAAACCTTGTTTTCTTTTATACACAAAAATCAGTAATTAAAAACAAATCGGGCCTTTTTCCATTGATCATGTTTAAATCCCAATATTTATAGTCTTACATAGTTTATTAGTACAAAAGTCCATAAATAAGGTTTGTCGACAAAGTTTGTTGTACGACATGTCACATCTCTGTGACGTGATATGTGGCGCACATACTGACCAAACAGAAGACAATATGCCAGCAGCGCTGTAGCACCACCTGTGCTGGTTTGATGAACTTGGAGGGAAGACACCTCCTGTACTCTCCTCCAGAAACTCGGGAAACATTGTACTCTCGGGTTGGTTGTGAAATCGTTTATAATTTAAAACTTTTTCTTCAGACAACATATACTGTGATGGTAATGACAATGTAATGAAGAGCATGACTCAGTGGCGGACCCTCCTAACTGGCGAAACCGCTTTGAGGGTCACCGCTGATGAGTCATGCCCTCTCTTACATTTTTAAATCCTTGCAATATAAGGTCTATAGGAATAGTTGCTTTTTTAATTATAAAATGTTGTGTTGACATTTTTGTCATATAATTCAATAAAACAAATTTCTTCCTAAACTCTTACCATTGTGGGTTTAAAAGAAAGTCGGAGATTTCGACAAAAAGAACCGGCTAGTACCTACAAATGTATGCTTGTAACATTTGGCTACTTACGATGCCACACATCGGCATATACTAGAAGACACGATCTCGCGTTTTGTAAACAACATTTAAATAGTTTAACTGTAGTTTCCTTCCCTGCGCGCTACTCGAGTTCAAACACCCGAGTTGTGATGTCGAGTGAACTGAAGCCATTTAGAGAAAGGTGACAACCGACTTTTAATGACGATGTTTGAGAATCTCGGCACAACGGATATTGGCTTGGTCTTGTGATGGCGTGTCCCTATACAATCAATATATCTTCTATATATATAATTGCCTTATTCTGTTTGAAGCTCACGGATAGAATGCGCGCCCATTGGCTGCCGGCGAACACGTGTCCTCCCTGCCCCCCTCTAGACAACCCTGTTATCAGCTGTGTGATACATACACCTGTCTATAGCGGCCATTCTAGACAACCCTGTTATCAGAAGTGTGTTACATCCACCTGTCTATACAGACCACCCTGTCAATAGCGGTCACTTTAGGCAACCCTGTAATCAGCAGTGTGTTACATCCACCTGTCCATACAGACCACCCTGTCTACAGCGACCACTCTAGACAACCCTGTTATCAGCTGTGTGATACATCCACCTGTCTATACAGACCACCCTGTATATAGCGGCCATTCTAGATAACCCCTTTTATCAGCTGTGTGATACATACACCTGTCTATACAGACCACCCTGTCTATAGCGACCACCCAAGACAACGTTTTTAAAATATATTCGCACTCGGGTAAAACCCGGGCGTTGCCCGGGCCATTCGTCTAGTAAACAAATAAGATGTTTAGTCAGACACACGTTCTGAATTGATTGCCTGAAGTAATGCTCCAGGTGAGCATCGGTTTATACAAGGTGTGTCCAATAAATAATGAGACCGGTCAAAAACAAAGAAAAAATGAAATGTTAATTTTTTTTAAAAGCCTATTAAAAAATAGAAAGCTTCAGCTACACTGCGGTATATCACATCACGTGATTGCGCGCGCAGTCGATAAATTGTAAGCTTGTAAAAAGAACGCCTTGCATAACAACTTCTAATTTGTAATGGATAGAAAATTGGAACAACGAATTTGTATTAAATTTTGCTACAAAATTGGGAAATCGGCTTCAGAAACTTTAGATTTGTTGATATTGGCATTTGGAAATGAAAATGTAAATAAGCCCACCACATTTAGATGGTTTTCACGATTTTAAAATGGAATGGAATCGGTGAAAGATGAGAAGCGTGTTGGACGTCCAATTCTGCACAGGAACCCTGAAAAGGTGAGCCAATTTTCAAATTTGATAAAAGAAAATCCACGAATAGGGTTACGGGATGAGGAAGAAACAGGGATATCAAAATCATTAGCTGGATTGATAATTAAAGACGACTTGCATTTAAAGAAGACACCTTCAAAATTTGTCCCTAAAATGCTCACAATCCAACAAAAGGAGAATCGCGTTGAAGTTGCAAAAAAAAAAAATGCTTGAAATGGTGGAAGAAAACCCTAATTGGAAGGAAAAGTAATAACTGGAGACGAGACATGGGTTTACGGGTAAGACCCGGAAACAAAACGCCAATCCATGGAGTGGAAAGGAAAAGATGAACTAAGAACGAAGAAATCCCGACTTTGCAAGTCAAAAAACAAAGTCTTATTGGTCACGTTCTTTGACATAAAGGGAATTGTGCATTATGAATATCTAGAGGAAGGTCAAAAAATCAATAAGGAGTCTTATTTAAACATTATGAGACGTGTACGTGAATCAATTCGTCTGAAAAGAAGTGAAATGTGGAGTTCCAAAAATTGGATTATCCATCATGATAATGCACCACCACACTCCGCTACATCTGTACTTACTTATTTGGCTAAACACGGCATCCAAATACTTCAACAACCTCCCTATTCCCCAGACCTAGCTCCAAATGATTTTTTTCTCTTTCCAAAACTCAAAATGGCTCTAAAAGAAGGGATATTTGACACTAGAGAGTCCATATAGCGGATTCGAAAAAGGTCTTGAAAAACATCCCGAAAGATGCCTTTTCTAAATGTTTTAAATCATGGGAGAAGAGATGGAAGTTATGTATAGATGCGGGAGGGGACTATTTTGAAAAATACTAATACAATTTTTTTTAATCATTCTATTTTTTCTTTATTTTTGACCAGTCTCATTATTTATTGGACACACCTTGTAGAGTAGAACTTAGGAAGTAAATACAGAGGGTCTGTTGTTAGAAGGTCCTAGGGACAATTTTCTTCGTCCAGTTGTCTTATTTGGAAATACAACTAACCATGTCAATTATTTGGTTTCTTCCAGGCACCACGTCACGTAGCTCCTTCTTCTTCCCACAGTGTGTCCAATAACCAGTTCTACGTTGGGAACAATTTGCATAGAGAGACCCGCGCATTCAGCCGGTGGAACACGGGGCGAGGACCGACGGTGAGTCCACCGGACCCCCGGGAACCGAAAAACGGGAACCGCACACTAAAGTAGCTTTTAAATAAACATTAGTTGCTTCAACGGACTATTGCCCAACAACCCCACCAGTGAGTAAAATTAACCAAACAGGGCTCTGGTACCTTGTAGTGCGCAATTCGAACTGCTTTCTACAAGTGTAGACTTGTGGTGGTTTACTTACAATGTGAACATGATATTTGATGGCCTTCCTCCAACCACTGAGTTCAACTAGCCAACTCGGGTATCTTGTAAGTACACAATTGACCTGTATGTCAAATATCTTAGCGCCTTTTGTTACTGAAATTTGAGACAAATTTTAACGCTAATTTTATATTTAAAAACAATTTCTAGAGACCTGAAAAAGGCATGGCTTATCAGAGATAAACCCTTCCAGCAGTTTCTCCAGTTTAACTTTCAGTCTCCAATCAAAAAAAAAAAAAAAAAAGTATCAATTTTCACGTTTAGAGATGTAAATACATCCATGAATTTCGTGGCCGTGTGTACTTGGGATGGGTGGGATCTCTATCGGCCGTGTGTTCTTGGGATGGGATCTCTATCGGCCGTGTGTACTTGGGATGGGATCTCTATCGGCCGTGTGTACTTGGGATGGGATCTCTATCGGCCGTGTGTACTTGGGATGGGATCTCTATCGGCCGTGTGTACTTGGGATGGGTGGGATCTCTATCGGCCGTGTGTACTTGGGATGGGTGGGATCTCTATCGGCCGTGTGTTCTTGGGATGGGATCTCTATCGGCCGTGTGTACTTGGGATGGGTGGGATCTCTATCGGCCGTGTGTTCTTGGGATGGGATCTCTATCGGCCGTGTGTACTTGGGATGGGTGGGATCTCTATCGGCCGTGTGTTCTTGGGATGGGATCTCTATCGGCCGTGTGTACTTGGGATGGGTGGGATCTCTATCGGCCGTGTGTTCTTGGGATGGGATCTCTATCGGCCGTGTGTACTTGGGATGGGTGGGATCTCTATCGGCCGTGTGTTCTTGGGATGGGATCTCTATCGGCCGTGTGTACTTGGGATGGTTGGATCTCTATCGGCCGTGTGTTCTTGGGATGGGATCTCTATCGGCCCGTGTGTTCTTGGGATGGGTGGGATCTCTATCGGCCGTGTGTTCTTGGGATGGGATCTCTATCGGCCGTGTGTACTTGGGATGGGATCTCTATCGGCCGTGTGTACTTGGGACGGGATCTCTATCGGCCGTGTGTACTTGGGATGGGATCTCTATCGGCCGTGTGTACTTGGGATGGGTGGGATCTCTATCGGCCGTGTGTTCTTGGGACGGGATCTCTATCGGCCGTGTGTACTTGGGATGGGTGGGATCTCTATCGGCCGTGTGTTCTTGGGACGGGATCTCTATCGGCCGTGTGTACTTGGGATGGGTGGGATCTCTATCGGCCGTGTGTACTTGGGATGGGTGGGATCTCTATCGGCCGTGTGTTCTTGGGATGGGATCTCTATCGGCCGTGTGTACTTGGGATGGGATCTCTATCGGCCGTGTGTTCTTGGGATGGGATCTCTATCGGCCGTGTGTACTTGGGATGGGTGGGATCTCTATCGGCCGTGTGTACTTGGGATGGGTGGGATCTCTATCGGCCGTGTGTTCTTCTTCCACCAGGTTCAGTGGGAAAGACAAGAATGGGAAGATGCAGAAAGCTTCTAGGAAAACAATCTCTTCTACACCGAGACATTAAATGCAATAACCTGGAAACTCTGGGCAACAGTCTCATGTCACCGCTTTTGTAATTTACATTGGGGTAAACTTGTGCGAATCTTTCGGTCGCACAGCCAAGTTCCTTACTTGTGTGGATGGTTGAAATTGGTTTATTTTCAATTACGTAAACAAACTCCTGTAGCCCTATCCTTTGTGATTTTAAAGAATAATTTTAAATAATATAAATTTTTAACTTGGTTAAATTATTTATAATAAAATCGTCTGTGCTCGTTTAAAGTTATTAGGAGCGTAATATGCAACAAGATATGCAACTAGTTCCGTTGTTATGCATCGCGGTGAATCTATTTACTTTGATATTTTTATACTTGTAGTATTTTTTAGAAGATGTCATTGTACACGCATGTTGACAATAAGTTTCCCTCCGGGACATTTTTTTAAAGCAGGGATGTCATCAATGAGCGGGACATTCCGACGTGTTGGCCTTCAGGGACACTTCCTCATTGTGGCCCTTTACACAGCTGCCACAAATCTCCACATACTGTTTTATTTTTTTTTAAATCCATTTACTCCTCAGTGCACCACATGCAGCCATCAACATCGCTATATAAACCTGAGTGTTATCCTGTAGAACCACTAAGCACCACGTGAGACCCTAGCCAGGTCTATCCTGAGAGCACGTGGTCTCCGATTGAAAGGATATTTAGGAAGTTATGGAGCCCCCATAAACCCGGCCCGTGACGTAATGCCGGCGGTTGGCTCACCGGTGAAGTAAGGCCTCCGACCCAATTGGCCAGCGCGAGGATCTATTCATTCGAATGAGGCAACAACCGTCGCAGCCAAAATTCCAGTTATTAGCTTTCTTAATTGGACGCACAGCCCTAGTTTCAACTCTTTCACACCTGCCACCCGACAGGCTAAAAATACCCCCTCCCCTGGCACAATGGGGGACACTCGCTTCCTACGGTGGGGTTTTTTTTAAAGATGGTTTTATGATGGAGCTCCCTGGGAATGTTTCCCCGCGGTGGTCTATTATAGCGTGCATTTTCTGCAAAATATTTATAAATAAAACATTAGCAATGCGTTTCTTTTGTTACGCTACATAAGAAGCGATTTGATATTTTAAAAAATTTGATTTCTGTAAGAAATAAAGAGCTCAAGATAGAGAGAACCTCTGGAGTCCAGAGAGAAACTGAAGAAGTTTCCAAAGTAAACATTGTGAGTTTATGAATGTGCCTCTACTCTGTCTACCACCACATGTAGAAGCTGTTTGAATTTTACTGGTCCTGTTTTGTTACTGGCATTCACTGCTGGGTTTGTTGTTGGACTTGCGAAAAAATCGGAAGCCATTGAACCATTTATCTATAGAAAAAAAAAAAAAGATATTTGCGTGTTTTTTCCGCGTGCATATGTTTCCCCAATATTTTGACATATCTGGATGGCATGAGATAGGTCTAAAATGTGTCAGTGAAGTAGATTAAACCCCCGGAGTATGCAAATTGGTCCGATAACGGACTAATTTACATATATGGGATCAGGATATGATATCATGATACCCATCTCCACTACTACACCAGTAGTTGGTCAACCATTGTTTCACTGTTAATTCTCGCAGCTGATACTGTCTGTACGCAGGGTTGTTGCGGTCTGTGGGAAAGCCTCGACAATACAATCTTAAAATTATAACAACTCCAATTCAGAGTATAAAAGACATAACTGTATCAAAACATAGCATGATATATTTTAAAACTAATTTACACAGTTGGTGACTCTCGGTATTTATAATAAGTCATTTATGCGCGTTTTCTATCGTTGATACAGTTTTAATCGTTGTAAGGACAGTAGAAATTCTAGTTTGTATATAAATGAAACATCCGGGCTTAAATGATTTAATTCCCTATATATAGATTGCACGTTTTATTGCTTTGTATTAATTCATGCATTTGGTTACAAATATGGTGCTTCCTCTGGAGTTGGAATGTATCAATCCCTCCCTCTGGTCACACCTTATTTACATACAAACTACCTCTCCCTTCAGAAAAGAGAACTATGTACCGTGTCTGCAGTCTAGCAGGATCAGCGATATGGCAAATATTGGTCTTGTCACCGACCCGTTAGATCTTAGAGACGGATTTTCTATTTATGATCAAAATAATTTCTCGACAAAATTCCCATCTATATTTTAAACAAAGAATTGGCCGAGCTAGGTAATATACTGGCTGAAACCATGGCCTCTAGGTGTTGTGTGTTCTGAATTTTCCCAAGCTTGATTTGTGGCTTTGACCCGAGTCTGCTAGAGGCGCTCTATAGATGCCGCTTAGTTTTGAAAGGGAGATAGCTTTTAGACCAATGTACATTTTCCCGACATTTTTTAATCTTTAGATTACTACACTAATATTATATAAATAAACATTCTTTATATTAGCCATGTTTTATAAACGAGAAAAAAGGCTAAATACTCCCAAAATCTTCCTAAAAGATTTTGCAGAACATCTAAATCTAAAGAAATTTGTACACATACACAACTATATATACGAGGTGTGTTCAAAAAGTATCGCGAATTTTGAATTTTCGCGGGTTACGTATATTCGAATTTCGATCTTTTTGTGGCTTTATGTTGGTACTCATGTCTCTCACTTATGCCGACAAACTCGGCCATTTTGAATGTTCACTTAATTGTTGACAGCTGCTTTGCTTGCAGGTGTTTTGGATCGTCTTCGATTTTTACCTATTAAAAAAAAAAAATGGATCAAAGAACCTGTATCAAATTTTGTGTGAAAAACGAAATTAAGTGCGCGGATGCATTCCGAATGTTGACTGCGGCATACGGAGAAGCTACCTTGGACCGAAGCAACGTTTATCGGTGGTACAAAATGTTCTCAGAAGGCCGAGAAGATGTGAACGACGAAGAGCGTGCCGGACGCCCGAACACTTCAACAGCAGACGAAAAAATTAATGAAGTGGAGAAAATGATATTGGCCAATCGTCGAATCACCGTTAGAGAAGTTGCTGAGGACCTAAACATATCGATTGGCTCGTGCCATTCGATTTTTATCAATGATTTGGCATGGCATGAGATGGGTCGCCGCGAAATTCGTACCAAAATTGCTCAATTGCGACCAAAAACAGCATCGCATGAACATTGCTAATGAGATGTTGGACTCTGTCCGCGACGACCCAAATTTGCTCTAGAGGGTCATAACTGGTGACGAAGCGTGGGTTTATGGTTATGACGTGGAAACCAAAGCTCAATCATCTCAATGGAAGCTGCCGCACGAACCAAGACCAAAAAAAGCGCGCCAAGTTCGGTCGAATGTGAAAGTTTTTCTGACAGTTTTCTTCGATTGCAGGGGCGTGGTGCATCATGAGTTCTTGCCACAGGGTAGAACGGTCAATAAGGAATATTACCTGCAAGTTATGCGCAATTTGCGCGAAGCAATCCGCCAGAAACGCCCGGATTTGTGGAAGAACAAAAATTGGCTTTTGCACCACGATAACGCCCCTACTCACACATCGTTGCTTGTGCGCGACTTTTTGGCCAAAAACAACACATTAATGATGCAGCAGCCACCGTATTCCCGATATCTGGCCCCCTGTTACTTTTTCTTGTTCCCTAAACTGAAGAGGCCCATGAAAGGACGACGTTACGCTACGCTTGAGGAGATAAAGACGGCATCGAAGGAGGAGCTGAAAAAGATTTTATAAAAAATATATTTTTTGAAGTGCTTCGAAGATTGGAAAAACCGTTGGCACAAGTGTATAATATCTCATGGGATTACTTTGAAGGGGACAAAATAGGTATTCATGAATAAATAAATAAATTTTGAACAACACAAAAGTCGCGATACTTTTTGAACACACCTTCGTATTCCCCTACATTTTATCTTCCCTTTATTTATATTTTATTATATATTTTCCTCCTTTGTAACAATTAATTAGAAGATTCAATAAATTGTTTATATTGTCTAAATCTAAAACTTGGCGATGATCAAACTAAATAATTTTATTCTATGAGCGATAGAATATTCGGAATAAAACGAGGCCAGAACATTGAAACCATATTAAAGAAAATTTACTCTAATTATGGGGAGTAAAATACAGCCGCGCCGAATTAATTCTACGCTCGATATTTTGGAAGTTTTTCTCATCTCAGCTCTTTGGTTAATGGAAAAGGTAATTGGATGTTCCTCAGTATCTTTCTTTTCAACCAGACAAATGTCACACACGATGGCAGCATAAAAGGTATAGAAAATACTTGTAATTTGCATATCGGACATAAGCTATGGATGGATTGAAGATTGTTAGTCGAAAACTGACCACTCGGCTGTGAATCGGGTATGTCAGTGACATCCTGTTGGCTGCTATATCTTATATTTGTATATTACAACCGCTGAGGGTTGTCAGGCTCTATCATGGAATTTTTTTCATTTCGGTTTTTAAACTTTTGTAGAATAAAAATTGGCGTTGCGATATTTTTAAGTTGAATATATTTGCATATGTTGGTGTGTGAAGATTCCCTCTCTTCAGTGCATTTTTCAATTATATAAAACGGAAAATTATTATTGAAACGGATTTATCAAATGTAGGAATATTGTTACTGCTAAACACCCTTATTTACATATATTTATATCAGAGTTTCATTTTTAAAATTTCATAATCGATGGCGGTAGGGAAGAAAGAAACGAGAGCCATCAACAATTAAAAAAAAAAGTTGATTGATATAGTAAGGAAAATAAATCGCCGCTACACACAAGGGGCTTAGCTCATCGCTTCCACGCAGTTTCAACACCACGCCAAACAACTTGTTTACCAAGACTCTATATCGAGACTGATGACTGACCCAGCCACTTCCTACATTTTAAATACTCTTTAATCGCAATAAGCTATTATGTAACGCATCGTTCTGTATAATGAACCGTGCTAAATGGGACTCTTCATTCCATAGGTCCTACAACACGCTCTATACATGGATTGTATTAACACCCAAACTCGTGTACCTGAAAAAACAAAAAGAGTACCGGGGAGTTAACACTTTATCCCACCACCGTTTTATATCCTAAAGCAGTAATTCTCTCCAGAGTTGATTATAAATCGATTCTTGATTCTAAATATCTTCTGAATCCCAGGGTCTAGCGGTTGTGGGGACTTCCAGTCAGCGGTGCGTCATTTCTCTGTTTTTTTTTACCGGAGATTTTTTTTTATAAAGCTACTAATGTAGCAAGAGAATCTGCTTTTGCGCTTCCTGGTATTCCAACATGACCGCTGGATGTTTCCCTTAGTGCTACACATCGATTTAATACACAGTCACCCAGGCCGCGGTGTGATGGGGAGGACTTATTTACGAGAAGCTGTGAAACAAAATATTATAATAAGATTATTTTTTAACAATTATATTATATACTGTATGTGTGTGTTATATAAACTCTACTGAATTTCTAACTAAGGAGTTTAGTCAATGTTTCAAGTATCTAAGTGGAGTTTACACCGCAGGGAGTACTGCGTTGGTTTAATACATCTCGCGCAATATCAGATTATAAAGGAATTCCTAAATAATAAAGTTACTTCAATTTACTCGAGATATTTCAACGATAAAGAATCCATAAAAATAATTGTCCATATTTATCAAACACTTCTCTCTCTCCTTCTGTCTACACCAACTTCTATTTTCTTGTTCCTGTCCTTCTCTGTCTCGTAATCTTCTATAACCCAGTGGGTCTTAATAAAGGTTTGTGTGGGTAATATTTGAATCTTTGTATTTGAGGAAAATGTTAAATGCCTATGAGCAAGTTTATTTATTTTTTCAATTTCCTAAACTTTCTTTGGGCGGAAGGTAATCATCAGCGCTTTGTGTATCTCTCTCTCTATAAAACTTTGTTTTTGAAATATTTACCGATATTGGTGCTCCCTATAGGAGGAAAGGAAATAAACTTATCTAGGCATTTTCTGGATGGTTTGAAAATATAAGTAAATATAAAGTTTTGAAAATAGTACACTTCTCATTTATTAAAAAAAAAAAAAAACGTTTAATTATTTAGATATATATGTTTTTCTTTGTCGTTGAAAGTGTGTTTTCAACTCTATGGCCGAAATAAATAAATAAAAGATATTTAGCAACATTCCTCGAATTTAGAGCTTAAGCCAAAGCTAATAGTTTTTAATTCCATAATTGCGCCGCCGCACGGGAGATAATGTGAAGTCCTATATAAAGTTGCATAACTGCTGTCATTAAGTTGGAGGTAAATTGAGAAAGTTAGGAACGCCGCCGCGTACTCTATGGAATGAAACACCCGATATTTATTTGTGTGTGATGGCCTAAAGATATTTTGAGGGAGGTTTGTGTTCTCCGGGACAATACCTATATTGGAACAAGTCTTCCCCTAAACAATCACTTGGCCGTCCGTATTCTCTGAAATAAGATTGGTCCAAGAGATGGTGCATTGTGATATCAAAATGGCAGCTTCTATTCACCACGGATTTCTGATACATTCTTTAGATGGGAGAAAACACTCTTAATGAATATCGTCCCCCTCTCACTGTCAAAACTACATCGCTCTCTCCATAAATGCTGTGTAGGATGTCACCATAGGGGATCTACAGAGTCGAACGAAATGGAAAAAGACTGAGAAAGGGTTATAAGGTTCCACCTGTAGCTTTACTCGATGCTGTGAAGCCTCCACTTGGACAAATCTGTCCCGCCGTTACAAGAGCCACAGGATAAAACAAAATATATCCAACGGCAAATAAAAGTCACCGCAGGCGACAAAGGGGTAAAAACACCAAACGCCAAGTAGGAAGAGCAAGGTCATTGGCCCTGAACTTGGCCCAGTGTCGACCAATTAGTGCCAAGCGTGGGGTCACGTGACGCGGTCGTTGACCCCTACGTTGGGGAAATCTCAGCCCCACCCTCCTCTTGTCTTTTGGCACTTTTTACCTGTCGTCTGCTCGCTATTCGGCTGATTGGTCAGAGCTTTCCAAAGCGGAGAGCGCCGAGAACGCAGAGATGCTAGCTAGAGAGGAAAATAAATGTTTACTAGCAGTTTTGTCCATTACTTCCTACAAGAGGTCCGGCACACCACACTTGCACAAAGAGACCCCGTAGCCCGGATTTGTTTCGATTCAAATATATCTGCTGCTAACTGGGGACGTGAGGCTGGGAGAGGGAATCAAGACGAAGTCATTATACATTTACAAAAGACAAAGTTGGAGCTTTTGCCAGGAGAAAATTGATCTTAAAAAGGAATGCTACCGTCAAATAGGCGCAACAACTTTGCAGAGACGTTCAATAGTTGGCGGTCAATTTTGACGGGAGAGGTAACTTTCCTTTTCGCAACCTCTAGCTTTTCATCCTAAGGACACTACTGAGAATTCCGGTTAATGTTCCAAAATATTTTGTGACATTTTCCCCCATTGTGTTTTGAAACATAAAATTCAGGAATAGTAGTTGATTACTATTAATTACTGGAACTTCCTGTTCTCACTGATTGCCAGCTTTCTTGGGCAGGGCAAAAAAACTTACAGGTACTCTATAGTACAAAAAGAAAGGATACCTCTGCCGTCAAAAGATTTTTGTCGAAACATTAAGAAAATCAAAATAATTTTCTGGCCGAAGTGTCTTTTATTTAAAGAAGTATGAATGCCGCCGGCCAGGCAACCTCTATCTTCAAAGTACAATTTCAAAGGTCTTTTTGTTATTATTTTCAAACTCCTTTCTATTATGCTTACGTAAATGAGAAGAAACACATATACAAACTAAGAATAGCATTCATCACACAACTGTCAAAACTTTACCGAGAATCCAACAAAAAACTTACGCCTTGTAAACCGTCAGTCTAGGGATCCCCCACGGCTCAGAGCCAGCCCGTAGAGATAGCAGACGACAATTTTACACAAAAAGTGCTGTAATAACTTAAGGTATAACTTTTAAGCCCCCCTTTCTCTACGCGACATCCTTTATGCAACATAAATATTCCAACATAAAATTTCCATTTATATGTTAACATAGATAAATATTTATATGTATTAAACCCTCCTCCCCACTTATAGCTATTCTAAATGGCATTGAGCCTCCCGTTTGTCGCCATTATGGTTGCTCCATTCCACACGAAGTGAAATAAAAAGCAGAATTTCCAAAATACAGTATTGGAATTCAATAGTCTCGTTAGGTGTTTCTCACGTTGGTTATTGCACTGTTTGGTCCATTCCTGGGACTTTCTCCAATGTACCGCCGCGGAATTAAGACAGGTCGCCATTTATTTGATGTTGTCGAGAAAGGTCGATGGCGGAAGTGCCGTTTATTCTAAAGAAAATACTGTGTGTGTGTGGTTGAATTTTGTCGGCTGTAAATATACATTTTCGATACCTGGGCGAAATTGGAGAAAATCAACTTTTGAAAAGGCGAGATTTACTAATATGTCTCTATTCGTCAAGACAATAGAAGTACAGTGTTTTATGCTGTAAATTCCCTGTCACTCGGCGGCTTCCAATACGGTGGCTAGGCACTACCTGATAGCTTCAGCTAGACGAAACCCTTGAAAAGGTAGAAACTCATTGCAACGCGCGTTTGGTCCCCATTCCTAAATGAACTTCTTTGATTTCCGATTTATAACGCTATCCCGTTATTTTGGCAGAGGTATATGCTCACTAACTCCTAATAAATTAGGAACATTGATTTAAAGACAATAACACGTTGCTGCTGTGTTGTTACAGTCCCCCTTCTCTTAGGATCTTTGTTGTTTCAAGATATAATTTATTACCATTTTGTTTATGTAAAGTCTCCACATTTAATTTTTACGATTAAAATAACTTTTTAAAATGCTGCTAAGAAACAGTCTGATCTTTCAAGCTAGGAACATGTGGGAAAAAAATGGACAACAGCAATAGGGATTGGTTGTGTGCAGTAGATGCTACAGTTTAACACATTCAGATTTCCCAAACACAAGATTTCACAAGAGGTGACGAGGCGAAAGAACCAAGGCGCGTCGCGAATGTTGACCAGAAGTTGTGAGGGACACAAGCAGTGCGTTTATACGACCGCCAAGTAGAGATAGGAACCCATTCACCTTCCTGTGTGTTCTGCGGTCTCTACATGGAGGTTTTTTATTGGTGAATGCTCCCTGTTTTTCACAAATCTATCATTATACGCTAGGCGGTTGTCTTTTAATAGAAGCAAAAGCAAAGCATTAGCGCCGACAATTTGTCTGACCCACGTCATATACTGGTGGCTTGAAGATTTCTGCGGAAATAGGATCGATTTAATTTGGAGCTTGAATTCCTGAAAGGTTTTGTAAATACTCCCGCACACATCTGTAGATGCATGACTAAAATTCGACGAACCTTCCTTTTGTGAATCCTTTACTCGAATCCACACAAAAATTGTGGAGATTCCTCTCTCAGTAGCTATATTTTCTTTCTTTAGAGCCCCCCCTTGTGAACCCATTTGAGGAACTCTTGTAAAATTTAGACCTGTATTTTTGACAGAAGTATTTTGAAGGATGGCATTACATGTGGAGCTGGTACAATAACGTAAATATTCTCTGTTCGAATCGGGGTGATTCAAATGATGTACTCTGCCAGATTTCGGAAATCCCACCTGTATATCTTTTCGGGGTTTGTCTCTCAAGACTGACTTGCGTTTGGATACTTGACGACATATAGGAAGGAACAAACAATACGAAGACACTCGGCCGGGAGGTTTCGCCACCGGAGTAGGATGGGACGAGACACTTGCGACATCGGCTGTTGGCACACACCGCCGGACCTGGATCGAGGTAGAACAAACACTCGCTCCGCGTCTCTCCCTACTCTGAATAAACAGATGTTGGTGGCGCATTCAAACGTCTTTCGGATAAGTCGCTGCTGAAATAGATTTGAATACAAGCTACACCGAGACGCTAAGCTGAAAGTTTCTTTTATTTTGTCACGAAACAAGGCGAGCAAAAGGTCTCGTGTTTATTGTCGTCAGTCCTGACGAAGACCCTTGGCTTGAATGGCCGCCTTGTTTTATGGCAAAGTGACTCTTCGCGTATCGTCGTCTTTATTCTGTCTTCTAGTCAATAAAGGTAACTTTTCACAGCGACGACATCGAAGTAGGTTCCAGCTCTAAACACAATTTCCTGCCGACCACTGGAGATAGTCCTGGCTTACACAAATCGGTATTTTGTTGGACGTTTTCGTCATATATAGATGGCTTACAAGTAATTTCCTTATGGGTGCAAAAATATTAGCGGTATAATTGTGTACAATTTTTTCCTGTAATGCGACACAACACAAATAACGGAGATTTAAAAAATTGACTTTCGAGCTCAAATCTTGTACATTTCTCTGTTGGTTGTATATCTGGTGTTTACCGAGCCGTGTAGTTTCCACCCACCCGCCCACACAGCTTGGTGACAAAGGCTTTAGCGTCGCCCCCCTCAGGTGGAGAGAGAAAGGGGGTCTGGTCGGTGCCAAGGGGTGCCATCCCCTCTATTATTAGCCCTGTGGGCGGGCCTAGCACTTTTTTGAACGGAGCGCTCACGTTCATTGATTTATTCTATTTATTTCTTCCCCCTTTATTACCTCCGCGTAGAGAGAAATGCAAATCTATCCACGATATCCCCTCTTATTATTACATTTCCTATTCGGGTTTAAAACAACCTTTTGTCCAAGCGGGTTATTTATATCAGTGTATAGTTAGTTCTCCTGTTGAAGGACACGTTGGCCCGAGAAATAAAAAAATAAAGAAACCTGGCTCGCTTGTTGATTTTGTTAAATATCTTTATTTGTGCGGAATACACACGTTGGTGGTGTTACTCAGAAGTCGGGATTGAGATTTCCGTTTCAACACTGCCGTTGGAGAGGGCAATGATGGGACCAAGAGATTTTTCACTTTAAGACAATTCACTTCTCACTAAATTTCATTTTAGGAGTCGAATTTTTCAACTCCCTAGATTTACCATTGTAAATTCTGAGTGAGTTTTTAATATATACGCACGTATGTAAACTTCTCTGACACGGCAAAAAATCAATTCATTCTTACAAACAGTATCTCCGTGACGTAGGGAAGTTGGAGGATTGTGTTCCCAGAAACCTTATTCAAAAAACCTTGCCCTATAAATAAATGGTCGTAGCTCAAATATCGAGAGTTGCCAGTAGGGAGGAACAATACGGAAATCACTTGGCCTGGATAACACTTTTTTTATATATATTTTTTTTTACTTGTTCATCGCACCTCGCAAATTTAGCTTACTCCAGCGTTAAAAAGTGCCGTATAAGCTTCATAGGGGGTGTTGAGGTTGATATAATTGAAAAGTGATAAAAGGATTCCAAGTATGTGGATATTTAAATAGTGTGGGTCATCCATTCCACAATACTCAGGTGTCTCCACTGTATTCCGCCAAGTTTTCTTATATACTACTCTCTCTTCTATCCCAAGTAAGACAACAGTTGAGAAAGAAAATTAGTCGAAAGTTTTAAAATCTCAATTGAAGAACGCGTCAATCGAAAGGTCTCCCGTTTATGGAAATAAATAATAAACATACTTATCGCAAGTTATTTTGGTTTAAAAACTAAGATTAAAATTGTGTTTGTTATAAATGGAGACCTCAAACAAAAATTTACAATTTCGGTTTAGATATATTCTTGAATTTCTCTGTCACGTGTTCCTATAGATAAATATAGAAAGGTACTATAGAAGTGCTATATACCACTGTATATGAGGGAGACATTGGTTGACAATAGAAGGTATATATAGATGGTTGGCTGAATTAAATAAATAAACAATATCCACGTGACAGGAGACCAATTATGTAAGAGCTGTCACGCTTCAAGGTTCTTCCTGACTTCCTTTCCCCCCAAGGTGAAGGCGAGTCTCGTCGTCTGCTTCACACCCTAGCGGCTAAATAAATAAATAAAAGTTACATATGTATAACTATGCAACTTTTTTTTTTTTTTGTAATTTTCTAACGTTTTATCTTTTCCCCCCTGAATTTTATATTTTATCGATTATGTTTTTTTTTTTAAATAAATTTTTAAAAATAATATATTTTCTTTTTTGGTTATAGAGAAAAATATTTTCTTTTCCTTTTAAAAAAATTGTAACATCTATTTTGTGGGTGAAAATGAATTTTTATGAATTCTATATGAGAATAATGCCCCCGCCTCCTCTATATAGCGAACAATAGCATCGCAATGACTTCGAACGGTTGACGACTTCGAACACAATGAAGCTTTTTTTAAAATTATTATTATATTTTAATATAAAATATAAAGGCAATCTATTTATATTGAGACTTTTTAAATTAAAACTATATAAAATGTAGATAAAATAGTAGAATTATGTTATTAAGTATTAGATGGAAACTATATTGAGACAGGAATTCCCCGTGTTAAATTTGATGTTGGTCAACATTGCTGTTACCGCACTACTCGCACTGCTGGTAACTGTAGTGATTCCTAGCATAGCTCTGGACTTTATACAATAGATGGGGAGTTGAACACTTTGGGAACTGTTTACTTTGACATAGAAACATCTCTTACTTCCCCCTTTATATACATACATATGTAAATAATATTTGTGTGAGATATATATATATTGTAGGTGTCGTTCCCACTTATAGAGGGAGCTATTCAATTGGAAGTGTTTGTAACTATAGAGGGAGCTTTATATAATGTATTAGGATCCTATACTCTGGATTATTTCCAACATCTACTAGGATATGTCGTGTGTGAATATGTAAAGTTGGGGGAGAACAGTATTCACTCGATGAACCAAAATGCATTGTTTGTCTGAATGTTTAACAGGAGAGGTAGGTTCATCTTTGGGTCCAGTAGAATTCTTGTTGTGTGCCCCCTGTTGGATATAAATATTCAAATTACAAATTTTATTGAATGAATAAAAAAGTATTTTTCTGTTCGTCTAATAATTTTCAACCATTTGCATATATCTCACTTTCATTTGTATATGCATATATATATTTCTCTATGATTATATTAGGTTTAATTTAGTAACGTTGTTTTGCCACATCATCCTGCTATTTTAAATTCGTTTTTGTTCACACACCTGATCCTCCCAACGGTTTAAAAAAATTGTACAACTCCTATTGTTGGTTATGTAACATCATTCAACCCTTCATTTCATTCAAATGAAAACTGAGTTTATTTATAAATCAACATCAATTATATATCAATAAGTTATATACTCTCTCTCTCTATCAATGTGCATTAGGTGAAACAATAGCTAGGATGGCGCCCCTTGATGATTTAAAAATATATGGCTAGCATTATATATATGTTTTATTTATAACTAGCCTCAATTTTTTAAAAGAAAAATATTTGATATATATATATGGACTTTTAAAATATTTATATAGAAAAACAAAAACTAGTGTTACAAACCCACAAAACATGGAAGCTGGTGATGGAACTTTGTGTTGACGTTGTCAGATCGATCCTAGCACAACTCCTCGTGTTGGGTATAGACTACAACGTTTGTATCATTTATCTGACAGCATTCTTAGCTAGGCTTTCCTATGTGTAAATAAGTTATTTTACATATGTGGCATATCTACAACTTCTTTATAGCGTTTATAAACAAAGTATATATAGTGTAGAAAGAGAAAATATTGTTTTACCTATTATACGTAGTGTGGGTTTCCGATTTCCTTTTTTAAACGTACCTAGCGTTTATATAAACGTTGAAATATTTTGTTTTCAAAGCGTAGATTTTGTGTATATACAATTGTACAGTCCTGCCCGCCGCGAAATACCGAACATTGACAGCAAACCGAAATTACCATTTGCGGAATTGGCTTAACAACTCGCTGCTAACTCAAAGTGAAACCAAATCTTCGACGGTGCTATTCACTATATCGCGCGGATATATTTATATAAATGTCATCCCCGTTAACTGCCGCAGTAAGTCTGCCTACCTGAGACGGGCGGGGAGGGTGTGGAACTCTCCGGGCTGAGCGAGGCAGCGTACAGCACCGCGGGCGAGCAATCCTCGACGTCCGAGCCGGGGTAGGGCGGGGGTGGGTGCAAGTAGCCATCGTAGCCGAGCTTCTTGCCGTACACTACGTCCTTGGAGTCCGCCGCTGCGTAGAACGTCGCGAGGTCCGTGGTCGAACACTCCTCCAGCGTGGAGAACACTTCCATGCGGCAGCGGCGGTGGCCGAGCGGGGAATAAGGTCGTTGGCCCATGCAGGTAGCGGAAGAGGGAAACCTGTCTTCCACCCCCCCCCCCCTCTCTTCCCCTTGGCGGAGGGGGATTTCAATGTCAGGGCCCGTTACTCTCGTCTAGCCTTGACTGTGGTGGTGCATCTCCTCCGCTTGTTGATCGTGTGTTCGCACTATCTAACTACAGCTTACACAATTATTACATAAACTACTTCTGCGCATTGGTTATTATCTTTAGGTAATACAAGCTGGTGAGAGACACGAGGATAACCGTCGAATAGGCAGAAAGAACACTTCAACACACGAAGCCTTATCTAACATTCAATAAACCAAATTTTCCGTCACAATTTTTTCTAAAGGAAACTTGCACGAAATAATGAAAATATAGAGAAAAAGTGCAATAGGTTCTTCAACTTCTTTAAAGGGTGAAAACTACTCTATTTCTATATTATACCAAATTATCTGGGTTTGAAATGTTTTCTTATATAAACATACAACATTGGCATTTTTTGCCTTTGTTTCTATTGGATCTCTCTAACAAAGCGTTATAAGAAGTGGTGTGAGACCTTGGGAGATAATTGGGAGTCGAGTTGGTAGAGAGATAGATTCAGGAAGTGTCCAGTTCTATTTCCTCATCTCCTTATAGTTACTTAAATATTGCTGATAAAAGATAGTGCGCGAAGACCCGGAGAGAAAGGAATAAAGTTGCGTTTTAGTTGAAATACCCTATTTGCATATTTGCTGCTTCGTTTTTTAATTCTTTTGTTTGATCGAGTTCCACGACTCCTATATTCGCGCAAAATATTTTTTTAGAAGGAAAAAACGTGATATTTCACACCGTTTATTTTCAACAATAATAATCTCTCCAGATAAGCCACCTTTGTAAAATCAGAAAATGACTTGAAGAGAACATCCAAAGAGAGACCCACCTTCAAGCGTTATCAATGTTTAGTTTCTGTCATTGAAACTACCTCATAAATCTCTACCGCGTAGTGAAACTTTAGGTAGGTACCTTGTTCTTCTTATTTACATCGTGGTGGTACTTTATTTACTTCATCACATTTACCAACATATTTATTGGGTCCTGTAGTCAAACTTGACGCAGTGAGTACATCTCAACAATTTCGATCCAATATACACTCGTAGCACCTGTTCTGCCGGCACAAGCTTGCTCGGTTACTTGGCCGGTTTCCAGGAGGTGGAGGTTTACAGTGACTGGAATGTTTACGTTGTTCAATCTATTCATGCTAAGAAGCAAGTATTTCTATATAGCGGGTATCTGTCCGTGAGACAACTGACATAACGGTGGGAGAAACTCTACCGAATGGCTCGTAAATAGCGGTGGCGATGTGGGAAAAGTGACGCGCGGCCACCGTCCTTTCTCCGGACTGACAGTCGCCACACTTTCTATCTGGGCTGAACCATCGCACTCACTTGGCCTTTTCACACCATTTAGTGTAGTGTCTACAGTGTGGGCCTAGCGACTTGCGGAAATGGCTTGGAAAGTTTTCACATCTTACTGCACTTGTAGAACGTATTTATGGTAGGTATCTGTCTACAGTTATTTGTAAATTTCTTGCTGTTCTTCGGATGTTCCTGGAGTATGGTGTCTCAGAGACTTGAAGGAGCTGAGAGTTAGTGAGATGTAGGAATACTTGGTATACTTGGCATGTCTGGAGAAGAGCCGTTATAAAGAAGCGCCGCGCACATATCGAGACACCGCTATCAAACGCGCTCCTCATGTAACGTCCCCATCCTTCCGTAGTCTGTCCATCATCTACGTGATCTTGGTAGATGAGTATCTCGGGAAACCCTCGAGTTACTGTGGTATAGGTGCGCCGACTATCTCTATTGATGGACCTATTTTATCCATTTGGGTTCTTTTTCATATTTCCCCATTATAACAAGAGTGTCATTTGTTAAGATATTTGGAATAACACACAAACCAAGCTTAAATATACTCCTCACGCCCATTTACTAGGAAAATAAATATATATTTCGGGTTTCTAAACCCTTCAAAAATTTACTCATTATTTTTTTTTATGCTCTCAACTTAATTAGAATGTTTTTCTCGCAATTAATTTTTTATTCTAAGTTTTTTAAGGGAGTGAGAGAAAATGCTATTATATTTATAAAAAATATAGTGTGTGTATAAAATAAACGCCCAAAATTTCTTAATTTAAATAAAAGAGAGAGAGAGAGAGAGAAAAAAAAAAAGTGAAAATGCTCAAAGTCTTTGGGCGTTTAAATTAAACTCTGCCTGGATTTTTGTTGGTCAAATAAGAAGTAGTTTATTATGGCCACTCCAGCAAGTTATTCTCTCTCCGTACTTCAGCAGACGTACAGTCACCGGTATACTACACGTGGGTTCTAAATTCCTCTTTAACCAACAATATTTGGAAATACTACATTTTACCTCATGTATAACTGACTATATAGACCTATATGGTTATTTTTTACCTAAATATAACGTTATGTTATATAGAAGTCCGAAAGCTTGAAAATAAAAAGTTGCACAAAAAACTTAGCCCTGGAAGCTTTATTTATTTTATAATAACGTAATGTAGATAATGTCTGAATAATAATAATAAAAAAGTTTAGATCTACATGTATAGACCTGTGGTGTACTTACAACCTACTAGTTTCGTTATCTTCGTGGGCACAAACTCTGCAATATAATTTACATATTTCTCCCATAAGCTTTCCAAAGGAATTCTATAAATCCCCTCTTATTTGAAGGGCAATCATTTCTAGGAGATTTTCAAGCAGGACACGATTTATTTGCATCAATTATCCGGATAAAGAGGCTATGATCAAATTGGATAGAACTCGTAGAAGATTCGCAACATCTCAAAGCTGATCTTACAGTACCTGTAAGATCCTACTTACACTCATGGCAAACCCATAGGTTTCTTCGACTACTAACACCCGCACAATGCCGAACTTAGAAAACCAATGGTTTTTATTCCAACCTAATTTCTCTGGATTCTTCAAGCATGTATTAATATTTCCGTTTTCTAAATGCTAAAGAGTCTGGTGTACGCTCAGCATGCCCTGAGAGAGCTCCAGGCTCCCCACATTACGACGTCAGAGAGAATTCCTGGAAAGATAAAGCCACGAGGGGTCACTTCATAAATTATGGCCATTTTATTTCTCTTCTAACAACGTTCCACGTTTCAGAATACAAATAATGTACTTTAAAATAACAACATTTATGTACAGATAGAGAGTATTTTGATCAATATTTTAAAACTTTTATTCCCAGTATACATACATAGCCGTGACAAACATGGCGGACTCTCGCAATGTAAGTACAACGCATGTCTACCTATTTAGGAAGCAGTTAGAATTTTTTGTAAACTTACTAGATTCCAGAGCCCTGTAACTTGTCCTCATTGATGGCGTTGGAATTGTGCTAGAATAAATAATCAATTTTTATCATTCTTTTTAAAATCCTTCAATGAGGTCTTTTTCAGCAAACATCACCTGTGGATTCGAATCTCACATAAAAAAAATACTTAAAAATAATTTCATACGTTGATTCCTGATTCTTGTGCACAAGTTCAATCTCACCAGTGATGCAAACGGAGCTCTGGCACCTTTTAAATGTGAGTCGAACTGTATCATGGTGGATTGATAGAAGTGTCAAACTTACTGTACCTGGGAGACTGCAGTTTGGAATATTAGGTTTAATATTGTTCCAACGGTTATATAGTTACTTACTGGAGAGTTGTGGAGGGACACAAACGATGTAAGAAGAACCCCACGTTCTCCACTGTTACATTATTAACTTCAAACTTTTAAATACAATTTCCAACCCACCCGAGTGAACTTCCAACAGCGGCTTTATCCACGGTGGAGAAATTTACCGGCTTTAAAACATTGTGGTGTGAAGCTCTGTTTATTCGGCTCCTTATTGAGGCGATCACATACGTACAAGTGGGCTGAAGAGTTTTCCGCAGCGATGGTTAGAAGATTTGACTCGCCGTGACCCGCCGGGATTCCAAATACAATTCTGGTGGGAACAAGACCGGGTTTAGTGTAAGATTTTGAAAGGCACTAATGTTATGTTGGGATTGTTCGCATTTAAGACTGAGATGTTTTGAATTTGCATAGCTTTGTAAGATAATAAATAGCGCGTGTTTTTAGTAACTAATACACGATTAGATAATTGTGAACAATGCTATGTTATATATATTTTGCCAAGTCTACCGGAATACCTACCATGCGGACTCGAGGAGGGAGTTCCACTCACTGCTCTATTTCTAAGAAGAATCTGTATATAAGAATGAAGGATCAATTGAACTGATATGGAAGACGAATTTAAAACTCCAAATTACTTTTCAAATTTAACAAAAGCGCGTCATTAATTATGCGAATATATTTATTTGACATGCTCCCTAGCTAACTTTTTTTTCCAAATGAAAATAATTATTTAAAATATATCTTTAAGAAGACGTTTGGCAGTTAGAAGCGGGAATTTATATATAAATAAAATGGACCAGAACATAGTGTGTTTATCCTACACGTCGGTGTTTGTAGAAATCGATGGGGATATATTTGGATCCATTTACATATTGGACAGAGAGAGGGAAGTTTTGTAATCGATAATTCAATCTTACACCAGCACTTGTAGAATTAGTTGGTGTTTAATATTCCGTCGTTTCGCCTTTTATTAAATTTAGGCATACACTATAAGTAGGGGTTCGAGTCCCGCCTACACCTTACTTTTTTACCAATTATTTTTATACACGGAATATTTGTATACTTGTCAAATTTACGTGTTTGAGAGGGTTAATTATTCCGTGCCATTGTGTTGTTAATTATGTAGGACGATTGGAGTGGTGGCTTAACCAAACTTTGATCTTTTCATTCCGTAATTGTAGAAATTCCACAAATATTTTGCATTTTTGAGCATAGCTCTTCTGCATTAAGGACTAGTAAAAAGTTATAAAAATCTCTATCAAAAATCGGTCCCATAGAACTAAACGATCGCTTCACATGCAGTGGATGAGCTATGCATGGATATAGATGATGAATGTGTTTGCAATAAAGCGACACACCGACCACAATTCGTTGTGAGCACATAGAATATAATTGTAGGGAAAACATTTTCGAATCTTAAATGCACTTTAAAAAAAAGTCCAGCGCATGTGTGAGAGGGCCAACTACATCGCTCAATGTGGAGCGAGGAGATTATAGCGGAGGTGGTGGAAGATTTAATAACACCCACTTTGTGTAATGCCCGGCGACAGCTTGGGGAAACGAGCTCCCGCCCAAAATGGAATATTGTTGTTGGTTCAGAGACAGGCGCGGACCTCTCCGTGGTTTAGGTGGTCTTAAACCAACTCTTGAACTCTAAAAGTTGAACTTATAAACCTCCAAGTTGTGTTCTCTCTCTATTTAAATTGTATTATAGAGGTGAATCAGTCCTAAGACTGGTCCTTAATACCAGGATCCTCCAAGATATTCCTACCCTACATCAAGACTTAGTTGTCTTGGTTTCTCGCTTCACCTGGTACACAAATGTAGGACGTCTTCTTGAAACCTGGATCCTTCAATGTGACCTTCAATCAATCTTTCTCAGTCGGCTAACATGTCTTAGTACATGGCGGCATCTATCCAATTCTGTGTGAGGTTCAAGTCCTCTGTTCGAAATAGCTGATTAGATATTGTAGACTTGCTGGTCGAGACTTGCTCACAATTTTGGAAGGTCTTGGCGTGATAGCGGGTTGTTTGGTGCTGTAGTCAGCCGACAGTCCTGATGGGATCCTTTGAACCGAGTGTTCTCAGGGTTAAAAAAGAGATCCAATTATTTCTACTGTTCACACATCTGACGTATGTCGGTATAAAAGTAATTTTTTCACGTAAAAATGTCTAAGATGAATTTCTGCAATTATTAAACTGAAAGTTGGGAAGGCCTGGCTCATCAGTGGTGAAACCTCCCAGAAATCTCTCTCACCAGTTAAATCCCCCAAACACATTTTAAATACATATATCCCACCTCTCTCCTGGAGGAAGTGAAAATACACACAATCAAAGCGATGACAAAACTAAACGTCCGTTTTTTTTAAATCAGCATTATATTTTCCTTTGTGAATCAATATAAAAGATAAATTCTGCTTTGTGTTGATACAATAAGTGTATTTATATAAATGTAAAATGACAATTTGTGCCGCCAATATATAGCCCTCAGGTGAGGAAGAGCGAGCGTATTATCTCCGCTGTGTGTATATATGGTTATATATGGATCACTAGGTATATAACACAGCTAACTACCGTTTGTTCCAATGGACACATTTCGTTATTTACTCAACCAGATGCAATCTTTATTTCCACCGTTGCTGTTCATCTCGGGCGGGGAAATATAGGAGAGAAGCCGCGTCTCACCAAGAACCACCAGAACTCGCATATGGAAATCTAATAGTGTTGTATTGAAATAACAAATCATTGTTGACGGCGACAGAGAGTCACCGCAAGCTTACAACAATAGAATTTGTAACAGTTCACCCTTCTTTACACGATAGAAATCTGTAAACATCTATTTACATGCCATTCTACATAAGTAACTTCCCTCAATTCCTAATAATTTTTAAAGCGTGTTTATTAACCTAGATATTTTCCATTTATAAAATAATTTAATCTGTCGAATTTTACGTCGGATATGGGAGGTTGTGTAAGGCCAAAGTTTATGGGACGTCACGTAGTGGAATCTCAGTTGGAAAGTTTCAAGTGTTAGAGAGCCACTGTGCGTACAAGTAACCCAGCCGAGTTCTGTCCATTACGTATCTTCCCACCAGTGATTTGTGATAAACCCAACATGAATGTCCACGTGGGAGTCAAACATTCCTGTCCTTGGTTCGGCACACTGGGCGCCTACATGTATGGGGAGATATTTCAATTTAATCTCTGATGAAACTAATTAAAACTTGTTGATTTTCACCATACTGCCCTTTACTGTCTTGTCTATCGGTGAAAATAAAAAAGGGGCTTGGTCTGTTTTCTCTGGAAATTCACAGCAAGGAAAAACAAACACACTCTCTCTATATTATTAAAATCTCCCTTAAACGAAAATAATTTTTCGAGTAATTAAAGTTTGTTTACAAATTTTTAACATGGTTTGGATATGGAAGGTCTTGTCTACACGTGTGTGCCTTATGTGTAATGTTCCTATATGGTATTTCTGTCGGCCAATGCCTGTACACGCTCTCCAGAGCTGAACCTCCCGAATGGTAACGGAGGTGGTAGTCACTAACTAACCATACCAATAGCCGAGGTCCCGTTAAACCGGTTCTTATATTCCGAAGAAAAAAACAATCTTGTAATTCCCTTGACCAATAAGAATGCTAAAAGATGCAAAAAAGGAAGTAGATTAATTACATATACTCGGCGATCCCAAAATTACCATATATATTAGGCTGGGGGACCGCACGTCTTTATGCTAATGATCGGCATCATTAAAAAAATGGTAATGGCCCTTTACGTTAGGTTTGATTACGCTTACTACGGGGCTTCAGGTTTAGTTTTGTTTTATTGACGGTTACTACGGGGCTTCAGGTTTAGTTTTGTTTTATTGACGGTTACTACGGGGGCTTCAGGTTTAGTTTTGTTTTATTGACGGTTACTACGGGGCTTCAGGTTTAGTTTTGTTTTATTGACGGTTACTACGGGGCTTCAGGTTTAGTTTGGTTTTATTTACGTTTATCACGGCTTCAGGTTTTATTTGTTTATACTATGGCTTCAGGTTTGGTTTTGTTTATATTTATCACGGCTTAAGGTGTGTTTAGGCTTATAATACTTTAGGTTTGATTTTGTTATATTTGTTTACTACGGTTTCAGGTTTGGTTTATTTATGCTTTTTAAAAATTAAGTTTGGTTTTATTATGCAACTTTAGTGTATAGTTTACTTGATTGTTTCCATAAGTTTAGTTTTTTAATCTGCAACATTGGAATATTGACTACGTGTATATATAACGTCGAGGTATACTCCCAGATATGGCTTTAATGCGAAATAAAACCTTTTGTTATCATTTGAGAATTCTGTTTATAGGCCTATCAGAATATGTATGCGTTGTATACAAATATTATTTTATGAACATATTATTAATTTAGATATTTATATTTTGCGATACAGAAAATTTCCCTTTGGTATTTTATAAGCTTCAATGTTTTGGTGCATTAATTAAATCGCCGTGCCGGTTTGACTTTCCGAATTTTATGCGCGACAATATTAAAATAGCAAATCCGAGGTAAATTTTCTCGAGTCAATCACGGTTTGCTTCCTCTTATTTTAAAAAATCCTACGTGTTTAATTAGGTAGACCTCTCTAGTCAAAATATTTCTTCAATATATTAAACCGTCGTGCACAGATGACGGAAATTTTCAAGGAGATTTAAAATGTCTCGATTCTTCCATTGCTCAAACTTACCGAATATGGAGATCCCTGCAATAAATCAGATCCAATTATATGATTCCTAAATACAACCTTCAAATAATTTGCTTCCTAAAAATTCGATTTGAGCCCAAGATCTTATATTCCACATATTACTTTGTTGCTCCATACAATCATTGGTTAATGTACCCAACGTGATCACGTGATAGCAGGTAACCAATCATAGACCGGACACCATATAAACCGATGCAGATATAAGTAAGATGTAGTAAAATAAACACACCTCAACAGAAATGTCGAGAGGCCCCAGGTCATTGAGTGGGGACGTTTCTTTTGTAACTCTTGGGGGAGAGCAAATATTCCTTGTATCGGTGTCTTCTCACTAAATGGCCTACAATAAGTGAATATTGTGTACTCTTCAGTAAGTTTAGTTCTTCAAGTGATAAGAATTTACATTTCCTCGAAAACTTCAAAATGACTTGCATCAAGTGTCTTCTTTATTAAGTCAAAAAGCACGCGATATTTTTCAAACCAATGGCTCTTTAACGACTTATAAAAGGAGACACTAAGAGGCGAATATATATGCAACTCTTAGTATAGGTTTCGATTTACATATATATTAACTAAATGTATGCAAACATAAAACTAAAGGTTGTATATACAACATGTACTAACTTATGGTCTATCTATATATGGTAAATATAAAATACAGAGTCGTATATCTATGTATAGAATGTGTGCCACCTTATTGTCTAATATAGGTGATAGAGAGTGTCATTGGAGAGAGCGAGAGCTTGGCTTGAGAGCCTTTATTGACTTACGAAACTTATTGCAATTCTCAGTTTACAAATTTGAAGCATTTTAACGGCAGATACCTAGCACAAAGATGTATTTATCTATTTCTACAGTCCACCAGTAACTCGGAGTTACGGAGTATGCAAACATAGAGATTTCAATAAATACTTCCTGGCAGAGCTCCTCTAGCATCTCTAATGTTTTGTGACGTAAATTTCGTCATGGCTTGTGAACACCAGGGTTGTAGGTTGGATCAATTCAACATGTCATCAAAAAGTTACTGTTTAAAGGTTAAGTTTGTCTTTGTTCTCTCGATCTATTTTCTGGTACATTTATACTTAAGGAAAAACGCTTAGCGAGACGATGCACAATAAAATATAGAAATTGAAATGCATAGTTTAAACTGATAAAAGTATGTAAATATGTACAAATGGGATTAAAATATTTTTTTTTTCACATTGCTAAAATAAAACAAAATATATTTTAAAAAAACTCTTTGCCTCCTTTCTCCCTTTGAGAGTCTGGATCATTACCTTATTTCCTCCATTAAGTGTTTGTACTCTATTGGGACTTCGCTTTTTTTCTCGTTTAGAAAATTTCCGTTGTTTTTCTCACATTCCCATCAAACAGCCTTCCGGGGATTTGTTTTTGTTGATGTAGGCAAATATCGCTTCTCGGCCTTTGGGCTCGGATCAAAGTATCGCAAGTTCAATTTGTGACACATCCCTATTATATCTTATCGAGATAATTAATTAAATTTTTGGGAATTATTGTAGCGCCTCACATTCTGCCATGTGAGTAATTAATTAAAAACTAAAGAAAATAAGAGTTAATGCTCATACTTAGAGTGATACAAAATCTAAGGCGTGCTCTCAACTATTGGCCAGATGTCTTTGAAAGATTCTTTCTCTCACAAAAGGAACAAATATAACTTACAAAATACTTTATATTTTGTTGCTTGTTTTTATCAGTTCGAAGATAGCTGTGAAATAACGGCCCCTCTTTAAAGAATTTCTTTGAGAAATATTTTAAAAGACTTGTACCAGAAGAAAGCCTTTCTGAGAAATCAATATGTTTGGATAACAAAATAAGAAAATCACATATCATCAATGATGTCGTTCTTATAAAGTCTCCGTAGAATTACAATAAATGGTCACCTAACCTCCCTAACCTCTCTCATTACCTGCTTAAATTCAATCATACATCAATAATGATGACTGCATTAAACTTTGGCCTGTGATCGAATTAGAATGGAATATATTAGGTTTTTTAGAGAGAGATTACCCCAGCGATCAGGGTTTGTATATGCTCAAGGCATTTGAAAATTTAAAAGGAATGTATCCAGATTATATTCACATATCACTCTCTCCCCATAGTTAAGTCATGCAATATATCCAATGTCAAATATGTTTATTTATAAGTTTAATAAAATTTTGAAAATCTCATTCCAGCTTAATGAAAAAGTGATGGAATTACCTCTACAACCAGAACCTGTAGCTAAAAGGTGGAGAACATGGTTTGAAAAACAGTAATTTTTTAGTAGTAAATTTGATTATTTTATTTTTAAAATCTCAGGATATTAAGATACTAATGGTGTAGATAGAAAGTATTTGGTTAACGAGGAAGTGAAGGAAGAATTGTGCATTGTCTTTTATACACTCTTACAAGACAACTCCTCATTGTGGAAGTGTGGGGTTTATATATCGAAACTATATAAGCCATGTTAACTGGAAACCTCACAAGTAATTCTCCAGTTTCCAGAGGAATACATCACCAGGTTATTGGACACATCTAGAACTATGAGAGACACAATATGTAAAGTTAAGTAGTATAGATGGGGAGAGAGAGTAAAACTATAATATAGTGTGTGATGCCTTTTTATTTATAGATATTATATATTCGGCTATATTCAATTACTATATATTAACCTTATTATATTTTATAAATTGTGTTTAAATATATATACTAAAATGTGTTTTAAGTATATATATATGAGCAATACTTTTTTTTTAAATGTAGATAGGTAAAAAATTTGCACCTTTAAAAAATGTCCAGCACCTTTTCTGTGAAAGTTTACACCAAAAAGACCGCCCCTTAGTTATCGTATCAATCTCATGTTTTAGTAAAACAGTTGTGCCGAGCGACCATGTCTAAACCTATTTCTTTTCCAGTGATTTTTTTATTTTTGACACTTTTCTGGTAATCAATTCAAGAACCCTTCAACTTTGACCTAGGAAATTTCAATCAAATTGTATTCCGAAAGGGAAAAATCATTTATTAAAAGTTTCTTGACCTCATCTCTATTTGCATATAATAGGTGATTCAACCTATACATAACATGGTTACATAACTGATGAATGCAAACAATTTGTCACGTCATGAGCAAAGAGTTTATACATTTAGAGACCAAAAGTTGCATCACTATTACAAACAACGTCTTCACGGCACACAACGTTTCTCTCTGCACCGTGTAACAAATATGTAAACAATCCGGACAGCGACAGTATTCCATCACGTGTTCCAAGTCGACGACCCCAGTTTTACTCAGTAATATCCCGCTCTCAGGTAAAAAATCTCCCCCGTGGGGCTTGAACCTGTCGTTTTCTTACCTTTTTTTATTATTATTATTCTCCCTCCCCCTACCTGTGTTGTGAGGTTTTTATATCAATTTTTTGCCCCTCAAATGTTTAAGAAACGATTCCCCCTCCCATACTTACCTTGGTAGAATGGAATTCAGGTGCATAAAAATGACAAAGTTTCGTAAAAATTTCTCCGTTTGGATTCTCCACTATCGATTTGAAAAAAAAAAGACTCACTATTTGAGTTCTAGGTTTAAAAAAAATGAGTTGAATCATTTTTTTTCCCATTTTCGTACAAAAGAGAAAAAGGTGAATTTAACACATTGCGTGAAACTTTGCATTTCCTCTCAGCAAAGTGATTGTTTACATTTATTCCCGCCTTCCACATTGCGATAGTTCTATCGTTTTTAAAATGGAATATTCCCCGTATATGTGAACATTTAGAGCATTATGCAAAAGCGGGTTATTTCCCTTCGATATATTTATTCGTTTTTTTTCCGCGGAGAAGTAATTTATAAATGAAACTAAAATCAATAAACAGCAACACTTTCTTTGTAAATGTTAGAAGCTTTAGACCAAGCCCTTCTTCAGTTGTATACAGAACTAAAGGTGCCTGAACGTAATTTGCGAAATTTCAAAGAATTTGTTGCATGAAAAAAAAAAAAAAAGAATTCCTGTAGTTGCATACTTGATTGAAGTGGAATAACAAAGTGTACCTTTGGTCTAGTATTCCCAGTACAAACTTAGGGTCGAATGATATTTTTCTATATGGCGATAATATAAAAGGAGCTTCTTGTGATATGTTTTCTATTTACATCTTTTAAATTATCGTATTCTTTATGCATCTAGTTTCTCTGATCACATTTAAAATTATTAATAGGCTAATCCCCTAATAGTATGTTCAAATCAATAAGCTTGAGGGATAAGTCTCTTTCAAATCTTATTGATTTGAACACATTTAAAATTGTTTACAATATATTAGTTATATATATAACGTTGAGAGATATTACCATATCCTATATACACTTTGCGTTCATCAAGGTCAATCTTGAATTCTATAAACAGCTCGGCAGAACGCCATAAACCAAAGACTCTATAGTTGAGTGCTAAAACCTTTCTATAACAAAAATCACTTATAAAACACGGTAATGCAGCAATAAAGGAATGACGCAATCATTTGGCTAAACAGGAGTTTACCCCGCCTGGATCGGATATACGGACGAAATTCTATTGAAACTTGTTGGGAATCAATCACTTTTAATTAAGTCTTCAAGGAGAAATCTAGGGGAAATCAATGGGAATACGATCAGAGCAACCATTTTAACGATACACAAATAAAAACAATTTTATCGTCCGAATGAAAATTCGACGTGGATTTTGAGGCGCTATTTGGCCAGGAGCGACTTATGTGGAGGGTCGTGCATGCAGACTCCCGGAATAATTCCAGCATTTATCGATATCAGACCACTCGGCCCAGCAGCACAGAATTTACCTCCCATTTAACTCCACACCCCCGTCGTCTTTTAAATCTTCCTTTCTCAACTTACATTCCCTGGAATATATCTCTTACTGTCTACTTCTACTATGTGACCTATAATATATATAGTGACCCCTGGAAAGTAAAAATGAACAATCTACAAAACACGGAAGAGTTTTATTTTTTCAACATTAAAGTTTCTTCAATTCTTAAAAAAAAAAAAAAAAAAATAGTTTCGCCACATTTCCATAGCATTGACGAGGATTGGGTTTCTCCACCAAATTTACACATTTTTTCCTGGAGCCAATTAGGCTGCTTGAAACACGAGTTGAATAAATATTGGCTCCTGGATGGATTGTTGTTGTATTTATTGTCCTTCCTTGACAGCCTCAGAAAGGTTCCGAAGTCACAGATTTACACACAAAGACTGAGATAAAACCAGCAGAGATCATAAATTTGCTCCATGGCGGAACACCAAACGTTGGCCGTCAATGGAAGGATGGGTTAATGAAACAAATTGATGCTAGGTCTCGTCTATTGTCTAACGGTTCAATTCTGTAGGTGACTTTTTAAAAAATCAATAAGATATTGATGCACAGACATATGCATATTATTCGAATCTATTTGAGATCTCTCTCATTGAAATTATTTTATAAAATAAAATTATATTATTTGAAAAAAACAAAGATTTTATATTTGAGGCTTTACCAATGGCGCCCGTCGACTGAGCTCGTAAGTTTAGCTAGGTAAAGATACTGTCTGCGGTAAGATCCCCTGATAGTGAAACTGACATAGCTTGCGCCATCTGTTGGTATAATCGTTGTTCTAAACATTTGTTTATAAGAATGTCATTGTTATAAAATATCTAACTTCTTTTAAAAACATAAGTAAATAATTTTAACGAGGTTTGCATAGGGTTCTTACACCATGGCGCCAAGATGGAGACGGTAGTGGTTGGTTGAGTTACAGCGTGCTCTGACCGTGCGGTTGACTTCTCTTGTTAGTTTATCACACACACACACACATAAGCCTTTTTATTGGGGCATCCAGCCCTATGTTAGTTTATCAGGAAAATGTTTTACCTAGAGGCAAACTTGAGCTCTTACTTGACATCTATTGCGATGACTTGTTTAATTATAAAATATTATTTACCATTTTAAATCTTATAGGATGTTACGAAGCCGCCCCTGAGGGTCATGGCACGAAACTCTGGTTTGTTGTACTGTGGGTCCGGATCTCACTCTGCTCAGACAATTTTATTATTATTTATTGTGTGCATATGTATAATATATTTGCATATTGAATAAGTTCATTCACTCTATTTAAATGTATACACTAAATATATAAAATATTTTTCTGTAAACATTAAATTTGGGATTTTGTTCCCCCATGTTACGGTTTATAAATGTAACACACAATAAGTGACTTGTTATTCCGAGCCGTCCTCTAAGGTCTATATAGAACACGAGGTTTGTTCGTCGGACTTCTCTGCGCTATAGACACCCCGGGATGTCTATCAACTCACATATTCTCGGATCAGAAATATTGCTATGATAAACTTTAAAATATATTTGTTTAACAATATTGTTTGGGCAAACATTCACTCGGGCTGAACCCGGGCGAAGCCGGGTCAGTTGTCTATAAGAGAATTAAAAATAAACGGAAAGATGAATTTATTCAAATTTTAGCGTTCTGACAAATTATTAGTGTTTTGATCTATCAATGCAACTTTTATTGAGACCTTTAGTCTTATATACAGCTGATTCTCCTGAGAGATTCGGAATGGAAAAATGAAATTCAAATTTACAAAGTTATATGGGAAATTATAGAAGTGCTATAATTATGGGAGTTGTAGAGAGAGGTATTGAACTCGCCGCCGCACTTGTTCTTCACATGGAGATCTCTCGGCATGTTGTTGGAAAATGGGTTTGCAGCACTTCGGGTATTTACATGGTCGTTAACCCCGAGAAACTATCTGATATAACTTTATAGTAAACATATATGAGGTGGGACGGGGGAGCTGTGTAAAAACAATAACGAGGAAACACGCCCGAAACGTCGCGATTAATCTCAATAATAATTTTGACTCTAGATGATGGCATCGTGGGTCTGTGGACTTGTCGGAGAACCTCGTCGGAACGTATCCGTGTGAATTAAGGAAATATTTATTCATTTCTATATAAATTCACTTCTACCCCCCCTTCCCAAAAAAAATATATATATATATGTCATAATTTGTACATAACTGGATGTAATCCCACCACAATATGTATGCAATGTATAAGCTAAAGATTTTAATAAAAACAAGGCCTAGAAATCTGGGAGAAAGGTTTAGAGAGAAAGGCCATCAAAGAGGAAACAGTCATTAGCAGGTTTTATTATCCAGGAACTCATAAAACTGGGTTCAAGAACCTAGTCCTTCCGGGATCATGTCAGAACAAGTCAAGAACAAAGGATTAGCAAAGATCCAATCAGAGTCCAGGAGGATTAGCTAGAAACCAATGGAAAGCTTACACGACTCGACCACCAACCAATCAGAGCCCTGAGAAGTTTTCGTGTGTTAAATCGCGAACTCAGTTAAGTTAGTCAGGAACGTGGCACCATTGAGACCAATCAGGAGCTCGCCGCCGTTGAGACCAGTTTGGAGCCAACACCCATCTTCTCAACCATCAGATAAGTCCAATCCTCAATAATGTGAACAGCCATAGTTAATAGTCAAATCCGCAAAATAGCTTCAACCCCTTTCTCCCTAGATCACTGGCCTATTTCAATTCAATTCTGTGTCCTCGTTTTTTCCCCTGTATGAATACCTTACCAACTCAGCAAATACGACTGCGCCCACCACAATCAATCAATCAATTAACAATCAACTCAACCCATCTCAAAAGGTAATCGTCCTAACGTTACAGTGATAACTTCAACGTTACAGTGAGTCGATAGGATTCTACAGTGTAATACTTCAAATATTACATATATATTATTGAAATAAATGTTGTTCGATATTTTGTAGAGATGATAACCAGAGTAGTTGGCGAGAGAAGTGCCGTCGTCCCCGCTGTCTAGAGTTTCCAATAGAACACCAAGTTGACCAATGGAGAGACTTGTCAGACGCTACATGATCCACCACTTCCTGGACATCGCCCCCCCAGGACGGTGGAAACCTTCCGCTCTTCCTAAATTTCTATTGGATGAGTCTGTCTGCCGGGGGGGCGATTCATCCACGTTAACTGGGCGTGAACAACTCGAGTTTAGAGTTGGTCGTGTAGTTAGAGCATCCTCTAACACCACCGGCCATCAATTTGTTTACAGAGTTTTTTAAAACAGATGTATTTTAAAATTATGATACATTTGTATTTTACATTAATTTCTGATGCACAGCTGAAGAATGTTGGCCGTACGCCCAATGGTAGATGGGTTAAGCTAACGTTGTAGTGTAAAAATGTTTATCTACACGTGCGCAAGTTCATTGCTGGAGAAATGTTACCATCTGTAAACCCAATGTGATATATCGGATGTCAATTTTCTGGCAGAAAGAGATCAGGTTTGTTGTCATTTATAGTTTCACTTTTAAAAATATAATGTATGGTGGGTCACACAAAATATCGGAATATGAACGAGGGTTGTTAGAAGTATCAGAAAAGACCAAAGAATTGAACGAGACATATATTAAGTAAATGTGAAGAAAGGATTAAAATTAACGGAACTGTAAGAAGAAATTGACTGGGTAGAAAGCAATGAAGAGTTTAGGCTATACAAGCGTGGTGGCGTTCCTGGATACCAGGACCTGCTGAAGAACAGAGAAATTGAATATGAATCAGTGTAGTTCAATTTGCATATGATTTCGTGCATCGAGCAATTGCATATAGCGTTGCGAACAGTTCCTTCCTATACATTGAGTGTAGAGACGTGCTGCTAACACTTGGAGATTTTTCTAAGAAGGTAGTTGTAATATATATATATGGATTAAAAACTCGAAAATAAATGAGGTTTACGTCAATTTATAAATATTTTTTAAAACCAAGACAGAGAGAATAAGTTATGAAATAAATATATGGGGGGAAAACAGGCTGATTTGTTAAAAATAGAGTAACAAAAAGCTCAGCAGAATATGTATTAACTGATGGCAAGGAGAGAGAGTGAACACTTTAGCGTCGAGTTAACATTGGCCAGGCGACAGTAGAGAATTTACAGAAACCTCCATGACGCCTCCATTTAATTTTCCATTTATTTATCTGACATGAAACAAACTGTCTGAGGGTCCAGCATGTAGAACTGAGGCGGTGGAGTCTATCAGCTGTTGACATAAGGTCCCCCACACACAGGTGCCCCCGCCACCGCCGTAAACAGGAAGCCCGGGAGACAGGTGAAAGGGTTCGGTCGGTCCACCTTGCTCGCCAGTGGTCATCGACGTAAACACAGGTGGAACACGAAGAATAAACACGCAACAATGGTCTTTTTACTTTTGTTGTGACGCGCTGGACGGAAGAGTGAAATTTACTTTCTTGCGGGGGACTAATTGCACCAAACGGCGTCAATTCTTCGCCGTATCTAACCCACTGTCAACAGTCGCATAAGTTTTTGGTCCTGGATAAGCTGTATTAACGTCGGATGCCAGAATGACAATGGTATGTTATGGCATTTGTGTGCACACCGTGACTTACACCTGAATATGAACCACGTTTTGTAAGTAAACATAATACCCGAGTCATTTTGTCAATAAAACAAATATAAGTGAACAACAACATTGACCTCACGCCTATTTACATACGGAGTCAACTATTTCTCCAGCTCCTATTTAACTGGATTGACGGGGCTTTACGTGATCTTTAAAGAAACACATCTCTAGTAATCTCTCTAGTAAATCTCTAGTAAGCAGACAGTTAAAGGAAATAATATATATTTCTTTTTATATATTTCTCTTTGAAATAAAAACACAAGGGGCTAGTATGAATAATTTTAGATTTTATAAAATCTATATGGCGTTTTTAATAGATGTCAATTCACCGCGAAAACCAAATTTTATACATAAATCATACAATGCCATTAAAATAAACATTTTCTAGGAATGCTAAAATGTGCTAAAATTTAAAATCTGTTAATACACATCTATCCTATAGATTCCATCTACAAAACATCGTCTATGAGGAACTGTGAAAGAAGACGTCAATATTCCCGTGTGGAAATCGATGACTGAATATTTCCAACAACAATTCGTTTTAAAGTAGTTTTTCTCACCTGCGAGCCTCTCTTTATAATTATTGGGAGCTTCATTATTTGAGATAAAATTGTTTCAGAAATTATTACCTGTGATGTTGTTTTAAAGATAATTATTATTTCATATTTTTATTTCCACGCTCTTGCGCTCACTTTTTATTTCCAATTATTTTAATAGTGCTGAAAAGAAAAAAGAAAAATCACACACGCATATGCGCCAAAGAAAAATAAATAAGAAAATTTTTGAAAAAAAAAAAAAATGTTTTCTTTATATAAAAACACTCCATCACTTCCATTCCAATCCAAATGGCATCTAGCTATCCACTCCTGGGGAAAGTTTGATATTGTAAAATAAATTAGAATATTTTCTAGTTAAAAATTTTCCCGCGCTTTTTAAAAATTCACGTCTGCTTGACAAATTTGTTCGTTTGCTTCACTAAAAAAAAAATCTACAAAAATATTTTTAATAAACGCGTGCTACTACTTTCATTAAACATTTACCGCTAATAGGATATCATGTTCAAAGATGAATTCATCATAAATGTAATTAATGCCAAGTTTATTTAACTAACAGTACGGTATGTAAATAACTTTGTACTTCCACAGCGCGAGAATTCCATATCTCAAACCTCTGACAGTCCTTTAGGCCATCAGAATAAACGTTACTTTCCTACAACAACCCTGGTTCCATCTTGTATGAAAACATTTTGTTTTTTATTCTTATACAAAAATATCAAAAATGGCTATCAAGTCTGTCTAGTCAACTCAGTCAAATCTAAGTCTTGTCTAACCTCCGTTGAGCTTACAAGTGACTTAAAATATTGCTGGTACAACCTCATTTAGGGAAAAAGGAAATCTGCCACATGGAGGTTAAGTAGAAATATCATCCTTACATTACCTAATACCAGGAGAGAAGAGTGCCCATAAAACCAAAGAGTAAGATACAATTACAACAAATCTAAACCTGAAATACGAAGGGTTAACCCCCTGGTTATATCTGGAGGTGGACACCGTATATCATGTAAACATTCTCTTTGTAGTTTCTCTTGTTAATCTCTTAAATTAGTGATAAGGTACAATATGGATTAGAAACATAAGGTAATAAGACCAAATCCAAAGAAATAGTGTTGGACGTTTGCGTGACTATTTATTTGGATTTGGAATTATCACCCTCGAATTAGTGTCTAAGCATTGCCTTGGACAGATGACAACGGGAGATTGTACAAAATGTGAGTGCAGCGGTTGTAGTATCCCATTCATTGGAGGGGTTTATTTAATTATAACCTCCAGTATATTTGGTGCTAATGGGGAAATGTTACGTAATTAATGGCAAAACTTCATTTCACTACAAATAATCTCCCTGTCCAAAACTAATCTCCAAACTTTTCCCGCCTCTAACTTATTTTCAAAACGTTTAATTTCATTTGTTTCTCTTTTGGGATTTTTTTCTTTCTCCATTTTTCAATAATTCTATTTACAAAAATTGATTTTTTAAATTATTTTTTCTCTCGAAATTCTCGCTACGTAATATTTAAAATTTTCATTTTAGATTCCGATTTTTTCTTCTTCTTTCTAAAACAGATTGAATGCTCGCACAGACAATGGTAGTTCATTGCTAGAAAGGAAAAATATATAAAACTAACCGATTTTATCTGGGGTTCGGTAGTTGCTTTGGTAGATGTAGGTGGAGATATCCTCGCAGGTAGAGCTACTACGTGACTGGCCTGAGATACAGGACGAGAGGGAGGAGACCTGCCTATATCAACTGCTGAAGAGATTACATCGATGAGTGTAAAAGCCAAAAAATATCAAATCTGGATACCTGGGGGGGGATACAAAATAATAATAAAAATAACTTAGAAATATTTCCAAGTATTGCCCCTCTTTATCTCTTTGTTTATCCAACTTCTAAAATGTTTGCAAACACTGCAGGACACTTGAAAGCACTCAATTGGATGTTATTCCCTTCAGAAAGGGGGTGAAGAAATTTGCATAAATCTGAAGTGAAACTCGATGATACAAATGTGGAATTCCGCAGGAGAAGGTGGGCGAAGTTTTGAGCGAAAATACTTTCTAAGCAACCGCGATGTCCAACCGCGGATCACTCGAGAGAATCCGACTTTCCCCCCGTCGGAAGGAAGCAGCGAGACAAACAGCCATTAAAGCTACTTTCCCTTTGTGACAGATTTTCAATTAGTCGACGGTCATCTGTCACCAGGTCGGTGACCCTCGAGGGACCTTCCTCATCCGTGGGGGTCCCACGGCCACGCCTCTCGGGCCGTCACCGTCCTAGCGACGGATTGGTGAGAAAACTGATTGTCTGCAAAGTACGGTGGACACTAGAGGGAAATCGAGTGACCATTTTGGTTATCGGGAGTTGTTCGCAATTCTCAGTATCTTTAAATCATTGTAGAACCTATAGCGCACATAAAGAGAGTTTGGTTTAAAGCGAGTTGAGCAATGTTTGTTCCACCTCATACTTCCAGATGTTTCACTGACGATAGGAGATTTTTGTATCGACATTAAAATGTTTCTTAAAATTAAAGATACTTCGGCCAGTAAACCACGACGTTTCAAGATAATAAAAGATTTACTGGCCGAAGTATTTTTATTTTAAGAACTATGAATACCGCCGGCCAGGCAGCCTCTATCTTTACGATTAAAATGTTTGTCTTTGTATAAAAACATGTGATTTATTTAAACTGTAAATATGGAAATAGCGCGCGGTACACGGAGTTGCATAACAAGATATATCCACCTGGCTCTATTGACAGCAAGCTGTGATTGGGTAAACCCAGCAAGCAGGACAGATAAACACATTTGGCCCAACGGAGGATTTCGACTACCCGTCCGTGACTGGGAGCGTACACCATTTGATAGATTTGCATAGTATTTATCAATATTGCCTACTCACCTGAGGTAGCAATGAATCATATCGCCATCTATCGACGGGAAAAGAAACTAAAGTGAAAACGAAATTGAAGGTTTGTTAGAGAGAATCTCTCGTTCTAGAAAGTTTGTTTTTCTGCATTTTTGGCTACAATAATGGTTTGAGGTATAAAATGTATCTAGTTGATATATAATAGCGTTGTTAGCGCGGCAAGTAGACAGTACCAGGAAGAAGAGAGCTAATTAACGGACGTGAGCCAACTGGCAATGGTTGGGATTGCCTCGTTAACAGAAGAGTATCGCACGTGGACCGCCGTCGTCGGCACGGCGCAGCATAGAACGGCTTTAGACAAGAAACGAAACCATTTTTAGCGCGATTAAAAACAATTTCAAATAATACAAATTTCTACCGTCTTACTGCAATGAGAAAAATATGGTGGAGGGGTCATCAGTAGTTTCACAAGTTTAATCTACCAGACCGCTCTACTGTTGTATTGGGCTCAAATCCCAGAAGTGTTTACCACTGATGAGCCTTCCCAAAATTTTCACTAAACACAAGTTGTTTCATTTAAAAAATAAATATCGCGGGGGGAATAGTTTAATTTAAAAATATAGATGGCGTGTGTACCATGGTACAAAGTTGGTTTATTGAGGGACGTGAGGTGAGCAGTGCCAATTATAACCCCGGGGAGTGGGGGACATTGGTCAATATAGCGGAAGTCGTCTGGTCCCCGGCTTCCGGCTTGAATTCCTCCTCCACTTTTCTAAAGGCTTTGTGAGACAAGGAGGATGTTTGTCCAACCCTCGGCGTGGCGCGACAGATTCCACGTGGTGGATGACTTCCTAGAACTACCTGCTCGTAGTTGTCCAAAGTATGCAAATTAAATAACCTATTACCACACTATTCGGCATATTCCAAGGTTGAAACTATGATAATGTGTATGGTTCAGTCCTGACAGGTCAAATATTGTACGCGCGCACAGTTGTTCAATTTATATCGGCGGCATTTGTTGCGTTTGAATTGAATTTAAGATGTATCAGGGGATTACACCCAACTTACATCTAATCAATTGTATCAAGTTGGTGAAGGAACAATTATATATACCGTCGTCAAACGGTACGTTTTTATATCTTATTCTCAACATGTAGGCAGATTAGGGCAATTTGCGTTGTGTCTTGTGGCAAGTGGCTCATTTCTTTCGACGTCTTCAAGGCTCACACACTAACCTTGTTCTAACATTACCCTAAATATGAATTATATCTATAACGACAGTACTCAATATTTACCTATCAGTTAGATTCAGGAAATCCCCAACATGGATCCACAAGGTGTAGGTTGGAAAGCAAATCTATTCCACCTTTTACCCAAGTTGGCTGACATCTTAGTAGAAAGTGGGAGTAGACAACTCAGCTCTTATTTTGCGTGGCCGAGTCATTTAACCAGCATCTCCCAATAACCCCGCGAGTAGATAGATACATGAGTTATACATGGGATCCTATATGTAGGCTTGGAATAATAAAGGAACCAGAGGGGAGCTGAATGCTCCGACCTGTCATCAGATATGGTGGCTGTTAGCTGGGAAGTCTCGGAGAGTAATGGAGCTGTAAAATACCACACATAGAAATTCTCAATGAGGTTACTACGTCTGAATCCACGTTCATCGATAGCCACAGCATGTGCTTCACATCTTCTGAATCAACGGCAAACTCTAATGACAACATCTACCGCCTATATCAAGTTGCCTAGTTTCTATATAGGCACATTGAGTTGCACCTACTCACACGGTGTTGATGGACGTTCTGAGTGCACTCTCTCTGTGCAGAGATGTACAAATACACATGATATACTATAACAAAATATTTAATGAATCCTGATCGTAGAAAGGCCGTAATATATTCCAAACAAGATGTCGAACAAAACAGAATATATGCCTCAACTTTTATTGGGAAGTAACATGTTTCTCCCACGTTGAGAGACATCACTCGAAAGAAGCTTCACTCAAGATGTAGACTACAGAAAGGGCAGATGTAGGAAGACATTTGATAGATTCCTATTTAGCTTGTCGATTCAATTACAGATTTACTGAGTCTTGTTTATAGAGAACTTGAAATATTTCTCTAGGCGTTCCTTAGATGACAGAATCCATAATCTTCACAAGATGGAAGTTAGCGAGCAATGTGGCATGGAAGGATGTGGTATTAGATTTCCTGACAAACTGTGGGACATCCAAACTGTTCCATTTGTCCGACTAACTTCCCTTCAGTCCCGTGTGTACTTTGATGAGTTCCCAGAACGAGGAAGTATTCCCGCATCCACTTTAAAAAAACGCCCCAAGGTGGCAGAAATGTTGACGAAAATAAAAGTGCACCCGGTCGGCTGAGTTCTTTTCTCGCTCAATCGAGTGGAACACCAGATGTCTACCAATTTGAGATTCCTGTGAATGGGGAGCGTGGGTGGGTGCGGTTAACGAGGGGTGCGCTTTGTCGTCAGAATTAATGCGCAGATGTCCTCCCCAGCCCCTTAATATCGATGTCGGGCACCAAGGGGTTGGGCGACTGGACGACAGATCTCCTTTGTGGCGTCCTCCCGCTTTGTCAGCGCCTTTGTCGTATTTGTATAACTGGGGGCTTAAAATAACTCTTTGTGCTCCGTGGGGGATTACGGCTGAGATCGTGTCGCCTGGACTGCTGGAGTATTGAAACACTCGGTGGTGGTGGACACTGTTTGGATTGGGTACGAAATGTTAAAGTTACTAAATAAGAATAGATCAAAAAGGATTCTTCTTTTTGTATATTTGTTCAGAAATTTGTGCGACCCACTCTGTCGTATTTTCAAGGCATAACTCCAACTCCTGTGGAAGGACTGACAGGTCCGAAAGCTAGAGAATAAAATTTGAACAAGAAACTTAGCCCTGGAAGCTTTATTTTCTTTATAATAAATCAGATGTAGTTTCGAGACACATATTTAAGGACGATGAAAATTACACGTTGAAGTTTGAATCCAAGCTAGACAAAGTGACAAATCCTAAAAAAAAAAAAAAAGTTGCTATATACACTGGTGTCCAAAAAATAAGAAACTTTTGTTTTTTAATGATATGTTTTAAAATATACAACGCTAAAAGCTAAAAAGTAATTTAATTAGGTATTTTAAGTCGTAGAATATATTTATCGCAATCATTCGATTCGATAAAATTGAAAATATGCAAATTTTTGCTTGTCTTTATAAGTGTGCTATTTGGCGTGTCGTTTACCCCATCTAAGAATTGGCCAATTATAATTTTATTTAATCCTTAGTTAATTATGAGTTTACGAAAAAATTTAGCAGATGATTTAAAATGGAGAGCTGTTGGAAGAATGGAGGCAGGGCAATCACAAGTTGAAGTAGCAAAATGGCTAAATGTGAATAAATCTGTGGTCAGCAAAATATGGAAACAGTTCATTGAGACAGGAACCATCAAAAGAAAAGAAGGTTCTGGTAGAAAAAGAAAAACAGCTACCTCTGAAGACCGTTATCTGGTCGTAACTGCCAAGCGCCATAGGGAGATGACAGCTATTCAACTCTCTAATGAACTCTCAAGTGCTACTGGAACGAGAATTTCAAGACAAACTGTTTACCGAAGGCTTCACGAAGGTGCTCTTTATGCAAGACGACCAATGGTCTGTATCCCTTTAAACTCTGCTCACAGGAGAACCCGCTTGAATTGGTGCTTGGAACATCACGCCTGGACTCATGATCAGTGGGCCAATGTTCTCTTCAGTGACGAGTCAAGATTTAGTTTAAACACAGATTCTCGACGAGTTTTCATCTGGAGGGAGCCTGGAACCCGCTATCATCCCAGTAACATCAGGGAAATAGACAGTTTTAGAGGGGGCAGTCTCTTAGTCTGGGCTGGCATCAGTTCTAGCAGACGCACACCCCTCCACATTTTTTCTGGGGGCACTTTAACTGCCCAAAGGTACAGGGACGAGATCCTTGAGCCCTATCTAAGACCTTATAGAGATCAAATTGGTCACAATTTAATTTTTATGGACGATAATGCTCGTCCGCATAGGGCTAGGCTAGTCAATGAATATCTCCAGAGTGAGAATATTCGAAGGATGGATTGGCCAGCCAGATCTCCGGACCTGAATCCAATAGAGCATGTGTGGGATGCTCTAGGGAGGCGTATTGGAGCTCGTCACCTCTCTCCCAGAACCCTCGTTGAGCTAAGAACTGCTCTATTGGAGGAGTGGGGTTTACTACCCCTGGACCTCCTCCAAAGCCTGGTAAACAGTATGAGGGCTCGCTGTGAGACCTTGATAGCTGTTAGAGGTGATCATACTCCCTATTGATATCTTATTTCTTTAAGATCTGGAACCTTAGCTTTGGGTATGTTGCTAATAATTTGCATATTTCATAATTCCAATTTTTTTTTTTTTCATATAGCTAGTCAAATTCTCCATAGTTTAAACTATTTGTATACTAAATTTTATATTTATTCATAAATTAGCTTTTGAGAAATTTCAATATTGGTCAAGTTTCTTATTTTTTGGACACCAGTGTATTTATTATTTGAAATCTTGTCCTTGAAACTTCAACAATGTTCTGCGCATGTTGTCTTCATATTTTTAAAATCTGCCCGAGCACATATATCGTCATTGGAAAGGGCGACAGTGTGGGTACCGAAACTTAAGAACAAAAACATCAAATGTTAATGAGATTTATTATATATATATCTAAAGAGACAAAGGTCGCCTCTCCCGTCAAAATAGACGTCAAAACCAGACACCATCTATATATATATTTCCATATATATATATATGTAAACTATGTGTGTCGTTTCCATAGTGACATTACTACCAGACTAGATGCCCTTTTACAATTTATGACTCTTCTCTTACATCTACGATGTTAGTCTACAAATACGACGCCATTGGATCCGCCCCTGGCTTGGTCTTTGCAACTTGGAGCCTACTTTCTGGTGGCCCTGATGGTGGTCAGAGAACAAACACAATCCTTTGGGATTTTCTCATCTATCCCCGCTGCCCCCTTTACGGAATCTTTGGTTGTAAGTTACGTTGATGGACGCACATCGAGTGTTGAGACCTTTCTCTAGCGCCATCTATGTATAATTCAGGTTTAGTGATACAACTAAAAGCTCGGTGTGTTTGATAACGTTTCTTTTCTTTTAATTATTCCGCAGATTCTTGGAGATATCCTTGGTGGCGGTTCCTTCTGGACGTCGCTGGAGCATCTAATTAGTGGCGCTATAATTAGCAATCTTTGCTAATTGGTATTGATGCGGGGGCCATCTTGTCTGCTCAATCCTGCCTCGCTATACATCATCTCGCCGGCCATATCTTTGATGTCCTTCGGGGAGATGACAAATCCACGGTAGATAGGACACTGTCTTTGACACAGTGTTACATAAATATGGATAGGATAAATTATCCGCTGCAGCTTCCTTCATTCCCGACGTATCTGGGACCCGCTGTCTGACTTTTCAAGGAAACGGATTCTGCCAGAATGTGTGTAAATATTATAGTCACACAGGTAAAGATATATTATATAGCCTTATAAAGGCAGAGCTGCTGGCCGTCATCTAGTGGGTCGGTGACAACACCGGCGTTGAAATATCCCACCTGGCGCTCGTCATTCCGAAGCGGCTGCACGAGGGAATCTTCGCGCACAATGTGTTTTCTGGTAGAGTGGCTGGAGATATCTTCACATGAAAGTGATTTGTGGACTTTGAAACACTGCAAAAGAACTTCCCCCTCTGCCAGTCTAATTGCGATGCTTAGAAACGGTGCGCCCTCTCAGGCACCTCGAGGGTCACCATTGATTGGTCCTAGCCTAACAACCGGATTTCTCATTAGGCACAACCCGCGGTTGTAATCTTGGATTGTTTGTAACCAATTACTGTATCTCCTGGACACTTTGACATCCTCTCTTACCTGGCGTTGGGTCTGAAAACAAATATCATAAACAAAGCCACCATTACTTTTTTTCACAATTCACTAATTTTTATATAACTTTTACAATTTTCTTCCTCTAGCTCGACGTTTCAGTATCTTCTTAGGCCAGTCTAGTTGTTGTACCAATACCGCCGTCGCCGGGATTATGATAGGAGCTGTATAGAGCCTCTCGAAAACACAGAATTCTGGCCCCTCTCACTGAGGTTGTCGGCGGAATGGCCTCCCAGGTTGGTATCTATTAATAGATATAAATAGAATAAATATTCTATTTTACCTAGTGTGTCTCTGGGAATTTTATTTATTTCTATTTCCTAAAATATATGGCAGATGTCGTCGCTAAAATTCAATCTCCTAGAACACGAGAGCGAGCCGTTACCCGGTGGAGGGAGGGTCACTACGTGCTCTGTGGGATCGACGATTCCAGCGTGTTGCAGCCGGTCCCAAGTTGGAATGAACAGATGTGTGTGAAGTAAGGAGGCGGTGGATTCAGGTTAATTTCCATTCCCTGCCTGGGTTAGGCCATCGCGTGGCGCAACGCTCGTGCCCTCCGGCCGACTGCCCGGTCCACTTCGCAAGGACTCGCAAATATTCCTCGGGATTCTAGCCGTCGAGTCCTTTTAAGGTTTTGTTTAGTGTTCCATGGATTCAAAGTTTTCCACGATGTCTTTATAAAATTCCCAGCTGGGGGAAAAAAGAGCTACATACACAGATCAGACCTGACACGTTTATTACTCGGTGCAATGTGAGACAACCATCTCCACATTTGAATACAAACTTTTCTTAAAGAAAGACTCGAGAGGGGAATTATCCAGTCTTCTCACCTTACGGAAACTTCTCTTGTCACATATATACTCTCCTCAATCACGGTACGTTACATTTATTATCTAGCTAAAATGTTTATTGGATAGATGGCGCTCTGCAATCAGCAACGTTTAGTTGCACGATCAGGAGATCTTTTTTCATTATTCACATATTCGTGCAAGGGTCTCAGCTCATCAAGGACCTGGGCTGAGAAAGCTGTTGCCTGAGCTAGACTCAGTCCAGAGAAGGCCCACTTTGTTTATTATCGTATTGACGTACCTCCATTGAGGTACAGCAGGCTGGCTTTCCTTCACATCGAACTAACTAAAAATGTTTTTAATTAAATGAATCAACGTTTGATTGATGTTTATTTCGATTGATGGCGCTAGATATCTTTAAACTGGTAGTTATATGATATTTGTCTTGAAACCCGTTATTTTAAACTTCTCACTTCTCTTGTATAAACCTTGTGAAGATATATTCTATGAAGTCCTGGAAATTCTTAAGACCAATGTTTCTATAATCATCAAGTATTTCTTAATAAATGCAGGCTATTTTAACCTAGAAGTCTGGTAGAATAAACTGTCGAAACCGCTGGGAGGGTTCACCCCTGATGAGTCAACCTACCTTTTGGTTCATTAAAAATAAATAAATGCAGCAAGGTATACAAAATTATATCTATTTTAACTAGGAAAAAAATTCAAGAAATATGAATGCCGGCCAGGCAGCCTCAATATTTACGATAGGAAAAAAAAAGTTGCTTTCAAATATGTATATGCCGCAAATTTCCTAAATATCTGTTGAAAACGTCGCATGCCTAGGGAAGACGTGCTCTAGGAGTACTGTAATCAGTGGGTCTGAAGTACGATGTACCACAGCGTAGAATTGAAGGAAGTTGACCACCCAGGTTGGCTGTTGTTAAGATTTAACAGCTGATGGTCTACATCTTTTGTCAACTACATCTAGATGTTCCTGCCAGAGTCCGGTGTACACTCCACGTAAATCTATCCAACTCTATAAATCCAAGTACTTTTGTCGACATTCCATACGTTGGTCTGAGCTGTTACTTGCAGCCACATAGCTAGGATCGCAATACTGAAACACAACAAAACCTATTTAAATTATTAGAAACGGTGTTGACCAATCACAACGCACCATTACGTTGTAGCCACCGGCGGTGAAATGTTTCCACTAAATCCTCGCTTCCCATTGGTCGCCGCGACTGTCCAGCTCGGTCACCAAACTGGCACTGCCATCTGTCGTCACTTTTATACACTATTTTGTAATATATATATATATGGGAGTTTTTATACCGTCCCCATATATATATAATATATATCTTCCTACGCACACATATATCAAATTATTACATAAATGTATTCACAGCTCCGTGCCGAGAAATTTTCCTATTTATATGTAAATACACAACATGGAAGTAAATAATGCATAAAGTTATCATTTTCAGCCGGCCATTCCCTAGGTACAATTTCTAATATTTTGTAAATTTGCTTATCGCCTATTATACATAATACCTAATCTGAGCATTAATCTCGACAATTATACAACAGACGCCGCCGCGCCATCTGTTGATCGTTTACCGCACTACATTCACGCGATAGTCCTCCAGCCATTCAACCCCCTAAATACATCGAATACGATGTCGTTCCATTCACTATACACAGGAAAATGTCATCACAGAGGGCCATTATAAACTTGTCACCATATACCGCTGGGAGAGTTCGCAGCCTAGCAACATTTTCCGTTTAGTGATGGGGGACATTCGGCTTTCAGAATATAACAATGTCACGTTCACATTGGAGTATATGCTGGAGAGAATAGATTTGCATAAGGTCTGTCTCATCCATCTATCTCACACCTGCTGCAGAACACCACCGGATGTCAGCATGGTCACCCCATGGGAGGGATGAAGCTATACACATATAAAACTGGGGTAGACATGCATATATAGATCTGAAACATATAAAAGCAACATTTTAAAATATTTCAAGGGATCGCGGCCTCTTTCAGAGTCGAACTTCTATTTTTATATGTATTTGGCTCGACAAATAATTGCATCTCTTCAGTAATGTGCACCGTAAAGCCTCAGAGAGAGTAACACAGCAAGATGGTGTATACATACAGGGTGTTTTCTTTGAAGTTTCTTCTAGAAAGAACGAGCTGACTCAATTCGATTTATTTCAAACAACAAAAGAGAATTACATTACGATTTAATGCGATTTAGTTGTATTTATAACACAAAAGAAAACAGAAGAAGAAAAAAAAATGATGATAAGAACCATAAAATTCTATGAATATGAATTATAATTAATTAATAAAATACAATAATAATAATAATAATAAAAAAAAACAACCTAACATAGTCCACCCCGGTGGACTAACTTAGTCCTCAGCAAGAGGTAATGGTACTATTTTAGAGACAGTTCTAGTAAGGCGTTCTTGGTGCTTGGTCTTCACCTCGACGACTCGAACTTTTCCGTCCGCTCCCGGAAAGACTTTGGTGATGCGACCAAGGCTCCAATACATTGCTGGTGGTGATATGGTATCCTTGAGCAAGATGAGGTCACCTTCCTTAATGTTGGGTGAGGATTTTTGCCATTTTAGGCGTTGTTGCAAATTGTTGAGGTATTCTCGATTCCAACGTTTCCAAAATACATTTTTAATTTTTTTATTTAGGCTCCAGCGATCGAGGTAGTTTATCGGAACATCATCATCATCATTAGATTCTGGAGGGGCAGTTAAGGGTCTCCCGATTAAGAAGTGTCCTGGTGTAAGAGGATTAAAATCGTCTGAATCTGAACTTAGAGGACAAATAGGTCGCGAATTTAAACAAGCTTCTATTTGAGTTGTCAGAGTACTCAGCTCTTCAAATGTGAGTATCTGAGACTTTAAGCATCTGAGAAGATGAAATTTGAAAGATTTTATTCCAGCCTCCCAGATACCTCCGAAATTTGGGGCGGAAGGAGGTATAAAATGCCAGTTGATTCGTTCATTAGATATGAATTTTTTGAATTGTTGAAGCTTTCAATATATCAAACTGCTCTCGGAGAATGTTGTTAGCTCCCCTAAAGTTGGTCCCGCTATCACTAAATATATCAGAAGGTTTTCCTCGACGAGAAATAAACCGCTTGAGAGCTGCGAGGAAAGCCGCTGAAGATAGGTCTGATACAATTTCTATATGAATTGCTTTTGTGCAGAAACATACAAATAAAGCAACATATGCTTTTAATTTTACTTTGGATCTTTTGATGTTTGGTTTCATCAAAAACGGTCCTGCAAAGTCGATTCCAGTTTTAGTGAACGGATTTGATTTCACAATTCGGTGCATAGGCAGATCTCCCATGATTTGTTTGGTAACTTGACGTTTAGCCCTGAAACACACTATGCATTGGTGGATTATTTTCTTGACCAAACTTCTGCCTGCAGGAATCCAATATCGTAATCGTAGTGCTGACATGGTCAGTTGAAGACCAGAATGTAAATGATCCAGATGACACCGTCGCACTATTAATTTCGTGATAAAATGATCTCTTGGCAATATTATTGGATGCTTTTCATCAAATTGCAGATTTGAATGACGTAATCTTCCTCCAACCCGTAATAGTCCAGATTCATCAATGAAAGGATTCAAAGTTAGTTGGTAAAGATTTCTTTTGTTTGCAACAGGTAATTTCTGATTGAAATTCATAACTTTGAATGAAACGAATGATATTGTGAATTGAACTTGTTAATTCGCTTGTGAAGATAGATGTCCTTTCTTTCTTTCATTGAAAGAACATTGGACATTGAATACAAATCTATAAATCCATGCTGTAATTCTAACAAGTTCGTTGATATTTGAGTATCTGAAAATGAAGTCTGGGAAAAGAAGATTAGTGGAATGAAAAACAGAAAAAGTTTTTCGTCTTTCACCTGAAATTTCTTTCGGAAAATCATATTGAGTTTGAATTGGATCTTCAAAGTTCACATCCGAGAGCCAAGTTGGTCCTCGCCACCAAAGAGAGTGATCCACCAGCTCTGAAGGGGTTATACCTCTGGAAGCGCAGTCTGCAGGATTATCTTTCGAAATGACATAATGCCAGGAAGAATGTAAAGTCAATCTTTGAACTTCAGCAATCCTATTTCCGACAAATGGTTTCCAATGTCTAGATTAAGATTTAATCCAGCTGAGAACAATTTTGGAATCGGTCCATAAAAATACTCTATCAATTTGTAAGCATAAAGAATTGCGAAAAGGATCATATAAAGTTGCGAGAAGAAGAGCAGCGCACAGCTCCAGCCGTGGTATGGAAATCATTTTCAGAGGAGCTACCCTCGTCTTGGAAGCATTCAGAGAAACTTTCACTTGGCCCGATTTGAAATGAGATCTTATATAAAATATTGCCGCAAATGCAACTTCTGAAGAGTCACAAAAACCATGAAGTTCAACAGAAAGTAAAGCTCCCCTGCACGAGAAGTATCTAGGAATTTGAATTTTATTTAATACGGATAATTCCTTTTCGATTTTCTTCCATTGAGAGCACAAAGTATCAGGCAAGGGATCATCCCAATTCAACTTCTGTTTCCAAAGTGATTGAAGCAAAATTTTAAGACGAATAATAACCGGGGACAGCCAGCCTATAGGATCAAAGATTCTGGAGATGTGGGACAACAAATGTCTTTTAGAATTCGTTTGTTCTAGAATGTCATTAACAAGAATCCAAGGAAGGATTCCAACAAATACCAAGTATTTTGACACATGAATCACTCTCAAAATCCCGAAGATTATGCCTATCTTCAACCTGTTCTAAAAATCCAGAAAGGACCTCCGGGACGTTTGATCTCCATTTCCTAAGAGAAAATCCAGCTGAAGAAAGAAGATTATTGACTTCACGAATATGACATGTAGCTTCTTCAATTGTGTCTGCACCAGAAAGCAAGTCATCAATATAAAAATCGGTTTGTACTATTTTTGAGGCCACTGGGAAAGTTGACACCTTGTCCCTTGCAAGTTGATGTAGGGTACGCATGGCGAGATATGGCGCACAAGACAATCCATATGTCACAGTCAGTAGTCTATAATCCAATAAAGGTTCTGATGGGTTTTTTCTCCATAAAATTCTCTGGAAATCACAATCCCTAGAATCGATTCTTACTTGGCGATACATTTTCTCTATATCTCCTGAAAAAGCTATTGGGCGTGTTCGAAATCTTATCAGAATGTTGAAGATATCCTGTTGTAGTTTTGGTCCTACATGAAGAAAGTCATTTAGAGATTTGCCATTGCTAGTTTTGCAAGATGCATCAAAAACAACTCTCAATTTAGTGGAAGTGCTTTGCTCCTTAAAAACACAATGATGAGGTATATAATAACATTGTCCTGAAGGCGTATCCAGCTCATCACTGGGAATAAGCTCCATATGATTGATTAAAAGATATTCGTCCATGAAATCACAATATTGTTTTAGGATACTTGGAGATTTTTGTAATTTTCTTTCAAGTGATAGAAATCGTTTCAGAGCATTGATCCTAGATTCGCCAAGAGTTGGCAATGTTCTAAATGGCAGCCCAACTGAGTATCTTCTATCTTCCAGAATTTTGAGGTTATTAATATATATTTATTCACACGAAATTTCTTCTCTGGTTAAAGATTTGGCGGAGGGTACTGACTCCAGCTCCCAGAATTTTTTTAGAAAATCATCTTGTTCCTCCGACGCGAACATAGTTATATCTTGATTGGAATTTTCACCTGACAGTAATATTTTACCTGTAAGTAACCATCCCAATTTGGATCCGCACGCAGTGGGTCCAGATAAATTTTGGAATCTAACCTTCCCGTTAAATAAGCATGGAGCAAGCTCTGCTCCTATCACTAAATCAATCTGGCTAGATTTGTCAAAATTGGGGTCAGCCAACAGAAGATTTTTCAAATAAGGCCAATTATCCTTTTCTATAAAGAAATTGGGCAATTCTGATGTGATCTTATCAATGACTATAGGATTGGCGTTGAATATTAGGTTTGAGAAATGTGGGCTAAACTGGAGAGAGACCTCACCCATTGATTGTTCTACAAGTTTGTTTCCCAAACCAAAAACGATAGTTTTACATTCAGCAAGAGGAAGATTTAATTTCTTTCGACAACTATTTGTTATAAGACACCTTTGAGAGCCTGTATCTATGAGGGCTCTACATGTTTGAAGAACCCCGTTTTCCGATTTGACCTTTATGAAAGCCGTAGAGAGTAATATCCGATCATGACTTTTGTTGTCTGCAAAACATGAGACACTGGCATGGGTCAATGGAGATATGTCCGCAACAGGAAACATTTCCGGTTTGAACTGATGCAAAAAAGTATGATGTCTCTTATTACATGATTTGCAATTTTGCGTGAAGACGCATGACGATACTCTATGGTTAGAACTTAGACAGTTGTAACATAGACGATTATCTTTTACAAATGTCCATCTTTAAGGTAACATCATACCATTAAACTTAGGACATTTTAACAAAAAATGTTCACCTTTACATAAGACGCATGACTTGACTCTGCTATCTATACTAGAGTCAGAGGCAAATGTTGCTGAATGAGAATGAGTATAGAATTGTTTTGAATTTTCTTTATTCTGAAAACTCCCGAGACTTCCAGCAAATCTTTCCAGGAAAGAAATAATCTTTTCATACGATGGATATTCTTTCTCAAGCAAACTCATCTCCCATTCCTTTCTTATTGAACGATCAAGTTTTGATTGAATTATATGAATTAAAATCATATCCGATAAATTATTACGTCCCAATCCGAGGATAGAGAGATTCTGAATGCTTTCGTTACAAGTGTCCAGGAGATCAAGTAAATCTTTAGTCGATTCTTGTTTTACATTTTTTAGATCATACAAATTTTGAATTTGTTTAAAAGCCAATTCACTTTTTTTGTCGAATCTATTGACCAAGGTTTGCCAGGCAATAGGATAATTTTCATCAGAAATATTGAACGCCCTAATAAGTCTAGCGGCATTTCCTTTTAGTGCAGAATTTAAATATTGAAGTTTTTGAAAATTTCCCAGTGTTGGATTTTGATCAATAGATCTAATAAAAATTTCCTTAAAACTCAGCCAATCTGAACTATCACCACTAAAGGTGGGCAATTGAAATTTGGGAAGTTCTAAATTGGTTTCACCAGAAAATGTATTTTTATTTAAATTTCCCAGCGATCTATTTATTTTTATAAAAAAAGAATTGATTTTAGACTTTGACTCAAAGGATACCTTAAATTTTTCTTCTCTCTCTCTCTCAGCATTAATGCCTTTATATTTTACTAATTTAACATATTGATTATCAAAGCAAGCTTTTAAATATAACAAGTCTTCTTTATTTTGCATAAGTGCGTATTTATCATTGTCTTCTAAATTATATTCTACATCTGCTTTTATCAATTCTAAACTTTTAATCAGAGATTCAAAAATTAAGATTTCTGTTTCCATATTTTAAAGATTAGTATTCAAAACCTCACCTTTCTTTATTTCTATGGCTTCTAAGAACTTTCTACTTCTTCTACTTCTTTCCCGGGTTTCGGCACCAAAAAAATGTTAGCACGTTTTCTTTGAAGTTTCTTCTAGAAAGAACGAGCTGACTCAATTCGATTCAATTCGATTTATTTCAAACAACAAAAGAGAATTACATTACGATTTAATGCGATTTAGTTGTATTTATAACACAAAATAAAACAGAAGAAGAAAAAAAACAACAAAAAAATGATGATAAGAAACAATAAAATTCTATGAATATGAATTATAATTAATTAATAAAATACAATAATAATAATAATAACCCTAACACAGGGTGTGTGCTGTTCTATTCACAAACACATCTTACAAAGGTATATAATAATAATAAAGCTAACACAGGGTGTGTGCTGTTCTATTCACAAACACATCTTACAAAGGTATATAATAATAATAAAGCTAACACAGGGTGTGTGCTGTTCTATTCACAAACACACCTTACAAAGGTATATAATAATAATAAACACTTTTGCATATATACTCATTCATTAACTTTTTTTTTTTGTAATGCCATTGCGCTTTCAATTTCGTTTCGATCGTTTCAGGAACCCCGTTGATGACGTTCAGATAGCCCACAATATTGGGATCCTATAACAGCATATATTCAATGATCGTGGAGACATTATCATGATGGTCTTATAGGTAATTTAAACATCAACGTTCCCGAAACACTGGCATTGGAGGAGTGCAAATGTAGGGTGATATATTTGGTCATAAGTCGTTGCATGGATTTGTGGAGAGAATAATATAGACATTCTGTTGTAGACTATGTACAGCGCGTATGTGGCTTTTACAAGTTTACATACATACATACGAGGTGTGTTCAAAAAGTATCGCGACTTTTGTGTTTTTTCAAAAATTATTTATTTATTCATGAATACCTATTTTGTCCCCTTCAAAGTAATCCCCATGAGATATTATACACTTGTGCCAACGGTTTTTCCAATCTTCGAAGCACTTCAAAAAATTATTTTTTAAAATCTTTTTCAGCTCCTCTTTCGATGCCGTCTTTATCTCGCCAAGCGTAGCGTAACGTCGTCCTTTCATGGGCCTCTTCAGTTTAGGGAAACTTGGCGCACTTTTTTCGGTCTTGGTTCGTGCGGCAGCTTCCATTGAGATGATTGAGCTTTGGTTTCCACGTCATAACCATAAACCCACGCTTCGTCACCAGTTATGACCCTCTGGAGCAAATTTGGGTCGTCGCGGACAGAGTCCAACATCTCATTAGCAATGTTCATGCGATGCTGTTTTTGGTCGCAATTGAGCAATTTTGGTACGAATTTCGCGGCGACCCATCTCATGCCCAAATCATTGATAAAAATCGAATGGCACAAGCCAATCGATATGTTTAGGTCCTCAGCAACTTCTCTAACGGTGATTCGACGATTGGCCAATATCATTTTCTCCACTTCATTAATTTTTTCGTCTGTTGTTGAAGTGCTCGGGCGTCCGGCACGCTCTTCGTCGTTCACATCTTCTCGGCCTTCTGAGAACATTTTGTACCACCGATAAACGTTGCTTCGGTCCAAGGTAGCTTCTCCGTATGCCACAGTCAACATTCGGAATGCATCCGCGCACTTAATTTCGTTTTTCACAAAAATTTGATACAGGTTCTTTGACCCATTTTTTTTTAATAGGTAAAAATCGAAGACGATCCAAAACACATGCAAGCAAAGCAGCTGTCAACAATTAAGTGAACATTCAAAATGGCCGAGCTTGTCGGCATAAGTGAGAGACATGAGTACCAACATAAAGCCACAAAAAGATCGAAATTCGAATATACGTAACCCGCGAAAATTCAAAAGTCGCGATACTTTTTGAACACACCTCGTACATAGTTTCCAATAACAGATGCCGCGGCATTCCCCTCTGTATGTGTTCCTGGTGTATTCATCTAAAGTGGACCATCAGACCACAACGTGGCCACTAGAGCGAGCTAGCTCCCGGCGCCAATATCACAGACCAATCAGAAGACAAAGGCAGCACAACTATCGACCTTTATGTAAATCGCTAATGCAAAATCCAATTGGCATTTAAAGTCGACGCATGCGCGTCAGGGAACAGAATAGGCTTCTTTTTACAGGGTTGCTAAGCTTTTAAAATGGAATGTGTTGGCGACCCAGAATGCAGGTTACACACATACATGCGGCGACTTTTATCTTCCTGGGAAATAATGGAATTTGCACATAGAATGGGAGGACACAAGTCGACTTTTACGTTCCTGGGAAATAATTGAATTTGCACATAGAATGGGAGGACACAAGTCGACTTTTACGTTCCTGGGAAATAATTGAATTTGCACATAGAATGGGAGGACACAAGGCGAGTTGTTCGTTCCTGGGAAATAATTGAATTTGCACATAGAATGGGAGCACACAAGGCGAGTTGTTCGTTCCTGGGAAATTATTGAATTTGCACATAGAATGGGAGAACACAAGGCGAGTTGTTCGTTCCTGGGAAATAATTGAATTTGCACATAGAATGGGAGCACACAAGGCGAGTTGTTCGTTCCAGGGAAATAATTGAATTTGCACATAGAATGGGAGCACACAAGGCGAGTTGTTCGTTCCTGGGAAATAATTGAATTTGCACATAGAATGGGAGGACATAGGGCGAATTGTTCGTTTCAGGGAAATAATTGAATTTGCACATAGAATGGGAGCACACAAGGCGAGTGCTCGTTCCTGGGAAATAAGTGAATTTGCAAATAGAAAGGGAGAACACAAGGCGAGTTGTTCGTTCCTGGGAAATAATTGAATTTGCACATAGAATGGAAGCACACAAGGCGAGTTGTTCGTTCCAGGGAAATAATTGAATTTGCACATAGAATGGGAGAACACAAGGCGAGTTGTTCGTTCCAGGGAAATAATTGAATTTGCACATAGAATGGGAGGACACAAGACGAGTTGTTCGTTCCAGGAAAATAATTGAATTTGCACATAGAATGGGAGCACACAAGGCGAGTTGTTCGTTCCAGGGAAATAATTGAATTTGCACATAGGCGAGTTTTCGTTCCTGGGAAATAATTGAATTTGCACATAGAATGGGAGGACACAAGGCGAGTTGTTCGTTCCTGGGAAATAATTGAATTTGCACATAGAATGGGAGCACACAAGGCGAGTTGTTCGTTCCTGGGAAATTATTGAATTTGCACATAGAATGGGAGAACACAAGGCGAGTTGTTCGTTCCAGGGAAAAAATTGAATTTGCACATAGAATGGGAGCACACAAGGCGAGTGCTCGTTCCTGGGAAATAAGTGAATTTGCAAATAGAAAGGGAGAACACAAGGCGAGTTGTTCGTTCCTGGGAAATAATTGAATTTGCACATAGAATGGGAGCACACAAGGCGAGTTGTCGTTCCAGGGAAATAATTGAATTTGCACATAGAATGGGAGCACACAAGGCGAGTTGTTCGTTCCAGGGAAATAATTGAATTTGCACATAGAATGGGAGCACACAAGGCGAGTGCTCGTTCCTGGGAAATAATTGAATTTGCACATAGAATGGGAGGACATAGGGCGAATTGTTCGTTTCAGGGAAATAATTGAATTTGCACATAGAATGGGAGCACACAAGGCGAGTTGTTCGTTCCAGGGAAATAATTGAATTTGCACATAGAATGGGAGAACACAAGGCGAGTTGTTCGTTCCTGGGAAATAATTGAATTTGCACAAAGAATGGGAGGACATAGGGCGAGTTGTTCGTTCCAGGGAAATAATTGAATTTGCACATAGAATGGGAGCACACAAGGCGAGTGCTCGTTCCTGGGAAATTATTGAATTTGCACATAGAATGGGAGAACACAAGGCGAGTTGTTCGTTCCTGGGAAATAATTGAATTTGCACATAGAATGGGAGGACACAAGGCGAGTTGTTCGTTCCTGGGAAATAATTGAATTTGCACATAGAATGGGAGGACACAAGGCGAGTTGTTCGTTCCTGGGAAATAATTGAATTTGCACATAGAATGGGAGGATACAAGGCGAGTTGTTCGTTCCTGGGAAATAATTGAATTTGCACATAGAATGGGAGAACACAAGGCGAGTTGTTCGTTCCTGGGAAATAATTGAATTTGCACATAGAATGGGAGGATACAAGGCGAGTTGTTCGATCCTGGGAAATAATTGAATTTGCACATAGAATGGGAGAACACAAGGCGAGTTGTTCGTTCCTGGGAAATAATTGAATTTGCACATAGAATGGGAGGATACAAGGCGAGTTGTTCGTTCCTGGGAACTAATTGAATTTGCACATAGAATGGGAGGATGAGTTGTACGTTCCTGTGACATTTAGAGATTCCAAGTTATATGTGATTACAGAATGATTCCTATCAAAGAATATACATTTCTACCAAATATATATCTAGACATCTCTTTACCTATTGCTTGAGCAGCCTCCTAGACCAGTGTTTGTTCCAACCAACAACGCGCGCGAAGCATTTATCTCCAAAGAGATAATTCATCTGGATCCTGTGATGTTGCTAGCCGAGGTGCGGGAGAATCACCGCGAGAGATATAATAAAGGTCGAGAGTTTCCTTCAAAGAACGAAAAAATTTAAACCTACTTGAAAAACTAATTAAAAATTATCTTATTTGATTTTTGGAACTTTGTTTTAATTTCATATGAAGTGTTTTTCTTTACTATCGTTGATTCTCTTGCGACGTTATTTGGCGAAATATGGGGGAAGGGTACTTGGGCTAGAGTGCTATTGGAGATCCCTTTTTAATTTGTGCGCCTTTTCTCTGTTGATTTTATATTTTAATAATCCTTGTGCCCATTCACAAATCAGAATAATATTCCCCACAACGGCCTGACCGACACAGGTCTCTCTCATCCAAGTGGTTAAAGGAAATTCTACCCTAAAGTACATCCTGGTTCCCAATATTGACACTTAGGTTTCGATAGATCGGTTCGAACCACCCAATGTTCAGCAGTGAGGTTGATGGTACTCAAACTTCTCGTACGTATTACTTCTTAAATGGAAAGAAAGGTTCAACGGCTTCATCATCTCTAGGATATTGTTATGTAAGCTATACCTAACTGGTTAATTAAGATGTCTATTTTAAATAGACAAAAGAATTGCTATAAATTTATTAAATAAAAACAAACGATAGCATTGCGTCTCTTTATACATGAAATTTTTTATGCTAGCTTTCGGATCTTATCGATCCTTCCACAGGCTAAGCTGTACTCTTTCTCTCAACTTACAGCTTAGCCTGTGGAAGGATCGATAAGATCCGAAAGCTAGCATAATAAATTTCATGTATAAAGAGACGCAATGCTATCGTTTGTTTTTATTTAATAAGATGTCTATGTGATTTTAACTGGCCCTAGCTGCATGGATAACAGGTATGTTATACATATTAGATTAAGTTATACATATACATCTTAAGTTAGCAAATCACGCATGCGGCTCAGAGACTCTAGAATGCCCGAATCAAATATTAAACTTGCCTTAAGTTTCTCTCTCATTCGATATTTAAAATATATAATCTGCAAAGAGAACTGGCGAGTTTGTGGAACGATGGCAAAAATGAAATAAGCTGCGCATGCGTCACCAGATGGGAAGTAGTAGAGAAACTAAGAATAAAACGGAGGACGATACCCACGTTCTGGGACCGCGCAAGACTCCTGCTGTTTGGATATGGAGAGTGAATCAGAAGACATCTGATCATATTGATAATTAACGCCATCTTTCCTGGAGCGAAAAATGATCTGTGAATGCTAGAATAATTTTCAAGACAAAAAAAAAAGAAGTTTGGAGAAGATTTAATGGAAGGTTTAGTCTTCTGAATGAAGGAATGAAAAGGAAATTTGCAGGACATGTAGCACACGGAGGATCATTGAGGATTGAAGATGGAAGGATAGAATGGAGGACTGGGTGAAATGGTGTTCCACTTCTCGGAGATGGCTGTACTACAGAACTCTTGTCGCCATCTGTGCCTTACCATGGCAGAAATTGGTGGGTTTGTGACCTAGTGCAATAAGTCTATTCCCTGTCTATCTATAAACTGACCTTTTGCTCTATTTACGAGGCCGTTTCGATAAAGTAATGCTGGAAAGATGTATGTTCAAAACCTGATAAATGTCGAACTCTGTCTCGTCAGCGTGGTTGTACCTCCACCAAGTTGGTCTTTTTAATAAATTACATAAAGGCATTTTTGTCAATATGCGTGAAATACAAATGCATTCCAATTTCACTCGGTGAGTTATAATGCTCTGTCCCAGTGAGATGGCTGGGGACACAGGAGAAATCTCACAAAATGTCGGACACAATTAATAAAGTCAAACAGCCAGACGAACCGGAAGTGGTAACCTAGCAACCATCTCGCCGCCATCGCTACTACAGCTGATTGCTTCGAGGAAAGACAGCTCTTCAATGATTATATTTAGAATTTATTTAAATTTGACCAGGTTATTGGTCTGTATCCAGATTTTTTTGTGTGCAGTTTTGATTAGAAATATGTCTTTATCAATTCCTCTATTTTTCCATTATTTAAATAAACCAATTCCCGTTCAAAGAACGGATATGGGAGACGACAGTCAGTCCCAAACCTTTAAAGTTTTACTGTAATAAAAAATAAAATCTATGTAATCTAATATGTAAATATTCTATCTATCTATCTATTATTATTTTTTGTTAAATTAAAACTTTATAAAATTAAATATGTAAATATTGTTTTGTATAGGAATAGTATATATACCATCAATTTATTGTCGTGATACTCCTGTGGAAGGACTGACAGGTCCGAAAGCTTGGGAATAAAAATTTGAACAAGAAACTTAGCCCTGGAAGCTTTATTTACTTTATAAAATAAAATGTTATGTGTATATTTTTTATTAGTATTATTATTTGTTTTCATTGTTATAATTATTAATAAGTTTCTCACAACAGATATAAAGAGGGTTTAGCTTCAAACCTAATTAAACCTTGCTCTGAATAGAGTTATAAAATCACACATTCCAATATTGGCTGAGTGAGTGTTGTCATCAATCATTATTATCTCCGCACAAACGGACAGAACTTCTGAACAAATAGACAGATTTAGGGGAGACAGCGTTATTCCCCACAAATACAGAGAACCTCCATAGAACGTAACTTTTATAACGGACCGCGCCGTTGTCTCAACCTTTTTTTTTTTTTTGGTTCTCGGACTTTAAAAACAAAAAATTATATTATAAAGAACTTTTAAAGAGAACAACTATATACAAGTTAATTCTTTTTAAAAATCTGAATCCTAAAATTAAGGTATTAACGTAAAATTTTATATCGTAAACATTTTTAAAAGGGAATTATTTTTTAACGTGGACAGGTAGAAATCTCAGAGGACCTGTGGTCAAACGTTCTTCACTTGGAGCGTGTTTTACCAAATGATGAGAGCTCTACGGACTGGGCATGTTCTTTTGACCTGCTCGAAGTTGTCCATATTGGTGAACGACACCTTGTCAACTCATCTACATCTTCTTGTCCAATGGCGCCATCTTCTCTCTATTTATTCAGTCCACTAGTTCTTCTTACCATTCCTATCCCACCATCACACATTCGTTCTATCCCACTGAAACTTTATCATCAAAACCATTTCTTAACATCGAATTCAGCAGGCCTCGTTACACATTCTCCAATCTTATAAAGTTCATCTGTGAGCACATCCTGTGAATTCCGCCAAGTTTTATTAGCTTCCTCTTTTATTACGACGACGTTATCTTTTGGTTTTATTGGTTTATACCCTTTTGTCCCAACCTCCCAATTCGATCTCTCCGTCCATTAAAAATCCGTAGCGTTGGAATTCTTGTCACAGAATATTAAGAACGTTTTTTTACTGCCGTCAATGCTGTAAAGTCATTTAAATACAATGGAAGACTAATTACGGAACACGAGAGATTAATCCGAAGTAGTTAAATGATATTTATTTACTCGACATCTTGTGAATACCAGGCCGACTTCCCTGATTTAAAGTTCCAAGTAGCAGATCTTCCTTTAAAAATACAATAAGACAATTACCTTTGGTTCACCACCCCAGTACAAATGTAAAGGTAGCTATAACGAATGAGCCACAACACTACTTTTGGTAAATTCAGTCAACCAGTATGTTGTTGTTTATTCTATGTCCCCACCTTAAAGTGTTTTTTACTGTGATGCTAAACAGAATGCAATGTTCTGATGCATATTTCAAGGTCGAGGTGCCTCTTTTGGCCCATAAATATAATTCTACCACAACTTTATATCACCCCCTGCACAATCTTGCCAGCTGGTATAGAACCGGCGGGCTCTGACACCTTATATATAGGTGACAATTACTTTCTACATGTACGTGGTATATATAAACTTACAGAGTAAACAGACGCAAACCCACCATGATTCCCATGGCCACTTGGGATAGATTCAAAAAAATGTTTTTTTTTATTATTATTATAAGACTATGTAATTGGAATTATATTTTTGGTAATACTGAAACCTACTAATCATTTTTAGCATTTCCGACGTTAGGCCCGATAAGGTGGTGATTTAGAATGGATCGCTATTAGGTCTTTTTTTGGCACCAATTGCCTTCTGCGATTTCAATTTTCCCTTCTTGTGGCTCCTAGATATTTGAGGTTCCGTGTTACTAAGTTACTACTGATATATTGGAACATAAACATTTTCTGGGGTTGGGAGTTTAACAATATTGTTTTATTGAGGGAGTTTTCAGCGTTTCGGTGACCCACTATCACCTTCCTCAGGTCAATGCGTTCTTAAATGTACTATGTACTACATTGATGGAGATTTTGCCGGGAGGATATTGAAAATATCCCGTCAAAATAGAGGCAAAGATTCTCTGTACAATCGATTTTCTACAATTAGAAGCTGAATTCAAGTCACCGAAACATCTGGGAATAAATAAATAATATTAGAGAGAATATATATATTGTCCTAGATGTCGAGGTCACGTGAGTCTCTAGAAGTGAAGAAGAAAGTTGCATCTCCTCCATTTACATACTCCATTAACTCTCAACGTGGAGTTCTAATTAACTTTTTATACAAAGGGAATTATCTTTTTTACTTGTTTTTTCTATTTTAGTCTTTCTCATTTTCAGCACAGGGGACAGGGAGGATTCTCTGCGGCTTGTAAGTCTGGGCCAGGTAGTGTGATTATGTCAGAAGATTTCGAAGATGAATGCTGACGTTCGATGAGACGGAGGATTCTCCACGAGAACCTAGGTAAGGGAGGTACGGATCAAAGATGTTGTTGGAATAACTCGAGAGACACAGTAGCGAGTCAATCAGATGTGAAAGGATAGTGTTGGACGAAATACTCTGCTAGAGTAGAACCAAATCATCTCCCATTAGATGCGCTCTTGGTCTCTCCTGGAAGAAGCCCACTCGAGGTTGGGTTAGATCAAGACAGACCAATTCCAATTTTACTCAACTGAAGGGAGAGAACTCGAAATAAAAGAACAAACGTCAAGTGACGGTACGCTTATAGAGGAATAAATGAATATCATTATACCCACGGAGATATTCTTACATCGAAATTATCAGGAAGGATTGAAGGGAAGTAGAGCCAATGGAGGCAGTGCTGACTAACTTTGACGACGATACAAGCAACGTGAGACTCGCTGATCTCCGCCGTGTTTGTCTCGAAGAAATATTTTACGTCTTGGTAGATTCAAGTAGGAAGGTCGAAAGGTTTGAGAGTTGGTTAAAAGTTTAGATTAAAAATTGACTTCTTGATTTTAAAGGAACTTAAAGGAAAGCAGGTTAGTTGTCCACCACGCTCTTTCTCAGGTGTTGGATCCGGTTTACACATAGCCAATTGTGGTCAAAAGAGATGAGACCTCCGTGTGTGAGTGTGTGATTATATGTCAGAATTATAGGGCGATTAAAGAATTAAAAACATAAAGTTTAAGAAAAAACATTTTGGCAAGAAGTAAAGGGGCGTGGAGAAATCAATTTTAAAAACTCTCCTCAACCTGGCCTTAGATTCTAGCTGAACTAAAAAATTCCCTCCAAAGTGGCCATAGATTCTAGCTAAGCTAAAAAATCCGATTATTAATAAAATACAAGTTTCCCCGGAAACAAAGAAGTCGATTTATTCAAATTGTATTTAAATGGCGGGAGTCACGGAATGTCTCAAGACACGGACTACACTGCCGCAACACTGTCATTGTGGCAACACTGTCATGGTCTGGGAGTAAACACTGGGGATTGTGGCAACACTGTCATGGTCTGGGAGTAAACACTGGCACTGTCATGGTCTGGGAGTAAACACTGAAACTGTCATAGTCTGGGAGTAAACACTAGAGATTGTGGAAACACTGTCATGGCCTGGGAGTAAACACTGGCAATTGTGGAAACACTGTCATGGCCTGGGAGTAAACACTGGCAATTGTGGAAACACTGTCATGGCCTGGGAGTAAACACTAGAGATTGTGGAAACACTGTCATGGCCTGGGAGTAAACACTAGAGATTGTGGAAACACTGTCATGGCTTGGGAGTAAACACTGGCAATTGTGGAAACACTGTCATGGCCTGGGAGTAAACACTGAAACTGTCATGGTCTGGGAGTAAACACTAGAGATTGTGGCAACACTGTCATGGTCTGGGAATAAACACTAGCAATTGTGGAAACACTGTCATGGCCTGGGAGTAAACACTAGAGATTGTGGCAACACTGTCATGGTCTGGGAATAAACACTAGCAATTGTGGAAACACTGTCATGGCCTGGGAGTAAACACTAGAGATTGTGGAAACACTGTCATGGCCTGGGAGTAAACACTGGCAATTGTGGAAACACTGTCATGGCCTGGGAGTAAACACTGAAACTGTCATGGTCTGGGAGTAAACACTAGAGATTGTGGCAACACTGTCATGGTCTGGGAGTAAACACTAGCAATTGTGGAAACACTGTCATGGCCTGGGAGTAATCACTGGCAATTATGGAAACACTGTCATGGCCTGGAAGTAAACACTGGCAATTGTGGAAACACTGTCATGGCCTGGGAGTAAACACTGGCAATTGTGGAAACACTGTCATGGCTTGGGAGTAAACACTGGCAATTGTGGAAACACTGTCATGGCCTGGGAGTAAACACTGGCAATTGTGGGAACACTGTCATGGCCTGGGAGTAAACACTGGCAATTGTGGAAACACTGTCATGGCCTGGGAGTAAACACTGGCAATTGTGGAAACACTGTCATGGCCTGGGAGTAAACACTGGCAATTGTGGGAACACTGTCATGGCCTGGGAGTAAACACTGGCAATTGTGGAAACACTGTCATGGCCTGGGATTAAACACCGGCAATTGTGGAAACACTGTCATGACCTGGGAGTAAACACCGGCAATTGTGGAAACACTGTCTTGGCCTGGGAGTAAACACCGGCAATTGTGGAAACACTGTCATGACCTGGGAGTAAACACCGGCAATTGTGGAAACACTGTCATGGCCTGGGAGTAAACACAGGCAATTGTGGAAACACTGTCATGGCCTGGGAGTAAACACCGGCAATTGTGGAAACACTGCCTTGGCCTGGGAGTAAACACCGGCAATTGTGGAAACACTGTCATGACCTGGGAGTAAACACTGGCAATTGTGGAAACACTGTCTTGGCCTGGGAGTAAACACCGGCAATTGTGGAAACACTGTCATGGCCTGGGAGTAAACACCGGCAATTGTGGAAACACTGTCATGGCCTGGGAGTAAACACAGGCAATTGTGGAAACACTGTCATGGCCTGGGAGTAAACACCGGCAATTGTGGAAACACTGCCATGGTCTGGGAGTAAACACCGGCAATTGTGGAAACACTGTCATGGCCTGGGAGTAAACACCGGCAATTGTGGAAACACTGTCATGGCTTGGAGTAAACACTGGCAATTGTGGAAACACTGTCATGGCCTGGGAGTAAACACTGGCAATTATGGAAACACTCTCATGGCCTGGGAGTAAACACTGGCAATTGTGGAAACACTGTCATGGCCTGGGAGTAAACACTGGCAATTGTGGAAACACTGTCATGGCCTGGGAGTAAACACCGGCAATTGTGGAAACACTGTCATGGCCTGGGAGTAAACACTAGAGATTGTGGCAACACTGTCATGGTCTGGGAATAAACACTAGCAATTGTGGAAACACTGTCATGGCCTGGGAGTAAACACTAGAGATTGTGGAAACACTGTCATGGCCTGGGAGTAAACACTGGCAATTGTGGAAACACTGTCATGGCCTGGGAGTAAACACTGAAACTGTCATGGTCTGGGAGTAAACACTAGAGATTGTGGCAACACTGTCATGGTCTGGGAGTAAACACTAGCAATTGTGGAAACACTGTCATGGCCTGGGAGTAATCACTGGCAATTATGGAAACACTGTCATGGCCTGGAAGTAAACACTGGCAATTGTGGAAACACTGTCATGGCCTGGGAGTAAACACTGGCAATTGTGGAAACACTGTCATGGCTTGGGAGTAAACACTGGCAATTGTGGAAACACTGTCATGGCCTGGGAGTAAACACTGGCAATTGTGGGAACACTGTCATGGCCTGGGAGTAAACACTTGCAATTGTGGAAACACTGTCATGGCCTGGGAGTAAACACTGGCAATTGTGGAAACACTGTCATGGCCTGGGAGTAAACACTGGCAATTGTGGGCACACTGTCATGGCCTGGGAGTAAACACTGGCAATTGTGGAAACACTGTCATGGCCTGGGAGTAAACACCGGCAATTGTGGAAACACTGTCATGACCTGGGAGTAAACACCGGCAATTGTGGAAACACTGTCTTGGCCTGGGAGTAAACACCGGCAATTGTGGAAACACTGTCATGACCTGGGAGTAAACACCGGCAATTGTGGAAACACTGTCATGGCCTGGGAGTAAACACAGGCAATTGTGGAAACACTGTCATGGCCTGGGAGTAAACACCGGCAATTGTGGAAACACTGCCTTGGCCTGGGAGTAAACACCGGCAATTGTGGAAACACTGTCATGACCTGGGAGTAAACACTGGCAATTGTGGAAACACTGTCTTGGCCTGGGAGTAAACACCGGCAATTGTGGAAACACTGTCATGGCCTGGGAGTAAACACCGGCAATTGTGGAAACACTGTCATGGCCTGGGAGTAAACACAGGCAATTGTGGAAACACTGTCATGGCCTGGGAGTAAACACCGGCAATTGTGGAAACACTGCCATGGTCTGGGAGTAAACACCGGCAATTGTGGAAACACTGTCATGGCTTGGAGTAAACACCGGCAATTGTGGAAACACTGTCATGGCCTGGGAGTAAACACTGGCAATTATGGAAACACTCTCATGGCCTGGGAGTAAACACTGGCAATTGTGGAAACACTGTCATGGCCTGGGAGTAAACACTGGCAATTGTGGAAACACTGTCATGGCCTGGGAGTAAACACCGGCAATTGTGGAAACACTGTCATGGCCTGGGAGTAAACACCGGCAATTGTGGAAACACTGTCATGACCTGGGAGTAAACACCGGCAATTGTGGAAACACTGTCATGGCCTGGGAGTAAACACCGGCAATTGTGGAAACACTGTCATGGCCTGGGAGTAAACACCGGCAATTGTGGAAACACTGTCATGACCTGGGAGTAAACACTGGCACTGCGGCTTCACTGTAGGCCTCTCACTGAGAAGTGAAACTTGGCTGTCAGGTTGGCTGGATGTAGCTGAGTGGTCACACACCGAGGAAATTATATTCCAGGCCCATAACAACCCAGGTGGAGTTCCACCAGCTCCCGCCAGGCGTCGCCACTGCACGGGCGGCAGATCAATACCCGGAAGTGATCGATTCCAGCTGGTGCGACGTCATGGCGTCACTTCCTGCACTACCCACAAACACTATACTACATAGTATAGTTGTTTGGGTCTTCACTGGGTGGAGAACGATTTCTTTGCTAACAGAGTCAATAATTTCCAATAAATGTTTAATTGTGTATCTCGGCAATATTTCAGGATATTGGGTCTATCACCATGTCAGCTAGGTAAACAGGACTTTGCATTAGTGCTTCATTTGGAGCTAAATTGTTCCATTCCCATCACCCAATTTCTATCCGTCTATAGGAACATTCAGTGTGTGGGGTATAAAAAGCTACTTGTAGTCAACGGATTCACTCGAATGTGCCTCTGTATGAAATCAAGTTTATTGAGCTCCCAACTTTCTGTTAGCGTTTAGCTCTTCGTATTGTGCAGAGCAGTCGAGAACTGGGAGATGACACAGCGCGGCGGTAGAATGACGTTTCGTATTAAATGGAGACCTTGTACGAAATTTCAGTTTAGAAATCCTGGAAGTCCTCCTTGCGACAAGTATCGTCATAAAGTTCCGGCCCGTCGGACCTCTCAGGTCCAGCCAGCAAACTGCCCGTCCTGTCGCCCTCCTTGTCATCCACATCGCACTATTGCGACTGACCATCCAGTAAGAAGTAGTTCAAACACTAGCGAAACAATAGTTCTCATAATTTATTGAAGCGACGTCTTCAACCTTTTATCCTTCTTCTTTAAGCATCTTATACTTTTCTTATCTATACGTTGGCAGCTCCCATAGTACTCTGTTCTAAGCCTTCTCACAGGAATCGCGCACGGATAACACGTGTACAATACATACAGACACCACACACGGGCATGCACACTCACGACATGAACAACACGTGTACAATACACACAGACACCATACACGGGCATGCACATGAAAACATATAAAAACTAAACAAACATTTAAAAAAAGCATCAAAGTATATGGTCAATATTGACTGGCCCATTGTGAGGGTGCCATCTATAATTAGACCACATTGCTACAGTCTCATGGCAACGGCGGGATGTTTACATTGTATGCTGGCCGAGCTCTCCCCTAGTGAATGGTCGTTTTGTGGCCATGGTACTGTATATATAAAGCTATAATTCACCATATTACCAGAGTAGTACTGCAGTGAGAAACAACAGTCAGTAGGTAATAAAGCTTCTTACCTGGCGTGTGGAACTTCTTACATGATCATTTGATCGTGTTTAAGAAATTATCAAAATAATGCTTGTATGTATTTTTGTATTGAATTTTAGTTTTTAATTTTAATTCTCTCACACTAATAATATAAGATTAAATGTATTGTCAGTTAATGATTTATATAAAAACATTGGATATTTATTGTCTTATTTAAGACCTATAGTTTATGGTGCCAATCGAGAACCGACTGTACCTGATGTTTTCTCCCTGTTATAGACATGTTATATGGAGATATTTCTACTCTGTGGGGGCACTTACTGTGTACGGAATGTTTTGTTTCTTCTTCAAATACCCTGGCCACAATCACCTAGAAATAATTATGTAAATTTTCTGAAATTTGTTGAGCTATATAATGGTAATGTGAAAATGATTGAATTTTTTTTAGAAATGAATGTAAATTTATTGAGATACACAGCTTTTATCAATATTTGGCGTGTCCTCATTTGGCGCGCTTTTTTAATGAATTTTTGTGGAATACCAGCTATTTCAATTTTGGCCAAAGCGGTGGAGATTGCAAAATTTTCCTTCCTATACATGCTTAATTGGGGAAATATCTGGAGAACATGCGGGCCAGGGAAGATGCCAATATTATGAAGGAAGGCTCGTGAGAGATGTTGGCTGTTTGTGGTCGGGCATTATCTTGTTGGACAATGGCATTGTTAGTCTGCTCAAGAAATGGTAACCCAACATCTGCAATGTATAGCTGAGCAGTCATTGTGCCTTGAATAAAGAGGTGCTACTTTCATAGCAGATGCCACACCATGGGGGTTTTTGCTGTTTGTCTTTCCACAATAAGGTCCTGATGGGATCTTTCTTGGGGCCTACATCTAACATGTATCCTGCCGTCGTGAACCCTCAAACTGGAACTGGATTCATCAGAAAAATGACGCCATTCTTGAGCCCAAAGACGTCGCTTCTGTGTCGGGCAGAGAAGGAATTACGGCGACTACGGAGTTGTGCTTCGATAAGACGGTTATTGATTGTGTTCAGAGATTCTACACATGTAGAGAGAGCTGCATTGGTACAGCTGTTGTCCTGTCTGCTGCAACCTTCCTTCGAATCCTCTCTGTGTGGCTATTTCTAGGGCGAACTGAGTCAGGTTTTCCTTTGACCGCTGGGACCAAATCCTTACAACATCACTTAATTGTAGCCTACTTTCATTGCAATTTCTCTACTCTAAATTTAACCTTCTCTGAGGCCCATGATTCAGACTCATGTAAAATCAGAAATTTGCTGTATCAAGTTCTTTTTTCTGCATTGACATTCTACAGATTAAAGAAGATCTTAAGAATAATAAAAAAGATTAATTAATTATACACAAGGAGGCTATTTAAATACCCTTTCATGAATAAACAAGGCTATTTTCATGTACTTATATTCTAGTTACGGGGGTTTCACAAAATTGATCATTTACATGCCTAAATGTTCTCATTAGTATGCAAATTTTCTGAAAATTTACTAAGGTGTTTATCAGTGATGTTTTGTGGCCAGTGTACTTACTGCGGTCACCTCAACACACTATATGCATATAAGCCACTTGTATAATTCGACATTAACACTTGATATCGGTAAAGATAAGATTTTGAAGCGCTTTAAAACATGACTTCTTTTTACTGTGGCATGCATACGGGAATGCCTGCCGCCACAGAAACAACTTCGCTTTTTACTGCGAGTTTTAAAGGAGATTTACATATTTTTATCGGACTAATTAGCATATTATCAGGTTCAAGACTCGTTATCTTTCCAGACCTAGCTCAATATTGTGACAAAGTTCCATCTGGACAGGTGTGAAAACGAAAGCGGAACAAACTTTTCATCTTTGTTTATAAAGATATCGCTTTAATTTGCACTTTTGTTTTCCTATGTGATGAGTGTAAAAATAATTGTCCGTTTATTTTAATCACGTGTAAAATATTCCAATTGCCACTTTTATTTTGCAATTTCCCTATACGTTGGCCTTTAAAACGCTTTTGAATGGCTATTTCCCTCCCTCTCTCGCTTTGAAGCATCCTGCATTTCAATTAATTACTGGATTCTTGATTGTCCATTCTTGTCTCCACCTTTCCTTTACTCCTTGTGACTGCTGCGGAAAATTTTCCTAATTTATTATTTAAAATGCTTCCATGCGTTCCAGCTGTCAGTCAGTCAGTCGCGGGCAATCCTGCAGAAGGACGCCGCCGTCAATCGAACTCACGTGGCGACATCGACCGCTGCTGCTCCCAAACGATTAGAGCAGCCGATTGTTTTGATTCGAACACCCAGACGATTTTTCAAATAAAACCCGATTGTCCAATTATACTGAACATTGTTTCATTTCCATCAGGTAATTATTTTCGGAAAACGATTCTTTTAATTCCATATATAATATGATTATTTTAATTCTCCAGCAGACGATTGTTTCAATTCCAGGACGTAACTGTTTCAATTCCAGCAGACGATAGTTTCAACTCCAAAAGACGATTGTTTCAATTCCAGCAGAGGATTTTTTTTTTTGCCAATTTCGGCAGACGATTTTTTTTTTTTTTTTCAATTTCAGCAGACGATTGTGTTTCAATTCCAGCAGACGATTGTTTCAAAATTCTAGCAGGTAATTGTTTTAATTCGAGAATACGATTGTTTAAATTCCAGCAGAGATTTTTTTTCAATTCAAACAAGCCATAGCTATAGCATATATGTGGTATTATTGGAACTTTTCTCTTTGAGCCTCTAGGGTAGAGAGAGAAATGTTAGCTTAAAGAAAGCGCTTTTCAGCTACAATGTTTCCTTCTATAAATGTATTTGGAATGTTTAAAATAAAGAAGTCTTGAAATATTTAGTTCTATACAGAGATGTTTGTTCACATGGTACTTTTCGCGTGATCTCCATTGGGAATTGAAGAAGAGACAGAAGTGGCGTCCGAGTTTTGCGGAAGTCCCTGCCATATCTAACAACTTGTGTCAAATGTTTTTTTTTTTCACACATAAGCTAAGCGATCAAATTGCAGCCGTCATTCTCGAGAGCTTCGACAATCAGCAGTTCTTCCTTGAAGTAAGCAAATGTGTGAAGATGCTACGTGCACAGGTAACGTAAACAAGCTCTAACTGACTTGTCAGATGTGCACACACAGCTCCCCTCACTCTACCTATATCGAAACTGTTTATCTTCACAACTGGGATTTTGATTTGGAAAATCTGCGCGTTAAATAGTTGCAATAATCACATCCAGATGGCGCGCTCATTCTCTCTACTGTACTTAACCCTAAATAGTTTCATTTATCTGCTGCTTGTTTTATTTATTGTTTTAATCTTTTTGTACATTTATTTAACGGGTTGTGTATTCATTTTGTATGAATTTGGTATTATAGACGTACGTTGTGTGTTATCCTCTTCACCCCCCCCCTTACCTTTTAATAAAAAGTGAGGCGACTGTGGGTTCACCTGCACGAAAATTGCAGAAAGTTTAACACTAAACGATCTCTATAAGGATGAACATGTCCATCGAAATATTGGAGTTAAATCCTTTTTGAATTATACAATATGCCGTGGAAAGGTAAAAGTGCGTTCTTAGACAATAAGGTAGGTAGTGGTACTATGGCGGGCTTAAACGGTACCAAGGGATATAATGGGCGAGTTAATAAAATGTTTTAATTGCCATAGCTGCTCGGCATCCTATCGGCAGCAATCGAAGTGGGGGGCGCATGCGCGGATCTCTGCGGAAATCTCCCGACATTTCTGTTACATATTGTGTGGAGAAACATAGTTGCATATTCCCACGTACAGCCAACACGCCATCTGGAATATTCTTCGGATCGATCTGCCGACCATTCTGTGGTTCCACTCAAGGATTCAGTTGACCAGGCGCACAGTTAGCATATTCAATCGGGAAATATGTAAATGAATAAACAGTTATTCTCTTGTGTAGAAAGCTATCGTTTATCTTCCAACCATCTCTTACTTTACCAAAAATATCAATTTTTCAATTTTATTTTTACGGTGCACTCAATTATTTAATTCCAATTGTGGGAATCAACGCTCTCTGACAAGTGTCAATCGGTATAGACCTGATTGAAACTGACGTGTATTCAATAATATGTAAGAGTGATCGGTTTTTGTGCATATCATATACTCTTTCGGGGACTTTACACTTTATCTGTATTTTAAAGCTCCGTCTTAAAATAAGTACTTTTATGTTTGACTGCAGTGCATTGAAACTGGCTGGTTTGAACTTCTTGGTTCCTTGGTTTCTCTCTCAGCTTTTCTGGTTACCGCAAAGGCATTAGTGCCTCATCCAATACAACCAAGCATTAGTGCCTCATCCAAAGATCGGAATGTAGACAGGAAGAAAGTGGTTTGGTAGACAGACAATCCCAACATGTGGATCAATATGTGACAGCTGGAACCACCGACGCGGAAGAACTGCTGAGATACAAGTACAGTCATTAGGAATAAGTCGCGATGAGGTAGCGTTCGGCTGGAGAGATTGGGATTCAGTGCTTGTATCGCCGAAATTTATGGTCAAAGATAAGTTTAATGTGTGCCACATCTGACCATAGAGGCCGACAGAGAGGCCAACTGGGCTAAGTGTAGAGACATGGGATAAACACACACAGGATCCAAGATGTCTGCTGCAAGTTGCCCACCTGGCTGATCCTCGGGTGGTTCCTCCCAGGTGGACGTACTGCTCACGTCGGACTTGTCCATGCCGCCGCGGGGCCGCTGGCACGCAGCCCGCTTCCCTCGCCCGCCGCCATCCGTCTGCCCGCGGGTCGATGCCGTGGTGCATGCGCAGCTTTGCTTGGAATCAATGTGCACTGGTTGGTTGGCTGGTGCACCAAGCCCCGGACACACCACTCGAAATGCACAATCATCAAAGACACTAAAGGATATTGACACTGTAAATATGCAACTACATGTTATTATTGCTATTTTTTTTTGTATTTATTCCAAGTACACATGATACAGGCCATGATAATCATGGTGGGTAGTTAGCAGCTGTTTTACTGTAAGTGCGCCACATAGCTACACATATCGAAAGCAGTTCAACTTTACGATTACAAGATGTCAGGTTTGGTTACTTGTACTTACTGGTGAAGTTGGACTTTTGCAATAATAGGGGGCCATTGAAGTATTTATTTCGTCATATAAAAGTGGCCAATACGGGATTCGATCCCAGTGGTTGTCACACACAGAAAAAAGAGAGACATATTCCACCGTGAGGAACCCCCCTGCTGTTGGCACTTGGCGACAATAATGGATGCTTTCCTTTAATTATAAAATTCCAATAAATATAGATGTGTGTGTGCTAAATATATTAAATTGCCATTAAATGAATGAAATATGTAGACTTAATATCTTATATAAACATTTTAATGATTCACTTTAATAAATATTTCTAATATAATATGAGAATATAATAGAAAATTATATTTACATTATGTTTAAACATTTTAAAAATAATATACCGGCTATATTAATGTTCTAAATATTAAATATTTAATATTTCGCTGTGAGTATAATTAATGTTATATTCAAAGGTATATGTCATAATTTGTACATAACTGGATGTAACCCCACCACAATATGTATGCAATGTATGTTTTAAAAGATTTTAATAAAAACAAGGCTTAGAAAATCTGGGAGAAGGATTTAGAGAAAGGCCAAGAGAGGAAGCAATCATTAGCAGGTTTTATTATCCAGGAACTCATAAAACTGGATTCAAGAACCTAGTATTTCCTGGGTCAGGTCAGAACAAGTCCAGAACAAAGGATAGCAGAGACCCAATCAGAGAATAGGAAAATTAGCAAGGAACCAATAGAAAGCTTACACGTCTAAACCACCAGCCAATCAGAACCCTGAATAGTTTTCTTGTTAAATCGCGTACCGAGTTTAGTCAGTGAGGAACGTGGCACCATAGAGGCAAGTTGGGACCTGGACAATATCGAGTTAACACCTGGACCGACCAAGGAACAAGTGACGAGCCACCCCCATCTTCTCAACCCCTCAGATAAGTCAATCCTCAATCATGTGAACAGTTATAGTCAATAGCCAACTCAAACCAATAGCTTCAACTCCTTTTCTCCCTAGATTGCTAGCCTTTTTCCAACCCAAATCCTGTGTTTTCTCGTTATTTTCCCCTGTTTGAATACCTTACCAACTCAGCAACAACGACTGCGCCCACCACAAACAATCAACTCAGCCAACTTCAAAAGGTAATTCGCACCAATCCCCACATATATATATTAGGGTGCCTAAGTTATACATAAAGAAATAAATATATATATAATATTCAAATATTAGGGCTTTATATTATAGGGTTAATATATGATGTGGAGTAGTGCCGTTTAAGCTTAGATTTGACAAACCTTTTTTGACGAATTTTTAAATGCATAAAGAGTTTAAAGTATAAAAAAGTGGATGAGGGTGTTAAATTAATGAAATAGAAGACCTGCTATTCGGGCAACTGAATGTTGCTGATGATCACTGACATCTATTGGAAAAATACTTTTACATTCACTATAATATTTTTATTTCAATAATCTATAAATATGCATTTAAAAAGTTTATTCTTTAATATTTATAATATTGTTATATATATGTGATAAATTGTTGACTCTCGCTATACTGTGGTAACCGACAAACCTGTAGTAACCGAGAGGAACAGTCAGGGTGTGGAGAATTTTCCAGTACCTTTCTGCTGCACCTTGGAAGACCTTTAACAGTTCTCACAGAGTACAGGCAGTCGTGGTCGAGGCAGAGTGGAAGACTTGGGAATGTCCACACAAAAAAAAAAACGAAGAGACACAGTTGTACTAGGAAAGTTCCGTGAACAGATAGAGTTGAACTAGGAGCGAAAGATGGAGAGGGTTGTAGAAAAAAAGGAAGGAGAAGGCCGGGAAATGGTTCTTAAAGAAAGAAAGTTTAATTAGTTATGCTCAAATTTTACATAAACTTAAAGCAGCTTACTTTACATACTCAAACACAACAATGGTAGCAATTATTATATATACAGCGGTCAATTGGTCAAAAAAATAAAAGAAGAGTAAAATGTTGAAATTGATTATTCCAAGACCCTCCCTCAATTTCTACATTCCCAATTCACGAATACATTTCTCATGAGAGACCTTTGTCAGACTCTTGGTGAAGATATCCGCAACATTCTCCTGGGTTGGTGTATGGACGACCTCGACAAGACCTTCATTATAAATATCTCTGATGTAATGCCATGACCACGACCACCATCATGATCACGACCATGATCACCACCACGACCATGACCACGACCACCACCACGACCACGACCATGATCACCATCACGATCACGACCACGATCACCATCACGATCATTCCCACGAGCACGATCACTCTCACGAGCACGACCACCACCACTCTCACGACCACGATCACGACCATGATCATGATCACGATCATGACCACGATCACCACCACGATCATGATCACGACCACCATGATGAACACCATCACGGCCATCACGATGTCCATCACGACCTCCACCACGATGTCCATCAACAATTGCTTCACGACTTCACGGGACTCAACAAGTGGAAATTCTTCTAGATGGTTCAGTGGAACCCACACTCTGTCTATACTCTATTTATTATTCGTCATGGCAATGTGCAAATACTCAATTATTGTTGCCTGTGTAAATGTTGTACAAAAGTTAATAAAAACATGCCTTACTAACCCACACTTGTTTCCAATCATTGAGTACCAGCAATATTTAAAATATATAAAAATCACTTCTCTACGGGCTTATCAATAATACGGCGAGGGTAAAATGACCTATTTACATATGCAATCTATATAATTCTGTATGAGAGCAGCCACTTTGCTCGGAACTCCTTCCTTGCTTTTTTTTTAATAAAAGGAAACTTAGCGGTACACTTTTTAAGCGACAAAGAGAAAGATTTTTAAAAATTATAAAATATTTTCTCACACTGAGTTTCTTTTTATTACAAAACGCTAGCTTTCAAGAGATAATCGCTCTTCAACGGGCTTAATAAAACATCAACTACAAGAAATATTTACAAAAACATACGCGCGCAACGTGGATATCCTTCCATGAGAGACCAATTTAAAACCTTAGTCTCGCAATTTTAAATATTCAGTTGTAAATATCCACGCTGCGCGCGCATGTTTTTGTAAATATTTCTTTTATAGAATATAGTCGATATTGTTTTATTAAGCCCGTTGAAGAGCGATAATGGCTTGAAAGATAGCGTTTTGAAATAAAAGGAAACTCATTGTGAGAAAATATTTTGTAATTTTAAAACGTTTTTCCACAATTTTATCACGAATAAAGAAAGAGATTGTTAGTTATATAGAACACCTTAAAACAACTTGTATAAACAAATTATATCGTAGTGAAACCTATAGTGCAGACCAGCTTTTCACGAATTTAGGTAAAATTGTGAGTGGTATTTAAACTATTTTATAATTTTGTGAAGACCAACTTTATAAGAAATTAAGGACCTAACAAAACCCAACCTGTAATGAGAGGCCAAGGGTAATACTAAGGTTTTAAATTGGTCTCTCATGGGAGGTTATATGATCAACCAGCAAAACGTGAATAACCAGCGTACTGTGAACTCAAATAAATGAAATTTTAAAATCAATCGAATATGTTTTTAATATAATCCATATCTTCAAATTTCTTCTTTCAAGAGACTTTGATATTGAGTAATTGAAAATAATTTCATTCACATATCAGTCATAATTGTTAGGGAATAAATTAGAAAATCACTTTATTAGGTACCGCTCAACAAGAGCAACCTTGTTTATGATAATTGAAACAGGGAATAATATGTGAAAGTTATTCATATATTAAACAAAATGTTAACGCAGAATTCAATCCCGGTTCATGACTGTCGGGAATCGAGGGTGTTACCCACTTGTCCACCGACTTGTTTGTTTTGGAATAAGTTAAAATATATGAAATATAACAATATAATAATAAAATTTATGAAGAGGGGTCTCTTTATACTTTAGGTTTGAAAAGGTATCTATAAAGGCAGTTCTTGAATGGCTATTGCCTCATTATCAAGCTTCGTCCAAAGAACAAGACAATGCAAGTCAGAGAAATATCTCTTTTCAGTAAATTAAACCAGAATCGTTGATGCTATTCAAAATTCGAAACCTCAAATATCAGTTTCTAAAAAGAAACTGATCGTTATGGCTTTAAATGTTGTGATTTAAATATATCTTTTCATTTAATGTTTATATAAGCAGATTACATAAACAAAGTCAATGTATTGAATCCTTATACTCTAATTCTTCGTTTGATATTCCTTCATAGGTTTCAGTTCAGAAATAACTTTATTAAATACTACTCATAAATAGAAATTTAGCTTATAATTATTATAATGAAGATATTATATACATGTTTATTATATAATAAAAAGGCATATATTGGATTTAATAAAATATTTATTTTGCCAATATTTCGGTTGGCTGAACGCCAAACCTTTATCAAGGCATTGAACTTTTGTATACAATGCCTTGATAAAGGTTTGACGTTCAGCCAACCGAAATATTGGATAAATAAATCTTTTATTATAAATCCGAATATGCCTTTTTATTATACACTGCGTGACATTGAAAATGGAACACCAAGAAATAGTGGCCAGAAAATTATGCAAATTTCAGGGTAGACGCGCCTAACCGAGTTATGCAAATGATGTAAAATGCGCAGCTCTCGTGCGCACATGGAGTAAGATATAAGGGAAGGAACTTGCAGAAAGGACAGTATTCGTGTCTTTATTTCTTCAAGGAAAATCATTGTAGAAATTTTGTTCTTGTGTCAAAAGACACGTGTAATAACAGAGAATGCCAGGTCATCGTAAAAGGAGGCAGTTCAAGCAGACAGACGCTTTTACGAGGGGCATGGTGATCGGACTGAAAAGGGCAGGTTGGTCCATACGTCAAATCGCAGCTGATACACACCTTGGTGCGTCCACGGTGCACCGACTGTGGAGAAGATGGTTTGAACAAGGAAATGTGGCAATTAATAGGAATGTCGGTGCAACCAAAGTGACGTCAGCACGTGTGGATCGGCGTATCCTTCGACAAGCAGTGGCGGCCCCACAAGCCACTTGTACCGCCATCCTGCAACATGTGCAAAACACCCTAGATCATTCCATCTCGACCAGAACCATTTCCCGTCGATTGGTTGCTAATGGCTTGCACTCATGCCGTCCGCTAAGAAGACTGCCATTGACCCCACCGAATAGGCGCCAACGTTTGGAATGGTGCCGGGCTAGATCGACGTGGATGACGGAATGGCACAGGGTCGTGTTCTCAGATGAGTCGCGTTTCTGCTTGTCCAGTGATAGTCGCCGTGTACGCGTGTGGCGTCGACGTGGAGAAAGGTCCAATCCGGCAGCAATTGTGGAACGCCCCACCGTGCGACAACGTGGAATCATGGTTTGGGGCGCAATCGCGTATGATTCCAGGTCACCTTTACTTCGTATTCAGGGCACTATGACGGCCCAACGATACGTTGATGATGTGCTGCGACCGGTGACACTCCCCTACCTTCAGGGGGTACCCAATGCCCTTTATCAGCAGGATAACGCCCGACCGCACACTGCTCGCATTAGCCAACAATCTCTGCAAGATGTACATATTCTTCCCTGGCCACCGTACTCTCCTGATCTTTCACCAATCGAGCACGTCTGGGACATCATTGGACGCCGTTTGCATGCCTTGCCACAGCCGCGTTCAGAAGACGAACTGTGGCAAATGGTTGAGAGGGAATGTAGAGCCATCCCTCAGGACGCCATCCATACTCTGATTGACTCTCTACCTAGACGTGTTGCTGCGTGCATCGCCGTCCGCGGTGGTCCTACTTGCTACTAAGCCGACGCCGTTCTCGCTCTGTATTATGACTATCATTTTGAAATAAAGATCACTTATTGTTCGTCCCTGTCTCTCTCTGTCTGCCGAGTTTCATCACTTTCTGGCCACTATTTCTTGGTGTTCCATTTTCAATGTCACGCAGTGTATTTCTATACGTTCTTTACAGAAACTTCATTCATTACAACATAATATTCTTATATCAGTGGTACTAGGAACCATATCATACGAATGTCCACACCTCCTTTCACCTACACCTTTCATAAAATACTATCTCAACTATCTACTTATATAATTGCCTTATTCTGAAGCTCACGGATAGAATGCGCGCCCATTGGCTGCCGGCGAACACGTGTCCTCCCTGCCCCCCTCTAGACAACCCTGTTATCAGCTGTGTGATACATACACCTGTCTATAGCGGCCATTCTAGACAACCCTGTTATCAGCTGTGTGATACATCCACCTGTCTATACAGACCACCCTGTCTATAGCGGTCACTTTAGGCAACCCTGTTATCATCAGTGTGGTCCCCCCGAAGTTGATCCACTTTGCCGCAGTGGGGGGCCCGAGTCCGACTTCCAAGTCGTTCCGCCAAGAGATCAACACCACAGAGGTCCGTACGTCTCTTGACCTCACAGACAATACAGCAGCTACTGGACTTGCCTCTCAGACTTTAATGACCGATATGTCCTCACTTTTTTCTAGATTTAATTCATTTTGTCTCCTCTCTAATTGTAAATACGCTGCTGTATCACCTCATAAGCATAAATAAATAAATCAGTGTGGTACATTCACCTGTCTATACAGACCACCCTGTCTATAGCGGTCACCTTAGGCAACCCTGTTATCAGCAGTGTGATACATACACCTGTCTATACAGACCCCCTGTCTATAGCGGTCACTTTAGGCAACCCAGTTATCATCAGTGTGTTACATTCACCTGTCTATACAGACCACCCTGTCTATAGCGGTCACTTTAGGCAACCCTGTTATCAGCAGTGTGATACATACACCTGTCTATACAGACCACCCTGTCTATAGCGACCACTCTAGACAACCCTGTTATCAGCTGTGTGATACATCCACCTGTCTATACAGACCACCCTGTCTATAGCGGCCACTCTAGGCAACCCTGTTATCAGCTGTGTGATACATCCACCTGTCTATACAGACCACCCTGTCTATAGCGGCCACTCGGGTAAAACCCGGGCGTTGCCCGGGCCATTCGTCTAGTAAATCAATAAAATATAAACTGAAAAAACTAAATTTACCAAGGGAAATATTTACAACAATAATTTGCGACGAAAAATTATTATTATAAATCATTTATATCAATCTATTCATAATGCTAATTATACAATTCACACTATTTTTCCAAACGGAATTCCTACACAGTTCTATTCAAATTTTATAGTCTCTTAATTTGTCACATCACACAGAAAATTACAGAAATACTTAAATAAAAGAAGTCTATCAGAAACACCAAATTGTTCCTGCGGAGAAACTGAACAAACTTCTCTTCACCTTATCCACGACTGTCAGAATTTTACAGAAGTGATTGTTCCCTGATCTAAATATATTATATCAACCACTTTGTCTATATACATTTTATGAACTCTTTCGAATAATAGGTGTAAATATTTAATTCTAAGTTCTGCTTGTTTCCACTTTAATAGATGCAAATATATCAATATCGCGCCTAGTTGATTAATAAAATGAAAATAAACGCACTCTACTGACCAGACTCATGTCTTTTGTATATATGGAGCGATTATGCGCTTTATATTCAAAATTCTTTTTTCCAAAAACGTAAATATTAAAAAATTACAATTTTTATTTATTTAAAAAATAATTTTCATTATAAAAAGATATTATAACAGATTAAATTTTAATTTTAACAAACAGTAAATTGATATCTCTTTTGTTTAAAACCATTTGACAATTAAAAAATATATATATACTAATATCATTTTTCATCCAGGAGTCTTTGGTTACCTAAACGTTACTACAGTTTTCATTTGAAATAGAGAAAATGGAATCCGAGAAAAAGAATGAACAAGAAGTAGAAATTGAAGATAATTCAGCATCAAATATTAAGGAATCTTTGAATATGAAAACATCCCAATATGAATATAAATGTGAAAATTGTCCTTTTCGTACATACGAAATGAAAATAATCAATAAACATATGAAAGAGCATTATGGAGATATTTTTAAATGCCAAGTTTGTGATTTTACAACAACTTACTCTTTTAGTCTTAAAAGACACGTTGCGGCTCATAATGGTGAAAAACCTTTTGGCTGTTCAATATGTGATTATGGAGCAATTCAGAAATCTGACTTAGATAAACATATGATGATCCACACAGGTGAAAAGAAATATAAATGCGATATTTGCCCTTACGCTACAATCCAGAAAAGCAATCTTAATAAGCATAAGAAAAATCATCCAAAGAAAAAGAATAAAAATACAAATTTGTCTTCTCAAAATCAAGATGGGAATAACGATTTAAAGATATCTACCAAGCTTCAATGTGGGGAATGCAATTTTTCAACCAATCATTATTCAAGTTTGATAAGGCATAAAAGAATCCATACAGGAACCAAGAAATATGAATGCAAAGAATGTACGTACAAAGCGCACCAGAAATCTGATGTAGACAAACATATGCTGATTCATGAAAGAGCCAAAAAATACAAATGTGACAGTTGTGAATATGGAACAACAAACAAAGGTTTCCTTAAAAAACACCAACAAATACACAGAGGGAAAAAGAAACCTGTTCCGAAATCTAAAATACCAAAGGTTAATTCAGACAAACATTCTGAATCTGAAAAGTTGAAAAATCCTTTCAATGAGGAACATAACAGTATGAATACTGAGCAGAATGTTCCTAGAAACATCAATGATGAAACAGAAGAGACTGCAATTCTTCCAGATATGAAATGTTGTGATAATAATAACCTTGAACAATGATAACATTAGATTATTCAAAGTCTATTATACTCTTTTATATATATATATATATATATATAGTCCTTTCTCTAATCGACGCACATATGTAAATATTATTTGGCTTAATACATTTTATATTTTAACATCAATAACTAACTAATCGAATATATTTTTCCAATGTATATATAAATATAAATAAATATATTTATCAGAATTTGTTGTGATTCTATGTTTGTTTTCCATTTTTAATTTATATTTTATATGTTTATAATCATTCTCAGATTATATTAAAGAAAAATGTAAATTTTCGAACTAAATATTGTGTGAGTATTTATAACATGTTTGGACTATATTATCAATACAGACCACCCTGTCTATAGCGACCACTGACCACCCTGCCTATAGCGACCACTCTAGACAACCCTGTCATCAGCTGTGTGATACATCCACCTTTCTTTACAGACCACCCTGTATATAGCGGCCATTCTAGATAACCCTGTTATCAGCTGTGTGATACATACACCTGTCTATAGCGGCCACTCTAGACAACCCTGTTATCAGCTGTGTGATACATCCACCTGTCTATACAGGCCACCCTGTCTATAGCGGTCACTCTAGGCAACCCTGTTATCATCAGTGTGATACATACACCTGTCTATACAGACCACCCTGTCTATAGCGGCCACTCTAGACAACCCTGTTATCAGCTGTGAGATACATACATCTGTCTATACAGACCACCCTGTCTATAGCGACCACCCAAGACAACGTATTTAAAATATATTCGCACTCGGGTAAAACCCGGGCGTTGCCCGGGCCATTCGTCTAGTTAATATATATAGTCACGACCGTCTTTCCTCATCGGCCGCCTCTGTCACGGATGCGCCGGCACAAGGAGGTCACGTGCTCGCCGGCAGCCAACGGGCGCGCGCCGCCGGCATTACGTCATAGATTATAAACACAAGGTAATAAGGCCAAATAAAAAAATAGTGTGTGATAAGGCACAATTTGGATTATAGATTATAAACACAAGGTAATAAGACCTAATCCAAATAAATAAAGTGTGTGATAAGGCACAATTTGTATTATCAACATATATAGTCACGACCGTCATGGGTGGGTTCTGTCACGGATGCGCGCGCATCATCATTATGATCATTATCATTATCTAATGATAATAATAATAATAATAATAATTATTATTATTATTATATTATTATTATTATCCATATATATATAGTCACGACCGTCATGGGCCGGTTCTGTCACGGATGCGCGCGCACAGGGAGGTCACGTGCTCGCCGGCAGCCAACGGGCGCGCGCCGCCGGCATTACGTCATAGATTATAAACACAAGGTAATAAGGCCAAATAAAAAAATAGTGTGTGATAAGGCACAATTTGGATTATCTACTTATATAATTGCCTTATTCTCTCTGTGTGAAGTTCACTGTGTGAAGTTCACGGATAGATTTTGGTCAGAATGGATAAAATAAAAAAAGTGTCAAGGGATGGGAATCGAACCCACGACCTAACGCTTACCGGGCAGATGCCATGAACACTAGGCTACCCTGGACATATTTTTCCGTTCACATTTTTATATTTTCAAGACACACACAGTTTGGGGCGGGACGTTTCACAAGAGAGACATCCACGGCGCCAATTTATAATTGTAACGAATAGTATTTTAATTAAAACATTTTTAAGATATATACGCACTCGGGTAAAACCCGGGCGTTGCCCGGGCCATTCGTCTAGTATTTAATACAGTTATCAGCGTCATGCACAATTCTGTCACGTTAAGTCACGTGTCAAGTTACGGTAAGTAGAAATTTAAAAATAAAAAAAAAGATGCCGAAACCCGGGATCGAACAAGGGACCTTTAGATATTCAGTCTAACGCTCTCCTAACTGAGCTATTTCGGCTTATTTTATTTATTTCTATAGAAGCTTCTATCTTTATAATTATGTATATTTTCAAAAAGTCAATTCGCTCGCGCCTCTAGCGGTGAAAATGAGGGGTAATACCAGCTGACATAATGTACATGTAAAGTTTGGAGCGGCATAATTTATAATTGTAACAAATAGTATTTGAATAAAAACATTCAATCGGGTAAAACACGGGCGTTGCCCGGGTCATTCGGCTAGTAATTAGCATATGAGGTACTCGAGAATCTAGGCTTCAACCAAATCTTATTTACATAAAATGTCTGTAACGGATGCCCGATTTCAACTCAAGAATCTTTGCAGTCTTAGTTTAATAAGATTTTCCCTCAAAGGAGGGAAAAAAAATCCAAAACATTGATTTCATTTTAAACCACCTTGGAATTTCTTTTTACAATGCAACTGTTAAAATGCTTTCATTTAAACAAGATGATCATTCTAAAAATGCTTTCCTGATTTAAGTTTACGATTTGAAAATAACTTTTATTTAATATATATATAACTGGTTCATAATAAAGGATTATTTTTCAGTCGAACAGGCCAGCTTTCTATTATTTAAAACCTATATATAGCGTCGATATAATGCACTGTCATCGTGAATAATATTTCTATCAAAAATATGTAAATTTGATATTGGTTTAATTTTACTAGGCTCTGTATATCCTATATTTTGAACTGCTTCTTCATCTACTCTTACTAAATATACAATTTCATTTGTAGTTTTAATTGAAAATATTCTCTGGAAGTTGTGCTTTTGCTTTATATATAGAGATGACCTGACCTCGTTCATCTTCTGCACACAGGAATGTTTTACTGTTGGAATATTGTTCCTGCTTACTAAAAATGATGGTCTGGCTTTGCCTGTGATATGCTTTATTGAATATACCCCGAAGTAATTTTGTTTCTTACAAAATATCAGAAATGATACAGCAAAATTGTCGTTATTATTATTATTATTTTTTTTTTGGCTAAAATTTTCTTTAAAAGCAGCAGAAACCTTGATTATCATGACCTATTGGAATTGACTAAATGCATCACTAAACACATTCTAAAAGCATATTTATAGAAATTAAAAATAGGTATTTTTTACTAATAATTATGAGTGTGAGTTCTTCAAAAGTGAAAAGACAAAAAATTGCATAAAAACTTATTTCTTTTCAACAATACGTATTCATTACTTCTCAATTAAAATTTCTAAACAGGGATTATGAAATATTTACAAAAAAAGGTGAGATAGGTATATACATTTGTTAAAATAAAATTTATATTTACATACGTATATAATGATTGTAAAAATGGAGAATGAGACGTGCTTAGCCGACACAAAATTTTACCTTTTGAAGATATCAATGGTCAGAACAACATTGATGTTTTTATTCTTCAAGATGGGGGGCAATTTTATTTTACTTCTTATCAAAATACTTGAAATGTTTTATACAGATTTTGAATTGACGTTTCCCTGTTCGCAGGGATTTTTCAATATAAAGAATTTTCGAGTTCACCATTTTCGTTTGGATCAGAATATATTACCTTAAGAATTCCAAGTTTTGGGCAACGTTTCTTATGAATTTTTCAACGTTTTAACCTATTTCAAGTGGTTGACCGGACTACTAATCACCATTTTTATTCGAAATTATAAATATGGTGTCACGAATATTAAAATTTGGGGAACGTTTTTTTGTGAAGTTTGTCAAAATTTTGTTGTTTTTCAAGTAGTTTATTGAATATGATATCAGAAATTTCGTTCAAAATTACAAAAATAAAATAGAGGAGTTCTGGGCTTTAGACCAAGTTTCTTGTTAATTTCTTGTATATGTATAAAAATCTCTGTTAATTCTTGTTAATTAAAAGTACAATCTAAGTAAATATGACATCGGTCAGCGGAGTAGATCAATTTCAATTTTGGGAGTTAGGGAAGTTGGGGTCCTTCTGCCAGAGACTACTGAAGGAAAACTCCCAGTTCAAGATATGGTGCGGAGTACAAGGCGAAGACATCGTCCTGCTGACCCAACAAATTCTAAAATGATATATAATTTAGCTGAACAGTGAGGAAACTATGCATAGTAGCTGCCCTTAAGAGATTACGAAAAAACATGGTTTAACCAGTCTCTCCTATAGGAGAATTTCATGAAATATTCTTTCCTGTCTATCAGAAAGAGAAACTCTAATAAGAGACCACCTCATGGAACAACAAGTTTAGCCATTGTTTTAGGCGGACTTTCTTGAGAGCCTATATTGATATAATAAAAACCTCTCTATTATCATGAATTTCTAAATAATATCTCTTTTGTGTCAAATATTAAATATTTTCCATGTAATCCTTTTTGATCCTGGCAATGGTTTTATCCTAAAATTTTAGAAAATAACCTATAGGGATTCAATTTTATTTCCAAAAAAATTGAATACAAATGTTGATAACTAACCAATTATTTTTCCAAATTCTAATCTGCATATATTTTTATATATAATTTACATATTTTAAATTTTATAGCAGCTTAAAATAAGCTGCTTATATATATATATATAAATAGTTTTTTTCCTTGTGAAAGTTTTTCGATTGGCCACACGAATTTTTGGAAGAAAATTAAAATGTATTTATCTAACAAAAGCATTGTTCTAAATGAATGTATTTATATATTTATTACCTCTTTCTATATAGATATTTCAGGATCTTGGGTGACATTTTGGACTGTTTTTGTAACCAATATTTTCGCTGCAATTTTTTATTGCCAAAACAGAATAAAATGACTTTTAAAGGTCATCATATTACAAAGTAGATTTATCTCTCTTTCATAAATTTCTATTTTGAAAATAGAGAAATCCATAAAAAAAATCTTTGATTAAAAAGGCATATATTGGATCAAAATATCATTTATTTTACCAATATTCCAGTGGGCTAAACGCCAAACTTTATCAAGGTATTATGACATATGATAAAGGTTGGCGTTAAATTAACTGAAATATTGGTAAAAAATGATATTTTGACCCAATATATGCCTTTTTAATTAAAAAATAAATTTCTATATTCATATTATTGAATATGTGTTAAGAAAATGTTACAGTTAAAAGAAATGAAATATTTTATTCACTCAGATACCAGGTGGGTAGATATGTGTCCAACTCTCCAAAAACATGGTAAAACTACTGTTAGTTTTTATTTTTAATAATACAATGTTTATATGATATTTGACCAGGAGTGTCTGGTCACGTGTGTGTGTTTATTGTATATATATGGTGGATGGAAATTAGGTATAGTTGAGTTTTTGTAAGACCAGTGCTTTGAAACTAGTTAGGATTTTGGAACGCCCGCTAAATTTTAGGAGAAGACTTGTTCACCGACTATACCTCTAAATTGAGAGTGAATTGAAGAAAACCAAGGAAAGGAAGTTATTGAACAACTACATATTTCCATACATAAATTCTATTTTGTACGTAGGGAACGTATCACTCGGCTTGTATCGAAAATAATGCCGAACAAAAATAAGATCTCTATTTGAATATTTTAATAAATTTATTGAGAATTAACACACACTATATATATAAATAGAATATTTATTATAAAATTATTTACATATTATATAAAATATGATTCATAATATAAATAGTATATAAAATTTTAGTTGATTAATTTTTCAAACGTTTTAAATGATCGTTTATCTGGGATTTCAGTATTTTGCTTCGACATGTATGAGAGGTTGATTTCAATTTGGTTTTCATCAGAAAATCATCACTTCTTTTCATTAAGAACTTTCTATAGGTTCCTCTTTTATAATGTTTCAATATGAGTGAACAATATTTCGGATATTTGGTTACATACTTTTCTTTTTCTAATTGTGTACCTATTAGATCTTTCGAATAAAAGAAGTAAGACGCCAATATATTTGCATCTGTTTCTTCGCAGAATTTACCATAGGTGATACTGGTTCCACCTATGAAGTCTTTATGTAATATTTCAGCTTCCTTTTGACATTCATCCCAAAATTTTGAATACCGTTCTCTTTTTACAATGGTTTTTGGTTTTTCTAAATTGGAATCATATATAAGCGCACGTTTAATCAAAATTCTGATCATTTCTGGTCTGGTTTTTATAACAGCTTCATCCAGTAATTTATTTCCATCAGTGTCTGTTAAGTCAATTCTCGCTCCAGCATCTATCAATGTTTTAAACAAACTGATATCTTTATTACGGTAAAAAGAATAAACAAAAGCAAATAAAGGAGTCTCACCCTTCCAGTTCTTAATATGGATATCAGCTCCAGATTCTATCAGGATCTTCGCTTCTCCTTTAGTACCGTTATAGATAGGGGTATATCCAGGACCTTTTGCTGCATTAACATCCGCTCCTCTTTCAATAAATAATTTAACCATAGGTATGCATCTACGAAATTGTGTAGCTGCAAAAAGAGGACTTTCTTCAAAGCTATCTTTCAAATTTACATCAGCTCCCAGTTCCAGCAAAAGCTTGGCAACACCAAAGCGTTTATAAATGGCAGCCTTCAAAAGTGGGCTTCGACCGTGTGTTCCTTGAGTATTAACATCAGCTCCATTTTTGATTAAAATATAGGATATTATTACATGACCTTTAATTGCGACACTGAGAAGGAGTTTGTTTAGTTTTTCCGAGCTTATCCTTTTCTCTGATTCCATAAAAGCAATAACCTTTTTGATATTTCCCGATTCTACAGCAAACCTCAATGATTTTCGATTCCTTCTTCGTTTGTAAGCATTTGCAGGGTTCCTAGCATGTGTTATCTTTCCTCCAAGAATTCTCTCCTTTTTCTTACTTCTATAAACCCAGATAACCATTTTTACAATTATTTTACTTTATTTTTGTATATATTTATATATATAAAATAGAGGGTGAATGAGACGCAAAGCAATAAGTAAATCGCTAAAATGATTATTTATTTTTTTAAATCTGTGTTAATTCTAATATTCTGCGATAATTAATAATTTATTTTTAATATTATAATAAAATATTATTCAAAAATATATTCAAGTTCAAAATTCCCATAAATCTCTCATAAAGGTTCCTTTAAAAGATTTTTAAAAATTCATTATCTGGAGTTATTTTTTTTGGTTGCTATAACATTTCAACCTTCCAGAATCTTTTAAAAAGAGTTTCTAAATTTTCTCTATACAGTACACGGGTAGGAAATACTTGCGATGTGCTGGAATCAATTCCCGAGAATCTTTCTGAGATAAGCCATCATAACTTGGTGCTTTGCGCACACAACTGGCTTTTCATTTTGTTATCAGATAGCAGGAGAAATCCGATCAAAACTCTCCTTAAATTAGATCAATTATCCCACTCTTTATAAACTAGGTCCTCAAGCTATTTATTCCTTCACTCTCAAGATAAAGGTAGGCGAAGACACGTCAATAGTTCTGTTATTTTTCCACTACTAAAGCCTCTAATGGTAACTTCAATTTCTTAGAGTCTTGATGACAAAATGGACACACACAAGCTCCTTCACCTCCTTTCCCTTAGTAGTGTTGATTCAACAACAAAAAGCTTTATTAAGACAATTTAGTCTTATACGGATTCTCCAAGCACAGAATTGTAGGGTACATACAAGAATAACAGTAGTAACAACAAAAAAGGCCCTGTTATGTCCTTTTGGTCTTATACAACTTCTTCACGTAGAAGAGGGTATATACAGGAACAATAGTTACAATAATTAGCAATGCTATTTACAATGTGTCAAGGGGGATAGTAGCAGGAAAGGGGCCGCTGGGGAACTAGAATATTAACATGGGTAGATGTTATTATATCTATTGAGGAAAGATTACGCGACAATAAAGCTGGGATATCCAGCAAGTTAAGAAAGTCTCCAAGGTGGTTGGTGCGAATGTTTAGTTCACCGTATAAAATATATTCCAGTCCATTGTGTATCTTGATCGTAATATATATATTCTCTAGTTGGAGTTCGTTAGGAGGTAGATACGTAAAAGTTATACAAGTCAGCAATGAATCTAAGTTTAGTTTCATTTTAAGTAACCGAAATCCAATTAGTTTTCTCTTTAACATTGTTCAGTGTGTGTTTATTTTTTGTTATAAATTCCTACAATGATGTCTTCAGAGCTTCTTCCCTGACCCAAGGTTTTTCTAGCAAGTGATTGGTAAACCTGAAAATCCTCGATCTCGAGTTTTAGAACAAATTGGCACTAAGTTTCCGTTATAGCAAATATTTCAAACTGCTTTACATAATCAATGAAAGGGAAATGGAATTTATTCTAAAGAAACCATTGATATTCCAATACATAATTTTTACATATATATAGTCACGACCGTCATGGGCTGGCCGGTTCTGTCACGGATGCGCGCGCATCATCATTATGATCATTATCATTATCTAATGATAATAATAATAATAATTATTATTATTATTAATATTATTATTATATTATTATTATTATTATCCATATATATAGTCACGACCGTCATGGGCCGGTTCTGTCACGGATGCGCGCGCACAGGGAGGTCACGTGTTCGCCGGCAGCCAACGGGCGCGCGCCGCCGGCATTACGTCATAGATTATAAACACAAGGTAATAAGGCCAAATAAAAAATAGTGTGTGATAAGGCACAATTTGGATTATCTACTTATATAATTGCCTTATTCTCTCTGTGTGAAGTTCACTGTGTGAAGTTCACGGATAGATTTTGGTCAGAATGGATAAAATAAAAAAAGTGTCAAGGGATGGGAATCGAACCCACGACCTTCCGCTTACCGGGCAGATGCCATGAACACTAGGCTACCCTGGACATATTTTTCCGTTCACATTTTTATTTTTATATTTTCAAGACACACACAGTTTGGGGCGGGACGTTTCACAAGAGAGACATCCACGGCGCCAATTTATAATTGTAACGAATAGTATTTTAATTAAAACATTTTTAAAATATATACGCACTCGGGTAAAACCCTGGCGTTGCCCGGGCCATTCGTCTAGTTTTTACATAATTGTGACCAAGTTTTAAAAGTTGTTCGATCAAGTAGTATAGTTTTCCATTCCTATTAGCTATATGTGGTTGATGATGATATTTTCTTGCCTGTAAAAAGAGATATCATGTGATCCTTCCAGTTCATTTCTGTGTGTTTGCTATATCTCAGTTCCTTCTGAACTCATGATATTATCATTTATCACTTGGTAAACAGTACTTCCAACAATCAACTTGTTATCTCGAAGTTTAGATGATATTCCTTTAGCCAAGAGTTCTTTTCTTTTATTAATCAACAATCGACGTTGTTGTCTAACTTTTAAGGTGTAATCCTTATTTATGTAAATCCTTGATTCCTTAAGCTTGAATGCATTCCTGAATAATTTTATTCTGTCTTCATATTTGGGTATTTCAACCAGTAGGGGTGCGCTCGGCCTTTTAGACAATCGATGACATTTAAGGATGTTAATATTCTCGGAGATTTGCATATTATCCGTAATTATATGTTTTATTTTTGCGAGAGATTCATCGCTTGTTTCATTTTTTTTCTTTTCGACTCCGTAAAAAATTAAATTACTTTCTCTCATTTTCATCTCCGTGAATTCTATTCTTTTCTCAATTTCTTGGATCTTTTCAGAATTCTTTGAGACAGATTTTACCGTGTTTTCCATAGCATTCTCCAGTTGTTGTATGCGTCGATTTAATTTCTCAACTCCTTGCTCTATAGAAAGTAACCTTGTTTCTAATTTCTCCCCCCAGTCATCCATTTTATGCGAGAGTGCACCAATCAATTGTCGAATATTTTAGTAGTGTTGATTCTATAAATAAGTATTCACTGAGTTGACAGGGCTTCTGGGAATCAACAGAATAAGGACATCACCCAGCAGCAAAAGGCCTAATGGAAAGATTCCACAGACAGCTGAAAGACTCCCTCCGCCGTCACGACTCCACGAGCTGGTCCTTGAAACTTCCCCTGGTGCTCCTAGGGATCCGTTCGTCGCTAAGGGAAGATCTCAACACCACAACCGCTGAGCTGGTCTATGGGAAGCCCCTTCCAGGAACATTTTTCGAGGAGCCCCCCCCCCCCTCTGCGAGCTCGCCTACCGAACAGTGGCTGGAAGACTTCAAGCGCGCCATGGCATCTCTGAAACCTGCACCAAGCAGGCCTCATGGGAACCGCCACGTTTACGTGCCCAAACCACTCGAGACATGTTCCCATGTCTATCTACGTCGGGACCTCATAATGCCACCGCTAGCTCCCCGATACGACGGTCCATATGAAGTCCTTTTTAGGAAACCCAAAATTTACAAACTGAAAATTAAAAAAGAAATCCACGTGGGTGTCAATCGACCGCCTCAAGCCTGCTTTCACATCAGAAGGACCGATGTTTTCCCAATCCCGAACTTGGCAAGCCAATAAGATTGCATAGGATCACTGGAAGGATCCTACTGGAGGGGGAGTAGTGTGGCGACCACACTTTGCTTCAGCGAGCGCGAACTGGGACAAAGCTTCACTAAACATACCGGCGGTAGTGTGACGGCCTCGGCAACCGCGAGCGGCAACCTGACTACGCATGCGAGAGCATCCGGGACAATCTGGCCACTCTCGAAAAGTTGAATAAAATACTCGATACTCTCAATACTCGATAAGTTGAATAAAATCAATATTAATTGGTCCCTCGGTAATTGGAAGTTAAAGGAATAGTATCTTGCCTTGGAATTGTATCATTATTCTTGTCTCAAATAAATTGCCGTGTCATCCTGAATTTTGTCTTTCCTAATTTTCTACATTACAAATTCATAATTTTATCAATTCCCCCAATATATATGTTGTAGATAAATGATAAAACGAACTTTGACTTGTGCGCAATTAATAGGTGGAAAATCTTACTTTTGATAAATAATCTTTAAGATAATAAACTTAGTGATAATAAAACTTATAGATAAAAAAAAAGCTTGCTATCTCCGTCGCAATGGGGGCGCTGCTTGCGAGTTAAATCTACAAATCTGCAAATAACTCTAAGGATATTCAAGTTATTCAAGAAATTATTTTTCAAAAACCTTCCCGGGGATATTCCTAATAATATCCCAAAATTTCACGGCGATTGGATGTATGGGTTTTGAATCTATAGAGTACAAACATACAGACAGACAGACATTCAATTATATATATATATAGATATGAAAAATTAGTACAAATGTAATATTGTACTGGGATAAGGTGCATAAATTAAGAAAAAGGCATCTCCTTATCGTGCAACTGAAAGTTGCTGATGGCTTGCGCCATCTAGCGGAATAAATATCAACTATTCTCGTTGATTTTTAATTATTCCAGAATTGGCCAAATACCCATTCTTGATTAATCAAGAAAAGCTAACCACGGACGCGTTTCGGGCTGTTGGCCCTCATCAGCGTGGTGAAAGCTGTATCTCAACGACCAAAAGAAATTGGTCATTAAGGCATCCTGAAAAATCATGAAACGGGTAGTTAAGTTCAGTTGCACGATAAGGAGATGCCTTTTTATTAATTTATGCACCTTATCCCAGTACAATATCACATTTGTACTAATTTTTCACATTGTGTAGCGTTCTCACGCAATTCTGGCCTTAACTACCCGTTTCATGATTTTTCAGGATGCCTTAATGACCAATTTCTTTTGGTCGTTGAGGTACAGCTTGCACCACGCTGATGAGGGCCAACAGCCCGAAACGCGTCCGTGGTTAGCATTTTTTGATTAATCAAGAATGGGTATTTGGCCAATTCTGGAATAATTAAAAATCAACGAGAATAGTTGAAATTTATTCCGATAGATGGCGCAAGCCATTAGCAACTTTCAGTTGCACGATAAGGAGATGCCTTTTTATTAATATATAGATATATATTAACATTTGAAGAATAACAATAAGTCCATCACACATGTAGTAAAAATATCAAAAAAAATTATATTTAAATGTATAGTTCAGTATCTTTGGAGAAGAGATTTCCTGAAACTTTTTATTTAAGAACTATATTAGTGTATTATCAATATGTAGATTTGCATTTATCTCTTTAAAATTTTTTAAAATACGTTTAGCATGCAAAGTAGACATTTGGTTTTGCATCAACATATATAGTCACGACCGTCCTTCCTCAATTCCTGATGTCACGGATGCGCGCGCATCATCATTATGATCATTATTATCTAATGATAATAATAATAATAATTATTATTATATTATTATTATTATTTTATTATTATTTTATTATCAACATATATAGTCACGACCGTCCTTCCTCATGTCACGGATGCGCGCGCATCATCATTATGATCATTATTATCTAATGTAATAATTATTATTATATTATTATTATTATTTTATTATTATTTTATTATCAACATATATAGTCACGACCGTCCTTCCTCAATTCCACATGTCACGGATGCGCGCGCATCATCATTATGATCATTATTATCTAATGATAATAATAATAATTATTATTATTATATTATTATTATTATTTTATTATCAACATATATAGTCACGACCGTCTTTCCTCAATTCCTCATCGCTGTCACGGATGCGCGCGCATCATCATTATGATCATTATCTTCTATAGAAGCTTCTATCTTTATAATTATGTATATTTACAAAAAGTCAATTCGCTCGCGCCTCTAGCGGTGAAAATGAGGGGTAATACCAGCTGACCTAATGTACATGTAAAGTTTGGAGCGGGACGTTTCACAAGAGTGACATCCACGGCTCCAATTTATAATTGTAACAAATAGTATTTGAATAAAAACATTCAATCGGGTAAAACACGGGCGTTGCCCGGGTCATTCGGCTAGTAAACTTCTATATATAAGATGCGTAACACTAAATTGTTGTCAGTGTTGTACTGGTAGCATATCGAGCATCTCATTACACGCGTTTTTTATATATTGCAATATGTTTATCCTCCGCATTATTTTTGATAGTTCCGCTGATTTCCAGGAAATCAAGGAATCTATCAGAGAATCTGGATTCTTCATAGGCATTAAAAGAACTCATCAAAATATCTTTGTAAGTTGTAAGAATCCAGAGGCTGCAAATCAATTAAAAATTCATCTTGAAGCTTTATTTACTGAGTTTATCTATATATATATAAATGAATGTATGTGTGTGTGTCCTTTATGCCTGACCAAACCACTTATTGGAACGCCATGAAACTTTGGGAAGTTATTTAGCATAGTACTGGGAAGGTTTCTAGCAAATAAAATTTTTGAAATAACTTTTCGCCTAAAAATAATCAAGATGAATATTCTAATTTATCTGTTATAATTCAACAATCTGCTCTAAATATTATCATGATGATACGATGATTTTGTAATGTAGAAAATTAGGAAAGACAAAATTCAGGATGACACGGCAATTTATTTGAGACAAGAATAATGATACAATTCCAAGGCAAGATACTATTCCTTTTCGATAAAAATAATCCCTTGAATCAATATTAAAATAAAAACATAAATCCTCCAGGGAAAAGATTCTTTTAAAAATATTTTTATTTAAAAATATCTCGAGCTTTCGGGCAAGTAAGCCCTTCTACGGGAGAAACTATTTTACATCCTTAATACGCCAATAAAATAATATTTAAACTTAAATAAAGTCCTTTAGTTGTTTACATTTATTTTTAGGCATAATCAACGCGGGCTTCTATTGCGCGTGCTTCACTTGGAGGTTATGGGGTGGGCTCAGGGAATATAATGTTATAAACTTCCGGGATATCTATTCTTCTGTTAATACTATTGTGCTTTCTGGATATGATGGATTCTATGATAAGTCTCTGTAGTCTATTGGGGATGTTGGAGTAATGGGTCTTTGGTTCTGATAGGGAGAAGGAATGGCCTGTTTCTCTTATATGTTGGTATACTAAAGATCTACTGTCTTGATTATCGATATTTCGTTTATGTTCTGATATTCTTATATTTAAATGTCTGCCAGTTTCGCCAAAATATTTGGTTTTGCATTCGTTGCATTCTATGGAATATATGGCATTCTTATTATTGGAAGGATAATCAATGGTATTGTTCTTTGTTATGGGGTTTCTTAGTAACGAATTTAAATTAGGTGAGTTGTTGAAAAATGTTTTGATCCCAAATTTCTTCAGATGACGGGCTATAGAAACAGATACTGGTGAATAAGGAATACTGCTAATAGATTTATAGATTGGGGAATTCCGAATTTCAGATGGGCAATAGAAATGTCTTAGAATAAACGATAAAGGATATTGACAAGTCTTTAGATTTCGTAATATATTCTGAGTTTCTTCTGTTTTAAAGGTTTGAAGTGAGCAGTGGCTATGGATACGTTTAGTTAAGGTCTTTACGGTATTGATTTTATTGCTTAGAGGGCAGTAGGAGGAAAAACGGATATAGTCGGGGTTGAAGGATGGCTTATAATAAACAGTTGTTTGGAATTGATTCTGTATGCGAAAAATTGCTATATCTAGAAAAGGCAGGGCATTGTTTGTTTCTTTTTCAAATGTGAAATTTAGGTTAGGATGGTAACTGTTGAGTCTTTCTAGAATGTTCTTGGTTTGATTCTCGGGGCATATACAGAATATGTCGTCAATATATCAATACATAAACCAAATGTCCCCTTAAGACCCATAGTGGCTTTTTACCATTCCCCAACAGCACCTCTCTCCAAGTTCATCTCAACTTTTCTCAAACCCATAATCAAGCAGCAAAACTCCCCGTTCTCCATTTCCAACACCACCACCTTCATAGAAGAAATACTCAAGCACCAACCCCAACCAAACAAGATCATGATCTCATTCGACGTAGAATCCCTTTACCCAAGTCTCCCACACCAGCTAATACTAAGCAGCACCGAAGAATTCTTGAAAGAAAATCAGGTTGAACAGATCATAGTCAGGAAAATAACTAAACTTATAGCCCTATGCCTCGAAACAAATATTCTAACATACGATTGCAAAACTTACGAACAGATTAAAGGTTCTCCCATGGGGAGCTCTCTTTCAACCTCAGTCGCCGAAATTGTCATGCGTCGCATAGACAATAGGATAACCTCCCTATTCCCGTCAGATATAATTTTATGGCGTCGATATATTGACGACATATTCTGTATATGCCCCGAGAATCAAACCAAGAACATTCTAGAAAGACTCAACAGTTACCATCCTAACCTAAATTTCACATTTGAAAAAGAAACAAACAATGCCCTGCCTTTTCTAGATATAACAATTTTTCGCATACAGAATCAATTCCAAACAACTGTTTATTATAAGCCATCCTTCAACCCCGACTATATCCGTTTTTCCTCCTACTGCCCTCTAAGCCATAAAATCAATACCGTAAAGACCTTAACTAAGCGTATCCATAGCCACTGCTCACTTCAAATCTTTAAAACAGAAGAAACTCAGAATATATTAAGAAATCTAAAGACTTGTCAATATCCTTTATCGTTTATTCTAAGACATTTCTATTGCCCATCTGAAATTCGAAATTCCCCAATCTATAAATCTATTAGCAGTATTCCTTATTCACCAGTATCTGTTTCTATAGCCCGTCATCTGAAGAAATTTGGGATCAAAACATTTTTCAGCAACTCACCTAATTTAAATTCGTTACTAAGAAACCCCATAACAAAGAACAATACCATTGATTATCCTTCCAATATTAAGAATGCCATATATTCCATAGAATGCAACAAATGCAAAACCAAATATGTTGGCGAAACTGGCAGACATTTAAATAGAAGAATATCAGAACATAAACGAAATATCGATAATCAAGACAGTAGATATTTAGTATACCAACATATAAGAGAAACATTTTGCGCCTCCAGAGGTATAACTTCTTCAGAGCTAGTAAACCATTCACTTTGGTGGAATGGTCCTGATTGGCTATCAAACTCAAGTTTACAAGATCCGCTACCAATCACATATGAACTTCCAAAAGAAGTTTGTCATGAAAAAAGAAAGACTGTTCCGATTGTTCATTTCACTACTTGTCCTATTCTAGACTTTATTTTTAAATTCTCAACATTCAGGAAGCTGAGCAGAGTTACGGCATGGCTCCTAATATTTATCCACAATGCTAGACACAGCAGCGACAAAATAAAACACAAAGAATTGTCCTCTAATGAGCTCGATAATTCAATTCGAACTCTTATTCAAATCATTCAAAGTTCAGAATTTAAAACTGAAATTCAATGTTGTAATCAAAGCAGAGTACTACCATCAAACTCAAAACTTTTATCCTTAAACCCATTTATTGATTCATCAGGAATTCTACGTGTAGGAGGTCGACTGCGCAAATCCAACCTGCAATTCAATGAGAAGCATCCAATAATTCTTCCTCACAACCATTTTGTTACAGAATTGATTGTTCAACAATTCCACGTAGAGCATCTTCATTCTGGTCTCCAATTAACTCTGTGTGCCATCCGACAAAAGTACTGGATTCCATCCGGTAGAATTCTAGTAAAAAAGTTCATTAATCGTTGCATGACATGTTTCAAGACGAAACGCCAAGTGTCAAAACAAATCATGGGAGATCTGCCTATCCATAGAATCATACCCTCAAGCCCTTTTAGCAAAACAGGAATAGACTTCGCAGGACCATTTATAACTAAACATAATGTCATAAGAACAAAAGTAACATTAAAATCATATATAGCATTATTCATTTGTTTCTCAACGAAGGCTATTCACCTTGAGATAGTTTCAGATCTGTCAACCCCTGCCTTCCTCGCTGCTTTTAGAAGATTCATCTCTCGTCGAGGGAAACCCTCTGATATTTTCACCGACAACGCTACTAACTTTAAAGGAGCTAAGAATATTTTGAATAATATACATCAACTTGTAAAGGATTCTTCAATTCAAAGTTATGTCGCTAATGAACACATCACTTGGCATTTTATACCTCCATCTGCTCCAAACTTCGGCGGCATTTGGGAAGCAGGAATTAAATCATTGAAGTATCATCTCCTAAGGTGTTTAAAATCTGCAGTTTTAAATTTTGAAGAACTCAATGCTCTGACAAGTCAAATTGAAGCGTGCTTGAATTCTCGCCCGTTGTATCCGATGAGTTCGGATCCAAATGATTTCAACCCTCTCACTCCAGGACATTTTTTGATTGGAAGACCATTAACAGCACTCCCAGAGCCCAGTTATCATCCTAATGACAACTACTTAATTAGATGGAAATTAATTCAAAAGGCCAGAGATGTTTTCTGGCAAAGATGGTCCAGGGAATATCTAAACAATCTGCAACAACGGTCCAAGTGGAAAAAACCCTCTTCCAACCTGAAGGTTGGAGATTTGGTGTTGGTAAAAGACTTTCCTATGCCTTCAATGCAGTGGAGCCTTGGCCGCATCACCAAGGTGTCACCTGGAGCAGATGGCAATGTCCGAGTTGTGGAACTTCAAACAGAGAAACAACATCATCTAATAAGACCCATCTCGAAGATTGCATTTCTGCCATTCTAATTCTTCTTCTTCTTCTTAAAAAAAAAAAAAAAAAAAAAAAACTTTCTACACTATGTGATCCTTTTCTTTTGCCTTGTGTGTGGACTACGTCCACAGGAGGGGAGTATGTTTAGTTTTATTCTGAAAATAGGTGGCAGAAGGCGGCGCGCGGCGGTGAAGGTAGAGCTACGTCATCGCTGACCAATGGGAGGCCGTCTGGCTGCGCCGCCAGAGGGAGCTCGCCACCTTCTAGAACATTCTTACCAACGCTCGCCACTAGAGAACAATGCCTTTTAGCTGCGGCTTTAAATATTTTGTAAATTCTTTAAATAATTATTGTAAAGAGAAATAAATTAAATTCATTTGTAAAGCTTGGGATAATTGCCTGACCAAAGATAAGTACATTTGTTTCTTTAAGCTATTATAAAATATTCTATTTAATTAAGGCCTAACGAGAACAAATTGTTTTGTAAACAATCATTCTGCTTTTCCTCCTTGCGTATTTGCCAAGTGGGAAACAAAACAGTGTTTATTATGCAACACGACGATCTTGTTATATTATACATTATGGGCTTGTTCGTTTAAATTACCATATATATATAGATTAATATATATGTAAAAGGCTTCTCTCTGGTTAAATTGAGTAAACAGAGAAAATATTCTTGAAATTATCTGTCACAACGCGCGAGCTAGCTAAAGGATAATTACAACAAAAATGCCTGTGAAGAAATCAATAGTATCAATACCAGTAATATAAAATATTATTTATATAAATAAATTCCTTGCAAAACTTCCTATTAATTTACCATAAATATACATAGTTGTTGTCCAGAAGTCGGACATTTTGAAAACCTTCAAGGAAGCTACCAACCACGAATGCAACACAAGGAAAAATAAATTCAAGACCGAAGCAACTTCTTTATAAACTAAGCCACAACTATGAAAAGTGTGAAACATTCTCTTTGAATATCAAGCAAGCCAGGAAAACCCTTTCAAGAACAAGATCCCAAGAATTCGGAGAGACCAGCGGAGGCTGCGGTATAGATTTACAATTATAGCGACGACGTATTTAAAATGGTTTCCATCGCAGTAAGGAAGAGTTTTATTCGTCAAAGAACAACCGTGCTATAAATAATTTCATTTATCACAAACCGCTCTCTTCAAACGGCACTTTATCAAAAGCTTCATTCAGAGCGTGTGTACATATACCTACGTGTACTGAACTCTCAAAAAGGCAGAAATGGTAAAGCCACAGAGTCGGTTGATGTCAGTGCCAAATGAAGAGAAATACCATAGACTAAGTAACGAGGGAGGACTTTCTGAAAACGACTGAGGAGGAATGAAGGCCTAATTTCGGGAGAAATGTCATCAAAAGACGCTCTGGGAGAACATGAATACCGCCCACCAACCTATGGGTTAAGGGGAATAGACAGCTATCCTGAGAAAAAGGGTAATGTGGAAGCCAGAATAACATGGAAGCTGGTGGGCAATATATGAACAAAAAGGCTTCAAAATTTCAGAGATAAAAGAGTTGGTATTGAATCTTCCTGCGTATCAGATGAATACAGGAGCACCACAAACTGGAATGATGTAGCGATGTTTCATACAAGACTCGTACATTTGCGGAGCCGCTTTACAACCACAGCGACGTTGGAGGCGAGATTCATCTTAAATTTTGTTTATGTGCACGTTATTGCCGCCGCTGCGTCTATAATTCGCAGCGAAACATATTTTGTGAAAAATTGTTGTCTGGTAAAAAGTTTCCATTTTTCTGAAGACAATATAGAATGGATTGAGCAGGTTGTTTGGTCACACACACCATAATGCTTATGCTAGAATTCAAGTTGTCATGTGATCAATCATGGCTATGAGCATAACATACTTGTTTCCTCGTTCAACGGTACGATGCAATTGTTCTTGTTGATTAGGCCAGCGCTCCTGCACACGTCCTGAATCCATTTTCTCAACATCTTGATTTATTTTTGTCTAGCACGAGCAGCAATTTCTCGGGATGAATCTTTAAGAAACTTTTTAGGAAATGAGCTAACAATGGACATCTATGAAAATAATTAGTTGCTATAACTAATCGGTCTTTAAAATACTATTTTTTCTAGGGACTGACCTGAAATTTTCCTTTAATAAACCAACTAGTTGCTAGGAATTGTCTAAAATGAACCTTCATAAAACAAGTTTACAATGAAGCAGTGCTTCAACAATCAAAAAAGAAACGAATTTACGGTCTTCACAAACCAAATTTCGTTCTGTCAAACTCGAAAACAGCAGCTCAATAAATCACAATATATTGTTTTAATGCATTTTGAATGGAGAGGTGCCTATTTTGGCACATGAATACCATTCTCCCCCAACTTTGCGTTGTATTTCTTATTTATTTTTATACATTTTCAAATATACTAGGTAAAGACCTAGGTCTGTTTTTTTTTTAATTATGGTTTGGCCTAGCGATCTCGCATTGTGGTTTCAAAAAGACACTCTAGCCTGCAGAATGTGCTTAGTGTTGTAGTTTTGAAAAATTTATATCTCATGTGCTAAATAGAATAATATAAAATTTAGACAAGACATCTATAATGTCAGAGAATAATCAATGGCGGCCTACTCGTGAATCCGCCATGTGACGTTTTGTTTGTAGATAGTTTGTTTATTATCTCTCTCAGGCATATTCCCAGATCTGACAGAATCTGTAAATACTTTTCTTGTAAAAATAATTTGTTCTATGATTACTCGATCTGGTCTGACTTATAATCCTGATATGGACCAATCCAATATTGACAGGAAGCCAACCCCTCAGGACGGTGCAACACTATCAATTGGGTTGCTTTATTTTTTATATTTCTACTATTTTCCGAGTATATATTTACTGATTAATGCATTTTCAATATGTTAGATTAAATTTGTGAAGAGTATATTACCAGAGACTTTTTAAGACAGAGACATATTATAAATGGTAAATATGGAATGGAAAATATTCCTAAATTTTCCTTAGATAAAAACATTCAATACTCGTTAAATTACATAAACATGCTCTCTATATATTATAACGAGATTAAATGTTTGTCAGGAAATGTTTCCCTTTGTAGCCTATTGGGAGTTAAAAAATTTTTTTTTGCTATATGTCTTCAAGGCAGACCCAAATTGAATAGTTCAAAGTTTTATTTTAGGCCACCTTTTTGTTTAAAAATAAATAAGAGTTAAATTTTAAAAATTAAATAAAATATAAACTTTCAAGCTTTGTTCCTTATAAACTAGAGTCAGTTAGAATAATGGCTCAGTCCGCTATGTAATTTATTTTGTAGTGTAATAGTTCTAGAGTTTCTGAGAATGACAACTATATACATATAATTCTTACACATTTCTTTAAGTTTCGACTATGAACTTTAATCCTAATCTTAAAAAAAAAGATCTATCTAACAAAATATGTCTAAAAAATAAAGAAGAAATGTAAATTTTTCCTTATACCAACAATGAAGACTCAGAAATATATTTTAGCCTTTTGTGATTATACAGTAGAACTTGGATAATTCGAACTTCTTTAATTCGAAAACCTCTTTAATTCGAATATTTATCTTGGTCCCTAGAATTTCCTATATATATGATTTCCGTTTTTAATTCGAATTTTTGGATAATTCGAATTTTTTTTATGGTCCCTTGGGGTTCGAATTATCCAAGTTCGACTGTATTTATAAAATATTTTAAAATAATTTGAGACGTGATTGTTTTCTTTGTGATATAATTTACTTTTCAAAAATATAAACATAAAATACATTTATAATACAATATAATGCGGCTATGATTATAGAAAGACGTTTAACAAGTTTTACCGCAAATGTTTCTTTTTACAGAATTACGATTTTTCGTTCTGTAAAAATTTGCGGTAAAAACTTGTTAAACGTCGTTCTATAAAATACATTTGTCTGAAATATAATCTTTGTTTTTTAAATATTATTTTAATCCTTCAATTGAGAAAGATAGCAAACTTGTGAGGAACGGTAATTGGAAAATAGATCAATGAACATATATGCTAATAATTATAATTAGTCAAAGGTTATGTTGGCTCCGAAAACTTTCAGTTGATGAGACATAATTTACAATTGTGATAACATATATATACATAAAATATATTTGCAAATAATTATAGACTAAGGATAAAAATATTTGTGCAGAGAGAGAGATTCTTTTATTTAAGTACATATATTTGTTCTTTGAAGATTGGTAATTTATTTCTTGTGCAGATAACTCACCAAATATCCACACACACATTTAAAAGAATACAATTCAAAAATATATTTTCAAGCCTAAATATAACAACTGGGAAATATTTTATTTGAAAACAACGAATTCGGTTATATCCACAGAGTTATAGTGATAGTAAAATATCACTTGTTATTTTTTAATGCCGCTACACAGTTTTGAACAATAATAAAACCTTTTATACATCACAGGCTGACGTGGGATTCTTGAATTTTATATAAATTGCAGGAAAGTGAAATTCCGATAATCTAAATAAACTAAGTTTATGGCCATGTTTGAAGTAACGGACTTTCAAAGTAAGTTGAACTATTCCACGTACTTCTTTTCCTGATTGGGTAAGAGTACGAAAGAAACACCGCATTATATTCATTAATAGGCCTACAGCTAAACCATTTTTAAAATTATGATATTTTTTCAATAATATTTTAGTTAGCGTTTCGATTGTAACAATTGGTAGCTAGTAACAAAGGCTTAGTTTATTGCTTAATTAACTTCAGCCGATTGTGTAGTATAAATTTTGAGAATCTTTGAAAACTATTGTTATTCAATGTTTTAATTCATTTCTATTGTGATCATTTTAAAAATAAACTTTGTAAGTCATTTAAAAATCACAAAGTTTGAAGTTTTGAATACATATATATAAATACTAAAGCACAAATATATTGATAAATATTTTCAAATACTATAACTTATAGAGGAAATATCAAAAAATATTTTAATAGAATTATGTGTTAGTATATAAAATGTTATATATATATATAACAGAACACAGGCCAATACACCCACACATTTTGCAACCCTGAGTAGTTCATTATCTGAGCAAGTCAAGTTTTGATCAAGGTGGTGCAGCTTCCAAGCTGCTCTTGTTTACTTCTGGTCAAAAATTTAAAGAACAGTTTGTGGAAAAAGCCAAATTCAATATGGAAAAAAAGTATTTATAAAACTAAAGATCAAAAATATGTTGCCAGATTTATCTTTCAATGAAGTAATCAAACACTGCTCATCAACATACCTATATCCGGAAGCCAAACATTTATTTTGTAAATAAGTTAAACAGATGGGGAGCTTTCATACACCTGGGGTAGCTGCTACAACAGCCATTTATTTCTCATATTTACATATGTAAATAATTGTATTGGTCATATTTACACTTTTACTATATTATTTGCCTGTGTTCAGGGGCGATCGGAAATTTTAAGAACAATTAAATCTAAAAAAAAAAATGTGTCAATGTAATTTTCCATTGCTAACCACTGAGCTAAAAAAAGAATTGTAAATTAATCTGTTAATGAGCTTAATGCTCATTGGCCGATTATGGTTATTTGACAGTAGAGAACCAACCAGCAAGCGAATAGCACGCTAATATTTAAATTGATTATGTTTATTAAAAGTGAATTGGGTTATATATGTGTGATTCAAGTTGGATCAAAATAGAGTGACAAATTGGCTCTCCGCAGGTTCCACAAGTTTGGGAGTAGCTGTGTGTCTATTGTGTCATCCACTGTATGTTAGCAATTGATTTCTCCAAAGCTAATTTAGACAGAATAAACTGAATTCCTCACAAATGAAGTAACAAATAGGTAAATTGATAAGGCACAATTTGGATTATTCTATATACAGTTACGAGCGTCATTCTTCGTCGCCTCTGTCACGGTTTGCTTTTTTTTGGAATGGCGCCCTCCTATTGGTCGGCTACAATCACGCCACCTTTGCCCCCCCCCACTCGCATTTTCGTTTTTGTAACTATTGTGTTGGAGCGGGTCGCTCCTTAAATAAATGCATATATTAGTTAATAACCAAATGGAATCCTCTCTTTCTTTTTCCCAGTAAGAGACGCCTACGGAAGCCAACAGTACATAGACAGATAAAGCACATAGGCTATAGTTATTATGCATTTATTTAAGGCGCCAAATTATAATTGTAACAAATAGTATTTGAATCAAAACATTCAATCAGGTAAAACACGGGCGTTGCCCGGGTCATTCGGCTAGTAGATTATAAACACAAGGTAATAAGACCAAATCCAAATAAATAAATAGTGTGTGACGTTTTGGTAACAATGTTGTTACTGAAACATCACACACAATTTATTTATTTGGATTTGGTCTTATTACCTTGTGTAAATAAGTAAATTGATGGTCAGTAATAATCTTGTTGCCAATGAATTGTTGTCAGAATTGGCTAAAAGTGATTTTTGGAGAAATAAACAACTTTTAAGAAGTACAAGGTAATAGGACCAAATAAATAAATAGTGTGTGACATTTCAGTAACAACGCTGTTGCCAAAACTTCATACACTATTTATTTATTTAGATTTTTGGTCTTATTATATTGTAGTTCTAATCTGTGATCCAAATTGTGACTTACCAACTTTAAAGAAGATATTTAAAGATAGTAAAAAAGTAATGTTTTGTCTGGTTAGTTTTCCTTTATAGATGTGGCACCATCTGGTGTGGATGGAGAACCCTCAATATATATAATGGACAAACAAAGAGATCTGGAACTGTCGAAGGCTTTCCCTCATGGCTGACCACTGCATCTTACTTAGTCATCTTAGTCAGTTTGCTGTATACCTAGGTGCTGTCATCTCAATGTATGACTCCTGTGGTATAAACAGTTCGCTTTCAACAGCCCCCACCCAGGAACAATTCCCACATTTCCCAAAAAAAAATCTCTCCAATAGCCCCCCACCCGATTCTTGCAAAAGGTCATCCCTACCAATGAGTGCAAGTAACCAATGGGGCTCTGGTACATTTGTAAGTGTTGAACTGCTTTCCAAATGTGTAGATATGTGGTTCACTTACATTAAAAGCCAACTACTACCATGATTGGCTTGTACCACTTGTACTTGGGATAATACAAAAATGTGTCACCAGTGGGCTATGACATCATAGATATCATTGGATATTGAGAAAGCTTACAGTTCTTAAACTTCCTGTGGATTTTGACAAGTGATCCTAGAAGTGGTGTGGGTTTCCCCACAACCCTACTGGAAATTAACTCTAAACTCTCCATTAGTATCTATACAGCTTGGTTAATTCAATCTGATGCATTAGCACACCCATATGTTATTTTTTTGGCACACATGTTTAAAATAACACAAGACCAACACAATTACCATAAGACCAAATAAATAAAGTGTGTTCTTATTTTAAGACTAGACGAATGGCTCGGGCAACGCCCGGGTTTTACCCGAGTGCGTATATATTTTAAAAACGTTTTAATTCAAATACTATTCGTTACAATTATAAATTGGTGCCATGGATGTCACTCTTGTGAAACGTCCCGTTCCAAACTGTGTGTTTTTAAAATGTTTTAATTAAAATACTATTCGTTACAATTATAAATTGGCGCCGTGGATGTCTCTCTTGTGAAACGTCCCGCCCCAAACTGTGTGTGTCTTGAAAATATAAAAATAAAAATGTGGACTGAAAAATATGTCCAGGGTAGCCTAGTGGTCATGGCATCTGCCTGGTAAGCGGAAGGTCGTGGGTTCGATTCCCATCCCTTGGCGTTGATGACCAAAATCTATCCGTGAACTTCACACAGTGAACTTCACACAGACAAAATAAGGCAATTATATAAGTAGATTTGGTCTAATTATCATGTATTTTTAATCTATAATCCAAATTGTACCTAATCATAAAAAAAAATAATAATTATTATTATTATTGTTAACTCAATGATATATTAATGGGAGGGCCTGGCTCATCATTGGTGAAACCTCCCAGAAGTTTTGCCAAACTGGTGATGAGCCATGCCCTCCCATTAATCATTGCAGTAAGGGCAGTAGAAAGTTATCCTTAAAAAAAAAAAAAAAAAAAAGTACCAAAAATAGTTATAATTTCAAGTTAATCTGCTGAGGCCAAACTGCTGTGAGTTCACCACCCTTGCATTACAAGTGTGAAGAAGTGGATCCTCATCATGGCAGCAATGTGACCATAACACCAGTAGGGTGTTGTTATAGTGAGGTTTTGTAAAGTGTACACAAGTTGTTTGAAATATCTCAAGGTGAAGTCAAGGTGTCTGAGATCCACTCATTCAAATGGTACAGAGAGATTGATTCTGACCCCGTATATCTCCTGAGGATTGACAAATGTGTTGGGAAAAACAAGCCAATTAGTGTCAACTAAAGAATTACTCTGTAAGGTTCATAGATTAGAAAAGTTGGGATAAATGGATTCTTTGAACTGACCAGAATAAAGACACTTGTATATATGTTGTTTTTTAGTACTTATCCAAGTATAAGCTATGATGGTGGGTAGTTAGTGACTACTGTAAGTGCACCACATGTAGAAATCAGTTTTCCACTCACTAGTGTACCAGAGTTACTTGTGGTGTTGGGCTTTTACAAGCCATTAAAGCAATTTTTTCTTCAGAAAAATTACCCCAATGGGAGATTTTATTCCAGGTTATTTAAAATAGGCATTAAACCCATTAAACAATAAAAAAAAAAAAAAGAAAAGCTCTTTCTTTCACACACATACTACTCTGATCAAAAAGTTTCGACACTTTGCTCATAAAATCCTGAAAACTCAATATACTTTCTCCTGGTTTGTGGCAAACGCAAGCGTCGCCTTTGGCTTGGAGACCTGCCAATTTGTAAAAATCACGCGCCACAACAGCACGAGCAGTGACTGTTCGAAGTGAAGCCATTTTGCCCGTGCTTCGATTTTGTTAGTCACCGAAATGGAGGATCAACGAATTTGCATCAAGTTCTGTGTGAAAAACGGATTCAAGGGTGCCGAAATTTTTTGGATGTTGCAAACAGCCTACGGGGATGCCATCATGAGCCAAAGACGAGTTTTCGAGTGGTACAAGCGCTTCAAGGAGGGTCGGGAAGAGACCGATGACAACAAGCGTTCCGGGAGACCGTCCACATCAACCACGCCTGAAAAAGTGGACAAGGTGTTGGAACTGGTGCGTGAAGACTGACGAATAACTGTCAGGGAGGTCGCCGAAGAAGCAGGGATATCATTCGGGTCATCTCAATCGATAATGAAGGACATTTTAGGAGTGAGAAGACTCAACGCCGTTCTCGTTCCCAAAGATTTGACTTTTGATCAAAAGAACGCTCGGAAAGAAACGGCCAGTCTCAATCTCAAAGCGACAACCGACGACCCCGAATTGCTGAAGAGGGTCATTGCTGGAGACGAAACTTGGATTTACGGCTTTGATTCGGAAACTACCCAACAAGCATCGGAGTGGCGCTTCAAAAATGAGCCGAGACCAAAGAAAACGAGGAAGGCTCCCAGCAAAGTCAAGGTCATGTTGACGGTGTTCTTCGACTACCAGGGCATCGTTCATCATGAATTTCAATAACAATGCTCTTCAATAACTGCTGACTCCTACCTGGGAGTTTTGAGGCGATTGAGGGAAGCGATCAGGCAGAAACGGCCGGAGCTGTGGAGGAGCAAGTCATGGATCCTCCACCACGATAACACGCCGGCGCACACAGCCCTCAAAATCTCGAAGTTCCTGCAGGACCACTCAACCTCTGTGTTCCCCCAACCCCCCTACAGTCCCGATTTGGCCCCCTGCGACTTCTTCCTTTTTGGAAAGCTCAAAAAAAGTTAAAGGGTCGGAAATTTCAGAGTATAGAAGAGATCAAAGTGGAATCGAAGAAGGCCATGAAGACGATCCCGAAAACAGACAGCCAGAGGTTTTTGCCGACTGGAAAAAAAGGTGGCTGAAGTGCATCGTGGCCAACGGGAACTACTTAGAAGGGGACAATTTGAATTTGGTAGAATAATAAAGTTTTTTTTACTTATGAGCAAAGTGTCGAAACTTTTTGATCAGAGTAGTATCTCTTCTCAATAAAAAAGGTCTTCAGATGAGGTAGGGCTGTTTAAACAAATTGTGTGTGGGAGAGATGCTTTATATAGCTTGTTTACCAAATAGCTGCCCTATAATATATTATAAGTAATACATTTCCATGCAGAGTTACACTCAAGGAACTGGGAAGAAATGTCAATTTAATTAATCAGGTAAAGTGTGGAACAAATGTGGGATAATTTTCACATTCTATTTACATCCAACTTTACATATTTACATCCAACTTTACATATTTTATCTATCTCTACATGTTTACACATCTACCTTTATATATTTACTTCCACCTTTAGGGAAAGGTTTTATGGTAGCACTTTTTCAATTGAAAAAAGTAATTTGAAGTTGTTTTCTGCAATACAGTAAAACCTGGTTATAACAGCACATTAGTTGAAACATCATCATTCTAAATTGTTCTAACTGTGGTTCTAAAAGCAACATAACAATCAATCCCAATTGTTATGTGGTTTGAACTGTATAATTAGTAAAAATAGACTGTGCATATGTCATGGTGGATTTACTTGTAAATTCCCTTTAGTGACGATGATATCTACTCTCTGTGGGGAGGATACATATTTACTTTCCTGAGGACTTATTTTTATCAAATTTCTTCATGACAGTAATCATCCTACTGGTGCTGACAGCCTTACTTAGTGTGTTTTTATTTATTTCTTTATATTTTTCATTTGATATCAAGTTAGAAACTTATTTATTTGAATTTGGTCATCTTGTGTTGCTAATCTATAATCCAAATTGTACCATATCAAGTTGGAAACATATTCATCACTCAGTGTCTCATGGATTCTTCCAATTCTTAGGTCTCGCTAGAAGTAGTGACATCTGTCGTGGAGGACAGCTAGCCAATCTCTCTAGTTGATGCCGGTCTCAATCAACTTTAGTGTCCTTTTGTTACCTCCAACTTGTTTCTTGCTGGATCGTTTTTGAAGACAACTCTCAAATTTATAAAATTAACTAGCCGAATGACTCGGGCAACGCCCGTGTTTTAATTTAGACACGTGGACCTGTTGGATCATTAACGCCTGTGTTTTACCCGATTGAATGTTTTTATTCAAATACTATTTGTTACAATTATAAATTGGCGCCTTAAATAAATGCATATATTGGTTAATAACTATAGCCTATGTACTGTTGGCTTCCGTAGGCGTCTCTTACTGGGAAAAAGAAAGAGAGGATTCCATTTAGTTATTAACTAATATATGCATTTATTTAAGGAGCGACCCGCTCCAACACAATAGTTACAAAAAGCGAGTGGGGGGGGGGGGGGGGGGGGGGCAAAGTGTCTCGCGCAGTGGCAGCGCCATCGTAGTGAACCAATAGAAGAGCGCCATTCCAAAAAAAAAAGCAAACGGTGACAGAGATGAAGAACGCATGACGCTCGTAACTGTATATAGAATTTTATTAAACTTTAGACATTTTTAGATATAGAGAGAGTTAATTACCTCGTATTTAAGTCAACAAAAAATTATCTTATTTACAACATCATTCTAACCAGATTCAACTTATGCAAAAAAGACATAAGAAAATAAACTAATAAATGGTAGAGGCTAAGTTCCTATTTTTACAAGCTTTCACACTCAAATAATAATAATTTTCTTGCTTCATTTCCTTAAAATAATTTGTAGATAGGGATGCACAAGTTCTTCAGACCTACAGAGTGTCATGGAATGATTTATCCTGGGAGATGAGTCATGTAGAGATGATTCACTGCCGACCTTCCTCTCAGTCTATCTGGCTGGGCCAACTTCTCACATTCTGTGTAGATTTAAATAGAAGTAAACAAAATTACATGTAACTGTTGGATTGCAAGTTGAACTCAATGACCAAATAAGTAATCTATATTGAGGTATCAAAAAGTGTTGTTTATAATACAGTTACAAACTGACTTTATTTATAAAAAATTATCAATAATCTACACTGATATCAATGGCTGACACTGATAAAACGGTGTTTACCTATGTATATAATCTTTCTCCATTTTTTATTTCCCACTTTCATAGGTTTCTCTGTCTTGTAACCCCAAGGAGAATCCTCTGTAAGACCTGTGTGTCATAATAAAGGCTTTGTGCGTGTGTGTGTGATATCAATGGCTGCCCACAAGAAATAATTCCTTGTAGATAGAGCCCCATATTGGTGTGTGGCTAGGATACATTTAAAGATGTGCCTCTACCCTAGGTAACTTGCTTCAGAATTCTGTTTATTTTCAACCTTGGTTACTTTATAGGGTTTAAATAATACCAGGAAACCTCCATAAGTGAGGTGGAGGCTCACAAGGATCCACTGAAATTCAATCAACATTGGTTGGGTGGAATAATTGCTAAACTACCCAGGCACCTAATCCTGTTTGTTGATGATGGTATTTATTTAGAGTCTGTTCCACTTATGTATTGGTTTTAAATTGCAATATATAAATGTGAATATACATGAGCCTATATATAATATTTTTACACTTTCCCATTTATATATAGAAATACTTTATAGAGATGAAGTGACACAGAAACTACAATACATTTCAAAAAGCGAGTTTTTCCACAGAAAAAAAAAATATATATATATACAAATTGTTAAATTTTTAATTAATTTTGGAATAACTTATAACAATTTTACTTAACAACAAAAAATTTATTGTGAATCTCTCTAAATACTCTGGGAAGGAAGAGTAATGTTGATGGCTGTATAACACAGCTTCAACTTGTCAACAACCAAAGTATCTTCCCTTGGTTTACCTTCTTCTAGATGAACTGTCAGTTGGGACTAAGCCCTTGCATAATACACTAGAACTACCTCTCTTTAAAGGACAATACCTAGTTGCAGAGACAAGGTGTCCTTTAGGGAGAGGTGTCCTCTTACCAGAGAGCAGCTAATTAGTAAAAATGGTCATTTTAGCAATTGAAACTGTCCTTTGGAGAGTGTCCTCTCACAGAGGTTCTACTGTTTCATCTTTGATTTATACATAGGGTCAGTGTTATGCCACTCATTCCAAGACTGAACACCATTTCTAGCCATTCAAAACACAAGGTAATAAGACCACAGGATAGCATTACTTGCCATTACAAACCGAGTTGACAAAAATGTAACAGGTTCATCAATTGTCAACAGAGAGGGAGTGCCAAAAGAAAGGTGAAATTTGTGATGTGCAGAAAAATATATTAAGAGGACAAAGAGACAAGCGATCACCACCACACTTTTAGAATGGTTCACCATCAGCCAACTGGATTTTGCCAATGACATACCCAGCATTAGTGTGTGTGTCAATCATTTCTTTATGACAAAATCCTGCCAGGGATATTTCAATTTAAAACAGGCAATTAGTGAAATGTGTGTATTCAAATTGGAAACATTTTACTTTCAATAAAAAAAAAAGAAACTAAAGCAAACGTTTGACTCAGTCCAAATATTGAAAGGGTCTGGATAATCAGCAATGTGAGCTCCAATGTTGTAATTTGTTCAGTAATCGTAAAAAATGTTTCTTTTATAAACATTTTAAAAATTGTGAATTTAAAAAATACATTTAACGATTTATTTCAATCTCAATACCTATTTCTGAGATGCCCACCTATGTAGCTGACAGAAGCTGTGTGTCAGAGATTGGCATCGGCCTCTCAGCATTCGGAGCCTTCTTCCTCTTCCTGGGCACCTTGCTGCTGTTTGACAAGGGGCTGCTGGCCATTGGCAACGTGAGTCGTTGTTGCAGAATTTATATTTTAATTATTCACCAAACATATTTATATATGGCATATTTATGCAATGTTACTTCAATCCTTCTGTAAATAGGGGACCAAAGAATATTCACATAATAAATCAAAATTATTTTACGGCTACCTACACTGGTCATGACTTCAATACAGAAATGGATCAGTCTAGAGTAGACCAGTCGTACAGGAAGGTGAGTCAAACCTCATTATGGAAATAGTACTCAGGTTTTGGCTTATTAAAGCTATTATAACCATGGGTAAGACACACATGCACACACAATTGGAACTTGAAACTTGATACTTCTGAATTCAATGAAACTTAATTAAAAAAGACATATACAGTAAAACCCCTCTATAGTGAACCCCATTGGGACGGGACTTTTGGTTCACTATAGCCACGGTTCACTATAGCCACGGTTTGGGTATTTAAATTTTTTTTTAGGATATAATTAAAGGGCATGCGCAAAAAAAAAAAAAAGGCTACCTCTTAATATTGGCTGCTTTTTTCCCCCTAAATTAACCTATTTCTATATATTAAAGCTGTATATTAAAATAAAAACAAAATCATGTGAAAATATTGCCTTTTTGATCAGTTCCTCTGATAATTTAATTAGTATAAATGCAACCTGCCCCCCATATGTCAAAAAAATCCAAGAAAAGTATACCTTATATATAAAAATTAAATAAAAACTTTATTAATAATATTTTAAAAGGTATAACAATATATTTTATATAAATAAATATTATATTACAATATAGGATACAAAGGCTTACTTGAAGAAGTCTTATTTTTTTCTGCTTTAACATATTCCTCAAAAATTTGGTTTCATATCTAGCAAAGAAATCTTCATTTTTTTTAAATGAAGCCTAGCTTGTACTAACCACGTATACAAGGCTTCTAAAAGTGGATAATGACACTGACGATAGCGGCAATAGTTGGGATTGATTCCTCTTTGTAGCATTTTTTTTTTATAGTCTTCTTTTTTGCCCCATATCGTAGAAATGCTACTTTTGCTCATTTTCATTTTCTTCCGAAGTTCCGCTTGCGATGTACCACTCTCAATAGCTTTTATGATGGTTAATTTCTTTTCAAGTGATATCTTGGTACGAGCGACTTTTTCTTTGGCACTTCCATTATCTTTTAAAACTGGTTTTAATAATTTAAATCATGTTTTAAGGAATTTTCCTAATGTAGAGTTAAGAAATTTAGTTTTCAATAAGGCATGAAAAATTTATAAAAGGGCGCAGTATAAAAATAGAATGTAAATAAAAACACCCAATGTCGCTAAATTCTTTGTTTTGAATTGCAATCTGTGAGCTAGAGCTCACACAAAATTTTAATTAGTTTTGAAAATTATAATTTTGGAATTTTAGAATTAAAATTAAAAGTTCGTTATAAGCATGGTATTTTTGATAGAATTTAATATTTTGGGACCAAAATTGGGTTCGTTATAGCGATAGTTCGCTAGTTTGAAAAGTGAAAAGTTCGTTATAACGATGGTAATTTTAATGGAATGGAATTGGGATTTTCGATGGGTTCGTTATAAGGGAAGGTTCGTTATATCCATGGTTCGTCTTAGCGGGGTTTTACTGTAAAAGAGGTTGTTAATGAGGTTCCACTGTATACAGAAAAACTTTACTAAAACAAACTGGCAATAAATCAACTTTCTTATAAAGAACCTAACCTAGCGATACCTTATAGTAAACCAACAGTCCCATTGGTGTTCCCTATAGCCAGGTTATATATTCAAATGATAAGGCATCTTTGGATTATAGATTATAAGGTAATAAGACTAAATAAATAAATAGTGTATGGATGTTTTGGTAACATGATGATGGTAACAATGCTATTACTGAAATGTCACACACTACTCATTTGGTCTTATTACCTTGTTGTTATATATTCAATGGATAGTGCTTTCTTAGGCCAGCCCTTCCTGTGAGTGCAAATAACAAAACAGGGTACTGGACCTTGTAAGTGCAAAAGTCAAATTATTGCTCCATGTATAGACATATGATGTACCTACACGTGAGGGGTTATCAACTTGACTGATCCCATCTCTGCTCTATGCAACTTCATTTCTCAGAGCCTCTATTCAAGATGCCTACAATCTGTATAGAAATTCAAAAGGTACCAGACTGATGAATCCAAGATAAAAGGCATGTAGGATATTTTGGCAGCAAAACCTAGTCTGTTCCTGTCTTCTCCCAATGGCTTTACTCAGTACAGCATGTGTGGAATTTGTGTTTCTTGGTGGGGCCAAATAATTGGACAGAATAATTACTGTGCTCACAGTAGTTCAAATTGTGCCATTTTTATTGAATAAAATAAAATTTGAGTTGTTTTTAGTGGCATTTTCCCAATATCCACCCCCTACCCCGTGTAAGGAGGGCACAGTATTTGCCATGATAGCTCCTTCATCATATCTGGCTGGAGATAGTAGTTTGACACCCTCCTGGTTTTTCTTTCTCAGTGCTCTCCTCACTATGCCACATAGAGTTCACACATATGCTCTCCCCAGCTGGAGGCCTTTCTTGGGTGCAAATCTTTCTCATCTAACTCCTCCTCTCCATCACAGGAAGTGGTGCCTCAATGAATGGTGGGCCACCATGTGCTTTCTCCAGGATATTAGCAGCAAACTATAATATTTATGTGCACTTGGCTGTACCTGAAGTACATACAGTGCTAAGTTTATTGTGGATAAAATTCACATAGACCAACAAATCAAGAGCATTTTTTAAAACATAATTTGTTAGTTGGAAGTTTGCTTGGAAAAGGTATGTCTACATTAACCATTTTAGAACGGGGTTTTTAAAATTGTGTACATATAAAAGTAGAAAATGGGATTCAGAAATAATAATTCCCCTGAGGAGAGTTCCTGAAATGTCTGTAATTAAATAAAAATGTGTTGAGGTAGCTGTATCGGAAGTCGTACATGTGGTGTTTGAGTAACAGCAGTCTCTGGAGTTCACATTGTGTTACAGGTTTATTGGAATCTCTGGTTGAAAATGTCCACAACAAGTAGCTGTGTTGTCAGATCTTATTCCTGGTGGGGCTCAGCTTTGTGATCGGCCTGGAGCGCACCTTCAGGTTCTTCTTCCAGCGCCACAAGTGGAAGGGCTCAGTCAGTTTCTTCGGGGGCATCTTTGTGGTGCTGCTGGGCTGGCCCATGGTTGGCATGATCGTGGAGACCTACGGCTTCGTGCTGCTCTTCAGGTGAGATGGTCAAGCTTGCCTCACAATACCTCAGTAAGAAACCCTACTGTTTCAGAGTTTGGGTTATCTCAGTTCATATAAAAAGGCTTATATTGAAATTGTTAAAGGGGTTGATAAAATAATAACTCTTGTTTTTCAAAATGCGAGCCTTCAAACCTTAAATATATTGGCTCCATAGAGATGTCTGTTGTTAGTGAAACATCACCATGCTATTTATTTATTTGGATTTGTCCTTGTGTTACATTTGTTATACACAATGTGTTTATTATAAGAAGCTGTTCAACTCAGGCCCACTGAGTAAACACTCGAACCCACTTGTTAATAAACACATGTTGCAATTCATTGGTTCACTTATATACCCAATTTGCACAAGTACATGTGTTTATTGAAGAGTCTTGGCACAATTGGGATCCTAATCCCCTAACAAAAGTATTTTTGAACTAAAAACTTATTTGAGCCATCAGCAGTCTGATAGCTAGGTGTTGAATTTGAAAAAAAAAAAAAAATGTGGGGAAGGTCAATCTTACCCAGATTGAAAATAAGAGATTCACCAGTTGTGTTTGCACAAGTTGTAGAAATGCAATTTAACAAAAATGGCCTAAATATATATTTTATTTTGCTTATCAAAAATGACTGGGCGCATCAAAAATAAAAATAAATAAACAGATAAAAAGGGTGATAATCAAATTGGCCAAAAGGTTAGATATATTTAAAATTAGAATAAACAAACAAGTGATACAAGTTAAATATACATACAAACAAATAATGTAGAGAGCAAAATAACTAGGGGTGGAAAGGCAAAATCCTTTTCAAGCAAAGTTTACAGATACTTATCTAAGCTTCTGTTTATAAAAAACAAATCTTGTTTTCAATTCTGTCGATAAATTTGATCTTGAGTTCACTTGAGATAATTCTTCACTTGAGATAATTATCCGAATTAATTCTTCTGTTCCATAACAGGAAACCATATCACAACCCACTTAATTGGTGCGCAATTCTATATCGACGCTCTTCTCGTTCTCTTCTTTGTTTCATTCACACGTGGTTACTCATTCCTTCTGAGGCGGGAGCTCATATTTCCCCCGAGCCTATACACCAGTGCTGCCGGTTGTCCTTTCTTCTTTTTTCTCCCCGTCACCGCGCATAGGTGCTCGCGCATGGGATGGGGGGCGATGACTTGTTTTTTTACAAATTTTGCTCCTTCCATTCTTTATTCCTTTCCACCCATTAAGAGAAAGAGGCAACAAAAATAAAATAAATATATATATACATAATAATAATAGGGGAAAATATATAAAACATACAATTATAAATTATCTATTTTTAACACTAGGGTTGGTTCGCCATTGATGACTCTACAAATATTTTCTCATTGCAATAAGAACTGTGAAAATCTAGTTAATAAAATGTGGTGCCAATTTTTAATGTGTGTGATCAATAATGTTTTGAACTTCTTTAAATCACCACTCAGTATAATTAAGTCCTTTTTCAAATCCCCGACCAGAGTACCAACTTTAATTTGACACACAGGTTTTTAATTCAACAGGAATCAACCTGTTCTTTGGTGGTGGTGGTGGCATCTATTGATGACTTCTTGTGGTGGGGCACAGCTGGTCTAACAACAGCAGGATGTTTTAAATGCATAAATACACATGTTGCACACTGTACCTCCCCCACCTATAGGTTGGTGTGTGTGTGGGCAGTGGTTTCTTCCCTGTGGTGCTAAACTTCCTGCGGAGGATTCCAGTGTTGGGGACAGTGCTCTCCTTACCTGGGATTGCCATGGTAACTTCCTACTTTCGTGTTGACCAATAAACTGGTGCATGCTGCTCCCAGCCTTGGCTTTTACAACTCTATTTGAAAATCAACGGCATTCCTTATATCAATTTAGAACAATTGACATCAACATTTGCTAAAATTTATTTGTTTTGAATCTAAAAAAGAAAAAAAAAAAAAGGTATTGCGGTTGATTTCCAATCTACTTTGATTCCTGCAATTTCTTGCTGCTAACTCCTTCGTTGATAATTTCTCTTAAACCTAAAACTGTGTTGTTGCTGCTGCATGGCAGAATTCCTCTATTTAATACACCTCATGTTAACCACCTAATCAGTTACAAAATGCTCCGGGATTGTGTAAGGATGTTTGGACATAAAACTGAGTCAGCTTTCTGACAGTCCCACCAATCCCCTAAGGTTGAAGGTTTTTGACACACACACAGATGTCTGGGACCCTATTGTATGAACCAAAGTTATTATTTCAAAATTTAAAGAATAACTGCTCTCATAAAATGCTGGATTGGATCCCGGGTTGTCAACATCAGTTCCTGCTGGTGGAATGATATCACCATCCATTCACCGCTATGTAACAGGGAGAAGTCACACCAGACTAAAGCCATATTTAAAATAAAATGGTTTGTCTTTTAACACTTTGAGTAGCACTTTAACAAACCATACTGCATCTTTAATTTAAATGTGAAAATATATAATTTATTGAAAAATAAAAAGGCCTTTTTTTTTTTCAAAATTTCAAATTAAAGAATGTCCATAAAACAGAGTAATGAGGACCCTAAACATTTTGGAATTTTCTTTTTGTGTGTGTGTTTAAAATCAACTTAATAAATGACAAAATCCAGATTACTGAAAAATTTGTTATTACATTAGATGCTAGGGGGCAGGACCTCAGAAATATCTGAATTATTGACTTTATTAGGATTTTCAAAAGTATTAATATTTTTCCCCCTAACCTTATTTTTCTCCCTTTCTTTGCCCTGCCTTAAACCTAAATATATTAAAAACTTAACTCCCAACCATATAGGTGTAATGTAACTTGTCAGTTAGGACACTCTCAGGAGACTTACAGTTCCTCCAGGAGGAATTCAACTTCAGGCTGTCAATGGCTGAGTGCAAACCTCCATTTATTCCAGTGTAAAGGTGAAACATCAGGAAACTTGGCATCTATGTACAGGCTATTACTTAAAACCAAATAGTTGGAAATTGTGCATTTAGAGATTTTTATAAAGATATTTCAAAAATAAATTTTAATCACATCTTGGTTTATTTAAAAAAAAAGGCTTATATACCCAGAAGGTCATATCAGTCAGTGTCTGGTTAGGTTAAATACATGTTGGAACAACACAGCCATCTATGTAGAGGATCACTGTACATCCATCAATCCAAGGTCTCTTGCTACAGCCTTGACTTGTTTCTATCTGAACTTTGTCATTTTTATATTTAACGAGGAGCGTTATTTTAGCTTTATTAAAGGATTCCTCAGGAAACTTCCTACAGGGGAGGTAACCTAATTCTTCATAGGGATTGTTGTTGTGTTGTACCTCCTGACACTGTGTGTGTTGATTCACCATGTTAACTGGTTCTTTGTATATCTACTTGGCCACACCTCTCACAGTGATAGAATCATTTTACTGCTAAAATAAAAAAGCCAACTTATATTCCAACATAATGTGCCAAACATAAAACATTACTAAGGTACAGTACCACACACTAGCAACAAGTAGTTTGACCCAAAACTCCTAGCAAATACAAGTATTATTGTACTTGTATTATTTAGATCTCCAGCCTACTATTGGTGGTTTGTGGGCAGCTCTGGAACCACAGCCTGAATCAAGTTTATAAAATTAAAATGGGGGGTTGGTAAAAAATAAATAATAAGGCTCAAAAATATATATTAAACTCTATTATACACTATAAAATAATATTTTCTTGTGTAGAATGGAACACTGGTGCCTTCTTTATCCTTTATATTCTTCTTTTTCTCCTGTTTATTTTCCTCTCTCTCTCTCTGTAAATTCTTCAATCCCCCTTCATTCTTGTATCTTCCAGAACCACTTGAAATAGGCTTTACTGATATTAAGATTGTTTTTGTGGCTGCCATCTTTTCTTTTCCCATGACTTGCTGTTTCTCTCTCTGTGTTCTCTTCTTTCAAATGCATGCCTTGCTCTCCTGGCTTTGTAGCTGCCCAAGAAACAGGAAAAAAAAATTGATTTACAACAGAACTAAGTATCTTTTTATATGATTTCCCTTTGGTTTCTATAAATATAAATGGTTTTAGTTCTCTTAAGTCTTCTTGATAGAAAGAAGACAACGGGGCTGTTAGTAGGGGAGTGGTGTCACTAAAGCTATCACTCTGAGTCCTTGGAACCAGCAAAGGCCAAATTAAAGGGTTAAAATGAATTATCCATTGTTTAAGAGCTGCACACAAAAGAAGGAACAAAACATTTAAAATAAATTCTACTCATCATAAGGCTCTTAGTGTTGATAATTAGAACAATTAGTGCTCAACTTATTCTACCTCCATTCTCTAACATCAAACTTCAAGTCTCCACTAAAAAGTGAGGTGGAACTGAAAATGTGTTTATCTTAATAATACCTGCAGCCAACCTGTAATAGAAGTCTTAACAAGAAATATGGACAAGAGGTAGTTGGGCAGAAATATGATGTAAACAGAAGTAATTATAAGACAATAATGTGTGTGCCACTATATATTTTACTGTCCTTACTGAAATGAAAAATTTAGTAGGAAGTTTGTTTTATACGTTTGATAGATAATTTTATTTCTCATAAATAGAAATAACCCGTGAGATTCCCCAATTCTTAGGCCAAGCATGATGAGATATTTTCTTTACAGTTAAATCATGTTAATTATTCTTTTCAAAAAACACCCTCCCTGGGTTTTACTTGTCAACATAACTGATATAATTTAAATTATGTATAAGATTGCAAAGGTAGAAAGTAATTCAAAATGGGATGTTTGGGGGACAGCAATCTCAGACTTAGTAAATGCTCCCACCATTCCAGAAAGATTATTGGTTTATTACCATAAATATATGTTTGTGCAAGTGTGTGGACTAGATAGCAAGTTCCTCCATCTTCAACAAACAGGGGAACTCTGTATTTGAAGCTGAAAATAATAAAGAAGTGTTAGTCACCAAATATGTCAATAAGTATGTTATCAACTCTCTCTAGACATGACAGTTTTACTAATGGACCTCATTACTGTGTTCTTTAGGATCTTTCTTTATTATAATAATAATTTTTAATAGCTTCATGTTCCTCAAATAAACTTTTTAAACAATTAAAGTTTTAGTAAAGATTAAACTTTTCTACATATAGTTTTGTCTAGTTGAAAGATAAAGCTAAGCTATATTTGCAACAACAACAAAAGGATGTAGATGATTACCACTCAATACAATAGATAGGAGAGAGAGAGATGTTGTAGTTTCTGTAATGAGCTGGTGGTGTTGCAGTTCCTAGACAGGATGGCCGGGGTGTCCCATTCCATGGTCTGAATCCCCTCCCTTGTTTCAGTTCTCTTGATCCCCCCAGACTTGGTGTTTCTGCAGCCCTAGTCTCCTTCTCATCTCTTCTATTTTGATTCATTTTTTTGTTTTCTCTTTTCCTAAATTAGATCTTTATCATCATTTATATTTATTGTTTTTTTATATAAATAGATGAAGTTTTTATTATATTTTACAAGTATTGTACTTGTTCTTTTTTAAATATGCATTTGAGAAGCTTTTTGTGAAAATACTTGTCCTACATTCTGGCAGCCTGTTCCATTATTGGTTTGTTTGTGTTCCTTCTATTCAGTAAATTGAGAACAAAGTTGCATCCCCACAGCAGGGATGTTCCAACCCACTTTCTTCCCTCCCCTCAAACTGCCATATTTGATGTAAATATTGTAAATAATAATAAAAAGATTTTTTTTTGTTTTTTCTTTTTGTAATTCCCTGACAAATGATTTAAACCTCCAATTGAATTCTTGCAACACTATGTTTTGTGAGGCATGTCAAATATATATCAATGGAACAAAATTGGTATCAAATTAGGCTAAATGCTACACACATTAGTTATTGCAGGCAACAAAAGGTTTGTTCACCCAACATCTCCTTTGACTGTTTTCAACTTCTTCCAGAAGCACTTTTCTATTGTTGAAGGACTACTTATAAGAGTGACACACAAATGTAGGCCACCAAGTCTTCAGTAAAAGAAGTTCAAAAGGTTTGAGAAAAACTCTTTGCACAATAGTTCTTGCCAGCAACATTGCTGAACAATACACGCTAGAATATCACATCAACACTGTAGCTCCCCATTATTGTAGGAAAATCCAACAGAGAATTATTATACACCACTGTACAGTCACCATTAATTGTACCAGAATTACATGGGGTCATCATAAACCCTTGGACTTCCCTACCTACCTACCATTGATTAGCTTACAGTGAAAGTATTAATTATGTGTAATTCCAGTTAGCTCCTTCTTGGCTACAAATTACTTATAGAACACAGTCAGGAATGATGTGTTGCCATGTGATCCTCCCCAAACCTTCCCACCACTCCAAGTAGATCTCCATTGTTGGGCAGGAACTGGCAAGAAACCTGCGACTAAATGAATGGTTGTTTGTTTGTATTGTTATATTTTACTCCCATTGGTGGGGTTGAACTTGAGCAGCCTTCATTATAATAATTTATCATCTTAGATAAAAGTACCCCTGATGTAGGATTCCAGGTTGTCAAATGTATACCATTACACCACAATATATTTGATCATCCCTTGATGGCTAAATTTCTCTAATCAGTTTCAATGATGGTGTCAAAAGAAAGAGTTATACAGTGAAAGAGGTCACCACAAACTACAGTACAAGAATGGATAAGGCCAGGATCTCACCCTAACTTCAATCTCCCTCTACAAGGAGTCCCTGATGTAAGAATAAAATTTGGTTGGTGTACAGCTTTCTACAATTCAGTAGAACTCCATGACAGTTTTCATCACCCAAAGTGCCATTTTTACAAATTAGCAGCTTCCAGTAAGAGGATTATTATTCCTCTGTTGTTCTTTACAGAGAGGTAGCTTTACAGTTGATTTTGTGAAAGCAACTAAATCAATTCAGCAAAAAGAGAGTTTGATTATATACAAGGTGATTTAACCAATAGGCAATTCAGGGTCACTTTTAAAAGTGACTTGACCCTGGATTGCCTATTGCTTTAGTTAAATTACTTTGTAACTGTAGAACTACCTCTCTTTTTGCTGAATTGATTTAGTTGAATTGTAAAGGCACAGATGAATATGTATTATAAAAGGTGATGTTGAACAATTCTTTTAGGTCTGTACAACTTAATGGAACTATACATCTAACTTTTGTACCAGTATGCAAATGAGAGAGGATAAAATATTCATGGATTGTTTTTACTTAAATCCTTATTGCCTTTATAATATATTAACTGGAACCTTTTTATAAAGTACGTATAAATATATACTAAAATAAGGGCACCTCTCCCTTCAAAAAAGTGCATTAAAACATTGAATTTTTCCTTTCTTTTATGTGAAAGTCTGATCAGTGAGTATACAACAACTAGTTGGCATTTGTTTGAAATCAGTTTTGAAGAGGAAAAACAGTAGAATGAAACAACAGAGTTAAACCCAGTATCTCCTGGAGTAACATTCTGTTTCAGGAATAAAGAAATCTGTTGGGGGATTCCTATGTGTTAGAACAGGGTGGCCAACCTCTGTGGCACTGCAGTGTTTGTTCCTTGGATTTTTGTTAAAAAAAGAGGAAGGAGAAGGCCGGGAAATGGTTTTTAAAGAAATAAAGTTTAATTAGTTATGCTCAAATTTTACATAAACTTAAAGCAGCTTACTTTATATACACAAACACAACAATGGTAGCAATTATTATATACAGCGGTCAATTGGTCAAAAAATAAAAGAAGAGTAAAATGTTGAAATTGATTATTCCAACACCCTCCCTCAATTTCTACATTCCTAATTCACGAATACATTTCTCATGAGAGACCTTTGTCAGACTCATGGTGAAGATATCCGCAACATTCTCCTGGGTTGGTGTATGGACGACCTCGACAAGACCTTCATTATAAATATTTCTGATGTAATGCCATTTGATGTCAATGTGCTTTGTTCGTGCATGGTACACAGGATTCCTTGTCAATTGCTGAGCTCCCTGATTGTCTGTCCTCAAAACTGTAGGTCCTTCCAATATTTCACCAAATCCCAATTCATCTAAAAGCATCCTTATGCGAACAGCCTCCTTACCAGCTTCACAAAGTGCGATGTATTCCGATTCAGTTGTTTTTTGGATTCCCACGCTATTGGACCGCCCGCCAAGTAAAACACAAATCCTGAATGAGACTTTCTGTCCATGAGGTTTCCGCCCCAATCCGCGTCTACATAACCATAAAGTTCCTTCATCGATTTTTTGAAAGTAATCTTTAGGGCCGATGTTTTTCAAAAGTAGCGGAGAACACGCCTTGCAATATTCCAATGTTGTCTTCTAGGATCGTTGCTAAATTGTCCTAAAGTACTTATCGTATAGGCAATATCAGGCCTTGTTGAGACAGATAGGTAGATCAGTGATCCTATCAAAGATTGATACTCTATCTTATCTACTGGCTCATTCTCACCATCTATAGGTGATATTTTTGTCACTTTGTAATTAGGGTCCATGGGCGTAGAGATCGGTTTTGATTCATCTCATATTTCTCTAGAAGTTCTTCAATGTATCTTTCCTGATCGAGAGATATAGATCCATCCACTCCTCTCTGTACCCGTATCCCAAGACAATAATTCAATGCTCCAAGATCATTTATCTTAAACAACTTCTTCATACTTTCTTTGAAGCAAATCAGCGTGTTCTCTTCTTCTGCAGCAACAATCATATCATCAACATATATTGCAACCAGAAGAACTCCTTCTTCTCTTTTAATGTAGACACAGTTATCAGTTTTCATCTGTTCTAGGCCCATTTCTTTTAATACTGAATCGAGCTTTGCATGCCAAGTCATTCCAGCCTGTTTGAGACCATATATAGCCTTCTTCAGTTTACATACCCTTCTTGGATATTTCTTTGACTCGAAATTTTCTGGTTGTGTCATGTAAATTTCTTCTTTGACATCACCATTCAAGAAGGCAGACTGAACATCCATTTGATGGACCAGCAAATCATATTCAACGGCCAAGGCTAAAACTGTTCTAATCGTACTGTGGCGTACAACTGGTGCAAAGGTTTCCTCATAATCAATACCGTATTTTTGGGAATAACCTTTTGCTAAAAGTCGAGCCTTATACCGTTCAATAGAGCCGTCGGCTCTAAATTTCTTTCGGAAAACCCATTTATTTCCTATTATATTTTTGTTTTTAGGAGGATCGACAAGTTCCCAAGTTCCATTCTTCAAAAGGGAACTGTACTCTTTCTTCATTACCCCTTTCCATAGATGCGAATCTTCACTAGACAAGGCTTGATCTAAATCCTTTGGATCTGGCAAACTGGTGTTCTGTCTAAAATCCTTAGACAAGTTAGCTTCAACGTATTCCTTTCGTGGTCTTCCCGGTTTTCCAGTACGTAAAATTCTTGGTCTTCCTCTCTGCGAGATGACTTCTGTTGTTTCTGATGGTTCGCTAATTGGTCAAAAAATAAAAGAAGAGTAAAATGTTGAAATTGATTATTCCAACAATTTTCTACCCAGGACTGGTAGAGTTCCATGCTGCTATAAAACATAAAAAATGCAGTCATTTTATGACAGAGGAGGAATTGTCTCACTTGCATTAAACCTCTCACTAAAGGACAACATCTAGCGTGAAGAACCAAAGTGACCTTTAGGGAGAGGTCTTCTTATACCAGAGAGTTGCTAAAAAGTAAAAAAGGTAATTTTGGTGATAACTGCCCTTTGTAGAGTGGTGTCTTCTCATTGAGGTTCTACTATATAAATAATGAAACTTTTATGTAGATACATGAAATATTTCCATGATGTATAGGGCCCATAGAGATAAAGTTGCTGATCAAGGCTTTGATCTGTCCCAAAACTACCTTGTACCACATCCTTTTTTTTGCTTATCCCTAGTACACGTGGTACAGGCCATGATAATCATGGTGGGTAGTTAGCGACTGCTTTTACTGTAAGCGCACCACATGTCTACACATGTGAAAAGCAGTTCGACTTTGCACTTACAAATGCCAGAGCCCCGTTTGGTTACTTGCACTCGCTGGTGGGGTTGGACTTTTGCAAGAATCGGGGGCCATTGGAGCATTTTTTTTTTTTAACAGAAAAAGTGTCCAATGCGGGAATCGAACCCGGGTCCTAGTGGTCTAAAACCAAACGGTTTAACGGTTCCACCGACCCCCCTTACAAACAAAATGTTTTGGTAATACAGTGAACTGAATCTTTGTAAAGGACAACACCTATAGTTGCAGAGCCAAAGTGTCCTTTAAGGAGAGGTGTCCTCTAACCAGAGAGTTGCTAAATAGAAAAATGGTAATTTTGACAATGAAAACTCCTTTGTAGAGGTAATCTTCTAGAGGGAATGTCCTCTCTCATGGAGGTTGTTCTAGTTTATTTCATTCAAATGAGGACTTTGGCCAGAAAGAACTTTTATTTCATGGACATTTTGCAAACAGATGTTTAGCTAACTTCTATGCCAATGAGTACAAAGGTTTTGTTTGCTGAAACATCAATGAAATAAAATATCTTTCTGGCCAAAGTTTTCTCATTGGAATGAAATAGGAATGCCGGTCATCTTGAAGATAAGCAAGTTTATTAACACAAGGTAATAAGACCAAATCCAAATAAATAGTGTGTGACGTTTCGGTAACAGCATTGTTACCATCTTCAGACAAAAGTACTGAATGAGAAATTTTACTACAACCAGTTTTTAAATAGTTACTGTTATCAAGTGTAAACAAGATAACAGATAAGCAGAAGATAGTTATCTGAGAAACAGAATATTATTCTTAAAATTAAAAGTGGAAAAAAAAACCCCTTTTTTTATATATAATTGAAAGCATATCTATAAATATCATTTATATTTCCTCTTTCTTCCATTCTTTTAATTGTAGCACATTTCTTTTGAATGAAAAAGGCTTCTTTAAATTGTCTCTTAAAATAATTTTTCTCATAATCTAGTATCTTTGTTTCTTTTAGGTTAAAATTATTATGTCCTGTCCAAAAACCAGCGACACGAAACTATGGAAACTACTACATGCCCTCAATCAGGACACTCCATCTCACAGCAGCTCAAATACCTTCAAGGATAATTCTGGAAATCCCCTCACAGACAAATACAGCATAGCAAATCATTTTGCCCACCATTACAGCTCCACCGCAAAACTTAATTTTAATTTACAGGATAAAATAATAGGTAGAAAATCTAGGCTCACCAGAAACCTTGCAAAATCCAAACCCAGCCACAACATTTTCAGTAAACCTTTTCAAGAGCATGAACTGGACGAAGCTTTAAGTCATCTTGACCCTACAAAAGCTCCTGGTCCAGACAACATCACTGGACCCATGTTGAAAAACCTCAGTTCCCATGCCAAACTAGAACTCTTAAGCATTTTCAATTATAGTTGGAGCTCGTCTACCCTCCCTAAAGAGTGGAAACATGCCACAATTATCCCCATCCACAAACCAGGCAAGCTTGAGAACCACCCAACCAACTACAGACCTATCTCTCTGACCTCTATTCCCTGCAAAATCATGGAACACATGATTCTCAATAGGTTAACTTTTTATCTTAACCTCAACAACCTACTAGACCCTCATCAAAGAGCTTTTAAAAAATATCAAAGCACAGAAGATTCAATCTTTTACTTCGTTCAACAAACCCAGGACAGCTTCCATCATAAACCTACAGAATCCACTATAGCAGCGTTCATCGATCTTTCCCAAGCCTTCGACAGAGTCTGGAAGGAAAAGCTAATTCTCAAACTCGACGAACTTGGAATAGAGGGAAGTATGCTGAGTTGGATCAGCAATTTTCTATCCAAACGTACCATACAGGTTAACTTTAACAACATCAAATCAAAAACCACTCGTATTTACCAAGGTCTACCCCAAGGATCAATCCTAAGCCCTATTCTCTTCAATATTTACCTAAATGATGTACACACTTCTATCAAACCGCCAGCTAAAATTGCCCTTTACGCAGATGACATAATCATCTGGGTCTCCAAAAACAACCTCTCCGATGCAGAACAATCTCTGAATAAAGCCATGAAAAATCTACAAAAGGTAACTAAGAAACTGAAATTATCCATTAACATCAGCAAATCTGAAATCGGCCTCTTCACCATCAACAACCACCTTCGCCACTGGACCCCAAATATTTTCTTAAATAATTCAAAACTTCAATATTCAGATTCCCCAAGATATCTTGGTGTCACACTCGACCCTGCGCTCACTTTTAAAAAACATATTGACACCATGATAAGCAAAGCCAAAAATAGGCTCAAAATCCTGAAAAAAATATCAGGCTTAAACTGGGGTGCAAATGCCAATATCTTACGCACAACGTACCTTGCACTCGTAAGACCTATTTTGGAATATGCTACACCAGCCTGGATCAATGCAAGTAAAACTAACCTATCCAAAATAGACAGAATCCAAGCAAGCGCAGCTAAAATCATCAGCGGACTTCGAGGATCCTGCCCAAATCGCATTGCTGAACTCGAATCCAACCTTCTTCCCCTGCACCTAAGGAGAAAAATCTGCTTTTCAAAATTTATAACAAAAAAGATTAACTCTCCAAAAGAACATCTTACAGGAAAATTTATTAGAAATTGGGTCCCAAACCAAAGATTAAAACGCCCCACTCCTCTCAACATGGCTCACAACTCTAATCTTTTAGACATCCCAATTAATCCCAAACACAGAACTTCCTATCCCCCACACAAAACTCGCAACAAACTCATCTGTTTCCCTCATCTACCAGACAATCCCCACAAACATGAAACTCAGCCAGAATTACTTAAAGCTCTTGGCCTCCAAATCATTGAGGAAAATAGCTCCCTCTTTGACATCACAATTTACACTGACGGTAGCCAACTTGAAACTGGACTGTCTGGCAGTGGAATTGCTATCTACAAAGATAAGATCCTGGAAAAAATCTCCCTCTCCCACCCTAGACATCTTTCAGTTTATAAATCAGAACTCTCTGCTATAGATACGGCTCTAAAAGACATCAACATCAACTCGCCAAGCAAAATAATAATCTACTCCGACTCAAGAGCAGCCATTTTTACCCTTCAAAGCTGCTTCTCCAGTCAAGAACCCCTCCTCAAGAGCATTGCTAAGTCTGTAAACCGACTCCCAGCCAACAGCTCAGTCACAGTGCAATGGCTTCCAGCTCACGTTGGAATTCCTGGTAATGAGCTGGCAGACTCTCTGGCAAAGGCTGGTGCTCTTGGCCTACCTGAAGCAAGAGAATCCACCACCCAACTAGACGAAAGAGACCTCCTCCGTACCATCAAAACCCAATGCCTGCAGGAATGGAAATCTGATGCTGCACATGACTGGTACAGAGCAGGAGGGACAAGCACCGGTTCTGTCCTCCCAAGAGAACAACAGTCTTTGATTTCCAGACTTAAGTCTGGTCATCTACGGACAATGACTTTCCAGAATGGTTGCAAGGTTTTCCCACTATGTACCAAGTGCAATTCTCAGCCTGCAACCCCAAGACATATTATTGACTGTATTGACTCATCCATTGATGAGCTCTACTCTTCCCCGGCAGACACCATAAAAAATCTCAAGCTTTACAGGCTTGATACCTTAGTGTGATTGGGTGGATATAAGAAAGAAGAAGAAGAAGAAGATGTCCTGTGATTTTTCTATGTTCTACAAGTGCAGAATTCTCAATTTTATCCCATTTCAGAGCATATTCATGGTTTTTCATTCTTTCTTTTAAAGTTCTGGATGTTTGTCCTACATAACATTGGTCACATTTTTCACATTTCACTTCATAAATTAAACCTGCTCTTTTTGGTAAGTGAGTGTTCTTATGGTTTATGGTATTCTTACTTTGAGCAAACATGAACCAACCAATGTGTACTTGACATAATTCCCAAGTCCCAATATCAGGTGATGATATTGATAATATAAAAGACATATCCACTCGAGAGTTTTTAGATGTCTACATAGTCAAGCTGGTATTTGTCAGGTAAACACAAGATGGCCTAAATTAACAACATTATAGGACTACTGATAATTGGGGATAACTTTTAATTAAGAATGTAATTCACAGTGAGACACAAAAATGGAAATAAATCAATTTATAGAAATTTACAACACAGAATATTCACATAGGTCAGGCTGGGGGGACATCTACTTGCATTTGTTCATTCTGCACACACATGTCTTAGACTGGGTCTCATCAATGGTGGGAGCTTTTTTCAAGTCTAAAACTTTTGTACAATACCTCTCTAATGTGGAGTTTAAGAAATGGTAGAAATATCTGCATTTGAAAAATGATTATTTTATTCAAAGTTGACAACTTCAATACCTTCTGTATTCAGTGAGGAGAGAAACAAACTGTTGATTTTCTACAACCTGAGATCAAATCCTGCATTTGTCTTTTTTTTTTTCTGAGTAAAAAATTTCTTCAATGCCTCAATTCTTTCAGAAGTCCAGCATTTCCAGTGAGTGCAATTAACCAAACGGAGCTCTGGCACATTTGAAAGTGCAAAAGTCCTGTCTACACTCAGTAAAAGCAAACTTCTACCCACCATGAGTATCATGACCATGTATTTGGGATATGTAAGACCCTAATGTATTTTAAATAAAATTACACCTTTCATTTATTGATAATTAACTTCTTAAATAAATATTTTTCACATATTTTGATTCCAATAAAATAATTAAATGACAAAATCTCCTGATTGTGCCACTAAAAGTTTCTGGTGGCTTGAGCCATCGTCAGAATCAACTAAAAATCATTGATTTATTATTGTTCCAGAATTTACCAAATAGTTGATTTATTCTGAAAGATGGCACAAGCCATCAGCAACTTTTAGTTGGATTATCAGGAAATTTAAAATAATGAAGCACCTTTTTTTTATGATCAGGAAATGCTTTCTCCTAATTGCTTGTGCAGGGGCTATGGTGCACCAATGGTGTAAGTACCTTAGGTTTGTTCCTATGGTGGGTGGTGGACAGAGAGGTCTTCATGTCCTTGTAGTTGGCCGGCCTGTCCTCCACAAGGTTCAGCGGCACGTGCAGACCCAACATCTCCGCCACCATGTAGGGCTTGAGCCACACACAGAGGGGGTTGGTGCCCGGGATGTAGAGGGCCTCCTTGTGGAAGAACAGCAGTCCGTCCAGCTGACAACATCATCACATATTAGGGGGGGTCGGTGGAAGGCTGGTTAAACCTTTTGGTTTTCGATCACTACGACCCGGGTTCAATTCCCGCAATGGACACTTTTTCTGTTAAAAAAAAAAAATGCTCCAATGGTCCCCGATTCTTGCGAAAGTCCAACCCCACCAGCGAGTGCAAGTAACCAAACGGGGCTCTGGCACATTTGTAAGTGCAAAGTCACTAACTATACCCACCATGATTATCATGGCCTGTACCACGTCTACTAGGGGTAAGCAAAAAAAAAAAACAAAAACATATTAGGGGCAGGCAAAGCCAGACTTTCACCAAAGTGTGCCTGGATCATGATTTAATGATCAACGAAAGCTGCGCCCCATTCCTATCAAGCTTGAGAAGTATGGACTCATAGAATTTGTGTAATCTTTACACAAGGGGATAAGAAACAACAACATATTAGGGGGGTTGAGATAAACAATTACAGTAGAACCTCCATTCTAGAGGACACCTCTCTTCAAAGGACAGTTTTCATTACCAAAATTTTCATTTTTAATATTTAACAGGTCTCCAGTAAGAGGACACCTCTCCCTAAAGGACACTTTGGCTATGAAATTATGTGTCCTAAATAGTTTAAATTTCTTATAACACATGGCATGCTTCATGTTGTTGTTTGACACCAGCAAGTCAGAAGGGAGGGAGGGTCTTACCTTTTCAGAGAAGGGCAGGGGCTGGGAGAGGAAAGTCTGCAGGGAATCCCTGTTACAGGAGTAGCAGGGCAGGAGGTGGAAGGGGTACTGCGGCCACACACCTCTAGCTTAATTATTTATAAGTATACACAATAAACATTTTTTAACACAATTTCTGATCCGTGGAGTGTTGAATTGAAGATGTTGTAGGACTCTAGTTATTTTTGTCAGTAGAAATTCTAGATTTACTTGGTCCATTCAGGTTATATTGGAACCATCTTTCTGAGGCTTCTGTTGTTTTGAAAATAGAGCAATCCATATTTAATTCATTAGATAAGAAAAAGGCATATATTGGATTTAATAAAATATTTATTTGCCAATATTTAACTTATTCTGATTGTAACTTTTATAATAAATTTTGCTTGCACAATTCACCCACCTACTTTGTATTTTTAAAATTATTTCAACTGTGATATTATAATACTATGCGGCACTGAGTTTGTGTATACAAAAATGTAATGCCTTGATAAAGGTTTGCCGTTCAGCCAGCCGAAATATTGGCAAATAAATCTTTTATTAAATCCAATATATGACTTTTTATTATATAATGAGGCTTCTATGTGTTCATTGAAATCAACACTTTGAATAGTACAAGCTAATTTGCATAATTTGCAATTATAAATTTTTGATAATTATGATGTAGTAATGATTTCCCATCATAAATGATGAAGTACAATTTAGATTATAGATTAGAATTAATAGGTGACCAAATCATTGAAATGTTTGTGATGTTTTGATACCAGCATTGTTACCGTCATCAGACAACAGTACTAAATGTACTTTATAGTAAAATAGTACTTTGTCCGCTGTTACCGAAATGGCACCAACCTTTCAATAATTTGGTCTTGTCACCTTTTAATCATTACTATCACTAACACTACCAGGAAAACTTAGGGAATACGAGGTGTGTTCAAAAAGTATCGCGACTTTTGAATTTTCGCGGGTTACGTATATTAGAATTTCGATCTTTTTGTGGCTTTATGTTGGTACTCATGTCTCTCACTTATGCCGACAAGCTCAGACATTTTGAATGTTCACTTAATTGTTGACAGCTGCTTTGCTTGCAGGTGTTTTGGATCGTCTTCGATTTTTACCTATTAAAAAAAATGGATCAAAGAACCTGTATCAAATTTTGTGTGAAAAACGAAATTAAGTGCGCGGATGCATTCCGAATGTTGACTGTGGCATACGGAGAAGCTACCTTAGACCGAAGCAACGTTTATCGGTGGTACAAAATGTTCTCAGAAGGCCGAGAAGATGTGAACGACGAAGAGCGTGCCGGACGCCCGAGCACTTCAACAACAGACGAAAAAATTAATGAAGTGGAGAAAATGATATTGGCCAATCGTCGAATCACCGTTAGAGAAGATGCTGAGGACCTAAACATATCGATTGGCTCGTGCCATTCGATTTTTATCAATGATTTGGGAATGAGACGGGTCACTGCGAAATTCGTACCAAAATTGCTCAATTGCGACCAAAAACAGCATCGCATGAACATTGCTAATGAGATGTTGGACCTCTGTCCGCGACGACCCAAATTTGCTCCAGAGGGTCATAACTGGTGACGAAGCGTGGGTTTATGGTTATGACATGGAAACCAAAGCTCAATCATCTCAATGGAAGCTGCCGCACGAACCAAGACCGAAAAAAGTGCGCCAAGTTCGGTCGAATGTGAAAGTTTTGCTGACAGTTTTCTTCGATTGCAGGGGCGTGGTGCATCATGAGTTCTTGCCACAGGGTAGAACGGTCAATAAGGAATATTACCTGCAAGTTATGCACAATTTGCGCGAAGCAATCCGCCAGAAACGCCCGGATTTGTGGAAGAACAAAAATTGGCTTTTGCACCACGATAACGCCCCTGCTCACACATCGTTGCTTGTGCGCGACTTTTTGGCCAAAAACAACACACTAATGATGTCGCAGCCACCGTATTCCCCAGATCTGGCACCCTGTGACTTTTTCTTGTTCCCTAAACTGAAGAGGCCCATGAAAGGACGACGTTACGCTACGCTTGACGAGATAAATACGGCATCGAAGGAGGAGCTGAAAAAGATTTTAAAAAATGATTTTTTGAAGTGCTTCGAAGATTGGAAAAACCGTTGGCACAAGTGTATAATATCTCATTGGGATTACTTTGAAGGGGACAAAATAGGTATTCATGAATAAATAAATAATTTTTGAACACACCTCGTAGTTAACAAGTGTTAATATTCCTCTTGGAGCAAAGATTCACCCGAGCAGAACAAAGTCGGATCTTTTGAGGAGTTTATATAAATACCTTGATGGATGAAATAATTTATGTTTCAATATGTTATATACAGCCCAACATCTTCAACGTTCCTGTTGAAATCAAGTAAGTGTTGAATTAAAGAAGTTATACTGCATAAAGTTTCAATTCTATATGGCTTGCATCATTCTTTTGAAAGAAATTCCATTGTTGGCAGGTAAGATACCTTGTGGGAGCTGGAGGTTTGTGAGAGAGGAGCTGTGGATTCTTGGTACTTGGAGGTGAGCCAGTAGCTACGGAATTCTTTCTGCGCTCAGAGCACATTGTGGTGTAGGTCAGTCGGTCAGTACGTGCAGGAGCTTACGTCAGAGTCATAGACTGGGTGGCTGTTCCAGCACATCACATCCAGGATGTAGAACACTTTCTTGGGGGTGACAAAACAGTGCAGGATGGTGGTGGAACCTGAAACCCAGCAGGCTGGATAGAAACAAGGGGCAAACCTTCCAGGTATACAAAGTGCAAAACTGGAAAACCATTCCTAGCATGCATTGGAAGGGACTAAAGCATTCACTATACAGTGAAAGCTCATTAAAACAGCAACCTGGTTCTAACTGGTGCCAAGTGATGTTTCAGCTCTATCAACGAGTGCAGTAGTACCTGGCGTTGCTTTGCGGTGTCCCCCGGGGAGCTGGGAGGAGAACTGTGTGAGCATCTTGCCGCTGCGGTAGTAGGCCTTGGTTGTGAACTGTAGGCACAATGTAGACATCCAGTGTAGACAGACAGCAGACAGACTCACCTTGGTGGCTATCACCAGACACCGCGTGGCCACCGGACATGGCACCATCATCCAGTTGGTTGCCAGGTCATGGGGGACTTCCACCATCCACTCTGACTCCATCAACTGGGACATCAGAGAATGTGCTTAACCAGCTTCTTCAGTTTAGAGAGCCTCCTTGTATAAACATTTCTACAGAAGACATTGATGGTTTGATAGAAGTGAACCAGTGATAGATGTGGGATTTCTTGATTCAACTCATCCAATAGTGATGTTACCCTTAACTTATATAAACTTTCCCTTTGTATTTAATGTTATTGATAATTTCCAGGATGCCACATATTTTGGAAAATTCAAAAGTATAATCACAAGGTAATAAGACCAAATCCAAATAAATAAATAGTGTGTGACGTTTCGGTAACAGCGTTGTTACCATCTTCAGACAAAAGTACTGAATGAGAAATTTTACCACAGCATGTTTTAAATAGTTACTGTTATCAAGTGTGTAAACAAGATATCTCTGTGTTTCTCAGATAACTATCTTCTTCTTATCTGTTATCTTGTTTACACACTTGATAACAGTAACTATTTAAAACATGCTGTGGTAAAATTTCTCATTCAGTACTTTTGTCTGAAGATGGTAACAACGCTGTTATCGAAACGTCACACACTATTTATTTATTTGGTCTTATTACCTTGTGTTTATAATCTATAATCCAAATTGTGCCTTATCAAAAGTATAATAAAACTTAATTATCTATAAAACAAAGGTCTCTTGTCAAAGTAGATGTTAAAACTAAGTGCCATCTATTGATTGTCTCTGCAAACTGGTGAACTCAGGTCGGTGACAAAGCCACAGCAAAATTTCCATCTACAACTTAATTAGTTATTTATCCAAAAATCCACACAGTTGTTCCATCTTTTTTTTTTTTAAGTTATCAAACACCTAAAAATCCGGGGGGGTAGAAGTCCGAACACACCTCCCTGCGGTCCCCCCTGGACCCTTGGAATATTCAACCAAATTCTGGTTCATTTCCAAGGTGACTAACGTGGCAACGGCACCCATTTTCCAATGGATATTGCTGCTGCTGTGATGGAGATGCATGGAGACATCTGAGACTCTTCTTTGGACACGACAACAACAACAACCTAAAAATCCTCTTTTTTCAGGCTTCTCAAAATATTCTTTGCAGTCTCCTTTATTACATTGATGTCCTTTCAGAATTATGAAACAAAAAAAAAGGGGTAAAGAAGCAAGTTCAAGAGAATAGGGTGGTCTCCCAGTGGGACAAGGTTTCTCAGCCTTTTTTGGACCTCAGACTATTTTTTTAAAACAAAAACTCTTTTAATAAGTATTAAAGAACTACTACATAACCTTTGTAAAATTAAGGCTTTAACATAAAATATCTTATTTATAATATACTAGCCGAATGACCCGGGCAACGCCCGGGTTTTACCCGATTAAATGTTTTTATTCAAATAATATTCGTTACAATTATAAATTGGCACCGTGAATGTCACTTTTGTGCAACGTCCCCCTCCAAACTTTGTGTCTGAGAAGCGATATTTTTATAGAAAGATGATCTGGCTTTTGTTTTCTGCTCGAATGAATGTTTTTCTGTTAGAATTTTGTTCCTGCGTACAAAATAATGAACTGGTTTCACCCGTGGTCTCTGCTTTTTGGAATTTTTCCCGATATAATTATGTATCTAATAATCAAACATGATACAGCAATATCGTCATCATCATTTTCTGACTAAAAATATATAGTTTTAATAATTGATTTATATATTTTTTAAAATAGCCTATCGTCTTCCCCGTATTTTTTTACCTATGTATGGAAATTTTGGTTTGAATTAGTGAACTACTGCGAATTTGTATACCGGACATACAAACCAACAAACAAACAGACAAACATTCATTTTTATATATATAGATAGAAGATAGATATACACACCCACACAATTTAATATTTTATTATTTTTTAATAAGATTTTTTTAACATGGAAGTTAAAAATTTCTAAGGACCGGTCAAATTTTTCTGCAGCCCAGTGTACCAGACCAGCAATTGAGACTCTCCGGTCCTTTACAGTAGAGCAGCTGAGTGGTAAAATGGGGCAACTGTCCTTGGAGGTTGTGCTTTACCTGCTTTTTGTAGCTCCTGCTCAACTTCTTGGGAGGAGCTGAGACATCCATGTCCTCCTCCTCTTCTTCTTCTGATGTGTCATCTTCTGCCCCGCACTCCGCCAGGTTTCTGACATGGGTCATGAAGTCATATCTGCTCCTGTTGCCAGCCCACAGCTTCAATCTCACTTTCACGGGATAGAGAGGGAATATAAAATAAAGGAATTTGTTAAAGCACAAAGGTTTCTTAAAACAACAACAACTTACTACACTGTTTTTACTGCAATGGAAAATATTGGGAGGGCCTGGCTCATCAGAGGGGAACCCTCTCAGTGATTTCGCTAATTTAATCCACCAGACCTCTTTTAGAGCTCAAATACTGTATTGGACAATTCTGATTTCATATGCTACACTGAAGGGGGGAATCTTGGATATGGTATTTGAGCAAACTATGGACATGAGCTTTTAGGATGGTATAATAACATATTTACATTGGGCAAGGCTCTTCCGCAAGCAATTAGCACAAGGCCAGTTAGGCATAATTAGTTCACCACTGATGAATCAAGAGAGCTCTTCCAATATTTTTCATTGCTGTGAGGACAGCATGATTTTATTTGAAATCTTTGTGTTTTAATCATTTCTTGAGATTGTAGGTTATTGCCTTATATTATATAATGCAGTCTTATAGATGTTGTGACGAAGGGCTGACAACCTGGAGAACTTACTCCTTCAGGCTCTTCAGAAACTTCTCCCGGCGTTCCTCCTGGGAGAATGTCTTGGAAGCTTTCTTGTACATGGCCAGCCTGGGGTGTGTTGCATAGATGGAGTTGTCCTGGCGGGTGACCTGGAGCTGCTCCGTGAGGTTCTGTAGATCCTCCATCCCCTCTCTGGACAACCAATTTTACATATTTCCACATTTGTGAGCCCATCACAGACTACAGTAGAGCATCCATTATCTGAATACCAATTATCCAAAACATTGGTTATACGAAAGCTAACATAGCGGGGCTTCCCGGCTGGCACCTTACAAACTATGCTAGTGCACTTGATAATGAAGATGGAAGTTTGTACAGAAAAGCAATGAAAATGGCAGAAAACAAGGATTTAGACATAAAGTAATTAGAGTAAATTACTCGCCCAAATATCCTTAATTTGAAGTACTATGACTTAAGTATTTTATTTTGAAGGAAGGAATGATCGGTTATCCGAAATATCAATTATCCGAACACCCTCATTCCCCAATTGATTCGGATAATCAAGGCTCTACTGTAAATTCAAATTATTTTCCCATGTCCCCATCGCAATCTCACTACTCGTGGCCATTTCTTCAGGCTAATAATATGTTGGATAATTCTTAGATTGCTGAATACAGCAGCCACTCTTCTCTCACCAATACAGAAATAAATTGTCACCAGACATATTGGCCTATTGGGAGCCCTTGTGACTGGGTCCTCTTTTTACCAACCATAATATAAACTAACCTTATTTATTGCAATTTCTTTAATTTTTAATCTACCCTTGTCAAGCACATGGTTTGGAAACCTGAGATCTCTTGTGCTATACTTACTGGGAATGGTTACCAGACTTTTTTATTTTCTCCCTACCTGCTTGTGATAATTCACGGTCAAATTCTGGTTAGCTGCTACTTGTTAGCTTTAAATCTCCTTTCTCCTTTATGTTTTTCTTTTAAAAATATCTTTAGATCTAAAACATTCTCAATATGCAGCTAGATTGTGCTTCAATTATTTTTAGTTTGAATTTTAAATCCCGCGTTAAAATTTGTTTAATATGTGAATAACCTTCACATATTATTCATTGTTCAATTATCATGAACTAGGTTGCTCTTGCTGAGCGGTACCTATTTAGGTGAATTTGAACCAGATTGGGGTAATTATCATTTAATTTATTACAAGATAAAATTGTTAATTCTTATATAATCTATAGTCGAAATATAAAGGTTGTGTGTGTAACAAACTTTTGTACCTTGAGTTTTAAATATAGGTATTAAATATGCGGTAAAACACAAAAAATTGAATTGTCTTAAAATTGAAACTAGAAGATGGCCCTAAAGCTTTTTTTTTTTCAAAACTATCAAGTCAAAAGTCATTAAGTACTAAGCCATTTTATTTTTTAAAATTATAAAATTCAAATAAATTAATAATATATAAACACACATTCTAATATATAAAAATATAATAGATATTATAATTCAAATATATAATATAAATAAAAATGTAAATATATTTATTTCACGGATATAGTTAATATTGTGTGCAAGTAGTAGGCTTTCGAATATATATGTAAATTCATATAGGTATAATTATAAGAACCTATTTTAAAAAAATAAAATCAATATAATTTAATATAAAAAGTTTTTTAAAGTAAAAAAAAAATGAATATCCTAATTCTTAAAAATATACTAAATATGTCTTCAATAGGCATATTAGAAATTGCAATATATTGACTTCTCTAATTTGAAATTATTTTTACTATTTTTCTATATAAATATTCATATTAGTCTTTAACAACTTGTCAATAAATAAATATATAAGGCCATTTAAAATATTCTGTCACATTGTGTTTACAACTTGAGAATCTATGAGTTTGTATGATATGTCGTAAAGGTAGGTTTATCAATCGGCTGCTTATTAAATACTAATTAGGACAATTAAAGATTGCAACTAATCACTTTTTTAAATCCATAAAAACCTTTATGTTTATCCTTTGTTACAATTTTACATGTTTATGTATGTAGTGTACCGAACTCGCCATTTTTGCATTATTTACAAATATTTTTGGCAGAAGACCAATATCTATCAAACTTTTGTCTTTAAATATCTTTCACCTTTTTGTGTGCCGATTATTTTATTAAATAATTAACTTAATTCTCAAAAGTTTTTGTTAGCTATCAAATCGTATGTATTTTTAAAAATTATTTAATTCTTTTACTAAATCTGATATATATATTTTTGCAACTCAGATAAAATAAATAATTCTGTTATCAGAATTTTTCTAAAGCCTAAAGACTAGCTACAAAATTTTATAGTGTCAGTAGTATTTAAAAACTCTAATGAAAAACTGACATGTGTCAAAGCTAATATTGTATTTTAAAATATTTATTTTTCCTAGTATAATAAATATTCTAAGTTTTAAAAATAACCATTTAAAACTATGAAACAGCAGATATATTTGGGGGGGGAACAAGAGAGAATTAGATATATTAGATATTTACAACTGGCAGAAGTTGGGTAACTGGTGTTTCTTATTTAAAAAAAAAGAATCAAGAGGAAAGTGGATTGAGAAGAGTCTTCTGTTTACTTTCTTATCTTCTGTCTGGTGTACATTTCCTGTGTGGTGGCCAAACAAAGGAAAACTGAAGTGTTAATAATAATAAAAGTTTCAATTTTATATAGGCCTACCTATTTAATGTACAGGGTTTTTATATTGAGGTCATTGTGTTGTATTGCAATCAACTTGATGAGTTTTTCATATTTCAAATTCTATTAATTTTTCCCCTCTTATTTGTTAAAATTATTTTTTTTTTAAATCATAAATATACATTTTACAAATCACATTTTCTTTATGCAGTCTAACTTCTTTAATTCCACATCCCAATGGATCAGAGAACTTTGGGTTGAATTAAATTAGCTTATCATTTAACTCATTTAAATAATTAATAAATTTAATTGCCATCTATCGTCAAAATTTTGTACAAATAAATTCACTGGCAATGTGTTTCTTTTAAACATTTGATTATATTATTTAAAAGAGACACATGGAGCAGTAACAAGCTCACTAAAAAACCTGGGCTAAGCTGGCCCGGCTGATAGTACCCTGTAAGGGCTCCTAATCCAGGGATACAGGATGAGCAGCGTTTGTACTCCATGTTAGGAGCGGCTGCACATGGTGTCTGTTCCTCATGTCAGAGGCGGCCATTTCTTTTGGAGCTAAGTCAGCCTGCCACTGAGAAGTGCTCCCAGTCTTAATGACAAAGGCAGACGCATTCTACTTTACCCAGTCATAATGTTTGTCAAGTCTCAAGCTCTACAAGCTTGATACCCTAATATGATTGAGTGGAGATAAGGAAGAAGAAGAAGAAGAAAAAGAGACACATTACCAGTAAATTCATTTAAATAATATTTTCAGAAAAAAAGTTTTGTAATATAATTCATAATATAAATTGATACTATTGGAAAATTTTATTTACAATATGTCACCCCCAGGGATCAGAGCTCTTCCAGTAGAAATAAAGTTGAATTAAAGTCAGTTATTATAAACACAAGGTAATAAGACCAAATCTAAATAAATAAATAAATGGTGTGTGACGTTTCTGTAACAGTGTTGTTACCTAAACATCACACACTATTTATTTATTTGGATTTGGGCTTATTACCTTGTGTTTATAATCTTCAATCTAAATTGTGCTTTATCATAAGTTGAGATGTTTATCACAACATCCACACAACTGGACATTTGGCTTGGAGACATCCAAATATAGTAACTCATTAAAATTTTATGTTTAGAAAAAACACTTTTGTGATCTATTTTAATTAAAACTTTGAATTGATGCCATTGAGAGAGAGTCTTTTAAACACAAGGTAATCTATGATCCGAATAAATAATTATTTGGTCTTATTACCTTGTGTTTATCTCTATATATATAAAAGTCAATGTCTGTCTGTTTCGCGATAAACTCAAAAACTACTGAACCAATTGGTACCAAATTTTGCATGTCGCTTTTTATAAACCTGAGGAAAATTTTCGGCTACATTTTGATTAGTATTTTTGGGTATTTCTTTTTTTCATTTGAAGAACTTTTTTTTACGCGGAGTAATCCGGAATGGAATGAATACCCAAATATGGCCATTTTTTATAAGCATCGGTGGTTCAGTGGTAGAATGCTCGCCTGCCACGCGGGCGGCCCGGGTTCGATTCCCGGCCGATGCATATTTTTTTTTTTACAATTTTAAAAACTCATTTATATCTACTTATATAATTGCCTTATTCTGAAGCTCACGGATAGAATGCGCGCCCATTGGCTGCCGCCGGCGAACACGTGTCCTCCCTGCCCCCCTCTAGACAACCCTGTTATCAGCTGTGTGATACATACACCTGTCTATAGCGGCCATTCTAGACAACCCTGTTATCAGCAGTGTGTTACATCCACCTGTCTATACAGACCACCCTGTCTATAGCGGACACTTTAGGCAACCCTGTAATCAGCAGTGTGTTACATCCACCTGTCTATACAGACCACCCTGTATATAGCGGCCATTCTATAAAACCCTGTTATCAGCTGTGTGATCCATACACCTGTCTATAGCGGCCACTCTAGACAACCCTGTTATCAGCTGTGTGATATATCCACCTGTCTATACAGACCACCCTGCCTATAGCGGACACTTTAGGCAACCCTGTAATCAGCAGTGTGTTACATCCACCTGTCTATACAGACCACCCTGTATATAGCGGCCATTCTAGAAAACCCTGTTATCAGCTGTGTGATAATATACACCTGTCTATAGCGGCCACTCTAGACAACCCTGTTATCAGCTGTGTGATACATCCACCTGTCTATACAGACCACCCTCTCTATAGCGGTCACCTTAGGCAACCCTGTTATCATTAGTGTGTTACATTCACCTGTCTATACAGACCACCCTGTCTATAGCGGTCACCTTAGGCAACCCTGTTATCAGCAGTGTGATACATACACCTGTCTATACAGACCACCCTGTCTATAGCGGCCACTCTAGACAACCCTGTTATCGGCTGTGTGATACATACACCTGTCTATACAGACCACCCTGTCTATAGCGGCCACTCTAGACAACCCTGTTATCGGCTGTGTGATACATACACCTGTCTATACAGACCACCCTGTCTATAGCGGCCACTCTAGACAACCCTGTTATCGGCTGTGTGATACATACACCTGTCTATACAGACCACCCTGTCTATAGCGACCACCCAAGACAACGTTTTTAAAATATATTCGCACTCGGGTAAAACCCGGGCGTTGCCCGGGCCATTCGTCTAGTTATATATAATATAAATATATATTATTATATCAACTATATTAATTAAATCAAATACCTAAACACTAATAATATAATACAATTTTTGCCATCACACACACTTTTTTCCTGTAGTTTATGCGTTACTTCTGTATTTCTATTCTATGGCACTTCTAATATTTATTATTGATGTACTTTCAGTATGAAGGAAATTGCAATCGGGGGAATTCTCGGGCGAAGCCGGGTCATACGTCTAGTAATCTATATGATCCAATTGAGTCTTGTTTATTTAATTTATTTAGAATGCTTCATGTTTAAATTTTAGTGAGAGGTCTTCTTCTTTCTTATCTCCACTCAATCATATTAGGGTATGAAGTTTGTAAAGTAGTGAGAGATAAAATGCTTCTATACCAGGTCTATTAGTATGAAACGCAAAAATGGCCGCCAGAGGGCGCTGTGCAACTTTATTTGAGCCGACGGTGGCGCTGTTGAAGGCGTTTTGTTTTTTGACTCACGTGGCATCAGCATGCGTGCAGTTTTAGAAAAATTCAAATCGTGGAAAATTTCTGGAGCCCGTGGTAAATGGCGATTTCCGAGCCAAAAAGTGCCCATTTGCGGGAAGTTTTGTTGTTCGCCTTCAACTGGAAGAAAAGTGCCACTGAAGCCCACCGAATGCTTGAGGAAGTTTACGGCGACCACGCTCAGAGCAAATCGCAGTGTTACAGGTGGTCTAAAAAATTCCAAAGTGGCGATTTTGAACTTGATAATGAACCACGTGGAAAACCGCCCCAAAAGTTCGAGGACGCTGAACTGCAAGCTTTGTTGGATGAGGACAGTACCCAAACGCAGGAGAAACTCGCAAAACAGCTCCAGGTGTCTCAAGGTGCTGTTTCCCTACGTTTAAACAGCCTCGGAATGACCCAAAAGCTTTCCGGATGGGTCCCCCACGAGTTGAGTGAAAGGCAGCAAGAACGGCGTCTGGTAACCTGCGAAGGGCTGCTCGCCAGGCATGAAAAGAAGTCATTTTTGCACCGAATCGTAACTTCTGATGAGAAATGGATCCACTTCAGCAATCCTACGCGCCAAAAGTCGTGGGGCCTGCCTGGCCAATTTCCAAAACAGATGCCTAGGCCCAATCGCTTCAGAAAAAAGGCAATGCTTTGCCTATGCTGGGACCAGACTGGCGTAGTATATTTTGAGGTCGTGAAACCTCGCGAAACGGTCAATACTAGTCACTACGAACAACAAATGCACAGTTTGAGAGAGACGTTGAATGAAAAAAGACCGGAATGGCGTGAAAAGCACAACAAGCTGATACTGCAGCATGACAACGCTCCAGCCCACAAAGCTACGGTGGTCAAAAATGTTGGAAAAAGATTTAATAAAAAGAGAAAGATGTATATTTACATATCAAGAAAAAGAAGAAACAAGATAATCTTCTATTTGCATAACCATTTGTTTTTTGTATAAATATTTGCATATTTTATTTGTTTTTAGACATATATATAGAACCTGTGAGAGTTAATAAAATGGTGTGGTTTTGATAAGTGAATAGGCTCTGGATCTTCAATTATTGAAAGTATAACAACAAATTGGTAGCTGATCGCGGTTAAAAAGAAGTAAGTTCTAACAGGCTTGGCTTCTAACTAAGTTTGAATTTATTTTTAGAAAGCGAAATTGAAATAAATTAAAAAGAAGTAAGTTCTAACAGGCTTGGCTTCTAACTAAGTTTGAATTTATTTTTAGAAAGCGAAATTGAAATAATTTAAAAAGAAGTAAGTTCTAACAGGCTTGGCTTCTAACTAAGTTTGAATTTATTTTTAGAAAGTGAAATTGAAATAAATTAAAAAGAAGTAAGTTCTAACAGGCTTGGCTTCTAACTAAGTTTGCATTTATTTTTAGAAAGTGAAATTGAAATAAATTAAAAAGAAGTAAGTTCTAACAGGCTTGGCTTCTAACTAAGTTTGCATTTATTTTTAGAAAGTGAAGTTGAAATAAAAGTTGATAATTCAAAATGGACGTGTTTAACAGCACGAAAATAGAATATTTGAATGATCGAAATTATGCTATTTGGAGCATGAGAATGGAAGCGCTACTTGAAGCAAAGCAACTTTTTGAGGTGATTGCTAATCAAACGCCAATTAAAAATGAAAGGGATCCAACATCCATTAAAATTTTTGAAGATTGGAGCAGAAAAAATAACGAAACTCTTGGATATATGATCTTAAGTATGTCTCCTGAGATTGCAATAATCTACAAAGGAATAAAGAATGCCAGACAAATTTGGAATTCATTGAGAGAAAGATTTGAGGGCGAAACAGAAGACAAGGCAATGAATCTTTTCTTAGAACTTACTAAATTGAAGAAACAGCACAATGAAAATATTGACAACTATATAACTAGAGCTCAAGGACTATGTAACCAAATATCACAGCTCGGGAAATTCATATCTGAAAGAGAATTGGTTAGATACATAATTGAAGGACTCCCAGATAATTACTCTAGTATTTCTACAGCTCTGGTCATGAACAGAAATATTCCTATAGGAAATTTAAGACAAATCCTTCTTGACTTCGAAAAAAAAAATGATGATATTAAATGCAACAATGCCTATAGGGTACAAGAAAGGAAAATATTTAAAAAATGTTATATATGCCATAAACCTGGCCATCTCCAAAGCCAATGTTGGCATAATCCCGAAAATAAGAAGACTTCAAATGGATATAATAGTAACAGAACAAAAGGAATTCCATTTTCACCAAAAAATAGAGAAGAAGCAAATTTGTCAGAGACTCAAGGACATTCATCTAATTCAAAAAAAGAATTTGCACTTAATGCAGCTATGGATATAGATAAGGACGTTCAAGAAACTGTATTCAAGGAGATTTCCGGGAAACTCCAAGATGAACAAGTGGAGGATTCTAGCAATATTAACGATTCTGTAAAGTCTATTGAAGAATACAATAAGCAAATTGTACAATCAGAAGATGTTCAAGTAGAATCTAATAGCCACGAGGACGAAATTCCTCTGCAAGATCATCGTATGGATAGAAGTCTAACCGAAGTTCTTGAAGAAAATATGGAGGCACAAATGGATCTTAAAAATAGGCAAACAAAGGATGCAACATATCTAAAGAAGGAAGCAACAGAAAGGGAAGTAACATTAAAACGGAAACCTAAAGGTGAGAAAATGGGACATAATGCAAAAATCGATAGTGCTGTCCGCGAAGAAAACGTTATAAAGAGAAAGGAAATTCCGGCAAAGGAGAATAAAACTAACCGTGAAATGGAAACTAATAACAAGGTTAAGATAAAGATTATTGCCAAAGAAGCTGAAAATGATTAAATGTCCGTAGACTTGACATATCCCACAGAAGATAGAGATTATAGTAAAGCATCTAAAACTGAACAAGTCTTGGAAGATCCTCTAGAAGTACAAAGTACAGGACAAAAGATTCGAGAGAAGAGAGGTAGAAATAACGGCACTTCAGCATTAGCAAAAGTTGTTGCAAGAATTCGTATAGATGACGACGGGGAGAACGAAAGTGAAACGGCTCAAGTTGATAAAAATCCTGTTATAGAAACGGAAAGTGCAGAGTCTCTTACGAAAGAAGGCGCTGATAAAGTAGGGATTTCAGATAATGAGACTGAATCCATTGATGATGAGCATGTGACATAGCTGTTGGTTGGTAGTGGTTACTTATAATGTGTGATGGGACATAATTTATCCCTTCATCCAAATCTTTATCTCTTCATCTATAATCCAAAAGGACATTGGATGCCTCAAGGAGATACTGGATGAAGGGATTTTATCGTCCCTTCATCCAGTATCTCCTTGAGGCATCCAGTGTCCTTTTATAAGACTAGTCCCACCACAGGCTAGCTCACTCCACTTTGTTGATGGCTGTTGGTGCTTATTAGATATAACCCAATATATCATGTACATCCAGATACCAACAAGAAAAGTTTCAACGGGAGCTCTCGAAAGATACTAGCCAGACTTCTGATCTCTGATGATCCCCTATTTTTGAAAGCCTTGGGTGCTTTGGAGCTCTAGGTGTGCTTGGCGCTTCCTTGGTTCCCTCGCAGGCGGCGCGCTGTTACCAGATGCAGCGGGCTGTTTGCATGTGTTGTCCCTGTGTTCATAAGAGCCTTAAAATGCTTACTGACTAGCATGTAGAAGGCGGAATAATTGACACACATCCAGATACCAACACTGTGTGTGGTGACGTAGGATTGGAGAGTAGCCACCATGGGGCCCCCTCTGGCTCCATCTCTGCTCATCCACACCAATGTCTAAGCAGTTACCGGGCGTGGGCATCATATTTTTTATTGCCTTTGGTGCCATGGTAAGTCCTATTTAGTGATACCTGCTATTCAACTCACAGTACAACTTTTTATAATGGCTGTGAACAGTCCCGCGTGTACAAATCATTTACAGGTTGGGAGATTCCTGCACAAAGGATCCACCAATCTTACAAGAAAATAAGACCTAATACAAATAATTTAATAGTGTGTGACATTTCGGCAACAGCATAGTCACCATCATCAGACAAAATAATTTTTTTTTTAAATCAACCATTTTTAAAATTTTTATTTATTTATTTTTTGTCTGATGATGGTGACAATGCTGTTGCTGAAATGTCACACACTATTAAATTGTTTGGATTAGGTTTTATTTTCTTGTATTATAATCTATAATCCAAATTGTGCTTTATCACGATCCACCAATCTCTTTGTTGTTATCTTGACCACTCTATCTACCCCAGAGTAAGGTGGTGAGTTGTCAACAGTTCATCTTACTGTAAAACTCTTTATATCATTTCTGCTTATCGTGCTTCTGGTCCCAAATAATTGTTGTTGATATTCTGTGTCTAGCTTGTAGTGTGCCCAGAATAGTGTGTGTTATAACCATCTCTTATTGTCTATTACAGCCTGTGAGGATATATGCTCTCAAGTTTTTCTTTCTTTTGTGATAAAATGTAAAGTTACAGTAGCCAACACTACCTCTCTGACAACCCCTAGTTGCAGAGCTAAAGTTTCCTATAGAGGTGTCCTCTTATACCAGAGGGCAGATAATTAGTGATGTAGAGAGGTGTTTATTAGTGTGACATGTGATGCCTGGGTAAATACCATGTAGTGCCAGGTACTAGCCGTAGTCCAGTGGTCTGCAATCTATCTACAGTACTACACTTCCAGCTACCTCAAAACTCACACTAGGATAATACATGAAATTGTGGAATTAAAAAGAAGAAACAATATCCCAAATAAATAGTTCCTTTCATTAATTTTATTAGGGGTTATATACACTGTGTGTGACATTGAAAATGGAACACCAAGAAAGAGGGGTCAGAAAGTGATGAAACTTGACAAACAGAGAGAAGCAGGAACAAACAATAAATGATCTTTATTTTCCAATGAAGTCAAAATACAGAGTGAGAACGGCGTCAGCTCAGTAGTAAGTAGGATCACCGCAGATGGTCACACACACAGCAACATGTCTAGGTAGAGAGTCAATCAGACTACTAATGGCGTCTTGAAAGATGGCTCCCCATTCCCTTCCAACCATTTGCCACAGTTTGTCTTCTGAACATGGCTGAGGCAAGGCATGCAATGGGCATCCAATAATGTCCCAGTCGTGCTTGATTAGTGAGAGGTCAGGAGAGTACGGTGGGAAGAGAAGCATATGTACACCTTGCAGAGCTTGATACAGAGGATAAATGGTGCAGCTCACTAAAATGATGGCATGGAGAAGACAATGAACTAGACTGACTAAAACCGAATGGATCCTCCCTGACAATGGCTGTAGCACAAGTACTTTGAAGCATGTCAAGAGTGCCCTCCAGATGCTGTGTGAAAATTTCAACCTGAGATCTCTTCAGAACATCTCTGCAATAAAATCGGCGATCATGGAGAGCTGTGATACGACACCATGACAGACTCCAGCGAGGAGACCAGACTGTGTCTGGGACACAGCGGCAATTCAACTGGCAAGTCAGAGCTGGGCACTTCGTTTAAATGCAAAGAGATTGGATGGTCGAAGCATACCACAGTTGGAGCATTACATGCTTCAGTTAAGTCCGACGACAATGCCTGCGACCAGGACATCCCATGTCAGCGCTGGAGTCTGTATTCCATTCTGAGACTTTTTCCTAACATCTTCGCTCCTTCATCCAACAAGGTGAAGGGCAAACAGTCATCCCCTAGTTCTGCTGTAATTGAGACTACCATGCAGCCCCATGCCTCCAACAGTTTTGAAGAGTCCATAGCCCAGTGCAAGGTTGGCATAAAAAGGCTCAAGTCTAAAGTGCACTTAGAAAGAGTAAACTTCTAGAGAAAGAGGAGGTCTGCAGAGAACTTAATCCAGCAAAGAATCTGCCTAGATCTCAGGGAGCCTGACTTAGAATAATATGTGCTGGTCAGCCATGAGATGGAGAGTTGGGACGACACAGCAGAGAATGATGATCTACACCACCTCCATGAGCAGATGTGACAAGGCGCACTTTAGAAGTTTCTTCAATGGAAACAGCCACCGTGGATACAGGAGGTGTGCAAGGAGAAAACCAAGCCACAGACGACATCATCAAAAGGAGTGAACCATTCATGTGAAAAACCATCATCTTGTGATATGCCGGTCACTAGAAAACAAGAAGAGCCAATGGCATCAGTTCTGACTGAGAGTAGAAAGAGAGTTGGAATGTGGTGTAACAACAAACTAGAACGGCTGACAAGCCTTATGTAATCTGAGACATTCAGGAGTTTAAAGACTCTCCCGAAGATTGGAGAGAAGGATTGCCCTGTTTGGGGAAAACAGTTTTTTTAAGGAGGAGAGTAGTGATGAGGAAGTTTGGCAATGCCTTGATAGCAAGCAGGGTCACCACATGTGTTCACCACAAGAATATCTGAGGATGGACCAGTCAAGAAGGAAGAAGCCCAGCTGACGGCCAGGGGAATTCGTCCTCCCTGTTGTTGACAGCGGCTGTTGCTCTCTGCATATTACAGTAAAGTGTTGCTAATAAGAACCCGTGATATAGCGAACCTTCCCATATAACAAATCTAAGGTAATCCCCAATTCCATTCCATTAAAAATACCATTGTTTTAACGAACTTTTCAATTTTTTAAATAGCTACTCCAATAACAAACATAATTTTAAGTCCCAAAATAAGAAAATCTGTTTAAAATACTAGGCATATAACAAACTTAAAATTGTATTTAAATTTGTAAAACAACAAAATTATGAGCATGTAAACACAAGGTAATAAGACCAAATCCAAATAAATATTTATCGCCGAATTATTACAGTAAAACCCCGCTATAACGAACCCTGGATATAACGAACCTTCCCTTATAACAAACCCACGCCGATTCCCGATTCCATTCCATTGAAAATACCATCGTTATAACGAACTTTGCGATTTTTAGGATAACGAACTACCCCTATAACGAACCTATTTCGGGTCCCAAAATGATAAAATCTATTAAAAATACTATGCTTATAACGAACTTAGAATTGTAATTAAAAAAAAAAATTAAAAAACAAAATTTTGAGCATGTTTAAAGCTCGCGGATCACGATTTCAAAACAATAAATTTAGCGGCATTGTTTGTTTGATTTTTGCACTTTATTTTTGCTGTATGTTGTATAAATTTTTACACATTATACTTTTTATTAATTAGAATATCTTTGCATCCATTAAATTTGAAATATAAAAAATGCAAATGGCTTCCAAAATGAAGAAAACAAAGGCATTTTAAAAACAAAAGCATTATTTCATTTAAAAAAAAAAAGGCCATTTTCAGAACTTTTCAAAGTGAAACAACATAGGCAAAATGTTAAGAACATATTAAAATAAGAGAATATAACTTTTCTATTATAAAAGATAAAATATAAAGTTATTAAAAATTGTTACAAAGAGGAATCAACTTCAACTTTTGCCGCGATCGCGATCGTACGTTTTAGAACTTAAAAAAAAAAAGTCCAAATAAACGGTCCCGTGATGAAACAAATATTATTTTTATGCCATTAACTATGGTGATTTTAAAGTCAGCAATGTTTTGCATGGCAGGTTAAAAAAAAAAAAACGAAATCTAGACCTAGAAGAATATGGGGAAACATGAAATGGAAGAAAAACACTAACTTTATTTGAATGGTGCAATGCTTGGAAGAATGCTTTGAAACAACAAGGTATTAGAGCCATTTTTTTCAAGTAAAAATTGTATTATATAATGTGATAATGATGTTTTAAAATCATTTCATATCTTTGAATATATATTTAATAAAACTTTGCCTAGGATTTGTCTTGATTTTTAACTTAGACATAGAGGTACATGTATGTTAATGATAAGAAGAACCTATCATCTAATGATTTCTATTATTATTCAGTATTAATATAAGGAAATTAGTCAATTGAGGGAATTAAAATAAAGTGACCACTATTAAGAGGCAGCCTCTTCTTGTGTGTATGGCTGTTTTTTAATTATACGGTCTAAAATTTTTGAAAAGTAAAAAAAAATAGCCAAACCGTGGCTATAGTGAACCGTGGCTATAGTGAACCAAAAGCTCTGTCCCATTGGGGTTCACTATAGAGGGGTTTTACTGTACCTTGTGTTTATAATCTACAATCCAAATTGTGCCTCATCAATTATGAGCATGTAGTTCAGTTATGAGTATATTTAGTGGCATTGTTTCTTTTCATTTATGTTCTAAACACAAGGTAAAGACCAAATCCAAATAAATAAATAAATAGTGTGCGACGTTTCGGTAACAGCGTTGTTACCATCTTCAGACAAAAGTACTGACAAAACATGCTGTGGTAAAATTCTCTCATTCAGTACTTTTGTCTGAAGATGGTAACAACGCTGTTACCGAAACGTCACACACTATTTATTTATTTGGATTTGGTCTTATTACCTTGTGTTTATAATCTATAATTCAAATTGTACCTTATCATTTATGTTCTATTTTTGCCACATGTTTAATAAACATTTTATACATTATGCTTTTGTTAAATAGAATATCTTTTCTTTCGGAAAGTTTTAAATATAAAAAAATGCAAATGGCATCCAAAGTAAGGAAAAACGCAAAGAAAGGCGTTCTAAAAAAAGCTATTGCTAGAAAAAGTCATTATCAAAGCTTTTCAAGTGAAAAATACAGGCAAAACTTCAGAACATGTTATAAAAAAGAAAATTCAACCTTTCTATTATAAGAGGTAAAAATAGAAGGCTATTATAAATTGTTACAAAGTGGAATCAACCCCAACTTCTGCCGCAATGTGTTAGCATTCACTTTTAGAAACATTCTATATCTAGCTAGTTTAACATAGGCTAAAAAATATATATGTCCAAATATTTGGGCCAATGATTCAACAAGGAATATTTTAATGCCATGAATTGTGGTGATTTTAAAGCATTTTTCTCCATTTCCAGTTTCCACATATTCTTCTGATGTCTAGATTTTGTTTTGAACCAGTCGTGCAAACCATTGCTGGCTTTAAAATCACCATAGTTCATGGCATAAAAAATAACCTTTCTTGAGCCTCAATTCTCTTATTTTCATAGCCTAATTAAACTACCTTAGCTATAGAACACTTGTGAAAGGGGTTGCTAATACATTGTGGCAAATGTAGCCTTCCTTTCTATCTCTTATAGTTGAAAGTTACATTTTATTATTTTAACATGTTCTGAAGCTCCATTGTTTCACTTTGGAAAGCTTTGATAATGGATTTTTTCTAGTAGTAGCTTGTTAAGAATGCCTTTTATTTATTCTTTTCTTTATTTTGTTAGCCATTTGCATTTTTTTTTTTTAATTTAAATGTAATTCAAAAATTGTGTGTGCGAATGCAAATATATTCTATTACAGTAGAACAACCTCCCTGTAAAGGACAACACCTAATTGTTGAGCCAAAGTGTCCTTTAGGGAGAGGTGTCCTCTTACCCAGAGAGTTGCTAAATAGTAAAAATGTTAATTTTACAAATGAAAACTGTCCTTTGTGGAGAGGTGTCTGCTAAAGGGAGGTTCTACTGTATAAAAAAACAGTATGTCTGTGTGTGGCAAAAATCTATATATATATAATTGCCTTATTCTGTCTGAAGCTCACGGATAGAATGCGCGCCCATTGGCTGCCGGCGAACACGTGTCCTCCCTGCCCCCCTCTAGACAACCCTGTTATCAGCTGTGTGGTACATACACCTGTCTATAGCGGCCATTCTAGACAACCCTGTTACCCTGTTACATCCACCTGTCTATACAGACCTCCCTGACTATAGCGACCACTGACCACCCTGCCTATAGCGACCACTCTAGACAACCCTGTTATCAGCAGTGTGATACATACACCTGTCTATACAGACCACCCTGTCTATAGCGGCCACTCTAGACAACCCTGTTATCAGCAGTGTGATACATACACCTGTCTATACAGACCACCCTGTCTATAGCGGCCACTCTAGACAACCCTGTTATCAGCAGTGTGATACATACACCTGTCTATACAGACCACCCTGTCTATAGCGGCCACTCTAGACAACCCTGTTATCAGCAGTGTGATACATACACCTGTCTATACAGACCACCCTGTCTATAGCGGCCACTCTAGACAACCCTGTTATCAGCAGTGTGATACATACACCTGTCTATACAGACCACCCTGTCTATAGCGGCCACTCTAGACAACCCTGTTATCAGCAGTGTGATACATACACCTGTCTATACAGACCACCCTGTCTATAGCGGCCACTCTAGACAACCCTGTTATCAGCAGTGTGATACATACACCTGTCTATACAGACCACCCTGTCTATAGCGGCCACTCTAGACAACCCTGTTATCAGCAGTGTGATACATACACCTGTCTATACAGACCACCCTGTCTATAGCGGCCACTCTAGACAACCCTGTTATCAGCAGTGTGATACATACACCTGTCTATACAGACCACCCTGTCTATAGCGGCCACTCTAGACAACCCTGTTATCAGCAGTGTGATACATACACCTGTCTATACAGACCACCCTGTCTATAGCGGCCACTCTAGACAACCCTGTTATCAGCAGTGTGATACATACACCTGTCTATACAGACCACCCTGTCTATAGCGACCACTCTAGACAACCCTGTTATCAGCAGTGTGATACATACACCTGTCTATACAGACCACCCTGTCTATAGCGGCCACTCTAGACAACCCTGTTATCAGCAGTGTGATACATACACCTGTCTATAGCGACCACCCAAGACAACGTTTTTAAAATATATTCGCACTCAGGTAAAACCTGGGCGTTGCCCGGGCCATTCGTCTAGTAGAACATAAATGTCATGATAAGGTACAATTTGGATTATAGATTATAAACACAAGGTAGTAAGACCTAATCTAAATATTTATTTATATAGTGTGAAAGGTTTGTGATGTTTCGGTAACATACTTTTACAATCCATTTATCACTTTTGTCTGATGATGGTAACAACCCTGTTAATGAAATGTCATACACATTTATTTATTTAGATTCTGTCTTATTACCTTGTGTTTGTCTAATCAATTCAAGATTTTGGTTTAATTCAAGATTGCAATTTGGAATAGAGGCTGGGATAAAAAAAAGGTGAAATTAGAGCAAGTGTTGAATATATAAGTTGGGAGCCTGAGAATAATGAAGATCAATTCAAATATTTGGTGAAAGAGATTTCACCATTTCTTCCTTGTTTGTCTATCTCATTGCTTGAGATTGTACAGTCTAGTCTGAAGATGTTGGTACTCAGGTGTCATGTATCAAGTGTGTACATTGATAACAGGAACTATTTAAAAGCATGCTGTGGTAAAATTCTCTCATTCAGTACTTTTGTCTGAAGATGGTAACAACGCTGTTACCGAAACATCACACACTATTTATTTATTTGGTCTTATTACCTTGTGCCTTATCGATATTTTTCTCTATAGTTAACGGATCATCAATTAGCTCCTGTGGGACTCAGGCTAAAGATGGTTTAGCTCCGTGTGCTAGCTCTGTTCCCTGCCTCACTTCATTCCCTAGTGTGGAAGTGAGTTACAACTTTCAAAAATTGGAAAGCCAAAATTGGTTCCATTTAACTGAAGAAGGTTTCCTGTGTCAGATATGTGGGATTACAATAATCTCCACTGTGTATTTCTATGAGGGAACAAGGCTGAACACTAGAGGTTGGCACATTACAACATTTTTGTGAGAATATTCAATGGAGGATGGAAATAGAGGATGTCCATAACTTTTCATCAGGATCCTTTCAAATGTTAATTAGGCACCAAATAATCTATGTAGTATCAAGCTGACATCACAAAGGTCACCACTGCTGTGTTGTCCAGACCTTCATCCTACTCTTCATCTTTGCCAAACGACAAATCACCCGCTTCACTCTCAAGTCCAGACGAGGCCTTCATGCTCCTATTGGTGCCGGAGCTCCTAAGGTAACACTGAGCTTGCTTGGCCTTGTTGACACACACGTCTATACACAAGAAATGAAAGCACAAATGATTCTTTTACAAACAAAACAAACCTCTACTGTCCTTACTGCGATGAAATTCTAAATATTATAATATAAAATAAATAAAGCTTCCAGAAAAACCTTCTATTTTTAAGCTTTCGGACATATCAGTCCCTCAACAGGAGTATCACATTAACAAATTAAAGATAAATACTATTTTTATTCAAATTATTATTTACATATTTTAAATATACTTATGATATTGAAGAGAAATATATCACAATTAAAATATTAATAAAAAATATATTGGCTTGGCTCATCAGTGGTGAACCCTCCCAGCGATTTCATCAATTTAATCTACCACTTTTTTGGAGCTCTAATACTGTATTGGACAATTCTACTTATATATGTTACAATGAAAGGTGGAATCTTAGAAATGGTATTTAAGTAACCTATGGGCAGAGCATTGCTTGATGCAAATATTTATATGTAATTATACTGCCATAAAAGCTTATGTCCATAGTTTACTTAAATACCATTTCTAAGATTCTACCCTTCAGTGTAGCATATATAAGTAGAATTGTCCAATACAGTATTTGAGCTCTAAAAAAGCGGTAGATTAAATTGACAAAAATGCTGGGAGGGTTCACCACTGATGAGCCAAGCCTTCCCAATATGTTTTGTTGTGATATGTAAATAACCTTTGTTAAGTGTTATAATTGTTACCTATTGTTGGCTATGCAAAATTATTCCATTTGTCAATTGTTTTAAACTTATGTAAATTATTTCCTTTTTATCTCTATCTTGTATATAAGAAGATTGCTAGATTGAATAAACATTCAGTTCAGCTTGTAAGTCGTAGCGAGTTTGTTCAGACAACTCATACACATTACAACATGGCGCAGTCGACAAAAGTATCGAATTAAAACAGATTAATTCAACATTGAGTAGAATGGAAGGAATCAAGCCGCCGGCGGAATTTGTCCCGTACAGCAACGAGAAAAAATGGGAAACCTGGAGAGAGTCGTTTGAAATTTTTGCAATAGCGGTAAATTTAGAAAGCATGCCGCTGGTGCGTCAGCGAGCAATCTTGAAGCATATTGCTGGTGAGAAAACAGTGATGATATACAAAACATTTCACATAAGTGAAAATGATACCTACCCAAATGTAAAGGAAATGCTTGATATGCTTACGAACCATTTTAAGCCCTTCAAAAATACGATTCAAAGGAGAAATGCATTTTTTACCTGTGTACAAAAGGAAAAGCAGGGAATCATGGAATTCGTCACAGAATTAAAGCATCTGGCACAAGAATGTGAATTCGAGAATTTAACAGAATCTCTCATAAGGGATCGCCTTATAATTGGAATACTTGACCGAGAAGTGAAAAGAAAATTGTTAGAAGATCCACAGTTGACACTACCAAGGGCAATTTCGATAGCTGTGATCTCCAAGTCAACATGTTCACAAGTAGCATCGTTGAATGAGCAAAAAATGATTGAAAAAATTGAAAAACGTAATTGGGTGAAAGATACAATTCGAATGGAAAATGCAGAAGCAGGACCAAGCGGTATAAACCCGAGAAGAGAAAGAATAATAGAACCATGTAAGTGGTGTGGACAACGACACAAGTATGGAAAGTGTCCAGCATATGGGAAGAAATGTAATGCATGCGGAAAAACCAATCATTTCTCAGTAGTTTGCCGAACAAAACGTATAAGAAATCTCTTAGCGGAAAGTGAAGCTGAAGAATCCTGTGACGAGATAAATCTTAATGAGGTTGCTGTAAAGACTGTTCGGTCGGACAAGTGGTCCGCGGTAATAATAATTAATGGCAAGAAGACCACGGTACATTTGGACACTGGCGCACAGATAAATGTGCTTCCTCATAAAGTAATAAACCAATGGCCATCAAGACCAGAAATCAGACCCACGTCATTAAAGGCGTTCGCATATGGAAATACAGAATTGCCTATCGTCGGCAAATGCAATGTGCTATGCCAATATGGTGAAAAGAAAGGAATGTTTGAATTTATCGTAGCCGATGTAGAAGCGCAGACACTTATCACGGGCGATACTTGCGAGAAGCTTGAAATCTTGAGGCGAATCAATCATATAAACACGGATGAAATGAAATTGTGTTCTGAAACTCAAAAAATCCTCGAACAATACCACGAAGTATTTCAAGGAGTAGGATTAATCAACTCGGAATGTAAGATTTACACAAAGCCTGAATATTCTCCTGTGCAAGTCCCTCCCAGGCGCATCCCAACAAGCCTCGGAGCCGAAGTTCAGTCTGAATTGGAAAAGATGGTGAAGCAAGGAATCGTAACAAAAATATATCATGAAACAGAGTGGTCTCATCCTATGGTCGTTGTAAAAAAAAAAATCTGGTCAAATCAGAATATGCCTGGATCCTCGGAAATTAAATGAGGCTCTTGTGGGAAGACATTTCCAGACTCCGGCTCCAGCTGAACTATTGCACGAGATACCCAAAGCTAAGTATTATACCGTGTTAGACGTGAAATCAGCCTATTGGCATATTCCGGTTGCAAAGGAATGCAGAGATCTGTTGGTGATGACCACGCCATTTGGCAAATTCAGATATAACCGATTGCCATTTGGTTTGAAAATATCGGCACAAATTTTTGTTGAGAAAATGACGAATATCTTTAGGGATAGCTTTCAAAATATTACATATGTAGACGATTTGCTGATATATGCGGATACCATTCAAGAGCACAATAAAAAATTAAAGGGAATTCTAGAAAAAGCAAAAGAAAAAAATATCAAATTTGATTTAACAAAGGCTCAAATATGTCTAACGAAAGTTCGTTTCTTGGGCCATGTGATATCACAAAATGGAATTGATCCAGAGCCAAATAAGATTGATAAATTAATTACCTTTAAAAGGCCAGAGGATAAAAAGTCGCTGCAAAGAATCATGGGTCTTTATAATTACTTAGGAAAATTCATTCCAAACTTAGCTGCGTCCACATCCAATATAAGAGGAATCTTAAGAAAGAATGTTGTCTGGCATTGGGGGCCTAAACAGGATGGGGAATTCGATCATATTAAGGAATGCGTGAGGAATGCTCCTTCGTTGGCACATTTTGACAAAAGCAAGATGCTGATTTTGCAGTGTGATGCCAGCAAAGATGCAATGGGAGCTGCTCTGCTACAGGAAGATCGACCTCTAGCATTCGCATCCGCGTCATTTAGCGACTCGCAGAAACAGTACTCTCAGATTGAGAAGGAGTTACTGAGTGTTTATTATGGATGCAAAAAGTTCGAATATCTATTGTCAGGACACACTTTCGTTGTCCAGACGGATCACCAGCCCTTATTGCCTCTAGTCAAAAAACCGCTGAGTGATATATCACCGCGTCTACAAAGATTAGTAATGAAGCTTATAGCATTTGACTTCAAATTGCAGTACAAACCAGGAAAATACTTGATTGTGGCTGATACCCTATCCAGGGATACTCACCCCATGGACGAACTACCAACGCCTTTTCTTGAAGACAAAAGAATGGTCAAGATGGTACGTGTTAATATCTCGGACGAAAAACTGGTAGCGATGCAGAAAGATACCCGAGAGGATCCTGCTTTGGTTAAAGTAATCGATTATGTGATTGAGGGATGGCCTATATGCAAAAAAGACGTCGATGAAGATGCCAAAATATTTTTCGATTTCAGACACCGTTTGTACTTATGGAATGATCTATTATGTATAGGATCGGCCATAGTGATTCCGAAGACACAAAGGAATGCTATGCTTAATTTGTTGCACCAATCGCACCAAGGGATATCTGCAATTCAGGGTTTGGCGCGAGAATCTTTATTTTGGCCGAGAATGTCCATCGACATTGCTGAAAAAGTAAAAAATTGTGAAATTTGTCAAAAACATCAGAAATCAAAAATACGGCAGCCGTTAAAACCTTTCCCAGTTCCAGATTATCCATGGCAGACAGTATCATTGGACATATTTTATATTCAGAAAAAGCCCCATTTGTTAGTGGTCGACAGATATAGTGGCTACCCGGAGGTATTTACATTGGACCCACCTACGGCGATTAATGTAAAAAATAAATTGAGAGAAACATTTGCACGATTCGGGATTCCGGAAACCATGATGTCCGACAATGGACCACCGTTTCGCTCAGAGATTATGACTGAATTCTGTATAAGATGGGGTATAAAACAGCTATTTTCAAGTCCACACCTTCATAGATCTAATGGTCTGGCCGAGAGAAACATTCAAACAATAAAAAATCAACTAATCAAATGTAGAGATGAAGGGTCCGACCCATATCTGGCTATTCTGGCATATAGAAATACACCAAAAAATGACCTACCGTCACCCGCACAGTTATGTTTATCGAGGAGCCTTCGATGTCAGATCCCCAGAATTACACCGCTATATAGACCCTATCAAACTAATTGGAGAAGTATAGAGAATGCCAAAAGAAAAAGACAGAGCTCAATGAAAGAGCAGTATGACAGAAATAGTAAAAGCTATCCCAAGGTCAATGTAGGAGAGGATGCATGGTGTCAAATACATCCAAGGGAGACATGGACACCGGTGAAGATTTCAGCGCAGGCTGATTCTCCTCAGAGCTTTGAAGTTGTGACACCATCGGGAAATAGGTTGATAAGAAATCAACAATTTATTAGGCCAAGGGATGGAGGCTACGAGAAAAGCCAGTTGTCTTCAGAACCAATTACCGCCTCCCCAGAAGCTCAACATCCGCAATGCTACAGTCCAACGATGGGCGAGTCATCCACAGCCCCGATACAGCGGTCAAGTGAAGAGACCAATATTGACCAGAGGGAAGGCGCGACTACATCCGCTGGGATTGCACCAGAACCATCCGGAAGGCCCCGGTTTTCAAGGTTTGGAAGAGAGTTAAGAAAACCACAAAGATTTGGTTTTTAAACAGAGGGGAGGCATGTCAACAGCCTTTTGATTTGCCTGATCTGATTGTTGATGGTTGTCTAGATTCGTGACATTCTTTAATTGTTGTACCAGAGGGGAAACATGTTGTGATATGTAAATAACCTTTGTTAAGTGTTATAATTGTTACCTATTGTTGGCTATGCAAAATTATTCCATTTGTCAATTGTTTTAAACTTATGTAAATTATTTCCTTTTTATCTTTATCTTGTATATAAGAAGATTGCTAGATTGAATAAACATTCAGTTCAGCTTGTAAGTCGTAGCGAGTTTGTTCAGACAACTCATACACATTACAACATGTTTTTTTATCGCACAATAAAATAAGACCTAATCCAAATAAATGGTGTGTGACATTTCAGTAACAGCGTTGTTACCATCATCAGACATAAGAATAAAAATTCGTTGTCTGATGATGGTAACAACGCTGTTACTGAAATGTCACACACTATTCATTTATTTGGATTAGGTCTTATTTTCTTGTAGCTATGATCTATAATCCAAATTGTGCTTTATCATTTTTTTCATCACAGTAAGGACAGTAGAGGTTTGTTTTGTTTGTAAAAGTGGCATGCATGCTTTCATTTCTTGTTTAATAAGACCAAATAAATAAATAATAGGGCTGGATGCCCCAATAAAAAGGCTTATGTGTGTGTGTGTGTATAAATAAATAGTGGGTGACATTTTGATAAATACTTTTGGACAAAGTACTTTTATCTGATGATGTTAACATTGTTGCCCAAACATCACACACTATTTATTTGTTAGGATTTGGTCTTATTTCCTTGTGTTTTAATCTATAATCCAAATTGTACCTAAACAAACCTTTATTAAGTCTTGTACAGATTCTCTATCAAAAAAAAAAAAATAAATAAATAGAAAGAATCTTGTGAATTGCCAGAACAAGCACATTGCAGGCTGTATGCTACACCATGGGGAGGACAGCATGTATGTGGTGGACTTGATGCAACAAAGGCCACTTCTCTGGAAAATCCCATGTTCATAGTGTGCATTCACACTTCTGACACAATCAGGAGAAGCCTTTCCATTCCCCCACTCTAGTCTATTAAACTCTGTTTAAGCAAAGTTTTCTTTACTTCTGTAAATCTTCCAGAAGCTCTTTCTGTGTCTCAAGACTTCACACCATGGATACAATGTCACAGCTATATCCAACACAAATTCTCTGGTGGAACTATATTGTCCAATAATATAAGAGAATAATTTTATGTAAGAGCAGGTTAGAGGTACAATTTGGATTATAGATTAAACATAAAGTAATAAGACCAAATCTAAATAAATTTTGTCTAATGTTTCAATAACAGTATTGTTACCATTATCAGACAAAAGTACTGAATCAACATTCAGTGTTTTATCTGATGGTAACAACGTTGTTACCAAAACATTACCTTGTGTTTTTAATGTAAGAGCAGTAGGAAGTTTTACTTTTGTGCGAGTTAGAGGGGGAAAGAAGCACTGCCAATTATCATTAATTTATCCACAGTTGTTCCCCTTTCTGGGACTGAAGAACAGTTGGAGTTTTATTTAAGCAGCAAAGGTAGAACATTGGCAGCAAGGGTGTTTCTACAATTTAAATTCCAACCAAATTGCCTACTTAAACCTATCCATTGGGGCTTTGAATCAAGGAGGTTTGTAGTCAAGTGTGATATAATATAGACTTGAGCAGGTCATCATGAAACAAGGTGTGGTGGGTGCAGCAGATATCCCGGGAGATAGACCGCAGGCTGGGTGTGATTGAGAACCTGAGGTGTCGGCCCCGGCTGCTGCTGCCTTCCAACCTCCACAAGTCCAGTGAGTCACTGCCAGATATAGTGGGAGGGTTCACCACTGATGAGCCAGCCCATTGCAGTAGGGATAGAAAGAAGTAAAAAAGAAAAAAGGGTGCATGATAGATGGCGCAGGCCATCAGCAACTTTCAGTTGCCCGATAAGGAGATGCCCTTTTTTAATTTATGAACCTCATCCCAGTACAATATCACATTGTACTATTTTTTCCCAGAAAGAAGTGTTTATTTATATTTTCAAAAACTGTGGGAAAAAAAAGTTAGAATATCACCATACAGATGGGGCTGTGGTAATTCCTTCATTCTGTAGGGTGAGACTGTAGTTCCCCTTGTGTCTGGTCCCTAGCGGGGGGAGTCAATGACATTCTATATAACCCTGATTGTTTCTTAGGGAATATATGTGTGTGTGGTTAAGTGGTCTACTATAGAGAGAGAGAGGAGAATGAGAGAAAGTATTCAGAGCTATTGAAGCTTCAACTACTTCACAACACTTCTCCAGATAACATTGTCTTAGCTGTTCAACCAACCTTCTCACAGCTTGTCTTATCTGGTGTCATCATTGGCAGCAAGAACTGTTGCCAGAACAGATGGCTGGGGAGACAGGACCCTCCTGCTTGGTGTGGTCACATCTCAACTACTGTAAGCTCTGTATTATAGGGTAGCACAATTTGGATTATAAGCACAAGGTAATAAGACCTAATCCAAATAAATATATTGTGTGACGACACCCTATTAATTTATTTGGATTTAATCTTATTACCTTATACTGTAAGCTCTGATAAAATGGTACAGTCTAGATTCAAGACCACACAGACATGTATTCTATAATGCTGACCTAGTTAGATTCTGTCATAACTGTGTTCTGGAAGTTCCTCTCCCACATATAAAGAACAGGTAGTGTTCTAAAATCTGAACAATGTGAGAAATTTAAACTATTTTTGATAGGAATGTTTCTTTTTCAAATAAAATAATTTTCTACTGCCCTCACTGTAATGATAAATTAATAGGAGGACCATAAGGGCAGAAAAAAAAATTTCAAAAAGAATCCTACACATTAAAAATAATTAGAATTTCTCATAACGATGTGGCACTAATGTATCAATGTAGCTGAGCCCATAGCTGTCTCTACACATGGTGTTCAAGTAGGTGAGCTGATAAGATTGTGGCCCACAGATAATTCCATGATTGTCACACATGTGGGGAGGTGGAATTAAAAACTGCTGTAATGATACTTGGTTTTGTTTGTTTTACCTGTGGGTAGATTTCATACAGAGAGCTGTCTTTGAACAACTTGTAGCACCTACAGCAGATTACAGAAATGAACCCTGTCATACAACCTGTAGACACACAGCTAAGAAATGACTGTGTAGTTCTCTATACTTTCAAGACAGAAGAGACATTGTTTTTAATCCCACTGTTTTTTTTCAAACATATAAACCTAAATTTGCAATTTCTCATAGGTAATGGGAAACCCAACACATTTCAGAGGTCCCATGGTGAAGCCTCCAGTTCAATCTGACGGTATGGCTTAAACGTGAATTTTCACCCCAGGGGAACAACTATCCCCATAAGAACTCCATGTATCGGTGGACCAGTAGAAATGTCAATTTAAAACTTAGCAGTACCAAACTGTATTTAAACCAAGATTTTCTGGCCCCCCAATAAATTTCTTCATTGAATTTGTTTTTAACCACCAACCTCAAATGGCATGTCCCTGTTAACTAGCACTTGGTGCTGGGGTAAACCATATATAGTAGAGTGGGAATTGTGTACAATCAATGTGTAACACAGCCAGAGAGTTAAACATTTACCTAAATAACACTGAGAATTAATCCATTGTAACCTTTCAAGAATAATGAAACATAAATGTGTTGACGTAATAAATTCCCAGGCCTTTAACATTTCCATTACAGAATAAGAAGATCAGGTCCCTATGATACACAGAATAGAAATACATGGTAATAAGACCAAATCCAATGTCCAAATTGTGCCTTATCAATACAAAGAATAAATAGGCCTAATACAGAAATAATTCCTGAATACAACTCTGAAATAAAATTGTTTTCAAAGTACACACACACAAAATGGCAACAAATAAAATTATTTTTTACAAAATGTTACCGAAAAAAAAAAAACTGTCTAAAAGTAATTATAACAGAACTGATGGCTCCGAGGCAGTCCAGTTAGATTGTGACACCTGGCTGTGTGTAGGAGCCTCTCATTGGTACCGGATGAAAGCCCTGGATTCCCTGGTTCTCCTGGGTAAGTGCCACACTCTGGTGTTCTATGGCATTTGGTACAGACCGGAGTTATTTGGTCAGTTTTGCTGCTTTCATTGTCCCATAAAGTGGGAGAGGTCCACATGACCTGTCAGTGAGCAGTTCCAAGAGTTGGGTGTGCACAGAACAAGAGCTACACTGCCCTCAGCTCTGCGGCCTGGACCTCCGAGCCCATCTCCTCAAGCTGATCTCCTCCGGCCCGCTGGCCCACTGTGAGCCCGGCCTGGTGCTGAGGTTTGCTTCCATCTACGAGTGGGCCAGGCACGGCCCTGCTGTACGTATCCCTCACATTGCACTTGGTCTCCAACATTTCTCACACTGAACTTTGCTGCATCAAGTTGTTCTCTTCAAGCAATTGCAGTTTGTGCTAGCACTCCCCATATAGCACGCACTTTGCTAAAATTTATTTTGCTCTTTGAGAATTATTAATGCAATATGGGTCATCAATGCTGAACCTTCCAGACCTCTACTTTTAGATTGAGCTGTTTCAACTTCTATGGAGGCAGTTCTAGAGGGACAAGTTATGACTCAAATCTTGGTTCAATACCAATCACTGAATGATCTGGTGACCTATTTGTGTTCCCTGCACCTTAGTAGACCCACACATGGATGGCAAGCTAACATGGACAAACTTTCAACAACTCCTAAGAAACAGTGAAAGCTCCATATCATGTGAGACTAGTGTTAAGAAACTTGACCCAACACTAACCATGTCCACTACAGCTGCTAATGATTATTTGGCTTGGGGAATTTTCTCTCTCCACCCTAAATTGTACCACCTTATGGACCAACTGTCCATAACTGCACTGTGAAATTTATAGGTATTTATATTTTTAGTGTAGCTCAATGTTTCAACACACTGACTAAGTATTTTTTTAGCACACAACTTGTCAACAATAACTTCCTTTAAAGTTGAAAGCAGCCTGACAGTGAACTTATAATAATGGGACAAAAGAGAGACAAATTGCCATTTAGTAGCTCTTGGGTAAGAGGACTTTCTTTAAAGGACACTTTGGCTCCTGTACAGCATATGTATAAAGACAGTACTGGACTTCAATTCTAAATGATGTCTCCATCAGTGCCGTAGTTAAAGGATTGCTAAATACAACAGCATCAGTTAATGTTTGTTTGTATACAAGCACGCACACTTATAAGTGGACAAATTGTGGGCTACTGGGTCTTTGACGGCTACTTCTGTAACTGTTTCTTGATTGGACACTTCCTCTTCCCTCAAGGCCGGCAGTTCCAATTTATCTTTGTTTTCCTTCCTCCACTGGTGCTGGGTCACATGTTGCGAAAGGCAGCAGAGTGCACTTGATGAAATTGAAAACTTAATGGATTAAAATATTTTTTAACAACCCAACGGACTTTTTTATTTTTTGCTTCGACAGCTGGCTTTTATAACACCAAAGGATAGGTCAGCATAGACAGTCATCCCCTGAAATGTTAGAGACTTGCTTGCTTTTTATATTAGAACTATTCCTAATACAATTAAACCTGTCTATAGCACCCCCCCTCTTTATAGCACCCGATTTTAAACATTTTACATTAAAAGTGACCTGTCTATAGCATCCTATTTTGGTGAGTCCCAAGAGGGGGCGCTATAGACAGGTTTAACTGTATATAAATTTGATTGGCCCAGGATAAAAGAACAGGCAAATACTTCATAAAGCTGCTGTTGTGTCATATTTAATGTTGCCCCTTCTACAGAGAAAGAACTGAGTTATCTAAAAGTAAAGTTTAAACTGCTGCAGGTGAGGTCTTCTTGGCTTCCTTATTGCTTATCTTTTTATTCACTTTAAAATAGATTGCCAAAATATGATCAGAGAAGTTTGAGTTTCATTTGGGCCAAAATGCTACTGAAACAACATTTGTCATGCAAAAAGGTCCTTGAACCACAGTCCCACAACTGGGTGGTTCAAGAAATTTCTTTTAGAGGTGACAGGAAGCTAACCCAAGGACCCTGTGCTGAGTTCTGGAGGCAACTCTATCAGGAGAGCTGGGACAGCACTTCACAAACTAGGGCAACAGGAGCTATAAGCTCACAAATTGATGGGCAGAGTAGGAGTGTGCAAGAAACACACTGCTAGCTAATCCTCATGATGTACATTTCATAAAGTATGCATCATGGAATAGAGTGACCAAAATATTGCAAACTTTTGATTCACCCTCTAGCTGTTTCTTCCAATGTCCATGGTATCCTCCCTGATTGATCCAGAGTACACTTCTGTGCAGCATACATTCTCAACTCTGTCAGCAACAACACCAAAGCTAGGGAGAGCAGCTGCTGTAAGCATTCACAGAGCTGATGTTGTCCAGGACTTCACAGCGGACCAATACAAGGAGTTCATGGACCTGCTCCATGTCCTGCTGCGGAGGTAAGTCTTGGTTTGCCTACCTCTGTGATCATTTATACTGCAATTATCTTTCACCACAGCAGGCATTTTAAAAATCCGACTTTGTAGGTTTCAGTGTTGTTACCTAGAAAATCCAAGAGTAGCCAGACCTGATGTCCCACTGACATGTGTCCCAAGGTGAAAGTCACACATTGTGTTGTATAAACCACCTTTATTTTACACAGAGAGAGAGAGAGAGAGAGAGAGATAGTTTCAGCGTGTCCAGAGATCCAGGCAGCTGCTGTCACACATTGGTTGTTGGCATACATATTTTATTAGCAGCAGTGCCATGCCAGAGTCTATCATCCCCAATAGATAGACATTCTTGACTTGATACACTTGTGAAGTTGGGTGGCAGTACCTGATATTAGTGAGGCACTCCATTTATAATTCCTCCTCCATTGAGGTTGGCTGTTCACTCTCCCCACACAACTATTCAAACCTCACTTTTATGATATCTAGAACCCAACTCTCTTGTTCTGTGCCAGCTACAGACATCAGATTATAGCATTGTGTGTTTCCACACACAACCATAAAGAAATATTGACTGGCAAAGTAATATAATACATTATCAGAGATGAACAATATATACTATGTGTTCAAAGCCTTGTATTCAACCTATTCTAATCTGTTACCACTTCCTAGAAGGGTGAACAATTGGCATGGATCAAATTAAGTTTGCATGATGAACACACATGACCCAGAAATTTAAAAAGTATTCACAGCGTGGTAATCAATCCCAATGGATAAACAGAGTGTGTGATGACAAATGTTACCTCTCTCTCTCTCCTAAGGGGATTCCTTCATGGAATGTTTAGTACACCACATTACATTCACATGTAGAAAAACAAACAAAAAACAAAAGACTTTCATACCTGAACCCCATAAAGTTTGTCACTTGCACTTTGCAAGAATTGGGCCATTGAAGCACAACATATAAAGGAACTATGGATCCCACAGTTCAAAGGTCTTTGTCTCTTGCAGCATTGCCGGCAAGCCTTTGTTGGAAACTTCATCCAAGGTGTCATCATCCTCTACGGGGCCACTTCACCAATGCATGACAGACCCTGGACCTTACTACGAAGGAGATGAGCCCATTCCCATGATCCAACGCCCCGTCTACGGCAGTCTCCCACCCCAGGTGGTCTTAGAAACTTCCGTCTGACATTGCCTTCTTTTTGTCATTCCTGTCCACATATAGTTTTATTTTTTTACTCTTTCACCATCTCAGGCATTTCTTCTCTTCCCTCCTTGTTTATCCTCTCCCAGCTCTGGAGACTTTACATCTAGGTGCCTTATGCCAACCTTGCTTTGTCATCATGGATTGTGATAGTTTGTGTCTATTTATTTATTTCCTCAGACTTACTTGTTGTTGTTATATCATCATCATGTATATATATACCAGGGATGGAGATTTTAAAGTTTATTTTTTTATTTGTTGCCTAGGTTGGTGTGTGTACATGCTTGTCTGTGTACAACAATGGCTTTGGTTGGTTTCATTTGCACATATCTCAAGTCACTTGGAGGAGAAAATAGGATTTTGTAAAAGACGGAAGTGGGACCCAAGTGTGGGGAGGGAGGTCTACTACCAAGTGTGTACATATTCTTTTTATATCTTATATTAAGATGCCCAGCTGCTGCTGCTGCAATTTTTGTAACAACAAGTAGCCAACAACTGTGTACATACATTGTGGCATGAATAGACAAACCATTTCATTTTTTTTAAATAAGCATCCCTTTTTTAATATTTATATTTGAAATGCAATAATTTATGTAAAGCTTGTGTTATTGAGAAATGTCTGATGTGATAATTTGTTGTTTATTTTATTTGTGAAAAAAAAGAAAGCTCCCCCAGGGGGGCGAGGCAATAATTTCTCCTTCCACAACCTGCCTGCCCTCTCACACACAATAAAAATGACATTTTCCACTAGTGGGTTTTCTTTTTTACCACATGTACATTTGATGCTTGGGATATAGCTTCACAGGTAATAACTTATTGGTTAGTAGTAGACAGAGTGCAATACGTTTTTACTCAATAAATTCTAGTTGTATATAAAGGGATCAAACAACCCCCATCTTTGGGCCCTGGAATTTATAATTAGAGTTTAAAAAAAAAAAAAAAAAAGATACAAAAATTTGTAGTAGTCTATCAATGGAAATTGCTTCCTCTCAATTATTTTAAAGCTTGGCAAGAGACAGCCTGTCCATCATTTTCCAATATGTTGGTTCTTTTTCAAATGAGGGGACAGCAGCAGTGGACCACACAAACCCTAAAATATAAAGCTAAAAAAAAGTCTGAATTGTACTAAAAATCTCTTTGTACATTTCATATTTAGGGACCTAAATTGTGGAAGACTATTGAAGGTCACTGGAATATACCACCAGACCTAAGTTTAGTGAGGCCTCTAACTCTACAAGAAAGGAACTCCTATATTGACACACCAATCTCAGTGAGTGAGAGCTGTAATGGGGAAGTTCTAATTGACCCACCCAGTTTTAGTGAGTCAGCAAAGATCATTTAATCTTTCCAAATATCACATGTTAAAACTTCCCTCAAATTTTAAGACAAATAGTTCTTCAAATTTAAGAGCAATTTTAACATAATATTGAAACGATGCAGCAGAGAAGTAGCAGGGAAGAAGTGGGAACGCCAAGAGAAGAAGGGCCCCTTCTCCTCTGAAGTGTTGATTGAAAAATGCCAGGGGGAGGGGGTGGCAGACAGTCGGGGCAGTTCAGCTGGCGTCGCCGTGGGGAAGGGATCAGCCGAGTCCAGCTGGTGTCGTCGTGAAGGAAGCAGCCGAGTTAGCGGCCTGCCTGCCGGGGATTGGTGTGTGCCGAGAAGACTGTCTGGCAGAGATGGCAAGTTTGGCTGGAGGAGGTGGGCTCCGAACGTGTGGCCGTATGGACTGACTGGGAAGACGGTAGCGGAGAAGGATCCCTCTAGTGGCGGGCATTGAAGGCAAGTGTTCATCTCCCATGTATAGTTATTGATATCCCTTTTAAAGTTGTGGGAATAAATCTATAGTACTAAGCTGTATCCAAAACGAACCCACATTGTCTTCTCAGAAACCTTGCACGCAAACATCGACGGCTGAGAAGCGTCGTAACAATATAAATACAGTAGAGTTTTGCTAATAAGAACCCGGGATATAGGGAACCTTCCCATATAATGAACCTAAGGTAATCCCCCATTCCATTGAAAACTCCATTGTTATAATGAACTTTCTATTTTTAAAATAGCAAACTATAACGAACCAATTTTAAGCTTCAAAATAAAAAATCTATTTAAAATACTAGGCTTATAACAAACTTAAAATTGTAATTAATAATTTTTTTTTTTTAATTAAATTTTGAGCAAAGCTCAGCTCACAGATCGCCATTTCAAAACAAAAAAAAACTTTATAAAAATATGTGGAAACATGAAATGGAAGAAATAATATGCATTTGAGGGAGAATGCTTGAAGAGTGCTTTCAAACAACAAGGTTTTGGAGACATTTTTATATTATATGATCAAAGATATTAAAAAAAACTTTAACATTGTAATATATAATTAATAAAGCTTTACATACAAAGGATTTGTCCTAATTTTTTAATTAGAGGTACATGTATGGTATAATGATAAGAACTTATCATCAAATGAGACTTGATATTCAGCATTAATGTATAGAAATTGGTCAATTAAGGGAATTAAAACAAAGTGACCATTATTAAAAGGAAGTCTTTTCCTGTGTGTATGACTGTCCTTTAATTATATGGTCTAAAATTTTTGAAAAGTAAAAAAAGTTTTAGTGTATATAGAAAGTGAGGGAGATATTATTTCCATCTATGAAAGTGTAGGCATTTATAAAAAGGAGAGGTTTTACACAATATAAAATACATCTTGCTACTAGACTTGAATGTCTCTCTACACATATATAACATTCTACTTCACTTGACACCACACAGTGAAGTAATTAGTGCTCAACAAGTCAGAACTACTCACTAACTTTCCCAATATACCGGGGGGGGGGGGGGGGGATTGACTTTGTTCACAATGTTTGCTTGCAATTGTGAGAGAGTTTTAGAATAATTGTCACAAATTCACACTGATATTTTAACAAAGGCAGAACAGTGTTGATTCCTTCTAAAAAATATTAGGATGCGATAAAACTTTTGTTTCTATATCTCTTAGGTAATACGACCAAATTAACCATCATCAGACAAAAGTACGAAACGTCACAATTTGGTCTTATTACCTTATCATGGTCTCAAACCTTGGCCACCACAATAAGTGGAAGTTGTTATATAACAGAGCTTCTATCAGAGGTCACCACAAGCTTTCATCTCAATTCCATCTGAAAATAAAATGGGAGTTGTTCCTTCTATAGCCAGCTTTGGGAATTAATTTTAAATATTGACAAAAATGGAAGGTCCCATCAAACTCTGGTCACAACACCAGCTTTGACAAATTCTGAACACACACACACACCCACCTGGGCTTTGATTCAATTAAGGATGTCAATAAAATATGTGTTTATTTTCCCCATCAGGGGGGTAGATTCAACAAGCACATTTGAGCTACAAGAGTCCTGCAGTGAAGGAATGTGTTGACTCACTTTTAAATGGATTTATTCAACACAATATTTAATTGAAGTAGTTGGGAACTAACTTTGTTAGTTAAGAAATGTTTGTTTTCTGCTCTGGAAAGTAATTACATTTTGTTGGAAACAAGGTTGCAAGACCAACGTTTGTGACATTTCTGTAATTAAATCTCACATTTCATTAATTTGTTCTTACTAACCCTATGTTTACAATCCATAATCCAAATTTTAGCTATCACCTAAATTGTGTATTGTATAAATTATAAATAAATAAAAAAAAATTGCTACCTATCCACTAGAAATATGATTGAAATTTTCTCCTTAAAGACAGCTGTTATATTTTTTGTGCTAAATCGATATATGTGTGTTATTAGATATAATAATAAAATAAATCTATTTAATTTGAAAATGAAGAGAGATAAACAATGGTTGCCTGTAAAGTCGGTTTTACGGGCGAAGATTTTACGTGACAACGGTAGAATATTTATTGATATGAATATAATTAAATTGCACAATAGGAACAAGGAATTGAATTAAAATAAGAATTGCACAAATTTTAACTATAGAAATATATTTTGTTTACTAAAACATTGTACATGTAAACTTAAACTTAACTAATTCCTATTTGAGTGATTTTGTTGAGGATAGGACGATGATAGGAGAAATATGAAATGAAAGGAAGTGTTTCTGCTGTAATGTGTCTTGCGAAAGTCAAGTCGATAGTTGTTCCTTTTAACGTAGTTGACTTAGAAACGTTTGATACGCAATCAAGATTATACGTATTTTTCATGAAATTAAGAAACGAGTTGTCAGGCTTTACGTTTTTGTTAAAATCACCACACAGAAGAATCGGTATACTAGAATCAATTTGCACGAACGGTGGCACGTACTGGCTGTTGTGAATGTACGGACAGAGTCCTTGCCATAGTAACATTCCAATATCCTGCATACTAGCTCCTGGATGAATATATACAGCACCGAGTATAAACTTGAAGCTAGTATTAGCGGCGAAGCAAGTAACTTCAGTCATGCACATGTCACCCTTGGTTTTAATGACACGAGTTACGTCTGTAATCGCAACTTGGAACACTTCCGCCGTAGATGTCGATGATAATTTACGATAGATCGCCACTCCACCAGCTGCTCTACGTTGTCGGAATGCACGTTGCCGTTGAGCGTTAGTTAGGGGAACGCTCGTTCTCTCCGCCACGACAGGAACGCTTGTTCTCTCCACCACAGAACAAGACGTTGAAGCAGGTGACTCTGACGTACCGCTGGTGAGGGCTATGTTAGCAGATTTACGTAGCTTGAACCTGCGTTGCCTCTCCGCAGCCGCTTTTGCAAAGGCTCTTACTTGTTCAGGAGTTCTGGTCAATGCTTTTCGTAGTCTGTACTCACGTTGTCGCTGAGCATTCGTTCTGGCGGTAGAGGTGGTGTGTGGAACAACGAAAGGTACTGCAGACGTTGACGGCACGATATCCTCCGTCTCCATTGAAGTACTGGAAGTTGAAGGCACTGTTTCCATTGTTTTGAGAGTGGTGATTCCTGTTGAACATTTGAAATTGAATGGATGAATTTTTAATTTTAAAGAATCAATTTGAAAATCAAAACACTTATTCAGATCGAAGGTTCAAATTTTTGCTAAATAAATTTGCAATTAAATAAAATTTGTAATTGTAAATGATGAAGTTGAAAATTAAAACATTTACTTATATTAGATGTTAAAATTCTTGCTTAACACAGTTTAAATAAAGTTTTCTTATATCTGCCACTTTTTCTTAATATTTGTAATTTTAAATAATCAATTCGAAAATCAAAACATTTATTCAGATCGAAGGTTCAAATTTTTGCTAAATAAATTTGAAACTATTTAAAATTTGTAAAATAATAATTAATTAATTAATTAATTTTAAACTAATAATTTACTTAACACTATCAACATTTATCAATAGTATGACATAACCTATAAACTCAGTTTCTCAACTTTTGTGTCAATCTAACAATTAATCAATCAATCATAGTTTACGATAATGAAATATCAGTGTACAATTATTTACCTTTATTGTTGTAGTTGTTGTAAATGACGAATCTAAGCACTCCACATTTTCACTACAGACACAGCTGACGATACTTTAACCACACGTGTGAACTTGTATTATGACGCTTTCTTGTTTTTCCAACGCCAAGAACGTTCGAGAAAGACAAAGACAGAGACAAGCATGCGCCGATTCAATGCGCCTAATTCTCTAGCGCTGCGCGCGCAGCACTCTCGTTCGGTGACTCATCGTAACGTTACCGGGCGTTACACTTTTTCATAAGTGACTCCCAGCCGCAACCTAATTTGCAAAAGTCCAACCCCACCAGCGCGTGCAAGTAACCAAACGGGGCTCTGGCATTTGTAAGTGCAAAGTCGAACTGCTTTTCACATGTGTAGACATGTGGTGCGCTTACAGTAAAAGCAGTTGCCAACTTCTACCCACCATGATTATCATGGCCTGTACCACGTGTACTAGGGATAAGCAAAAAATAATAATAATAATCATGGTGGGTAGTTAGCGCCTACTTTTACTGTAAGTACACCCCATGTAGAAAGCAACATGACTTTTGCACTTACAAATGTGTCAGAGCCCCATTTGGTTACTTGCACTCACTGGTGGAGTTGGACTTCTACAAGAATTGGGGCCATTAAAGCAATTCTTATTCAGGGGAAAAAAGTGGTCAATTCGGGATTTGATCCTGGGTCATTGCTGTCAATGGACCACTCATCCAACCCCCCAAGTTTTAGCAATTTAAAAAGTTTTGAAGGATTTAAATGAGATGCTCACCACATGATTCTTTCCCTCTAGCTGCAAACACATTTAGTTGCCATTGTGTACCACCCATTGGCATTGAGATACCCTCTCATCCAACATCTGCAACAGCCTACTTTCCTTACTCCACCTCCAATAGATTATTCATTCTTAGAATAGAATTGAAAAGAAGAAACTTTGAGAGTATCCAAACATTTTTTTTAGTTCATTTTCTAAAAATTAAGATAGAGAGAGAGAGGCTATTTATGTGTGTTGAGTGAAGGCAAAGCTATGTAAATAGGCTTTGCCACCGACACCTGTCAATCCTACATTTTTACACCAAAGGAATTTTGTTTCCATTTGGAAGAATCCCAAATTTGTTATTCGACACAGACAGCAAGTCGGCTTCATTATGATATTATACCATCATCAAAACTACATAACTTCTTTTATGTTGGTTAAATAAAAGTTAATACACTCATGGGCAAAAATAAAGGAAGTGGAAAGTCTTTGATGTCAATGGTCATCTGTTTCTTTGAAGGTCGCAGAGTCAATTTTGTTCACATTTGGTTATATAACACACTAGATGAATGGCCCGGGCAACGCCCGGGTTTTACCCGAGTGCGTATATATTTTAAAAATGTTTTAATTAAAATACTATTCGTTACAATTATAAATTGGCGCCGTGGATGTCTCTCTTATGAAACGTCCCGCCCCAAACTGTGTGTGTCTTGAAAATATAAAAATAAAAATGTGAACGGAAAAATATGTCCAGGGTAGCCTAGTGGTCATGGCATCTGCCCGGTAAGCGGAAGGTCGTGGGTTCGATTCCCATCCCTTGACACTTTTTTTATTTTATCCATTCTGACCAAAATCTATCCGTGAACTTCACACAGACAGAATAAGGCAATTATATAAGTAGATAATCCAAATTGTGCGCCTTATCACACACTATTTTTTTATTTGGCCTTATTACCTTGTGTTTATAATCTATGACGTAATGCCGGCGGCGCGCGCCCGTTGGCTGCCGGTGAGCACGTGACCTCCCTGTGCGCGCGCATCCGTGACAGAACCGGCCCATGACGGTCGTGACTATATATATACTAGACGAATGGCCCGGGCAACGCCCGGGTTTTACCCAAGTGCGTATATATTTTAAAAATGTTTTAATTAAAATACTATTCGTTACAATTATAAATTGGCGCCGTGGATGTCTCTCTTGTGAAACGTCCCGCCCCAAACTGTGTGTGTCTTGAAAATATAAAAATAAAAATGTGAACGGAAAAATATGTCCAGGGTAGCCTAGTGGTCATGGCATCTGCCCGGTAAGTGGAAGGTCGTGGGTTCGATTCCCATCCCTTGACACTTTTTTTATTTTATCCATTCTGACCAAAATCTATCCGTGAACTTCACACAGAGAGAATAAGGCAATTATATAAGTAGATAATCCAAATTGTGCCTTATCGCACACTATTTTTTTATTTGGCCTTATTACCTTGTGTTTATAATCTATGACGTAATGCCGGCGGCGCGCGCCCGTTGGCTGCCGGCGAGAACGTGACCTCCCTGTGCGCGCGCATCCGTGACAGAACCGGCCGGCCCATGACGGTCGTGACTATATATATAATGGATGGATAATAATAATAATAATTATTATTATTATTATTATCATTAGATAATGATAATGATCATAATGATGATGCGCGCGCATCCGTGACAGAACTGGCCGGCCGGCCCATGACGGTCGTGACTATATATGTTGATATCATTAGATAATGATAATGATCATAATGATGATGCGCGCGCACCCGTGACAGAACCGGCCGGCCGGCCCATGACGGTCGTGACTATATATGTTGATATCATTAGATAATGATAATGATCATAATGATGATGCGCGCGCACCCGTGACAGAACCGGCCGGCCGGCCCATGACGGTCGTGACTATATATGTTGATATCATTAGATAATGATAATGATCATAATGATGATGCGCGCGCATCCGTGACAGAACTGGCCGGCCGGCCCATGACGGTCGTGGCTATATATGTTGATATCATTAGATAATGATAATGATCATAATGATGATGCGCGCGCACCCGTGACAGAACCGGCCGGCCGGCCCATGACGGTCGTGACTATATATGTTGATAATAATAATAATTATTATTATTATAATTATCATTAGATAATGATAATAATGATCATAATGATGATGCGCGCGCATCCGTGACAGAACCGGTCCATGACGGTCGTGACTATATATAGGGATGGATAATAATAATAATATAATAATAATAATAATTATTATTATTATTATCATTAGATAATGACAATGATCATAATGATGATGCGCCCGCATCCGTGACAGAACCGGCCGGCCGGCCCATGACGGTCGTGACTATATATGTTGATTTTTGTGAACCAAGGAAAAATTATGTATAATATTTTAATCTAAGTGAATAAATGCAATGGTATAATATAACAAATTTATAAAATAAAGGCTGTTAAGTTGGGCCTAAATCACAGTTGCTGTGACCCAATGCCAGAGTATGGTATTTTTGGCAATACATTTTTGTATTTTAATAAGAATTACATAATGTTTTCAAAATTTGACTTTAAAAAGCAGTTGAATTATCAATAGTGTCAAATAAGGTTGAATTAAAATTTGTTATTTGATAAGTTGTAGGTCAGGGAATGAAAACATGGTCGAATTAGCACAAGTGCCGAATTAACATGGTTATACTGTACATGCTAAAAGGTAAGAACTTCCTTAAGTTTTGTCCATGAGTGTAGGCTGATTTGAAAAACTGTTGAAGTAAGGTAAGGGTTGAATTTAAAAAAAAGGTTATATGGTAATTAACAAACCACTTTGAGGGGCGAAGTATCCTATCCCTTCAATTTTGTTACCAAACTGACTACCTAGTTTTATTATCTTGAATATTTTTCAATGTTTTTGACATATTTACAGCTCTATAAAGGGTTAGACAATAAGACTACATGTTTTGTACCCCTCACCTCTGGGGTGTTGCCTGAGTATTAGCTAGTTTACACAATTTTCCATTTTTTAGCTAGTCACTTTTATTCCATTTCTCCTAGTAAAGGCCACCTTGACCAAGGTGAGTATGAATTGATCACAATTAGAAAGCAGTGTGACATCCGGTGTGGCATTTTCAAGATCAAATAGAAATTGTTTGTGGAAGAGCATTGCTCTATGCAAATATTTATATGTAATTCTACTGTCCTATAAGCTTATGTCCATAGTTTTCTTGAAAACCATTTCTGAGATTACACCCTTCAGTGCTGCGTATATAAGCAGAATGATACAATACAATATTGGAGCTCTAAGAAGCGGCCTTGTGGATTAAATTGGTGAAACCGCTGGCAGGGTTCACCACTGATGAGCCAAGCTCTCCAAATATAATTTTTCATCGCAGTAAGGACAGTAGAAGTTTGTCTTGTGTATAAAAGAAACATTCATGCTTAAATCCTTTCATTTTATATAGATAGGGTGAAGTTTGGAGAGCAATTTCTAAGTGCCACCTTCCTTGTGAAATGTTTTGCAGGACACACATATACTCCACTAGTGGAAAATGATGTGAGATAGGCTCACAGAAGGATGTGGAATTAGAGAGTGTAAATAAGTGACTAGAGTACTGTACAGAACATGATGTCAATTGAAAAGCCCTGTACGATTTATAAATGAATAAAATAAAGCATCAAGGGCTGCGTATCTTTATTATAATAAATATATACGAGCTTTCGGGCACATACATACTGTAGAAGGGCGTATGTGCCCGAAAGCTCGTATATATTTATTATAATAAAGATACGCAGCCCTTGATGCTTTATTTTATTCATTTATAGAACATGATGTGTTTACATGGTGAGTGGGGGTATTCTGGATAAAATTGTTCCACTGGATCAGATTCAAAGGACCAAGTTTTGGAGTCATTTTTGCAATATGCTTTAATTTCCAGAGTCTACACATGATGTTTGTCAAAATACTTATATTTACACAATTTTAAAAGACCTTTTTAGACAATATTTTCAAATAATACATAGAGGGTATATATACTCCATACAGGAGGGGGGTAGGTTCCATTTACTTTGAAATATAATACTTGATGTATAGATCAAAGGTTAGTTAGATAAGTTGAAATGAGCAAGGGACTGAGAAAGACAGCAACAATTTTCTCCAGTGTCGTCAATAACAAATCTAGCAGGAAACAATGATGCCATACAAATGAAGACCAAACAGATGCAAACTGACATTTTGTCAGCAGCTGCCACACAGTTTAATTATTGGTTAATTCACTTTTGTTCTAAGTTGAGCTTTTTATGTCATTTCTCACATCACAACTGTTTACCCAGTCTTATCCCACTCTGCCCATTGGTTCCAGGGTATAGTACCTTAGCTGACAGTCAAGGTAATAATGCCAAATAAATAAATAAGTGTGTAACAGCTTTGCTGCCAAAACAACACATCACACTATTATTTATCTATGATCCAAATTATAATTGGTCATAGACGGTTTAGTTTTCATGGCACAATAGCCTGTCTATTGCCCCAATAAAAGAGACAGGCTTCTGTTGTATTATTTATTGGGTGCACAAAAATGACTCTTCATTTTTATTTAATTCATTATAAATTTGCATAAACATACGGTTACCTATTGCTTTGTTTTGCATCAATTTCTGCATCTAGCTATTCATATGTAATACTTGATATAAAATCTTATGCGTATTCAAGCTCTTTAGATGTCTTGTGCCTGGAACTTGTGTGATCCTTTGATTTTCATCTTCAACCTCAGGAAAAGGGCAACCGAAGCTCATCAAATGTTCTATATATAAGTGCCTATGGAAACAATGCTCCTTCATTAAGAACCAGTCAAGAGTGGTTTGAATTATTCAAATCTGGAAAATTTGCCGTCAACAACAAGGAACACAGAAATCCCCCCAAAAAGTTTTGAGGATGAGGAACATTATTGGATTAAGACAATGCTCAAACATAACAACGGCTTCTCTCAATGTTACTCAACAGGCTGTTTCACTTAGTTTGTATGCTATGGGAAAGATTCAGAAGGAAGGAAAATGGTTGCCTCACGAATTGAGTGCAAAGAACATGGGAAAATCGAAGAACGATATCTGAAATCCTGCTTGATAGGTTTCAAAGAAAGTCTTTTCTTCATCCTATTGTGACTGAAATGAAAATGAGTGTATTTTGACAATCCGAAGAGCAAGAAATCATGGGTAAGCCACGGACAGCTGGCAACTTCAACTGCCAAGTCCAATATCTATGGCAAGATGGTATTTCTGTGTATCTGGTGGGATCAGCACGGCATACTTTACTACGAACTTCTGCAAGCAGGCGTTACTGCTCAGTAACACCAAGAAATCAGAGAAACTACCAGAATGGCCACAACGACATAGCAAGTTGATACTGCTTCATGACAGCACAAGACTACAGGTTGCATAATCAGTAAAAGACACCCTGAAAAGACTTCAAATGGGAAGTCTTACCTCACCCGCTATACTCTCCAGACATCGCTCCATTGGATTATCAACTCTTTTAGTCACCAGCACTTCCAGAATCACCAAGAAGTTGAAAATTGGTTTGATGAATGGATTGCCTCAAAACCAAAACTTTTTTTGATCATGGCATCCATAAACTACCTAAATTATGAGAGAATGTTGTATATCTAACAATATCAATAACATTCAAGAAAATAAGACCTAATCCAAATAATTTATTAGTGTGTGACGTTTCAGCAACAGCATTGTCACCATCATCAGACAAAATAAACTTTTTGTTTTTGTTTCTTTTGTCTGATGATGATAACAATGCTGTTGCCGAGACTTCACATACTATTAATTTATTTGGATTAGGTCTTATTTTCTTGTATTATAATCTATAATCCAAATGTACTTTATCAATAACAATATAGCATACTTGCGCACCTAATAAATCCACTCTTTTTCAAAAAATTTTATTATAGAATTGCACATGTTAAGCACTATACCAACCCAGTACTGTCTTGTACAACTGACACAAATGAAGATCCATTACTCACATTTTGATTATGGGTTGTTGACTTGGGTCGGCTTTGGAAGCATTTCAAGGATGAGTTATATGGGCTGAGAAATATTTAGGAAATTTTAAACAGGAGTTAGTGAGGTGTGATGTCAGCCCCAGCTGTGACTTTGAACAAAGTATATTGGTAGCAGCCTACTGGATGTCAGCAGCACATTATAACTGTTCTACTGTCCTATAAGCTTATGTCCATAGTTTCCTGAGATTCCACCCTTCAGTGCTGCGTATATAAGCAGAATCCTCCAATACAGTATTAGAGCTCTGAGAAGCGGTCTGGTGGATTAAATTGGCGAAACCACTGGGAGGGTTCACCACTGAGGAGCCAAGCCCTCCCAATATATTTTTCATCACAGTAAGGACAGTAGAAGTTTGTTTTGTGTATAAAAGAAACACTCGTGCTTTTAAATACTTTCATTTTATATAAATAGATGTTGCGTTTTTGCTTAGTATAACTGTAAAATCTTGGTTTTATTAAGATACACACAAATTAAGTTGTTTAAATCCACCTACTATTAGAAGCTTCAGTGAAAAAGTCACACAGTTACTGGAGACCAAACATGTTTCTGTAACACTTTGTCACCTTAATAGATCCCCTTTTTAGCATAAGGTAACAACACTAACTCCAAATTAATGAAATGTTTGTGAGGGTAACAGCATTTTTACTTCAAAATGTCACCAGTTAATGACATTAGTTACTTGTTACTTTGTTTCTTATCTATAATCCTAACTGTACCCTATCAGATTTTTTTAAAGTTGGCATTATAACCTTTTCAGTGGCCCCGTTTCATAAAATTTCCTCTAATTACTTAGGACCTACTCTGACCACACCACGGCTGGTACCATTAGGTAGGAACAAAGGTCACAACATTGAAAACTAATAACATAAACAGGAGACCAAGTGCCTATATTAGCACAGGTTATATGTCTTACATCAATCCTGGGTTCTTTTCAAGCTCTTTATCAACTTAATCAGTTTCAAGGAGAAAAAAAATTACTGTCTTTCTTGTTTGAATTATTCTCACAATAGTTTAGATAAATAAACATTTGGGGGGAGGTTCTCAAAGGATAAAAACTTTGGCTTAAATCCATTCAAGAATTCTATAGAAAAAGATGCAGCAGGAAAATTTACCATTTGTTAATATCCCAACATTAGGAAACAATCAAAGGTTTATTTAGGGAAAGATATTTTCAAAAAAGATTTTATGGTCTTTTAATTTTTAGAATATTTTTTAATATAAGATTTTAATATAGAATTAGGGAAGTTTGATTAAACATTTATGATGTCAACAAAAAGTTACGAAAAAATTTTGTTGAAGAAAATGATTTAAAATACTTGATATGCCGCCCCTTTCCTATTGGCTATCATGACAAGATTAGGTTTGGTTGAGCATCTAGATTGTGGCCACCAACTGGAAAGGGGATGAACAATTTTATTACATTTTTCAAAAGGTCCCTATATGAAAAAACAAAAAAACTTATAGGTAAATTATATATCAGATATTTTTAAATAAAAGTTATTTTGATTTCAGGTACTTTGAGAAAGAAAGATATTTGGTTGATAGGAGAGAATATCTTGACAGGAATTACCTAAGAATGTCTTTGGAGAATTTTGAATATATTTTAAAAATCATTTATCTTAAATGTCATGAAAAAAAAATGGGAGAAAAATACTTTTAAAATATTAAAAACATTATAATATAAAAGTTGTCACAACAATTTTTATAGATAATTGTGTCCCAATGTGTATTTTCTTAGATACACACTCATCTACCTTTTTTTTTTTTTTTGAAACTATTTTCATGCAATTTACACGCATCAACTATTTAAAATAGGTAGTTCCATTTAAAACAATGGAAAAGGGATTTTTTTTTTGGTCAAATATTTAACACAAACATGGATTTTTATATGGAATTATATTTTACAAAGATTTATTTTGCTGCAATTTTTTGGTTTTTGAAAGGAATAAATTAATATATGTACCTTATATACCATTTATATATATATATATATTTTTTAGAAACTGAAACATTCAATAAAATCGAATATTAATTAAATATGTATTTACCAATGAGAAAATATCAACATATTATTCAAATAAATATGGATATTATTGCTATCTCTCTCTTATAAAATGTAACTAAAATAGGCACTCCATTATCAACCATATTATTTTGCAGACGAACTCGTATGGTTGCAATTATACTATTAAAATAAAAAGTAGAAATCGCGACCCATAATTAAGCCTATTTCTATACAAAAGATCACACAATTATGATAGGCTAATAATATCAAAGCGAGTGACCAATATATTTTTAGCAATAAAAACATATAGGCCTAAATTACGCATTGATCTAATAATGATATTATATATAGATGTGTAAAATTGGAAGCCTTAAATATTTGGTTTATATATTCAAAATTTTCTTACCTGTAACACGTTATAATTTATTTTTTTTTTAATTTAGTTTCAACTTTTGTTCTTTCAAAAATATATGTTTTCGATCAATTATATCTTTTAAATACATTTAATATATACGATAATTTAATTATATATATTTATTTCCGATTTTAGAAACAAAATATACGAAAATATTTTAATATAAACTTTTGAGTTTATTTAGATTGTCCAAAAATTTAAAGCCGGAGCTTTTGCTTTTAATTTGCAGTGTGCCCGAATATTTAATTTTATTTTTGAGCAAAAAATATATTAATTTTTGTTTTTAAAATAATATTTTAAAAACTTTTCAAAATATATCGCCTTGAAATTTTAAAACTCTATCACATGCATTATATTTTATCTATTAAAAAATGATAATCTAAGACTATTTTTATATCAAATTGTTTATACTTAATGAAACGAAATGAATGTACTATGTGGTATTTATTCGATGGCTGTTTATAACTATGTTAGTTAGAGAAAAGCTTGCTATGAAAAAATTTTTGAATATGGGAGAACTGAAATTTTTCTCTATCTTTTAAGCGCTTTTTGAGGAGAGGAGTTCCTTTTATTACTCGCACCATTTTCATTCCAACTTTCCATTACTCGCAGCAATTATCGGCCATGTCTGAATGGATTAAAAGACGAAATAAAAGAAACTCGTATCTATGCTATAATTCGAACTTTGGTTGACTCGTGGCTAAATCATAACCTAGTCTCGGAAAGAAATCGGGTTTTCAGTTTGGGAGGCCTGTGAAATGACGCGTTCTTTCTGGTAGGGGTTGGTGGGGTTGGGGTTTCCTCTGATATATCGTTTGTTATAACCTCTGATAAGACACTTTCCGATTCTGTGGTTGCCTGGACTTCATGTTCTTGATTTTCGGATTTATCAGGATTAAGTCTCTTTTTTATGAGACCACCCATAAGCTCATAGTCTAGTTTTTCTGCTCCATGAAGCAGCTCGGTCTCTGCCTCCAACGCCTGGTTATGTTCTTCGTGCGGAGTCTTGGGCTTGGGCTGGCTTGCGGCCTTGAGAAGGTTCGCCACACTCTCCAGCTCGTCCGTAATACTTGTGTATTCTCCCTTGGTGGAGCTCAGTGGTGGCTTGGGGGAGGGCGGGATCACACAGATAGTTGGATCGTTGCGGTTCCACTGGGAGCCCAAGAGAATGGCCTTCTCCATCCCAGAGTAGAGTGGAAGAATCATGTCGTTCACATCGTCGAGCTCCTCGTCGACGTAGGACATGCTCAGCCCTCGCAGGAGTGGCGCCCTGCTCATCCTCCGTCGTCGTAACTCACTCCCGGGAATTAGATCCTTCTCCTCGGCGAAAGCCTTGCCCAGTGTCTCTGGCGCCGCGATTGTAATCTGCCGAGATAGCTTTTCTGGTCGCAGTGAGGTTCTTCTGGGAAGCTTGCTTACATCCGGAAATTGGAAGACTAACTCGTCTTCCTCGACTGGGGCAGGTTCAGTAAACATCACCTTTGGCGTGGATACACCTGAGGAAGGCTTAGGTCCGCAGTCGCTGTGGTCGGAGTGAGGCTCGGGGGAAGGCTTGCCCTCACTGGGCAGACGTTCCGGAGATGGGGACGGCGGCAGAAACCGGTTGTCGACGCAGGGCTGCGTGTTGATCTTCGAAAGGGCCATCATCTCGTGAAGTAGATCGTGACAGGTTTTGGTCATCCCCGACATCTTGGTGGACTGGAACTGCAGCGTGTGGAAGGAGCAGGCCAGCTCTTTCTGCCGCATGTTGATGTCGTCAATCCTCTGCGCCATCATATCCACCCTGCACCACACCGCGCCTCCTTAGAAACCGCAGTTATGCAACTTTTATCATAGATCAAATCCTAAGCTGCCCCTTCTCTTTTATTTAGAGTTCCCCATTCCCCTTTCAGCCCATATATTATTATATAGCCTCTATATCATATATTATAACACTATGCGGCGCTGAGTTTGTATATACAAAAATGTAATGTCTCGATAAAGATTGGCGTTCAGCCAACCGAAATATTGGCAAATAAATCTTTTATTTAATTCAATATATGCCTTTTTATTATCTTTTTATTTCTGTAACTAGCTGTAAATTCCTGTGAAGTTAAATATTGGATGACAAATGTGATCTACATGGAATCTACAAACAACCAACGTGGTTTCAATAACCAAAGACAATTTAGGAGCTACAATGTTCCCGCTACCTCTCAGCCATGGTCTGGACCCGGGCATCCGTGGACTCCTGAAGCTTGTTCTCCCGTTCCTGAAAGTATCCTTCCATACATTCTTCCTCGAAGTCGTTCAGGTTGTCCACCTCTTTCTGGTCCAGGAACAGTTCTGCCGTCACACAGTTGTCGTGTGTGAGGTTAGGGTGCAAAGCCGCTATGTAATAACATCATTGAAATGTTGTTTTATATCTCATGATGATCTTTCAGCCTGCATATTTATAATAGGTGTAATGTTAACTTGGTGTTGTAATTTATTTAAAGGTCAAACACAAGCTCTTAATCAGCTAAACAATTTATTATTATATTAAAGCGAGGAACATACAAAAACATTAACTGTTTGTTATGTTAAATTAACCATATGATTATTATTGATTTCAGAATAATTACATTTTTATATTTATAATATGTATATTACGATGCGCTCCATCTGTTATAAAAATTAGAAACTATTTTCACAATATGTATATGTAATAATGTGAATAGATATGGAAATCAACACTCCAGAGGTCAGTGGCGACAAGACGTCCCTAGAAACAGACGTACTGACATGGCTCCAGCAATAAGACATCTCTTTTGAACTTTCCCATCTCAACTGTCTTCTAACATCCTGGAGTTCCCCCACTACCGGGGACAGAGGTAGGACTTTTCCTGTTCCCTGTTGTGAAGTTATATGGGGCCAGGCTGTCACGGCTATCTCTCTGGGACGTCAGCCTTTCTCTAACTTTATTGTTTACAAGCATGTCACAATACTAGGGGATATTTTTATATCATATATATATCATTTTCAAACTTTTTCTTTGAATTTTGTAATATATTACTTTGAATATGTAGGTCTATCTTAATATCTTATGTATACGTTTTCAAATAGGTAAATAATAATGAGCCTTTTTATATAAATGTATGTCCTATACGTTGGCGTTAGTTAATGTGGTACTCCCGCGTCGAAAGGCTGATAAGTCCGAAAGCTTAAAAAAAAAAAAAAAAAAGAAATTGTACAATAAACTTAGCCCTGGATGTATTATTGACAACCATAATGACTGGATGAAGTAGATTGCCTTTGTCGTTAAAACTGGGAGCACTACTCTGTAGCAGGCCACTGACTTAGCTCCAATATGAAATGGCCGCCTGTGACATGAGGAACAGACGCCATGTACAGCCGCTCCTAACATGGAGTACAGACCCATCCTGTATCTTTTATAGGGTACTATCAGCATGGCCAGCTGAGCCCAGGTTTTTTTAGCAAGCTTGTGACGCTGGAACGCTTGGTAAGGACAGTAGTAAATTGATTTATTTTTAAAAGAATTATACGGGTCAAAAATAGTTACTACTCCCTCTCCTTTTTCATCTCGCAAAGGCGGATTTGTATAATTAAATGAGAGGAGAGCACGTACTGAGTCCGTTGTCGAAGGACTGAGTTTCCCGGCGCCAGCAGCGCATCAGACAGGTCAACAGCAGGTAGAGGTGGGAGAAGATGATGAGCGGGGGCGGCAGGATCGGCTTCTGCTCGTATTCCATCACCACGCGGTAGCGCTGTGACTTCCACACCACCTGGGAGACCGAGTTGACCTCCGTGAAGATGTTGCTGAGCACAACACCATTGTTAACCTCTTGTAATTGTCACCATATAGCAAACTTCTTATCGTAAAGATAGAGGCTGCCTGGCCGGCGGCATCCATAGTTCTTTGATACTTCGGCCAGTAAATCTTTTTATTATCTCGACATTTCGACAAAAATATTTTGTTCGCTCCTGACGAGGACAAAATATTGTCTGGCCGTAGTATCTTTAATTATAAGAAACTTCATATCGTCCTTACTGCAATGGTTATTTTCATTAAAGGAATGTCAGAAGTTTGTTGTATTTCAAAAATCACAATTCGTGCTAAAGAATTTATCTCCCATATATAATTGTCTAAATTGGAACCAGTTGTTACTCACACTAAGTGTACAGGCCAATGGTTGCTAAATTGATATTCCTGCAATATGAGTTGGAAGGAAAACCAGACATTGTTGGCTCATGACATTTCCTGGATTGTTCCAAACATCTCAGATGGGTAGGTTTGTTGTGACGGCTACACCGGGGTAAATGTCGGTCCGTCAACATGTGGTTTGACATCATAGACATGATTGTTTCTCTAGAGCTCCAATTGAAACTGTGTTACGCTGGGTCCCCCCGTAGTGATCTTATTTAAACTAAGACATCTGATCATGTAAATAAAATTTAATGTGAAAAAATAAAAAGGCCAGGTGTTGATATTAAAAATACTCAGGATTTGCCTTCTTTATTTTTATAAATGTTGATGATGCACGATTTGGTTGCACGAATTGCTTTTCTCTTAATTTAGCCACCTGATGACATTTTCACTTTTTTATTATTTTTTTTTGCACCTATTTAAATTGTTGTACTTATATTAGCAGTCCTAGTTAGGCTTCTGGTGTGGTTGCCATAGTCGAATTTCCTTTCGAGGGCGCAAAATACCGCGAAATATTTAATTTTCCCCTGCCCCCTTTTTTTTCCACACAAGATCCAATTTCGCTCTCTTTCAACTTTAGAATGTGTGTTTGTTATTCTGAGGTCTAGGTTGGCCCAAGCAGAGCTAGGAGACATCTACGGCTGTCTAGACCAGGGGGTCGGTAAACTGCGGTGGCTCGTGAGCTACATGCGGCTCTTTGGATGTGAAGCTCTTTATATAGTTCCATATGTAAATATTATTTATGTGAGTACTATTTATTGTTGGCAAGAAAAAAAATTGGGGCTCTTTAAAAATTCTGAAAATTTGTAAATTGTAATTTTTGACTCTTCAGATTCAAAAGTTTGCCGATCCCTGGTCTAGACCGAAGTCTGCAGCACCAGCACAGATGGTACACCTACGGCTGTCTAGACCGAAGTCTGCTGCACCAGCACAGATGGTACACCTACGGCTGTCTAGACCGAAGTCTGCTGCACCAGCACAGATGGTACACCTACGGCTGTCTAGACCGAAGTCTGCTGCACCAGCACAGATGGTACACCTACGGCTGTCTAGACCGAAGTCTGCTGCACCAGCACAGATGGTACACCTACGGCTGTCTAGACCGAAGTCTGCTGCACCAGCACAGATGGTACACCTACGGCTGTCTAGACCGAAGTCTGCTGCACCAGCACAGATGGTACACCTACGGCTGTCTAGACCGAAGTCTGCCAGCACCAGCACAGATGGTACACCTACGGCTGTCTAGACCGAAGTCTGCTGCACCAGCACAGATGGTACACCTACGGCTGTCTAGACCGAAGTCTGCTGCACCAGCACAGATGGTACACCTACGGCTGTCTAGACCGAAGTCTGCTGCACCAGCACAGATGGTACACCTACGGCTGTCTAGACCGAAGTCTGCAGTACCAGTACAGATGGTATCTACAGATGGTACAAGAGAAGACGTACTTGAAGACGGCGATGAGGAGGTTGACGATGAGGATGTTAGAGATGAGCAAGTAGACCGCCATGATGGCCGGGTTGATCCAGGAGGCCGGGGGACAGGTGTCCCGTGTGCAGGCCGCTGTAGACCACATGGTGATAACTTGCTGGTAGATTATAGCGTCACAAGCTACACAATGTCTATTACATAACGTCAACACCTGGAATATATTCAGTAGAACTACCTCCCTTTAAAGAACAACACCTGATTGCAGAGCCAAAGTGTCCTTTAGAGAGAGGTGTTCTCTTACTGGAAAGTTTATAAATAGTAAAAAATGGTAATTTTAGCGATGAAAACTGTCCTTTGTCTTCTAGCGCGAGTGTCCTCGTGGAGGTTCTACTGTATATTTATCTAGCTATTTTGTGTGAAAAAGTGTTAAACGGAGACATCAAACACCGGTTTCAAAGCCAACAACAACATCCTCTGTTCCAACTGCAATGCCTTTAAATACATTGCCAGGGACTGCAAGCAGCTTTTGATGCAGTATGCTGTGGTCCTGATCGAGTCGGATCCAGCGACCTAAGGATCAAGCAGAAAGAGTTAAAGCTTCAACAGAAGAAATAAATATATAAGTAAACAAATATGGCTCAGAGTAGCAGTGTGCTTCCGTGGTGACGCTGGCTGGAAAAGAATTCACGAGGTAGGTGACATTAGGGTGGAGCCTTATAGGAGAAAAATCCTCCAAGTGGAGCTGTATCTATCAACAACGTATATATTATGACGTACGCTCGATCTTGTCCTGGAACACCTCTCCGTACAGCATCCAGTATGGCATGTAGAAGATGTTCCGGGCCAGACGCCAGTGGGGCTCCTCGAAGGGGAACAGGATGGACTGGCGAGCCACGCCGTAGCTCATCAACACCACCAGGAGCAGGACCACGAAGTACATCATGTTGGCCACCTGGTGGACACACCACTTCTACGTACTGTCCCACACCCAGGCAACTCTAGCAATGTCATCTGGATAGTCGAGGTTTGTAATTACATCAATAAAACACATTTTTTACACTATTTTGTGAAAAAAAAACCTTTATGTTTATAAATTCAATTGTTATATATCGATAAAATTAGCAACAATTAAATTTTTCTGGCAATGGGTTTCTTTCATCAAATCATCAAATAAACACTAGCTCTGCCTTACTTAGAAATACAGGGGGGAATTTAACAAACCCAATACAATAGTATTGTATTGGAGATTAATTTGGCCAAACCGTTGATGAGCCAAGCCCTCTCATTCAATAACTTATATCATTGCAGTAAGAGATATGTAGAGATAATATTTGATGATATAATTAAAAATAAACACATTGCCAGAAAACTTTAATTGTTACAAAAAAACCCTTCATTTTTGATAGAACGGGGAATTTCGGAGAAGTATCCTTTCTCGGTTCAGATAAACATTATGACAGATTAACTCAGTTTTCTAAAGGATCACCTAGGAATGTCGGGACTCCATTAACATAGGGCGTTACGTATGGGGTGGTTTCCCCCAGCTGCGGTGCAGGGACCTAGCTAGCTGACTATGAAGCCTACTTTGCCGTCTAGCCTCTTTAAGCAGACGATCTGTGTGTAAGCGAAAACCAAAACTTTTTGAACTAAAAATTTCTATAATTACAGAAACATCCTTCCATAGTTTCGTTAACCAACAATAAACCTTCAAGTACTGTAGAATATATAGACAGAATGAACAATACAACAGTTGTGTAGCTTAGATCTGGTGGATTAAATGGACGATATGGCTGGAAGACCACGGATGAGCCAAGCCTTCTCACAAATTTAATCCAGTTCACTAATTGTAGTCTAGCAGAATTTATACAAATTCCATCCGCATCAGTGTCATCTGTCCATCTACTGCACTGCGCTGGAAATATGTAAATTTGGAGGGGTGGCGGCTCTTAACGTAAAGTTGTTATTGGTAACTCGGATTTGACAACTGCATCAAGGCACTTTTATAAAAAAATAAAATAAAATATCCATCCCTTATTGCACAAGTCCAACCCCACCAGTGAGTACAAGTAACCATCAAACAGGGCACCTTGTTAAAAGCAAAAATCAAACTGCTTCTACAATTGTGCTGTGTGTACTTACTGTATAAGAAGTCACAGTCACCTAACTGCTATGATTATCATGGCTGCCTGTATAGACGTGCGATGTACTTAGAACACAAAATAATTTCAGCTCTCCTCAGGGTCAATCAGACACACATTTATCACTCGGAGTCCTACTTTCTACATTGAGGAAGGACACCAGTGGGGCATCGTCTCAGGTAATAAATTCTGATAGCTGACGTATCTCTAATTGTATTTGAAACAGTCGTTAAAAACATGGCCACTATGATTATCATGGGGATAGCAGCAAGCACGTACCATCTTGCCGATCATGGTGACATAAGGCCCGAGGTACTTGTTGACAGAGAGCATGTCCAGGATGCGGATGTACCAGTACACGATGTTCAGGATGTACAGGACACGGCCGTCCAGCATGCTCGCAGGACGCATGCGCAACGCTAGGCCTAGCTGGAAGAGCAGTATCACCACCAGGTCGCAAGGATTCCACTTCTTCTCCGCCCACACGGCCAGCTTCTGGATCAGCCGCTCGGGCTCGGAGGACGCGATCTGGCGACACACCGCGATAACACCAACTAGCGTTAAATCCGGGAATTATCGCTAGCTTCCAACTTCCCCATTTTTCAGATAATAATAAACATATATATATAACGTACTGTGTTGGCGAGCAGAGAGCCATCTGGTGGAACAGAGATCAACTAATCATTGATTTAGCCTGTTCCCTGATATTTGGCCAACCCAATTTCTTGATAAATCAAGAAAAGCCATTCACGAACGCGTTTCGCGCTGTTGGCGCTCGTCAGCGTGGAGTAGGCTGTACCACTGCGACTAAAATGATTTTTAGTCTTAGTGGCTACGTTATATATATAACGTAGTGTGTTGGCGATAAAGAATGTATATACCACAGTACCAGTTTTAAAGGGAGAGGTACCCTTTTCGGTACATGAATACCACCTTCCCGCAATCTTGTATTACATATATAAGAACAACTCTGACTTTGCCAGTCCCAAGCCCGGATGAAAAAGGAGGAGGGGGAGCAGTAACAAGCTCACTAAAAAACCCGGGCTCAGCTGGCCTGGCTGATAGTACCCTGTAAGGGTTCCTGATCCAAGGATACAGGATGAGTCTGTACTCCATGTTAGGAGCGGCTGCACATGGCGTCTGTTCCTTATGTCAGAGGCGGCCATTTCATATTGGAGCTAAGTCCGTGGCCTGCCACTGAGTAGTGCTCCCAGTCTTAATGACAAAGGCATTCTACTTCACCCAATCATTATGGTTTAAGATAAGAAAAAATGAAGAATATATATAACAATTAGATAATAAAAAAAGACATATCCTGAACACATGAGCTTTTTAGATGGCAGAGATGTGCTCGTGGTCAGGATAAGCTTTTTTAAAATTTTAATACCAACATCTGACCTTTTTTTCACATATAAGAATGTAAATTGGAAACTATTATAGAAGCGTATGATTCTTTTTAAAAATAAAACAATTTCTACTGCCCTTACTGCAATGGAAAAATTAATGGGAGGACCTGGCTCATCAGTAAACTGGCGAAACCGCTGGGAGGGTTCACCACTGATGAGCCAGGCCCTCCCATTAATTTTTCCATCGCAGTAAGGGCAGTACAATTTTTTTTTTAATCTTTAAAAAATAATACGCTTCTATAATAGTTTCGAATTTACATAACAGATGACGCGCTAATGCATCGTAATATAAGAATGTATTTGACAGAATGTCACGGCTGGACTCACCTCCCGGATCTTCTCCATGCCCAGCGTACAGAGGTAAGCGATGACGTAAGCCTCCTGCCACGAGGGGTAGGGCGCCATCCGCACTAGGACGACGTAAGTGAAGAGAAGCAGGAACACCCCGTAAGCCATCTGCCATCACCACCCTAGAGTTTGGTGTTTTAGAAAGATCTATTTCACTGAAATTACCCGCAAGACCGCGAATATTATACAACAACAACAACAACAACAAAAAGCCTTTATTGAGGACCTCTCGTCCTATATAGGATTCGCCAGTTTACAGAGTAATTGAAGAGAACTAAGAATACAGAGATATATGTAGTAGGTATAGTATAGTATTTTCTACACTGTGACTATATACAACAGCAGCAACAAGCCTTTTACTGGAATCAAAGTCCCATGCAGGATTCGTCATTTTAATCCTGACATAGATTATTTACATATAATTATTTACATCAATTAGATTATGTATATGGCCTCCTCTTCTATTCAGCCGTCTTCCAGAATTTGAACAACACAAAAGCTCCAGCTCTGTTTCTCACCACCTCATTCAACAGGAGCTCCAAAGAGAGTCCCTCAAGGCCTATTTCACTGAGGAGCACTTCTCGTTCGTCCGCGAATATTATGTGAAGTTTAGGAAGCTTGGTCGTCTTTGAGAGGGTGTGATAGCGCTAGATAACTTTGAGTCAAACCACCAACCTTGTAAGGATTAAACTTTATTTCAAAGTTGTACACTCACAAAGTGTTTGTCTCAATTCTGAATAACAAGTCTCTCACCTTCACAGACAAACTGTCTTACATAGATAGACAAGTGTCACATGTAGATTGTAGTGTAGACCAACAAAGACAGGGGAACTCCTAGAGATGAAGCACTAGTCAGGTCTTTCCTCGTAGTTCGATGTAGCAAACTGCACTGAAAGAACCAGCGCCACATCAAGTCGAATGGTTGAGCAACCATTACAACTTTTACAAAGCAGTAAGTAGGAACTTGGACTTATCTCCTCCACTACATGATGGTAGTTGATCATTGTGAGGATATCGTTGCAATGAGAGAGGAGAATCTGTATAAGACCTGTGTTTTAATAAAGACTTTGTGCGTGCAATGAAAGAACCAGCGCCATATCAAGTTGAATGGTTGCTCGGTCCCTGTATAACTTTTACAAAACAGTAAGTAGGAACTTAGACTTATCTCCTCCACTACATGATGGTGATTGATCATTGTGAGGATATCTTTGTAAGCCGGCAATGAGAGAGGAGAATCTGAATGGTGTCTTAATAAAGACTTTGTGTCTGTGTGCAGTGAAAGAACCAGCGTCATATCAAGTCGAATGGTTCCTCGGTCCCTGTATAACTTTTACACAGCAGTAAGTAGGAACTTGGATTTATCTCCTCCACTACATGATGGTGATTGATCATCGTGGGGATATCGTTGCAATGAGAGAGGAGAGTCTGTTAAGACCTGTGTTTTAATAAAGACTTTGTGTGTGTAATGAAAGAACCAGCGTCATATCAAGTCGAATGGTTGCTCGGTCCCTATATAACTTTTAAAAAGCAGTAAGTAGGAACTTGGATTTATCTCCTCCACTACATGATGGTGATTGATCATCGTGAGGATATCGTTGCAATGAGAGAGGAGAGTCTGTTAAGACCTGTGTTTTAATAAAGACTTTGTGTGTGTAATGAAAGAACCAGCGTCATATCAAGTCGAATGGTTGCTCGGTCCCTATATAACTTTTACAAAGCAGTAAGTAGGAACTTGGACTCATCTCCTCCACTGCATGATGGTGTTTGATCATTGTGAGGATATCGTTGCAATGAGAGAGGAGAATCTGTATAAGACCTGTGTCTTAATAAAGGTTTTGTGTGTGTACACTGAAAGAACCAGTGCCATATCAAGTCGAATGGTTGCTCGGTCCCTATATAACTTTTACAAAGCAGTAAGTAGGAAAAATATCGTTTTCTCCTCCACTACATGATGGTGGTTGATCATTGTGAGGATATCGTTGCAATGAGAGAGGAGAATCTGTATAAGATCTGTGTCTTAATAAATACTTTGTGTGTGTAGTGAAAGATTAGCCAAGATGATAAATTCTACAAAACTAAGGGACGAGAGGGGAATAAGGTCTCCCCTGTATAAAGAGAAGAAGCACCTAGCTGTGCTACATAACTGAAGGCAGAATGTGGAAATCTTGAAGACAAATCTACTTAACATGGGATTCCACAATGTAATCTGTAACAATCATCCTTCGAATGTTTGTATAAGTTTGTACAGTACAGGGAGCCTCCAGACAACATGTTGCATTAGCGCTCCAGCTGTTATAAGAAAGTGACACTATTCAAAAATAATTTTTGTGGAAACGTTGAGAAAAAAAATTCTTTTATTTTTTTGCTTATCCCTAGTACACGTGGTACAGGCCATGATAATCATGGTGGGTAGTTAGCGACTGCTTTTTTTTACTGTAAGTGCACCACATGTCTACACATGTGAAAGCAGTTCGACTTTGCACTTACAAATGTGCCAGAGCCCCGTTTGGTTACTTGCACTCGCTGGTGGGGTTGGACTTTTGCAAGAATCGGGGGGCCATTGGAGCATTTTTTTTAACATAAAAAGTGTCCAATGCGGGAATCGAACCCGGGTCGTAGTGGTCGAAAACCAAACGGTTTAACCAGCCTTCCACCGACCCCCAAACTAACTGGCCGAAGTGTCTATTTTTCACAGAAATATTCAAAAATTACTTAGTTTAACTTTCTCGTTTAACTCTCGTGTCAAAACACGTAAGCTTATTTTTAAAGTAAAATAATCTTCTACTGAAATGGTAAAGAACTGGCGAAACCGCTGGGAGAATTCACCACTGCCAGGCACTCCCATTATTTTATCATTTCAGTAAGAGCAATAGATATTGGTTAATTTAAAAAGAAACATATAAAAATATTTTCTATTCTTTTATGTTAATCTATAAATATTGGGGGAATGTATATCCAAACTTATGTATGTGTGTGTTGTGGATACTGGCCATGTGAGGAAGGTCACGGAAATACATTCATGGACAAAACTTAAGGAAGTTGTACGTTTTATCATGTATATATCGGGACAATAACTCTGAAAGATATTACAGTGACCTTTATTAAAGACATACGAGATAACTAAGTGTGAACAAAATTGTATCTGTCTCCTTCAAAAAAATATAGACGACCGACGACATCAAAGACTTTCCACTTCCATAAGTGTTGTCCATGAGTGTATGTTTGCTGTGATCACTATCTATGGGATACGAGAGGCAGACCAACTCACCGTGTGACCCCAGAACTTGGTGATGGGCGCTGTGTAGAATTTGTAGAACCGCTTGCGGAAGTTCTGGGTGCGCCATGTCTTGAAGGGGAAGGAATACCACTTGTGCTTGGAGCGACCGTGGTCGTACAGGTACTCTTCAGACTTATCGGACTCTCCGGAGAAGAACTTCATTGTCTCGAACTGCCGAAACGACGTTAGTGGGTGGAGGCTACAAACCTGAGCTACAGTGGATCAACGCTGTGGAACAAACTACAGTCATACACCTCTCTCTCAAGTTAATCAAAGAGTTACGGCGTTTCATGATTTTTTTTTTTGTAAATCATGAAAAGTCTAGTTTGATTTATGTGTAAAAAAACACTCGTGTCTCAATATTTTCATTCCCAATGTATGAACATCGCGTTATTGCTTTATATGTTGTGTGTTCTCCTCTACCTAACAAAAATAGCACTTGACGAACACTATAAGGTATAAACCATTTATTTCTATAAAAAAGATACTTTCGCTCTCCTCTTACACTCTATATACATCCAATCATTTTACATATTTAATTTTCTATCAGAAAATTAATACATATCTACATATATGCTGCATTTTTTCTTTAAGAATAAAATTTGCATATGGAATCATTACAATATTAAAAGTCTGTTTTTATTCCGATAGATGGTGCAAATGATCATCAAGTATTATTTGAAAGTTCGAGAGACGCCTATCGACAACAATGTAGTTTAGGATGTCACGGTAGTGTAACTCACGCCGTTGGTGGTAAGGGTGATCTGTGACTCCACCACGTCCTTCTTGCTCTCCGCTAAGTGCTGCTCCTCCCTGTGTGGCATCATCTCCAGCTCCTCCTTCGACTTGAACTCCAGGAACAGCACAGTGGGCGGCAGCAGCAGTGCGATTATCACCTGTCAACCTCGTGTTGGTCAAACTTTATATCACTCGAGACAACAAACCCTGTAGTCACGCGGTTGTATATTAATTATAATTAATTAACAGATTATTATCTGTAAAAAATAGTACAAATGTGACATTGTACTGGGATAAGGTGCATCAATTATGAAAAAGGCATCTCCTATTCCGATAGATGGCACAAGCCATCAGCAACTTTCAGTTGCACGATAAGGAGATGCCTTTTTCATAGATTATTATCTGTTCATAAAACAATGGCTATTTTGTACTCCACGATAGAACTAATTGTTTTAAAAGTATAGTTTGCTTAAGCCAAATAATTATCCATTGTTGCTAGGTTACATCTTTTTAAAACACGTGGTATAAAAATATATAAAAAAAAAAAAAACAATGTATAAATTAAAACCTTTCTAAAATTCTACCTATATATGTATGTAGGAATATGTTTCAGCCAACCTACCTGGATAGTTTACTTCGAAATCCGCTTCTATGTAAATATGTTTGTAATTGGTGGAAATATATTTGCATATGCGCGCGCCACTAAATGTTGACATTGTTACAAAGCGCCACCGCCGGCACCAAGAATTGTTACAAACTTCACCTATAGATGGCGGGAGTAGCGCGACTATTTGCATATTCTTATGCGCTATGCAAATTAACTTTTTCATATCATCGAAAACATATTCCCGCACGAAGAGATGTAACTCCGCCCCAACTTTGAGAAACGGCGTTGTTCCCCCAAACTACCCGTTCACTCCCACCGCCGTCCAGTGCCGGCTATATAAGCCGAACCCGACCCTAGTAGTTTACCCGAAAGGGGATCTGGTCGTTGGCGTCCGCTCCACGTTGGGTTGACTCCAGGCTCGGAACTTAGGGCCGCCTTCAACGTCGTCTCACAAATTCTGCCGCCTGGGTAACGGCTTTATTTGGGGGACAACCGCGTTGTCGTGTCGGCCCTTTGTTTTGTCCTGTTTAGTCCCCCTCGCGGAGGGGGCGTCAAGGCGACCTCTTCCTCTTTCGGGGTGTAGTGTAATCCGCCTCCACGTGGTGCACCCTGGGTAATGCTAAATGGATTACAACTTGTGTTCGGACTTCCTGTCTGTATAGGGGCCATTTTACATCGGGTCAGGTCCACCTGGACTTCCGGTCTGATGACAATACAGCCTGGCAACACGGCCATATATCTGGAATCAATATCAAATCCTAACAATTGGTTTGAAAGTTCGCTGATAAATTGCATCAGATTTAAACTTATGTTCGAAAAGATATTTTATTAAATAAAGCCTGAAATCTCGGTAACAATAAGGTCAGACCATTATCTCACTCTAAACACCGGTGGAAGGGAGAATTCTGTTCTCAGCAATTGGTGCAAGTAGGTAGGTGGGGACTTTTAGCGTTAGTGATTCCGAAGTATCATGTTACATACAATCTTCTGTCGATTTTTTAAACACTCTCTCTATATCTAAAAATATTTAATAAAAAATATATTTTTGTATAAAGAATAGAATGACAATTTTTATTATAGTTTTTCCTAAAAATTTCTTATTTTTCGCCAAACGTCTGACGCGTGTCTCCGGTATCAATAGGTTGGCAACACTGGAGTAGAGAACATGGAGAAAGCGAGACGAGGATTCCCTATTTCTAAAACTGTGGCCGAGTCCTTGTCTGCTATTCAATACGACCAATGGAGAACGTTACACTCATGGACAAAATTTAAGGAAGTGGGAAGTCTCTGATGTCGCCGATCGTGTGTTTTTTTGAAAGCGACATGGACAATTTTGTTCACACTTAGTTATCTCGTGTGTCTTCAATAAAGGTCATGTAATATCTTTCAGAATTATTTTCCCGATATACATGCTGAAAGATACAACTTTCATAGGTTTTGTCCATTAGTGTACAATGGTTGCTAGGCTGAAAGAGAGATGCTGCAAGTTAGAGGTTCGACTTTTGGTAGATATATATATACAAGCAATAATTGTTTGTAATTCTACTGTCCTCAAAGCTTATGTCCATAGTTATTCTAAAATTCCCATTCCAAGAGTCTAACAACAGTATCACTATAAAAGGAAGTTCCAAAAATGCAATATAATAGCGGTATGGTAGATTAAACTGGCGAAACCGCTGGGAGGGTTCACCACTGATGAGCCAGGCCCTCCCATTAATTTTTCCATTGCAGTAAGGGCAGTAGAAATTGTTTATTTTCAAAAAGAATCTTACGTCTTTAAAATAATTTCGAATTTTGATATACAAGTTTACAACATAAAGTTTCGGGAGGATGATGTTCATGTTAATAAAAATAGGCAACTCTCCCCGCAACTTCATATTATACTAGCCGAATGACCCGGGCAACGCCCGTGTTTTACCCGATTGAATGTTTTGATTCAAATACTATTTGTTACAATTATAAATTGGCGCCTTATATAAATGCATATGTTAGTTAATAACTATAGCCTATGTGCTTTATCTGTCTATGTACTGTTGGCTTCCGTAGGCGTCTCATACTGGGTAAAATAAAGAGAGGATTCCATTTGGTTATTAACTAATATATGCATTTGTTTAAGGAGCGACCCGCTCCAACACAATAATTACAAAAACGAAAAAGCGAGTGGGGGGGGGGGGGGGGGGGGCAAAGGTGGCGTGATCGTAGCCAACCAATAGGAGAGCGCCATTCCAAAAAAAAAAAAAAGCAAACGGTGACAGAGATGAAAAATTATTAAGAACGCATGACGCTCGTAACTGTATATAGAATTATAGCCTGAAAATCGACCCTTGACACTTCACCAGCTCAAACACCTGTTTGGTAGATTTGAACGATTCCATAACTCCTCTCTCGTAGGATGTTATGAAATCGAAGCCGTCCCTGTACTGATGAGGGCCATAGTATGTAACTATGGTATACAGGTTGTTGGCTTTTGTCTGGATTTTCCTAAACTGGTGTTTTGGCTTATTCTTTATCATCACTAGTAAAGTTTTTTACTGGGGTGAAGAACAAGTGCATCGTTCTGATGCTTTTGGTGCATGAGTATCATACTCCCGCAACTTTATGTTGTATACACATGTGTGTGAAGCATATAAATATATCAGTCATTAAACCTGAAAACTCTCCTATTTACCATTTTACTTGAAAATTTTACTAGAATTTCGATGCTTGCTTTGTGTGTTTTGCTTTGTTGTTTGTTTTTCTCTTCGGACAATTTTATTTGGTTAATTATGTAAAATAATGAATTGAACAGGATTGTATATAGCCGATTTGTTGTGATGTAGAGAGAGGTATCGACGCAAATATCCCTGAGTTTGGGATATCGCGTTTCATGATGTTAATAAAATTGTAATTTTACTTGAAAAAGAGATCCTCCGAAAGTCGGGAATAAAACGGCCTCAATCTTGTTGAAGTAATTTCCAAATCAACACGGTTGGTTATTTGTTATGATAGAATAAAACAAAGGGTATTGTAACAATAATGGCTAAGACAGATGACTTAAGTGGCGGGGTGTAAGGGGGCGAGATTTCTTGTGGTGGTGTCCCCATTCCTCTCCTATCCCCTCTTTCCCAAACCCTGACACTAATCTTTTAACCCCTGAGGACAGCAAGCCACTGAGACACCGAGAATTAAATAAACAATTGACTGATGTAGTTATTAGTGGAGTCTGCTGTCGTCCTGCGGGTGCATCACAGCAGCAGAATATCAATTACCACCAAATAAAAAACGCTTCCCTTTGTGTGATATATATTTTTGCCAGGCAAACTTCCAACCAATAAATGATGTTAAAAAATAATCTTTTAACAGCGACTTTGACAGTTTTATAATATGTGTGGGGAGTTAAATGTTGTTTTGGTATCATCATGATAATTTGTGGCTGGGCCGGTCCCAAGCCCGGATGAAAAAGGAGGAGAGGAAGCGGTAACAAGCTCACTAAAAAACCTGGGCTCAGCTGGCCCGGTTGATAGTACTCTGTAAGGGCTCCTAATCCAGGGATACAGGATGAGTCTGTACTCCATGTTAGGAGTGGCTGTACATGGCGTCTGTTACTCATGTCAGAGGCGGCCATTTATTTTGGAGCTAAGTCGGCCTGCCACTGAGTAGTGCTCCCAGTCTTAATGACAAAGGCAAACGCATTCTACTTCACCCAGTGTGGAGATAAGAAAGAAGAAGAAGAAGATTTGTGGCTGGACGTCTTGAGTCGCTGATTGAGCTCCCTGTGACGTCGAGGAAGGAATGCGAGTGGTGTTGTATGGACAGATGGAATAAACAGCCTTGTCTCTAAACAAGACGGTTGTCTTGGAGTTGGTCAAGCGAGTACATTTCTCTCCTCATTCTTTCATCACTTCTACCTTTCACTGACAAAGACTTCCTGTTACCTAAATAACGAAATCGGTTTCCTAATAACGAAAATAGGTCACAAAAACGTAACAATTATATGAACTTTGTAAAATCAATGTTGAGGCGTATATTGTAAGCTCCGAGCAAAGAACAAATCTGTTCGAGAGAGACAGAAAATAATTTTATATTTTTAATACTTTACTTTTAAAATAAAAATTGCTATATTAATTTAATTTAAATAAAATTTTGAAGTATTTTTATTTATTTATTTATTATCATTTACAAAGCACGCGATATCCGTCTTGGATATTTGCATGCATACACAAGTTTGGGAGCTTTTACAGTAATTATTAAAATGATTTTAGTTATTATAATAGAAATTATTAACGTATTTGTCAGTTAGTTAACGATTTAATTACCCTATAATGAATATTAGTGAACATCACAGTTAAGAACAGAAATTTAGAGCTATTTACAGCATATAACTATTTACCATTTATTACAGCCCAGGCTATCTATTACTAAAAAACATTCTACAAAATCTATTAAAATTTATATACATATATCTATTATTAACTATTTGGTTTAGACAATTTTTATTTATTTGATTTTTGACTTTCAAGTCCTCTACAAATCGACAGTCCGTTAGAATATGTACAGAATTTTCTTCTTCTGCACCACATGAGCATTTAGGCGAATCCGTCTTTCTGACCTTGTACAAATATGATCTAAAGTTACCGTGTCCAGTAAAAAATTGAACGTTGTAAAAATTTGGCTTGACATATTTGGGTATTTGGGAATCAGTAAAGAAGGACTTGAAAATGGTGTTAGTCTTCTCATAGTATTTCTGCAATTTTTCCCTTATATAATTAGAAATTATATTCCTACTTGAAGAGTCAAATCGGTTGTAATTTATTTCGGTTTTCAGCATGTTAGATTCAATATATTCAGTAAGTTTGGGGACTTGTGCAAGTATGTGTGTACAATCCGAAGATGTTGTACTGTAGGCTTGTATACAATGTTTTAAAATATTATATTGAAGAGAATTTAGTTTGTCCTCAGACTTTTTGTTTATGAATGGATACCATATTGGATAACCGTATGTAATTGTACTTCGATATAATGTCTTATACAGTATCAGTCTTCGTCTGAAGTCTAGACCCCATGCTTTCTTTGTCAGGCCAAATAGGTATCCACTAGCTCTAGTTACTTTTATGATCGTTTCATTAACGTGAGGCGTAAAGTCCAGTTTGCTTCTGACTCGGTGATTTTTAATAGTCACTCCTAGGATCTTAAGTTCTTCAACCGGTTTAATTAACTTGCTACCTGAGACTATTATATCGCTATTGCATTTATATAAATATAATATTTTTGTTTTTTCATCTGACAATTTTAATTTACGACTTTCACACCACTCATTGATTTTTCTTAATACGTTATCTATTGTCTTTCTTAGTTGTTCAGGAGTTTTATTCCAGCATATTAACGTAATATCATCTGCATATCCTATTGTTTCACAATTATCATCCAGATTATTATTCAGTATCTCATTAATAAGAATATTCCATAATGTGGGAGACAGTGGTCCTCCCTGTGGACATCCTTTACTTAGTTTCTTATTAATTTCAGTTGAGGAATATCTAAATCTTAATCTTCTATTATCAAAGTATGATTGTAGAAGTTTTATCATTGAAGCATGCACACCATCCTCATCTAGTCTTTTCATCAAGGCCGGCCACCATGCATTATCAAACGCTGCACTAATATCCACTGCAATTATTGCTGCATATTCTCTTGTTTTATGTTCTAACGCAATTTTTATTATTTCAGTTAGTGCAGTAATAGTAGATTTCGATCTTCTAAAGCCATGTTGTCGATCACTTAGTAAATTAAAATCTTCATAATATTTTATTATTCTATTATTAATTATTTTTTCAAATATTTTATAAATGTTGGAATTAAGACATAAAGGTCTATAATTTTTGTAGTTATTAAAATCTGTTTTTCCAGGTTTCGGAATAATTATTGCCTCTGCTCTTTTCCATTCAGCAGGATAGTATTGTAGGTCTAAACATTTTTGAAATAGTTTCACCAATATAGGAGATATAAATTGTTTAGTGTGCCTTATCATGTTGTTAGAGATGTTGTCTATTCCGGGAGATTTCTTTGGATTTAATTTGTCAATTAAGTCGTTAACTTCAGAACTCATAACCATCGGTTTTTCTTTATTGAGTAGTTTTAAATTATAATTTCTTATACTTTTATGGGTGTTTGTATCTTCTTCACATTTATCGTCTGGAAATAAGCTGTTCAATAATTCCTCACCCTTCTGCAAACATTCCATGTCAGTATTACCCTCCAAAATTTGCATATTTCTCTTCCGAATAGATCCACTTTTGATGTTTTTATACACCTTATATAAGTTTCCATAAGGGTTGTTCGATTTGTTTTCCTCCAGAAAAATTCTCCAGGATGCTTTCCTAGCTTTTTCTATTTCCCGTAAATACTTATTTCGTATGCTTTTATAGTATTGTTTAATATGATTAGGGCAATTTTTGTTTCTGTTGGAATAAGCGATCCAAAGATTGGCGTGGTGCCAATGGCGTGGGGGATCCACCAATCAACGGCCGTGGCGGCGCTGCAGTCGACGTCACTATCTACCTACTTGCCTTTTAAAATGTTGTTACTCTTTAACATCTTGTTTTAAGTTACTTTGTTTAATAAATAATCCTTTTATTCCTTGATTCAATCTCAAACTTCAACAGGTTATGGGCCCAGCACGCTTCCACTGCGCCTAAAAGGATTTACTGCCAGCAGTGAGTAAGCCTTTGTTTTGCTCGAAGTTTAGGCGTCAACCGCCAACCATAACCCTAGTTTCTTTTTGTCGTTGGCCGATTCCAAGACAAAGAAGATGAGCGAAGATTGTCTTTCAAGGATTAAAGTTTTTAATGGTGAAAACTTTTCACTATGGAAATTCCAATTCAGGCTTCTTATGGAACAACAAAAATTACTAGAATTATTGGAAGGCTTAGAAATAAAGCCGAATGTTGTTTCCTCCGACAGTAACTCTGAAAGTTCACTACAGAATTGGAAATCAAAGGACGTTAAGGCAAGGATGTTATTATCACAGGCAATCGAATTAAAGTTTCTTCAGCCCCTGATGAACTGTACTTCCGCTTCACAAATGTGGCAGAAATTACTTGCTATTCATGAACAAAAATCCGAATTTACTATTGGCCTACTTTGGCAACAATTCTTCGATGCACGATTGACATCGGAAACAATAAGTGATTACATAGCAAAAATTGAAAATATTTCTGCACAAATTTCACAAATGGGCGGAACCATAACGGAAGATCAAAAGGTAGCAAAAATTTTAAATACTTTGCCTTCGAGTATGCGCTACTTTGTTGCAGCGTGGGAATCGTTAGATCCGAAAGCTCAAACTCTTAACAATTTAACTGCAAGACTTTTGATTGAAGAAACAAGGAATCAACAAAGCGGTTCTTCTAAACAAGATGAGGCCTTATTACACAGGCAAGCACGAACGAAGCCTAAAGATACACAACGTTCTTTTCAAGATGCCAAGAAGAACACTAAATGCCACTATTGTCACAAAATTGGACATTGGAGCCGCGAATGTAGAAAAAGATTAGCTAATGAGAAAAATAAATCCAAAAATCTTCATGATTCAAAAGGAAGTTCAAGTGATTATGGACTTATTTTGTGCGATAATCAAGTAGAGCCCAATGATATTTGGTATGCTGACAGCGGTGCAAGCTGCAGCATGACATTTCGACGAGAGTGGTTCAAGACCTACACGCCGTTCACCAGTGATCATCCAATCTACTTGGGAGACAACTCGACACTACTTGCAGAAGGCATGGGAGACATCGAGATTCAAGCCTACGTCGACGGTGGATGGTACAATACGTACATAAGAAATGTGCTCTACTCGCCGCAACTAAAGAAAAATTTGTATAGCCTTTCTACGTCCACAAGAAGAGGATTCAACGTCATTATCAAACATGACAAGCTACAGATCTTCATGGATAATGACCTAAAAGCCGTAGGAGTGCGTCATGACGACCTCTACAGGATGCTCTTCAAGGTTACGTCATTATCACAAGGCTACATCACCAGCGAGAACAAGCTTCAGTTGTGGCACGAGAGACTTGCGCATCTTCCAGTTGCTACACTTCGAGAGATGGCGACCAAAGGATTGGTGGATGGTCTGCAGCCTCAAGATTTAGAGGGAGAATCTTTCTTCTGTGAAGGATGCCAACTTGGAAAAGCCCATAGAAAGTCGTGCTATCCCTCAGATGGCAAAAACTACCAGCTAGGTGAGTTTATTTATGCTGATATTTGTGGCCCAATGCAGACTCAATCATTAAGTAAATCTCTGTATTTATGCTTATTTAAAGATTACTTTAGTGGTTATCGCCATATTTATTTTATTAAAAACAAATCAGATGTGCTAGATATATTCAAAGAATATGCTACTCTAATCTATACTCAAACTGGAAATAAGATAAAAGTTCTTAGGACTGATAATGCGCTAGAATTCAAAAGCGATAATTTTGCAGATTTATGTAAAAGATTTGGGATAATTCACGAGTTCACTGCACCTTATGTGCACGAACAGATAGGACGTATAGAAAGAGACAATCGTACGATTGTGGAAGCAGCCAGGTCCATGCTAAATTCACGAAATCTTCCAGGATATTTTTGGGCTGAGGCCTGTAACACAGCAACCTATATTCTAAATAGAAGTGCGACTAAGCAAACCCCTGGAACGACACCTTATGAACTTTTCTTTGGCACAAAGCCTAATGTAGCTAACTATAAAATATTTGGCTGTAATGCTTATATGCATATTCCCAAAGAAAACCGTAAAAAGTGGGATAATAAATCGATAAAACTTATGTTTTTAGGTTATGAGAATACAAGCAAAAATTTTAGATTATGGGATTGGAAAACTAGAAAAATAAGAATTTCTAAAGATGTCACATTCGATGAGAAAGCTACTCCAGATAGAGAATCTACCAAACCAAAAGAAATAATATTTCAGATTAACAGCGCTCCGGATGAATCACCAGTTGCGACACCAAACATTCCAGTGCAGGAAATGCCGCCAGTATCCGATATCAGTTCGCATCCCATGATAACTCGCTCTAAGGTTTCGAATAGCAAATGTAACTTTGCGCTGCTCGCTGATGAACCCAGAAGCTATATAGATGCAATAACGAGTTCAGATTCAGAAAGATGGAAATTAGCCATGGATGAAGAGATTGATGCATTAAATAAAAATAAAACATGGACTTTAGAACGTTTGGCAGATGGTCATAAACCTATCGGTTGTAAATGGGTTTATAAAATTAAAACTGAGTCCGATGGTACAATTCAACGGTTCAAAGCCAGATTAGTTGCAAAAGGCTATTCTCAAATCAAAAATGTTGACTATTTCGATACATTTAGCCCAGTAGTCAGATATGATTCGTTACGCATTCTTTTATCACACGCTGCTTCTGAAAGGATGTTTCTTAAGCAGTTCGATGTAAAGACAGCTTTTCTCAATGGCGAATTAGAGGAACTTGTTTATCTTGAACAACCTGAAGGCTACAAGAGAGATGATAATAGCTGCTATAGATTACATAAAAGTCTGTATGGTCTTAAACAATCTTCTAGAAATTGGAATAAGAAATTTACCAATTTTTTGTATAGCCATAATTTCAAAACATCAGACGCCGACCCGTGCATTTTCATTGGAACACACAATGATTCAAATGTTATCTTAGCTCTCTATGTTGATGATGGAATTATTCTATATAAAGATAAAGAGGCAATAGCTATTATAATGGATGAGTTAGAACACGCATTTGAAATTACATCTGGAAGTGTTAACTTTTTTGTTGGGCTACAAATAGAGCAGTCAGAAGATAGGGCAAGTATTTTCATTCACCAGTCATCATATATTGACAAAATTTTGAGTAAATTTAATATGGCTGACTGTATTCCTGCTTCGGTGCCTATGGATCCTTCTGTCATCTTAACAAAGCAGGACTGTCCTACTCCAGAACAAAAGGAAAAGATGCCTAAATTCCCTTTTCGAGAAGCTGTTGGATCCCTTATGTTTGCATCATGTGTTTCACGTCCAGATATCACTTATGCAGTTTCACAAGTGAGTAAATTCCTAGAATATCCAGGACCTGCACATTGTACAACAGTGAAGAATATTTTCCGTTATCTGAAAGGCACTCCACACATGGGAATTCTCTTCACTGGACAAGACCAACTTGTTGGCTACTCTGACAGTGATTTTGCGCGTGATGTTGACTCCAGAAAAAGTACGACTGGTTATGCCTTCATGATGAACGGAGGAACTGTTTCTTGGGCAAGCCAACGACAACCAATTATCGCACTTTCAACCACCGAAAGTGAATACATCGCTGCCTGCAGTGCTGCTAAGGAATTGATTTGGATCAGAAGACTTCTACAGGGCATCGGCTGTGATATTACTAAAGAAACTGAACTTTATATCGACAACCAAGCAGCAATAAAACTTGTTGAAAATCCAGTATTCCACAAACGAACGAAACACATTGATGTTCGCTACCACTTCATTAGATCCAAACATGAAGAAGGTGAACTTAAAGTGCATCATGTTTGCAGCTCAGAACAGCTAGCTGATATAATGACTAAACCTCTTCCACGAAACAAATTCCACTACTTAAGAGGTCACCTGAACATTTTGGATCGAGAGGGAGTGTTGGAATAAGCGATCCAAAGATTGGCGTGGTGCCAATGGCGTGGGGGATCCACCAATCAACGGCCGTGGCGGCGCTGCAGTCGACGTCACTATCTACCTACTTGCCTTTTAAAATGTTGTTACTCTTTAACATCTTGTTTTAAGTTACTTTGTTTAATAAATAATCCTTTTATTCCTTGATTCAATCTCAAACTTCAACAGTTTCTATAGTAACAGTTTCTAAGGTAATGACAGTGATCCTTTAGAAGCTGTAAATTCGTATTCCACCACTTATTACTAATATTATTTTTGTTGTCATATTATTATTTACTTTAAGTGAATTATATGCTGCCTCAATCAGTATGTTCGTAAGTTCTTTTACCGTTTGATCAATCATTTCTAGTGTATCCACTATATCTAGTAAGTTTTCAATTTTTTCTCGTTCAGTTCCGTTAATTCTCTGACTAAAACTTAACCAGTTCGCATTTTTCTCATTAAATTTCCAAGTGGAATAATATTTTTCTGTATTAAATTGTTCCTTTGTATGTATTTCAAAAGATATAGCTACATGATCTGAAATTTGCGATATCTGCTGTGTCTTCCAATTTCTGATCGCCGCAATTGCCTGTTTATTCGTTAGTGTGAGATCAATCACACTTGCATCACGACACGTGAAAGTTTTATTATTATGGATAATTAAGTTTATTTCATCTATGATAGGGATCAGTCTATGTCCATTATATTTTTTCCTGATGTCATACCATAACGGAGCTCTGGCATTGAAATCGCCGCAGATTATCACCGGTATATGTAAGTCTGTATTAATTAACTTCCTCATAAACTCCTCGTGCTCATTTTTCATTGAATTCGGATGTATATAAATGTTCGAAAGATATATTTTCTTACTTTTGTTTGTATGGTTATAGTTGTAGCGAATTAGTTAGTGAATTCTGTACTTAATTGAATTTTTAAACTGCTATTTCTTACAATTATTGCCGTATTTATATTGGGACTGTTCATCAATTGATATTTTGTACAAGGTCCTGGAAATATTACCTCCTCTTTGATTATATAAGGTTCTTGTATCATTACTATATCTGCATTTCTAATTTCATCAGATGCACAAAGCTCATTTATGCAATTTTTGCTTTTTCTGGTATTTTGTTGAATAATTTTAATATACATTAAGAACTCAATAAATTTCTGAAAATTTAGTTTACACTATCTTCTGAGCCTGTTGTGTAATCTGTTCGCTGAATCATCAGGCTGATTTGTTTATTGTAAATTGGGCAGTCCTTAGAATTTGGTTTGTGATCAAGATTGTTATTTTTGAAATATGGGTGTTTGACGCAGTTGCAACACTTTATTATATTAGAACATTGATGTTGACCCTCTGTGTACCGCAATTCACGCATTTTTTCAAGTTTGGGCAGTCGTTTTTCTTGTGGTTAGGGTTGAATATGAAACAGTTCTGACATTGGTTCACCAGGACTTTGTCTCGAACTTCACATCTTTGTACATCAGTATAAAATTTGTTGGCTTTCATTATAGCTTGATAGGCCCGAGGCGAAACCCTCAGCACCACGTCATGATCAGGTTTATTGGACTTAATTGGGAAAAGTACCTTTAGTTCGTTTTTAAAGTTGTTAAGTTCTGGGTTCATCTCACAAATTGTGTATTTAGAGTATCAAAACTGTTGGGAGGGTTCACCCTTGATGAGCTAAGCCCTTCCAATAAAAATACACTCATGGACAAAACTTAAGTGGAAGTGGAAAATATTTGGTATCACTAGTCATCTGCTTTTTTTTTAAGGAGACAGAGGCAATTTGTTCACACTTGGTTATCTTGTGTGTCTTCAATAAAGCTCACTGTAATATCTTTCAGAGTTATTGTCCCGATATACAAGGTATGTCCCATAAGTTCCCGGACTGGGTCCATAAAAAAAAAGGTAAGATATTTTTTTAAAAAATTATTAAAACTTTTAAAGTAATCCCCCCTTGCTTCAACGCACCAGCGCCATCGTTTCCCCAAATTGTCGAAACAGTTTTTATAGAGCTCTTTTGGAATGCTCTTCAATGCCAACAGCGATTTTTCTATTATGTCATCCCTGGTGTCAAAATGTCTTCCTTTTAGAACTGCTTTAAGTTTGGGGAACAGGAAAAAGTCATTTGGTGCGATGTCTGGGGAATAGGGTGGTTGAGGTAGGATTTCTGTCCCGTTTTTAGCCAAAAAAAACTCGTCACCAAGTGCGCTGTGTGAGGGCGGGCATTGTTATGGTGTAGGATCCAGTCACCATTAGGCCATTTTTCTGGCATTTTTTTTCGAATCGCTTCCCTTAGATGGCGAAGAATGTCCAAATACATTTCCTTAATAACCGTTTGGCCTGCAGGAAGATACTCGTGATGAACAATGCCCTTGTTATCCAAAAAAGCGACCAGCAACACCTTGTTTCTGGATTTCAATATCCTGGATTTTTTTGGTCTAGGCTCACCCTGACCTCTCCACTCGGCATATTGACGCTTGGTTTCAGGGTCATAGTCATAGACCCATGTCTCGTCGCCTGTGATTATCTTGTCTTTCCATTCCGGATCCGTTCTTGTCATTTCCAACATGTTCTCACAGGTTGCAAGCCGACACAGTTTTTGCTCATTAGTGAGGAATCTAGGGATGAATTTTGCAGGAGTCTTTTTGAGCTTCAAATCTTTGGTTACGATCCTTCCAATCGTTGTTTTAGAGATGCCTGTGTCTTGCTCTAGCTCCAGCAAAGTGGTTCGAGGATTTTCTTTTATCAAATCGGTGATTTTTTGCACATTTTGGGCGTTCTTGCCGAGGATCATCTTCAATAGAAATTCTGCCAGCTTTAAATCTAGAATGTCATTCAAAAACAGTTGTTCTTTTTGGGGGGTCATTGGGGAATGCTTTATTAGGCATTTTAAAAGTTTCGGTTGCTGATATTTGAAGTTTCACACAAATTTCTATGCAAATCCTCTGCTTCAATTTTTGTTCCATCGTAAAATCGCCGCAGCGCAAGGTGTAACCTTTAAATAAATTAGAATAACTTTGGCGCACGCGCACGTACCGCCTCGATATTGGTACCACCGTGTTGCCAGATATTTTTTCTATAATAAACTGTCAAATTTATTTACATTTTTCATTTATTTATTTTTTTATGGACCCAGTCCGGGAACTTATGGGACATACCTTGTATATGCTAAAAGATACAACTTCCTTAAGTTTTGTTCATGAGTGTATTTCTATCTAAAAAAGGACACACAGTAGAGAATTGTTAAAAAAAAATTAATAGTTCCAGAATCCACTACCAGATGGCGTGATGTATTCAATACTATTTGCATATAACCAATATCGTATTCTTCCCTTTCATTGAGAAATCTCATTATTTTTAAATCTCGTAGGAATGTGACATATGTAAGATTCTTCTCTTCTTCTTTCTTATCTCCACACTGGGTGAAGTAAAATGCGTCTGCCTTTGTCATTAAGACTGAGAGCACCACTCAGTGGCAGGCCGACTTAGCTCCAAAAGAAATGGCCGCCTCTGACATGAGGAACAGATGCCATGTGCAGCCGCTCCTAACATGGAGTACAAACGCTGCTTATTCTGTATCCTGTAAGATTGAAATGCGTAAATAAAGGCTGTGTGTGATAGAGTTGATGTGATTTAACCGAGAGGTGGTGCTACCATTGATGAGGTGAGTGGACAGACCTTGAGGTTGGCGTTCTTGCCGGCCCGGAGCCCGCCCATCCAGAGGTCTGCCAGCAGGACCTGGGACGCCGGGTGCGCCAGGAAGGTATTGTGGCGGGCGGCGAACGCCAGGCTGAGGGCCGTCTGTTTGCTCCAGTTGTCCAGTTCGTAGGTCAGCAGCTGGAGTGTGATGTCGTCGTCCTGGCGGTAGCAGTAGTCCAGTAGCTCCAGACCCAGCTGCTCGAACTCCCTGTCACATCACACATTGGCTGTCACATCACATATTGGCTGTCACATCACATATTGGCTGTCACATCACATATTGGCTGTCACACGGCGGTGGTTGACCCCCCATTGTAAACACACTGGACTATGGGCATCTTGGAGTGGCGTAAGCTTATTGAATAGGAAAATGTGGGTTAAATTGTACACTTATGGACAAAACTTGAGGAATTTGTACCTTTTAGCATGTATATCGGGACAATAACTCTGAAAGATATTACAGTGAATTTTAGTGAAGACACACGAGATAAACAAGTGTGAACAAAATTGCTTCTGTCTCCTTCAAAAAATAAAAAAGTAATAAATCATGGTGATTGCCAGAGAGTGAATTCTGTGAACTAGGTGTAGAGGGAGCTACAGGTGACTTACTCCGAGTAGCGGCCCATCTCCTCCGAGATCTCGGCTTCCATGTCGTCCTGGGAGGCTTCGTACACCATGGACTTGTAGAGCTTGCACGCCACTAGAGCCTGCCACATACAAGGCGCTAGAGCCTGCCACATACACGGCGCTCTCTCAACCCTGGACACGGCGTCTTCGAACAACGTAATGACAACACTCCCGGAATTTCGGATTTAATGGAAATTAAAACACGAATGTTTCTTTTACAGACAAAACAAACTTCTACTATCCTCACCACGATGAAAAATTATTGAAAGGGCTTGGCTCATCAGTGGTGAACCCTTCCAGCGGTTTCGCCAATTTAATCTACCAGACTGCTTTTTAGATCTCTAATACTGTATTGAACAATTCTGCTTTTATACACAGCACTGAAGGGTGGAATATCAGTAATGGTATTTAAGTACAAATTATGGACATACGCTTATAGGACAGTAGAATTACATATATGGATTTATAACAACCTTTTCACCACAATAATCCACCCCAGAGTCTATATAACACCATCAGAGAGCAGTTCCCTCAAATATATGTTCCCCTCACTAACTGTTACCATCAGCTCCCCCTTTGCCGGTCCCAAGCCCGGATGAAAAAGGAGGAGGGGGAGCAGTAACAAGCTCACTAAAAAACCTGGGCTCAGCTGGCCTGGCTGATAGTACCCTGTAAGGGCTCCAGGGATACAGAATGAGCAGCATTTGTACTCCATGTTAGAAGCAGCTGCACATGGCGTCTGTTCCTCATGTCAGAGGCGGCCATTTATTTTGGAGCAAAGTCGGCCTGCCACTGAGTAGTGCTCCCAGTCTTAATGACAAAGGCATTCTACTTCACCCAGATCCTAATATGATTGAGTGGAGATAAGGAAGAAGAAGACTGTTGCCATCTTAGAAGATATTTTGAATTTAGTTTCTGGACTTATTCTCCATCTTCACATCTTGATGTCCACGAACGGTGTTCTCCCTCGCCATCCCAGTTATTACAACAACAGAGCAAACACTCCATGTTGTCACATCTATGGTGGTCTACTCGGTGAATCTGTCACGTGACGTACATAGTTTGTTTATATTGTAGCGAAGTTATATTATGATGCATTAGCGCGCCATCTGTTATCAAAATTCGAAACTATTATAGACGTGTATGATTCTTTTTTAAAAATAAACAATTTCTACTGTCATTACTGCAATGGAAAAATTAACGGGAGGGCCTGGTTCATCAGTGGTGGACCCTCCCAGCGGTTTCGCCAGTTTGGGAGGGTTCACCACTGATGAGCCAGGGGCCCTCCCATTAATTTTTCCATTGCAGTAAGGACAGTAGAAATTGTTTAATTTTAAAAAGAATCATAAGCGTCTATAATAATTTCGAATTTTGATTGTAGTGAAACATTTATTATTTTACATTAGTATTAACAGAGTATCATTTTTTATATTTATATTTTGCTACTCTGTACACTTCCCTCATTCCTTATCTTTTGTTTATCCTTCATAGTAGACTGTTCTTTTCTAAAATAAATTTCTGTTTCATCCCGAAGTTGTTCTTCCCTAATTTTCCACGTGGCAATCTCTCTCAATTTACCCAAAGTTATCCATTTATTTACGTGAATATATTCTCCTCTATATAGATTTCATGTTGTTGTCGTGTCCAATGAAGAGCCTCAGATGTCTCCATACATCTCTAACACAGCAGTCGTTCTCTATCTTGGGTGTGTAAAGTTCTGGGTCCATGTCAATTTTCTGTTGTTGTTGTCGTGTCCGATGTAGAGCCTCAGATGTCTCCATACATCTCTAACACAGCAGTCGTTCTCTATCTTGGGTGTGTAAAGTTCTGGGTCCATGTCAATTTTCTGTTGTTGTTGTCGTGTCCGATGTAGAGCCTCAGATGTCTTCATACATCTCTATCACAGCAATGTCCACTATCTTGGGTGTGTAAAGCTGCTGCTCTGGGTCTAAGTCAATTTTCTGTTGTTGTTGTCGTGTCCGATGTAGAGCCTCAGATGTCTCCGTACATCTCTATCACAGCAGTCGTTCTCTATCTTGGGTGTGTAAAGTTCTGGGTCCACGTCAATTTTCTGTTGTTGTTGTCGTGTCCAATGAAGAGCCTCAGATGTCTCCATACATCTCTAACACAGCAGTCGTTCTCTATCTTGGGTGTGTAAAGTTCTGGGTCCATGTCAATTTTCTGTTGTTGTTGTCGTGTCCGATGTAGAGCCTCAGATGTCTCCGTACATCTCTATCACAGCAGTCGTTCTCTATCTTGGGTGTGTAAAGTTCTGGGTCCACGTCAATTTTCTGTTGTTGTTGTCGTGTTCGATGTAGAGCCTCAGATGTCTCCATACATCTCTATCACAGCAATGTCCACTATCTTGGGTGAGTAAAGCTGCTGCTCTGGGTCTATGTCAATTTTCTGTTGTTGTTGTCGTGTCCAATGTAGAGCCTCAGATGTCTCCATACATCTCTATCACAGCAGTCGCAATGCCCACTATCTTGGGTGAGTAAAGCTGCTGCTCTGGGTCCATGCCAATTTTCTGTTGTTGTTGTCGTGTCCAATGAAGAGCCTCAGATGTCTCCATACATCTCTATCACAGCAGCAGCAATGTCCTCTATCTTGGGTTTGTAAAGCTGCTACTCTGGGTCTATGTCAATTTTCTGTTGTTGTTGTCGTGTCCAATGAAGAGTCTCAGATGTCTCCATACATCTCTATCACAGCAGTCGCAATGCCCACTATCTTGGGTGAGTAAAGCTGCTGCTCTGGGTCCATGTCAATTTTCTGTTGTTTTTGTCGTGTCCAATGAAGAGCCTCAGATGTCTCCATACATCTCTATCACAGCAGCAGCAATGTCCTCTATCTTGGGTGTGTAAAGCTGCTGTTCTTGGTCAATGTCAATTTTCTGTTGTTGTTGTCGTGTCCAATGAAGAGCCTCAGATGTCTCCATACATCTCTATCACAGCAGTCGCAATGTCCTCTATCTTGGGTTTGTAAAGCTGCTACTCTGGGTCTATGTCAATTTTCTGTTGTTGTTGTCGTGTCCAATGAAGAGTCTCAGATGTCTCCATACATCTCTATCACAGCAGTCGCAATGCCCACTATCTTGGGTGAGTAAAGCTGCTGCTCTGGGTCCATGTCAATTTTCTGTTGTTGTTGTCGTGTCCAATGAAGAGCCTCAGATGTCTCCATACATCTCTATCACAGCAGCAGCAATGTCCTCTATCTTGGGTGTGTAAAGCTGCTGCTCTGGGTCTATGTCAATTTTCTGTTGTTGTTGTCGTGTCCAATGAAGAGTCTCAGATGTCTCCACACATCTCTATCACAGCAGTCGCAATGCCCACTATCTTGGGTGAGTAAAGCTGCTGCTCTGGGTCCATGTCAATTTTCTGTTGTTGTTGTCGTGTCCAATGAAGAGCCTCAGATGTCTCCATACATCTCTATCACAGCAGCAGCAATGTCCTCTATCTTGGGTGTGTAAAGCTGCTGTTCTTGGTCAATGTCAATTTTCTGTTGTTGTTGTCGTGTCCAATGAAGAGCCTCAGATGTCTCCATACATCTCTATCACAGCAGTCGCAATGTCCTCTATCTTGGGTTTGTAAAGCTGCTACTCTGGGTCTATGTCAATTTTCTGTTGTTGTTGTCGTGTCCAATGAAGAGCCTCAGATGTCTCCATACATCTCTATCACAGCAGTCCCAATGCCCACTATCTTGGGTGTGTAAAGCTGCTGCTCTGGGTCTATGTCAATTTTCTGTTGTTGTTGTCGTGTCCAATGAAGAGCCTCAGATGTCTCCATACATCTCTATCACAGCAGCAGCAATGTCCACTATCTTGGGTGTGTAAAGCTGCTGCTCTGGGTCTATGTTAATTTTCTGCAAGGATGCGGCCATTGCTGGACATGAGAATATGTGGGTAGGTGTTAGTTCCACACCAGGACAGTTGTTACATGTCCTGTAGGTTCTTGTGCCATCTGGATGTATTGTCATTCCTTTGTAGTGTTATAAATTTCATGCTATCATTTAATGTGATTATCTTCAAAAATAATAACAATGCTTATTACTGGTACTATTACTCCAGTATGTACCCTACATTTCTACTTGGGGAATCTGTATAAGACTGAAAGGTCTTAAAGCTTTTTGTTATTGTTTATTACCTCTCTCGGGTATATTCAGAGATCTGACAAAATCTGTAAATACTTTCCTTTTTAAAATAAATTTGTTTTATAATTACTCGGTCTGACTTATAATCTTGATATGGACCCATCCAATATTGACATGAAGCCACAGGACGATGCAACAAGATACCCAGTGAACCAACGTTCTCTATTAGTATTATAAAAAAAAGGCATCTCCTTATCGTGCAACTGAAAGTTGCTGATGGCTTGCGTCATCTATCGGAATAAATATCAACTATTATAGTTGATTTCTAACGATAATAGTTGATATTTATTCCGATAGATGGCGCAAGCCATCAGCAACTTTCAGTTGCACGATAAGGAGATGCCTTTTTCATAATTTATGCACCTTATCCCAGTACAATATCACATTTGTACTATTTTTTTCACCTCTCTATTATGTCGTTCCATACAGCAAACTACAATCAAATTTGCGAGATAACCTCAAGTATAGCCATCAAGATCACAAGCAAAAAACATTAAGAACACAATAAAAAAGAATTCCATACACCAGGAAGAAGTCATTATAGGAACATCTAAGAGATAACTGAGTGACAAGTTTATATACAGTATTAAAGAGATAAGAGTATAAACTTGGCGAGCTTTCGGATAATAACCTCCTTCAACAGGCTGAATATATACGAATACCTAGACATGATATAGCCACGTTTGGAATGTAAAAAGAGAGATTAAGAGGAACGTGGTGAGTTTCTTTATTAAGCAGTATACAAGCTTTCGGACGTCAGCCGTCCTTCATCAGGTATTGACATGAATGAGAAGGAGATGCTATATTTATAAGCGACAGTTTAGCTTAAAAAATATTAAACAAGGAATAAAAGATTAAAATGTGAAATTTGCATGCCAGTAATAAAAATACGAATACCTATATATATATATTTTTGGAAAAATTGCATACCGAGAAGGGCGTGTGGCCCGAAAGCTCGCTCGCGTTTATTAAAAAGAAACTAATCTTCCTTCGTGCTTTACTTTATTTGTTGTGTATTGAAAAGAAGGATGAATAAAAAGTATAAATAAACAGGTATATACGGTTGGTGGACCAGTGGGTAAAACCCTCGATTCCCGACAGTCATGAACCGGGATCAAAACCCGTATTGTACACATTCTTCTCTGTAGAATCTGTTCATATTTTTCTTTGTAAATAACATAAGTTAGATTGCTCTTTTTGAGCGGTACCTTATAAAGTGATTTTGGAACAGGAAAAAGTTATTACAGCCTGTTGAAGGAGGTTATTATCCGAAAGCTCGCTAAGCTTATGTCTTTTTCAATAAAGGAACTTGTCGCTTTTATATCTTCTTATAAATGATACCCGGCGATTCCTCCTGTTGTAAAAAGGAATATCTATATAAAATAAAGGTCACATCTCCCTTCAAAATAGACGCTAACAAACTAAACGTCATTTATTGATCGTCTTCGCAAGCTTGCGGACTTGGGTATGTGACAAAGTCACAATATCAGCTTTTGTGAACCATAGTTTTATCGCCTATTTTGACGGGAGAGGTTATGTCTACAGATCAATCTATGTACTAGAGCGCCATCTGTTATCAAATTATAAAACTATTTTAGAGGCGTAATATTATTTTTAAAATAAAACAATTTCTACTGTCCTTACTGCTTACAGATTCCTTACAGATGGCGCTCTAGTACATCGTAACATTAATGTTCTAATAAAAGACACAATTTGATATTTGCGGAAGAGCGATTGCTCGAAGCATATTATATATTTATAATTATATTTAATTCTGCTGTCCTAAAAGCTTATGTCCATAGTTCTTCTAAAATACCCATTCCAAGAGTCTTACAACAGTCACCTATAAAAGGAAGTTCCAAAAATGCAATAAAACAGCGGTATGGTAGATTAAACTGGCGAAACCGCTGGGAGGGTTCACCACTGATGAGCCAGGCCCTCCCTTTAATTTTTCCATCGCAGTAAGGACAGTAGAAATTGTTTTATTTTAAAAAGAATATTACGCCTCTAAAATAGATCAATCTATCTTCCCGGTAACATCTACTGAAGAAAGAAGTGTCACCTTGACGAGGGCCTCCTCTCCGTTCTCCCACATGAAGAGCGCCATCTTGTGACGTTTGGTGAGCACGGCCCAGATGAGCAGCTCGTTGAAGGGATGAGAGAACGGCGAGGTCTCCGCGGCCGCCAAGGTCTCAATGGACGCCATGGCCATGTGCTGGATGATGTTGCTCATCAACGGGGACTGCTGGTTCCTCCAGACACGGCCCTCGTTCGGGCTGCAGACCTGACAACACATCGCTCTGTGATTTATCACCACAGCATTAGATAGTGGGCTGTCCAATATCCACATAGCATCTACTGTAGAGTTTGTTGAAAGATTGTACTGATTCCACATTTGTTCTCTTTAAAAAAATAAAAATGCAGTAAATATATATACAGTAGAACTACCTCCCTGTAAAGGACACCAAATTGCAGAGCCAAAGTGTCCTTTAGGGAGAGGTGTTTTCTTACTGGAGAGTTGCTAAATAGTAAAAATGGTAATTTTGTAAATGAAAACTGTCCTTTGTGGAGAGGTGTCCTCTAGCGTGAGTGTCCTCTCATGATGGTTCTCCTGTATATTGGACGAGAGAAAATAAACTTTATATAAATATAATGATGTTACCAATTTGGTGTGTGCCGAAGAGAATTTGTCAAAATAAAAGCTTATCTTTTACGGTGTCTGAGATTTGAGGCAACGTGTAGAAAACACGACAAATATACAAGTGGCACCTCTCCCTTCAAATAATCATTAAAACAATACATCATGTTCATCACCCCAGTACAAAACGTAAAGGTGAGGATAAAGCCACAACACTATTTAAAGGGAGAGGTGCCATTTTTGGCATACCATCCTTCCGCCACTTTATGTTAAATACAGGGTGGCCCCCGAACTCTTTTATTTTTTAAATAAAAAATGTTTAATACTTACGGGCCACCCTGTATACTATAATACATTGAGAGTGTTTTCATCATTTTCCACCACACACATGTGCGACATTCCCTAGCACCAAGTGTCAGGGAAGGAAGCGCACAGACAACAAGACCGTAGAGACAATGTAGAGTCAATGTAGAACCCAGTTACCGAGTTACGGCGCATGACGCTGTTGTAGAGAGTGCGGAACTTGCGCCGGGAGTAGGAGGACGAGTAAGCCCCGCCCATGAGCTTGTTGATGACTTGGCCGATCTCATGGAGCGTGTAGCGGTAGTCCCGGGACATGTGCTGCACACGGCACAGGTATAGTTCACATCGCAGCTCAGCTACAGACAGTTCACACCACAGCTCAGACCTGACCACAGTCAAAGCTCAGACATTATTCTATATACAGTTACGAGCGTCATGCGTTCTTCATCTCTGTCACCGTTTGCTTTTTTTTTTTTGAATGGCGCTCTCCTATTGGTTCGCTACGATGGCGCCGCCACTGCGCGAGACACTTTGCCCCCCGCCCCCCCCCCCCCCCCACTCGCTTTTTGTAACTATTGTGCGGGTCGCTCCTTAAATAAATGCATATATTAGTTAATAATTAAATGGAATCCTCTCTTTCCTTTTCCCAGTAAGAGACGCCTACGGAAGCCAACAGTACATAGACAGATAAAGCACATAGGCTATAGTTATTAACTAATATATGCATTTATTTAAGGCGCCAATTTATAATTGTAACAAATAGTATTCAATCGGGTAAAACACGGGCGTTGCCCGGGTCATTCGGCTAGTCTATCACATGTGTGATGGGGTTCAAGTTTGTCGGATAAAACCAAATTCTGACAAGTTTGAGAGAGAGAGAGATTAGATTACACGAAGATAATTTATAAGTTAAAGGGGACAAACACACTGAAATATACAGTGGGTACATATGGTGTTTACAATAAAGAAAGACCTACACCACGCTGATGAGGGCCAACAGCCCGAAACGCGTACGTGGTTAGCTTTTCTTGATTAATGAATAATGGGTATTTGGCCAATTCTGGAATTATTAGAAATCAACGAGAATAGTTTATATTTATTCCGATAGATGGCGCAAGCCATCAGAAACTTTCAGTTGCACGATAAAGAGATGCCTTTTTCATGATTTATGCACCTTATCCCAGTACAATATCACATTTGTACTATTTTTTCACAATAAAGAAAGAGTCAAGTAGAATGTTAGATGTCCTTCCTCCACCACCTGGAGTGAGTCAGCCTGTCTTCGACTCAACATGTGTTTGTTTGTAATGCCTGGGGTCGTCAAGTCCAAAGTTGCTACACCAATGTTGGGTTACATCATCTATGGAAGTATTTCATCTTATTTCCTTTTTTTCCCATGAGTTTTGGCTAGTAGTCCGTCAAACCACATTCTCTCTTTCTTCTTCCTTTACTCCCTCACCCATTTCCTCCCATGGACAAAACTTAAGGAAGTGAAAAGTCTTTGATATCGTCGGTAATCTATTTTTTTTAAGCAGACAGAAGCAATTTTGTTCACACTTGGTTATCTCGTGTGTCTTCAATAAAGGTCACTGTAATATCTTTCAGAGTTATTGTCCCGATATATACATACTAAAAGTTAAAACTTCCTTAAGTATTGTTCATGAGTCTAGATATGGTTCGAATTTACACGTAAGATAATCCAGGATCCATATTCCATAGTGGCTCGTAAAGTATATCAATGTGAAATGTATATCTTATGTCTAGAAACAGTATTTTCAGTGCTGCCATATTGTTTTTACTTCATTTTCTAAACTAGACTGCTTGAAGATGTTCAAAAAACATTTTTACTTTGAAAAATTATCACGTGTATGCATTAAATTTTAAGTTTGTAAAAATATATAAAGTGATTGAAAATATAACATTTAAAATTTCTAAAATGTTGCAAAAATTCTTTTCATTTTATATATTTTGACTATATGGTACAACATATCTGACACATGTTTTAAGTCTCGTTATCTTTATAACGTTTTATTTAAGAAAATATTTTAAAATATTATTTTGTTCACATACAATCCTAAAAATGATTGATCTAAAATGACAATTAGTAATAAGGTGGGAACTTATTTATAAAATGTTCACAATTTTCGCTACAAAATTTGATATAAAATCAGAAGTTTTATAGAATCCTTATTATTGTAAACTAGCGGATGTACCCGGGTTTTACCCGAGTAAAGGTTTGTCCAACGAATCTCTCGATAAAGTGAACTTTTTTTCCCGGTCCCTTGAAAAATACTCGATAAGTTGAATAAAATCAATATTAATTGGTTCCCTCGGTAATTGGAAGTTAAAGGAATAGTATTTTGCCTTGGAATTGTATCATTATTCTTGTCTCAAATAAATTGCCGTGTCATCCTGAATTTTGTCTTTCCTAATTTTCTACATTACAAAATCATCATATCATCATGATAATATTTAGAGAAGATTGTTGAATTATAACAGATAAATTAGAATATTTAGCTTGATTATTTTAAGGCGAAAAGTTATTTCAAAAATTTTATTTGCTAGAAACCTTCCCAGTACTATACTAAATAACTTCCCAAAGTTTCATGGCGTTCCAATGAATGCTTTGGTCAGGCATAAAGGACAGACACACACATACATTCATTTTTATATATATAGATTAACGTTACGTTTAATCCAAATTGAGCACCGAAATATCTTTCTCTAGACCTGTCATAGACCACAGTAGCCAACCAACTAACAAAGCCCTAGTTACAGTACTGTAGGGAGTGACAACCGCTGATGATGGTGGACACGAAGAGACACACTCGACAACCAGACATGGCAAACGTACCTTCCTGGTGCCCTTGACGAGATGGGCCAGGATATTGTTGGGACCGTACATCTGCACCACGTTCACACAAGTCAATGGTATTACCAAATAAGTGAGGAAATAACAACATAAGCTATATATATTGTGGCGAAGAAATAATTTATTATTTAATTTAATATTATTCAATGAAAATATTCAACAGATTATACAAATATATATTACTCTGTATTTGTAAAATCATCTTTAAAATATTTCTTTGCGTGCTTGTTCAAGATTCCCTAGCTGTAGATAGTTTTGTTGATAATTGTCGACTAGTCGCCGTGACGTCATCAATAAATACATCTTAAGATATACAAAGACCTGATTTCTACGCTACAATATGGTGTAAATATATACTCTCTATATTCAACAATACTTGCTAAACTTTGCCTCAATGTAAAACTGACTTTACTATGTGCATACGAGGTGTGTTCAAAAAGTATCGCGACTTTTGTGTTTTTTCAAAAATTATTTATTTATCCATGAATACCTATTTTGTCCCCTTCAAAGTAATCCCCATGAGATATTATACACTTGTGCCAACGGTTTTTCCAATCTTCGAAGCACTTCAAAAAATCATTTTTAAAAATCTTTTTCAGCTCCTCCTTCGATGCCGTCTTTATCTCGTCAAGCGTAGCGTAACGTCGTCCTTTCATGGGCCTCTTCAGTTTAGGGAACAAGAAAAAGTCACAGGGGGCCAGATCTGGGGAATACGGTGGCTGCGGCATCATTAGTGTGTTGTTTTTGGCCAAAAAGTCGCGCACAAGCAACGATGTGTGAGCAGGGGCGTTATCGTGGTGCAAAAGCCAATTTTTGTTCTTCCACAAATCCGGGCGTTTCTGGCGGATTGCTCCGCGCAAATTGCGCATAACTTTCAGGTAATATTCCTTATTGACCGTTCTATCCTGTGGCAAGAAACTCATGATGCACCACGCCCCTGCAATCGAAGAAAACTGTCAGCAAAACTTTCACATTCGACCGAACTTGGCGCGCTTTTTTCGGTCTTGGTTCGTGCGGCAGCACGTGTAGCTCGTATAGCTATGGTAAGTAAAGAATGCTATGTAGTTAATGTCTGAATAAACAGTTTAAAAACGTAAAAAAGAACAACATAAGCTATACTTACTTGTCACTTGATAAAATAACAAATAAATACACAATACATGCATACACTCATGGACAAAACTTAAGGAAGTTGTACCTTTTACCATGTATATCGGGACAATAACTCTGGAAGATATTACAGTGACCTTTATTGAAGACACACGAGATAACCAAGTGTGAACAAAATTTCTACTATCTCCTTAAAAAAAAAAAAAAAAAAAAAAAAAAACATACGACCGGTGACATCAAAGACTGTCCACTTAAGTTTTGTCCATGAGTGTATATTAAAATATGAAAATTGAACCAGCTATAGATAAGTTACTTTAATGATAATATTTAATATCTCCAGGTATGTGTGTAGGGCTTAAAGAAGGTTCCTTTCTACTGTAGAACTCTATATTAACATGAAATAATTTCTTTAACTTTGTTATAAATTTGGTTTCTCGCGACGACACACCTTGGGTCCACCAACACCCCGAGATAACAGTTCTTTGTAGTTATAATTACACATATTGTGGACAGTGTCGGATGTTCCTCCCACAGTGAGAACGCCCCCTGTTTCACTGTAAACCTTTGGAGATAGTTTTCTATTAGGGGGCTTGGGTTCTGGACAAATTACTTCATAGACTCCTGGAAGGTTTCTCCAATCTTATGTTACTAAGTTTTCTTGATTTAAGTGATTCCATGACAGATCTCTGCTGGTTATTTGGGATGTTGGAGTGGTGGATCAGTACATTGTGTGTATAATCCAATCTCTACCTAGTCTAGGAGGCTTCCTTTCCCTAACGAGGAGAAGTCCTTTTTCTATATAGGGTTTACGTTCTATTCCAGCAGTTAGGCTTCCAGCAGTACACGTGCAGTACTCGTCTTCTTTCTTATCTCCACTCAATCACACTAAGCTATCAAGCTTGTAAAGCTTGAGACTTTTGATGGTGTCTGCCGGGAAAGAGTAGAGCTCATCAATGGATGAGTCAATACAGTCAATAATATGTCTTGGTGTTGCAGGTTGACACTTAGTACATAGTGGGGAAACCTTGTAACCATTCTGGAAAGTCATTGTCCGTAGATGACCAGACTTAAGTCTGGAAATCAAAGACTGTTGTACTGCAGTACACGTGGATGTTGATACTAAGGTGTGCAGATACTGTGTAGACCAGTACTTGTAGTACTACACTACTCAACAGCAGCAAGGCACTTTCATCAAGCCGTTTTATATAGACCCGTCCCCGAGTCCAAGAATGACAAAGCAAACAATGATAAGATCATTAAGAAATAAACACGCTCCGCACAATATTGATGACAAGACAGAGCTCTGCGTATCTTCTAGTAATCTTATTTTTTAACGATACTCTCTCAGCTTTTCTACTGAACTGGTTGTGCAAGTGGACAACGACGGATGAATCAGAGAAAAGTTGGATTAATCAAAATCTCCGAGGATAAGTATCTTTATTTAGAAAGGTTTGTTAATCTGTGGCTTATGTTGATAAAGGTGAGATATACAAGGAAGAGATAAAATTGTGTATATTGAATTGTTGTAAATAATTATTATTTCACTTGTACTAATCTACATTTCTGTCAATACTACTAACTTTTGTTCTTTATGAAAAGAAACTGCTTGTTCTGGATTTCTTGTTTATAAGTTTATGTCCTTTCTTTCTTCTTTCCCCTTTATTTGTTACATTGTAGATAACATTTCTGAACATTGTTACCATTACTGTGCTATTACTATTATTGTTTCTATTATTTCTGTATATACCCTCTTCTACTCGGATAATCTGTATAAGACTAAAAGGTCTTAATAAAGATTTTTGTTGTAATAAGATCACCTAAAAGCTAACAGGGACGAGTATCTTGGCGAGCTTTCGGACAATAACCTCCTTCAACAGGCTGTAATACCTTTTCAATACATAAATTCGCCGCAGTTGGATTTTATCTGTTACTAGCGGATGTGTACCCGGCTTCGCCCGGGTTTTATCCGAGTGAAAGTTTGCCTAACGAATATTATATATTATGAAGTATAATAAACAATGTTAAAGATTAGTTTTAATTATTAATCAAGATTGTGTGTGAATATGTGAGAAAGATGTAATATCGTTGTTGTTTTCTTGGCCGACTGTTTTACATATGGTGTTATCTTAAAATTGCTTGTTTTGAATATTTTTTTAGATTGAGTTGAATGAATTGCTGAATTTTTTTTTTGTATTTATATATAAATAAAATTAACTCTGTTGATTTTTTTTGTATTTAATCGATAACAGCGAAGTTACGCATGTTAAAGTTAGGAAAAATATTTTGATGTTAAGCAAAACCTGCTCCATCTCGTTTTACATAAATGTTGAAAATTTGGTCGAAATTGATGCATTGTAACGAAAGTTTTTAGTGAACAACACTTATGAAATTTGCATTTTATTAATATAGATTAGAAACGGTAAATCTGTCGACTCCTGAGATACTCACAGTGTTAGAAAGAGGGAATCATATATCGCCGCCACTCTTTTTTTATTAACGAGATTAAGGAAGCTTTCGGGCAAGCCCTTCTTCAGCAAATTATAGTGTACAAACAAGGAGAGATTATATCGCGTTAATAAAAAAGAGTTGCGGCGATATATGATTCCCTCTTTCTAATTTGTCCGCAAACCGTTTACCATGAATACTCACGGTGTTGTAGAGTTCCTCCAGCCGGGGGATGGTGAGGAAGTTCTCCATGCTTACTCCGTTCTCCAGGATGACCCGCACGAATTCCACTCGGTCCATCACCAGAGCATCCATCAGGGCTTTCTCTAGCGCTCCTTTCTGTACACCACACCCCAGTAAGTCTATCTTCTGTACACCACACCCCAGTAAGTCTATCTTCTGTACACCACATCTCAGTAAGTCTATCTTCTGTACACCACATCTCAGTAAGTCTATCTTCTGTACACCACATCTCAGTAAGTCTATCTTCTGTACACCACATCTCAGTAAGTCTATCTTCTGTACACCACACCCCAGTAAGTCTATCTTCTGTACACCACATCTCAGTAAGTCTATCTTCTGTACACCACATCTCAGTAAGTCTATCTTCTGTACACCACACCTCAGTAAGTCTATCTTCTGTACACCACACCCCAGTAAGTCTATCTTCTGTACACCACATCTCAGTAAGTCTATCTTCTGTACACCACACCCCAGTAAGTCTATCTTCTGTACACCACATCTCAGTAAGTCTATCTTCTGTACACCACACCCCAGTAAGTCTATCTTCTGTACACCACATCTCAGTAAGTCTATCTTCTGTACACCACACCCCAGTAAGTCTATCTTCTGTACACCACATCTCAGTAAGTCTATCTTCTGTACACCACACCCCAGTAAGTCTATCTTCTGTACACCACATCTCAGTTAGTCTATCTTCCTGCTATGGTGTCAGCGGTGGGCTGAGATGTTACAAGACACCGGCCAGTGATTGTGCGCTAGATCGAGAATACCACGAATTGACATCGCCACAAAATAATAAGAAACGTCAACGCAAGAAATAACGTAATTTTTTTAAACACACACACACAACTTTACTAAGACCACCGGTCTTATACAGATTCACCACAGGAAGGAAGCATAGATGGAGCTCCGATACTCCAGGCAGCACAGCACCCAACAACAGCCTCCAGGTCCGACACATGTCCAGTGGCCACATCGTGCATAGGTTAGCGAAACATATAGTAAGTTGTTGACGCCAGAGAGTTAAAAAATACTCAAAACACTTCCTCTCCTGAGCTCTCTTTTTTATTTTTAAGCTCTTATTTATTTCTCGATATACAAATATGCGACGCTGTATTTTAGAAAATCGTTTACATATGTAAATAAGTAGAAAATAGGATTTAAAAATTATTAATATTCCTGATGTGAGTGACAGCGGGTCACTGAAAGGTCTGTAACTACATATAAAAAAGGTTAAAAACACAAGTATTTTACAGAGAAAGCTTCAGAATGTTGACACACTGAATGCTAAAACTGTCACAGCTAGAGACGCTACCTGTCTGTACATGTAGACAGCCATTGTCCCAGATTGACCACACACACACACAGAAACTTTTCTCCAGGCCTCTATATATCAACGGACTGGAGAAGAGTGAACTTCTCGAGCTGGTTAAACTGCCAAGAAACCGAAACCAAAAGTAATCTATTAGATGGTTCACGTCAAACAAAGGTTATTTTCGAGAGGAATTTGGCAGAGAGTATCGGAAACGTCGGTAGAAATGAAATCTTTTGTTTAATGTGAAACCTTCATTTTATAGCTAGCTTTCAACTAGAAAAATGTCTTCCTCAAAAGTAAATCTATCCGAATTGTATGGTTTGACGTTCTCAGTATTTTATAAAAGTAGATTCGGAAGAAAAGCCGACTGACCGCCCACTCCTGTCCGTAGATGAAGATCTCCCGGCGTGCGATGTCCACGCGGTTCCACGTCATGGCGAGGGCCAGCTGGTCCTCTGGTGGCAGCTTGAGTCCTGGGACCCCGCCACAGTTAGCTGGACTCCGCAGTCCCCACGTGGACCTGTGGTACCTCTCAGCAGAGCTGTCAGGATGGCCTGGTCCAGCTCCTGGCAGGGTCCTTCTCCCATCCTGAACACCGTGATCTGGAAACACGGACAACACCTCCTTGTTGACAGGTGCGGACACAACTTGAGGAGAATTACTCTTTGACAATTCCCTAATTTAAAACCCTTTATTTTAGAAAACCAGTAAGTAAATACAGTAAGAAACACTCAGAAAATGGAACTAAACTAGTTTTCTATGTAGGTCCAAGAGAAAAACTACCTGAATAATCTGTGGATGTGTTAAAAAGAACATAAAACTTATGAAAGAAAATGTTTTCTCATTTCTTGTCGCACACCTCGTGCAGCTGAGTATTCTCTGAGCGACCACTTACAGAATAAAAGATAACCACGTCCAACTTTCATAGAGGACCACCTCAATTAGAGACCACCTCAATAGATACCAAAATGATCCAACAATCAATGGTCCAACAATCATCCAACGATGGTCCAACAATCACCCACACAAGGGTCCAACAATGATCCAACAATGGAACAATGATACCCAGGAGGGATGCTCCAGGTCTACCAGTACTTACCAGGTCCCGTTTCCTCACGCACTTCATGAGCTCCACAAAGACCTGCTCGGCTTCGTCTGCCTCCAGGTTGAAGGTTTTCTCAATGGTCATCTGGAGCTGTTCCCGCACCAGCGGAGTGATGCTGAACACCCGGTCAGTTTATATAGCAAGTTTATTTCTCACTCGAGACCCTGTAGTTTGGATCTAGACGAGAATTCCTTATCACACGACATGCGGTGTCTAATTATTGTTGGCAAGGCTATATTATATAAGTATCCGATCATGTTGAGGATTATGGTAATGCAGTCGAAGCAAAAATATTTAAAATAGTTTTGATTAGTGATTTCTTTAATTGAGATTGAGGACTATATAAAAAAAAACATAAATTGGTAAAAGTACTGCCTGGCTTAAGGCGAGTAGAACAAGGGAAACAAAAGATTATTTACATAATGTACAACAGTTTTGAGCCGGCCAGCGGGAAATAACAACAACGAGTTTTTATAGGGTAAGCGTGACCTCTGGCGGTCGATTTAACAGTATTTGTATCTATGAAATATAATTTTAAATAAAATAATATTTTTATATAACATATATATTGTCACAGAATAATCTGTCTACTCTATTTATCATCATGAGTCACGTGACGTCAGTATTTTATATGTAAATATTATGTTTTAGATATCTCTTTTTAAAATCATTTATCTTGGTTAGCAGCCCCGTAAAATAAATATATTTTCTCTTTAGATATCTCTCAGGTTTTTTGAAGATAGAAAATAATTGTAAATACTCTTTCCTTGCTACTTTGTTTTATGATAACTGGTCTGACTTATAATATTGATATGGGACATTCTAACATTGACATGACACCCCAGGAAAACAATATTGTTGCATCATGGCTGATGCACCTATTTTATTTTAATTTGTAATATTCTTTTTGATATATTCTAAATTCAAATTTATATTTATTTTATTAAACAGAATATATATATATTATAAACAGATTTATGTATTATAAAATCACCATTTGTATTTTGGTACAATGTTCACTGCTCTCTTTGATGTGAGAAATAAATAAATTATTCTGGAGGCTACTTAAAGTTATCTCATTATTCCCTTATATAAATTTGTAGGATGGTTGAAACACGCTCTGGTAAGATACAAGACCCAGCACAGGAGAGAATCAAGGTTGAAGAGTCTGCCAAGCCTGGTGCAACACTATACACGGTATATATTACACGTGTAGTCTAACTCGTGTATTTGGTGGCGTTCATCGACAGCTAGACTAGACAACAACAAAAAGGATTTTATTAGGGCCCATTGCCCTGTATGGATTCGCCATACAACAACAAAATAATACAATAATTTTTTTTCTCACATGGGGAATGTGCACGTGAGCCTTTGTTTTAAAAGGGATTTATTTACACATATGCTCTTAAACTATCCTCACTACCTCTTTTGTGTATGAATCTATTTACAATTGATCTGTAGAAATTATAGAGTTCTATTGCTATATTTTTATTTTCTGAAATAGTTCTCAGCGTCTTCAGTGGGTTGCTAAATCTCCAGAAGGTGTTTTTAAGAGTTTTTTTCTCTTTCTTCACCTAAATATTTGCATTCTATGATATAGTGGGCTTTTTCATCAGATATCATATTTCCATAAATCCTGCAGTGAATGTTTTTGATGATGAGGACTTTCTCTATCCAGAGTTGGAGTAATTCTAGTCCGTGCTATGAAGGCTATTATCTTCGATGACAGACAGTCAGACTAGACATTCTATCTAAGGTCCACAGGTTGACACCAACGACGTCTCTATGACAGGATCCCAGTAGATAAGACCCCAGTCACTGTCCCCAGCAGCTGTCTCAACGGGGTGAAGTGACAACTTTCCATTCTTTCAGCGTCTAATTAATTATGCAGCCAAAAAAGAGATTCCATAATGAGGTTAGAATTAATGAACAGGATTAATTACGGCGAGAGGTCAAGGCAGGTGGGTGGGGGGACATTTTAAAACGGTTAAATTGGCGGGTGTACGAGTGTACGGGTGTATATTCCTCCTCGCCATTGAGGAAGATTGATTTATTACAATGTCCATATAAGATTATATAAGGTTAAATACAGAATAAATATGAATAAATAAGATTAATAATGATAAATATAGATAAATAAAAGTATAAAATAGATAAATATACATATATATAATATATTTAGTCTTCATTGGTGGCAGCGGGAAAGACTCCGCCACCGATGGACTGCGAGAGTTCACAGAGTGGGCAGGTCGATGAAGTAGCTGGCGTTACCCACCTCAAGATCCCTCATTGAGGGAGAGTTTGGGCAAGGAGAATTACTCTGTCGTGAAATACTTCACTTGTCTTCCCTCATTCTTAACTTTTATCTTTCTTACGGTTTAAAGAACTTCCTTGCACCTCCGTGACAAGTTAACAGGGACAGAGAGACAAGAGAGAAAGAGGTGACAATGACAAACAGTGACATGAAGCGGACGGCAAAAATAGCCAGGAATAAATAAAAGAAGTAACAAGAAGAAGTAAAATAAAAATGACATACAATGTCAAAAAAGTGTTACAATAATAAGCACAAACAACACAATAAATGGTGGTGGTGCTTATCTCCATGGTTAAACCAATTCCTGAAGTCCAATCCTCTCCAATTTTGCGATGGTAGTTATAGGCCTGGAAGTATTGAACGCTTCACGATTTTGCGTGTCATTCTTGCGCAGGGGCCATGCTAATCTTCTCTGTATCGTTCCAATTTTAGTATATGTACCGCCGAACAAGCGAACAAGGCCTGGAAGTAGATACAAGAGATGACAATAACATACTGTACTATGGACAATCACCTCCTCACTGTATTCCAAGCTAACCAAGATCCCAGGGTGAAGTTGGGGAAAGATGGATTGACTTCAACTGATGGCCCATGTAGGAGGGAAACAGGCGCCAGGAAGGTATTACAGCCTATGGGAGAACAGACAGTTACATCGCAGTGACAGAAAACGCGGGAAGTGGTCTCCGGACGTGTGACCGTGTGGATTAATCAGGAAGACGCGGTACTAAGGAGGATCCTTCTTGTTGCGGACAAAGAAGACAAGTCCATACATCTACTGTATATATTATAGCGAATTATTTATTATTTTACACTTAGTATTAACAGAGTATCATTTTTTTGTTTATATTGAAGCGATGCAGCAAAGAAGTAGAAGAGAAGAAGTGGGCAAGCCAAGAGAAGAAGGTATGCAGGGGCCCCTTCAAGGAAGTGTTGATTGACAAATTCCAGAGGAGGGGGCGGCAGACAGGGAGTCCAGCTGGTGCCGTAGTCAAGGAAGGAGCGGAGAGAGCGGCCGGCCTGAAGGGGGGTTTGTGCGTCGAGAAGACATGGCAGTCTGGGGAGAGAAGTCTGTCTGGTGACAACGGGACCGTGTGGATCAACAAGAGGAGGACGGAGCAAAGAAGGACGAGGAGGAACCTACCCGGGGCGGACATCGAAGGCAAGTCAATCTACTATGTCTAGTTACTAATATCCTTTTTAAAGCTCTGAGAATAAATCCATGGTACTAAGCTGTATCCAAAACGAACCCACATTGTTTTCTCAGAAACCTTGTACACAAACATCGACGGCTGAGAAGAGTCGTAACAATATTTTACTACTCTGTAAACTTCCCTCATTCCTCATCTTTTGTTTATCCTTCATAGTTTGTTCTTGCCTGAAATAAATTGCTGTCTCATCCTGAAGTTTGTCTTCCCTAATTTTCCACGTGGCAATAGAATTATCAATCCCCTTAAAACCCCTGTAATAAAGTATACCGCACTGAGCGGTATCCACAACGTTTTCCTAGAAACCTTGTTCATCGACGGCTGGAAACTGTCGTAACAATACGAACACAGTGATAGATGACAATGACGAATAAAGTGACAACATGAAGTGACAGAGACAGTGAGAGGTGACTGTTACAAACAAAGACAAGTTAAAGAGGTGATAGTGACATAGACAAGTAAAAGTGGTGTCAGTGATAAACAAGATGTGACAAAGACAAGACGAGGTGACTATTTCAAAGACAATTCTTTAAATTATCCCTAGTATACGTAGTACAGGCCATGATAATCATGTTGGGTAAAAGTTATCAACTGATTTTACTGTAAGTTCACCACATGTCTACACAAGTGAGAAGCGCATTGCGATTTTTACACTTACAAGTGTGCCAGAGTCTCGTTTGGTTACTTACACACGCTGGTGGGGTTGTACTTCTGCAAGAAAGGGAACAACACACACACACACACATTTTGGAGTATTTTTTTAAAAATTATATAAAACAAAGTTCCCAATACGGGACTCGAACCCGGGGTCGTGTCTGTCGAAAACCGACGTTTATATCACACCCCGACTCCCTACAAGGACAGTGATAGTGACAGATAATAAGTGGTGTTAGTGACAGTGATAAACAAACAATGGCGATAAGAGGTGATAGTGACAGATAATAAGTGGTGTTAGTGACAGTGATAAACAAACAATGGCGATAAGAGGTGATAATGACAAAGACAAGAAGTGGTGACAATGTGACAATAAGAGGTGACAAAGACTCACTCCTCCTGCATGTACTTGTGGGCGAAGGCCAAGAGGTCGGCAGCTCGCCCACTGCCGTCACACACCACGACAGGGACGGGCGGCGTGTCCGTTACGTACTCCAGCACGGTACGGATGGTGTTCAGACCTCCCTCCACCACCACACACACCACGGGGACCCCGCAGGTCTCCTGGTCGCTCCCTGACTCACACAACACACCTTTCTTGATTACAATTACACACACACATCTAAACATTCTACCAATTCCGCCTTTGCCGGTCCCAAGCCCGGATGAAAAAGGAGGAGGGGGAGCAGTAACAAGCTCACTAAAAAAACCTGGGCTAAGCTGGCCCGGCTGATAGTACCCTGTAAGGGCTCCAGGGATACAGGATGAGTCTGTACTCCATGTTAGGAACAGCTGCACATGGCGTCTGATCCTCATGTCAGAGGCGGCCATTTTTTTGGAGCTAAGTCGGTCTGCCACTGAGTAGTGCTCCCAGTCTTAATGACAAAGGCATTCTACTTCACCCAGTGTGGAGATAAGAAAGAAGAAGAAGACACATTCTACCAGAATGTACATCAAGCTGTTGAAGGATTTGTTCTGGAAGATTATGTGGTTCATTCTAATAAAATATACGTTTTTAAATTTCAACGTTACATTTTATTGGAGATCAAGAGAAAGCCACAACCGTGTAGGCGTTTCGGACATTTTAATCTCGTCAGCGTGGTGCAGGCTTTACCTCCACGATCAAAACAAAGTGATTCGTAGAAGTTGCAAGATAAATTAAGGAAAAGGTATTTAGAAGACAAAAGTGACACGCTAAACTACATTGGAAAAAAAGTATTTCGCTAAATTCCCGGAATAAAAATAAATAAACAGTTAATTTATATTTATTCCGACAGATGGCACAAGCCATCATCACTGTCTAGTTGCATAATCAAGAGAAGCTTTTTTCTGTGAAGTGTATTTATCTCTCGTAAGTAAAACGTGAAGAGATTCACATGTTGACAGATACCATTGATCTCGGCTGCATTCCAACAACTCGACAATCATGGACAAAACTTATGGAAGTTTTATGATGTATATCGGGACAATAACTCTGAAAGATATTACAGTGACCTTTATTGAAGACACACGAGATAACTAAGCGTAAAAAGCCTCTGTCTCCTTGAAAAAAAAAAAAGACGACCGGTGATATCAAAGACTTTGCAATTTCTTAAGTTATGTCAATGAGTGCGAGATACTGCTGTAAGAAGACACCCAGGGAACACAAATCGCCAACTACCCGGAGAAAGAAAAACTACCGAACACGGCCAGGATTGGATAAACCCGGTGTCAAGGTCCACACAGACTACTGCGGGTGAAAACCTCACAGAGAATGTGACGTCAGACACTGCCGTGACAGCAGTTCCTCCAACATGATCACATTAAGTACTTACCTCAGCAATGTAAATACACACCTAACATGGCAACTCTCTGTCACAGTGGAAACATTCGACTACAAGCTCTTTCTCAAAACCCCCCATTTTTACACTTTATAATAAAGATTCTTAGAATAATTTCAAAAGTCACAAATGATCACAATCAGTATATAATTACAATAAGTTTATTAAGATAAAAACGGCAAACTTTCAAGCCTTAGCTCATTATCAGACCAATTGTTTCTCAAACACCTACAATGAGGTTCATTTTGACGGGAGAGGCGCCCTATGCTTATATAGATCAATTTCCTTCCGAAAAAATTCCCATCTATGTACTAGTATGTATTGTATTTGAGAAACAATTAGCTTGAAGATGAGCTGATGTTCGAAAGCTTGCCTGTTTAAACTAACAAAGAAACTTATTGATATTTGATAAATTATGTATTTAAACTTTATGATAAACTCTTTGAGAAAACATCCCTGATATACCTATATGCGATTATTTATATGAAAAACAATAAAAAAATAAAAAGGTCAAGTGTTGATATTAAAAATAAAAGAGGCATATCCTGACCAGGAGCACATGTGCTTTTCAGACGGCAGAACGCCATCTGGTGGAACAGAAATCAACTAAACATTGATTTAACCTGTTCCCTGATATTTGCCCAACCCATGACGCTCTGCCGTCTGAAATGCACATATGCTCCTGGTCAGGATATGCCTCTTTTATTTTTGATTATATTATATTTATGGTATTTTTTTTTATAGCACATATCTTTAAATATTATTATCACATAATCCGGCGCGAAACACAGCTGGAAAAATGACAAAATATTCTGCTAAATACAATAGTCTGATATATAAAACTGGCGAAACCGCTAGGAAAGTTCACACTACTGATGTAAACAATGCACTCACTCACACCTATATACAATTTTATATCCTTGCAGTAAAAAAAAACCTCTAGTAAAAGTTTTAAGTATTTAAGAATCAGCGTGAAAAGATATTTTTATACCAAATTTTCACACATTCTATATACAGTTACGAGCGTCATGCGTTCTTAATTCTTCAGTTTTCATCTCTGTCACCGTTTGCTTTTTTTTTTTTTTGGAATGGCGCTCTCCTATTGGTTGGCTACGATCACGCCACCTTTGCCCCCCCCCCCCCCCCATCATGCCTCCCCCACTCGCTCTTTCGTTTTTGTAACTATTGTGTTGGAGCGGGTCGCTCCTTAAATAAATGCACATATTAGTTAATAACTAAATGGAATCCTCTCTTTCTTTTTCCCAGTAAGAGACGCCTACGGAAGCCAACAGTACATAGACAGATAAAGCACATAGGCTATAGTTATTAACTAATATATGCATTTATTTAAGGCGCCAATTTATAATTGTAACAAATAGTATTTGAATCAAAACATTCAATCGGGTAAAACACGGGCGTTGCCCGGGTCATTCGGCTAGTATATAAATAATGACAAAAAATAGCATTTAATAAATGCATTAAAACAATGTTTGAATTTACCATAGTTGGTGGGGCTGCATTCATTGATCTCAATCAGCCTGTGATAAGAGCAAAGATAAATAAATAAATAAAAGTCAAGTTTAAATACATTTGTTTAAAGGGAGAGGTGCCCTTAATATCATCCTCCCTGGCTTCTACGATATAAGTGGATACACACAAAATACATGAAGCAAGAAAATGATTATTCTTTGAGTGTGAAAGCTTGAAAAAATAGGAACTTACCCTCTATTATTAATTTGTTTATTTTTCCTTATCGTCTGTTTTTGCATAAGTTGAATCTGGTTAGAACGATGTATGTAAATTAGATGATTCTTTTGTTGCCTTAAATACGAGGTAATTAACTCTCTCTATATCTAAAAATGTTTAAAGTTTAATTTTATAAATCTGAGAGTTGTCTTCAAAAGCGATCCAACAATACATTTTCGAGTTAGGCCTATACATGTAAACATATTGAATACAAGGTTGTCCCAGAGGTTCGTAACCACTTGCGAACATTTGAAATTCCAATATTATTTGCCGTTATGTATAATGTATTATGTATAAAGTAATTGTATTATTATGTATTCGCCAAGTAATAAGCAAAACAACGTTTTAAGAAAACCACGAACTTTTGTGAAAACCTTAAATATCATTGTACGACACTATAACAACGAGTCAATAGGGGAAATGGAAAATAACAACAAAAGAAAAAAAAGCCACGTACAGGAGTAACTTGGGAACCCAAACAAAGGCAGATTCTCCACAAGAAAGTTCTCGAGACATAAAAAAAGGAGGTTAAAGTTTTTTTGTGTGGTACACGTCAGAGCGCTAATGATCTTCTGCCAATATTTAACCTCATCGTTTGGTTTGGACGCCATTTTGTTGTCAAATTACCGCTTACTTTCGACGGAAAACTTCATGCTGATAACTTTATGTTGTATGAGTTGTTTTGGACCATTCAAACATGTCGGGTTTTCTCTATTTCTTTATATCGGGGAATATTTCTATGCAACACTATTATCCTGATGGAAATTTTTCCGGGAGGATATTGATCTAAAGAGACAAGGGTCGCCTCTCCCGTCAAAATAGACGTCAAAACCAGAAGCCATCTATTGACCGTCGCCGCAAACTAGTGGCCTCGGGTCGGTGACAAAGCCACAACACCAGCTTTGGAAAACTGAAAAGCGTCCACCTAGAGACCAAAGCTGGTGTTGTGGCTTTGTCACCGACCCGAGGCCGCTAGTTTGCGGCGACGGTCAATAGATGGCGTCTGGTTTTGACGTCTATTTTGACGGGAGAAGCGACCCGTGTTTCTTTAGAATATTATCCTAATTTATTTTTTGGATGGTTCTTGAAATGATAGCAATAGGTATAAGTGTTGATGGACTATGATTCTAAGATGATAAAGCACAATTTGATTTTAGATTATAGATACAAGAAAATAAGACCTAATCCAAATAAATAAATAGTGTGTGACGTTTCGGCAACAGCATTGTTACCATCATCAGACAAAATAATAAAATGTTTTAGTTATTCTTTTGCCTTGATGATGGTAACAATGCTGTTGCCAAAACGTCACACACTATTAATTTATTTGGATTAGGTTTTATTACCTTGTATATGATTCAAATAATTTCAGAGTATCATTAGAATTCGTTATGTAAAAAGGACGCAATTGGATCTGTGAAAGGAAAAAAAACAAAGAAAGCAAAATATTTCGAGGAATTGCTTCCTTTTTATCAAGTTATTGCAAACAAAAAAGAACTTAAAAGTAATTTTAAAATTCTTTTAAATAAAAGAAAATTCGCTGAAAGAAAAAATTCTTTTTATATAACGGCAATACAAGTTTTCTGGTGTAACAGCCCTTTGACGGGGTAACTACGGTACTGAAATTCTTTTTTTTTTTTAATTATACCTGTGTGTGTGAAGAGCTGTTACACCCGAAAGCTTGTATTATCACGATAAAGAGAAACTCTTCTGAAAAACTCGAAAGCTTGAGGTAATATAAATTACAGCAAGAAACCCACCCTCGTTTTGTTTATTAGCTATCTTTATTTAAAAATAACCTCTAGGTGAATTACATATGTCCGGCCATTATTTACATATAGCGAAATGTCGAGTATAAAATATTGAAATTAATAACCCCCGTTGATATATATATTAATTGTACCCCCTCCCCCACTAACAATAGAGCTGTAACGACGTTTTTTTAACTGAATAAAGATCGTTTTTTTGCTGTATATATATATATATATATATATATATATATATATATATATATATATATATATGTGTAGTATGTGTGTTATACATTATCGACCCCCAGAATATGCAAATCAGCCTGCCATATCTTACACTAATTAGAATATTCTCCATCCAGGGTTGAAACTTCCAGACCTATTTCTGCCCAAGTTTCATCAGGATAAGTCACCTATTGGGGAAACGCAATGCGGAATTAACGGGACATGAGAGAATTTGCTTGCTATCAAACAAATTTGCATATTCCGAACTGATTTGCATATTCATGAACTGATTTGCATATTCCCAAGTCGAAACTATGACATTAATTCCTGTCCGGCTGACCTGCCTATCTCTCCACGATGGTTCTCCCTTTGAAACTACCGTTTCTTGGTTGTTGTGTCTTCAGTCCATGACTGCGCGCTCAACACATGTACATCACCATGTACTCACGGGTGTAGATCTTCTTGGTGGCGATGTGCCTCTCCAGTGCCTTCCGGAGCCCGATCTCCGCGCCGTACTGTCCGGCTGAGCCGTTGTCCACCAGCAGGAAGTAGGCGTGGTGGCTGTTGAGGACGGCGAACTTGCTCTTGGGGTTGGCGATGTTGTGGTATCTCACCACCACCTGGTACACCACATCCCTAGTACACCTTGGTGGTAGTTAGCGACTGCTTTTACTGCAAGTACGCCACAGATCTACCCGTGTAGACAATTGACAATTTAAACCATTTTTTCATTTTCCTAATCATGTGTTACAGAAAAAAATATTAAGAAAAAGGCATCTCCTTATCGTGCAACTGAAAGTTGCTGATGGCTTGCGCCATCTATCGGAATAAATATAAACTATTCTCGTTGATTTTTAATTATTCCAGAATTGGCCAAATACCCATTCTTGATTAATCAAGAAAAGCTAACCACGGACGCGTTTCGGGCTGTTGGCCCTCATCAGCGTGGTGCAAGCTGTACCTCAACGACCAAAAAATTGGTCATTAAGGCATCCTGAAAAATCATGAAAGGGGTAGTTAAGGCCAGAATTGCGTGAGACCGCGACATAATGTGAAAAAATAGTACAAATGTGATATTGTACTGGTATCACGCAATTCTGGCCTTAACTACCCGTTTCATGATTTTTCAGGATGCCTTAATGACCAATTTTTTGGTCGTTGAGGTACAGCTTGCACCACGCTGATGAGGGCCAACAGCCCGAAACGCGTCCGTGGTTAGCTTTTCTTGATTAATCAAGAATGGGTTGTTAGACATATGTGCTTGATATATTATAGATAAATGTTTACATTTCATATTATTTATGATTTATATTTAGAATGATGTATAATTATTTTATTATATTGATATGGCAACAATTAATATGATATTAATGTTAATTCATATAATTTTAATAAAGTATATTTTATAAGCATTATATATTTATAAGATGAATAATTTTAATATTTGAATTGAATAGTTATTAGACAAATTAAAAATTATAATGAAAATAGGAAAAGTTAATATTTGGGAGCCGCTACAGGGTATTTGGCCAATTCTGGAATAATTAGAAATCAACGAGAATAGTTGAAATTTATTCCGATAGATGGCGCAAGCCATCAGCAACTTTAAGTTGCACGATAAGGAGATGCCTTTTTCTTAATATATGCACCTTATCCCAGTACAATATCACATTTGTACTATTTTTTCACACAAAAAAAATATGTTCAAATAGAGGGTAACATATAATAAAGGTTATATAAAATGTAGGGGAAATATAGAGTTGTATGTGTACAAATTTCTTCAGCAAGGAAAGTTTCCCCATCTTAAGAGAGTTCAAACAAGGAGGGGGGCTTCTTGAACACTCCTCAGTTCCACGCCGAGGAAGTACTTATAGATGTGTGTCTTGGCAGACGCCAAGACGTATAGAAATCAGTTAGACTTTTACATTTACAAGTGTGCCAGAGCCCCGTTTGGTTACTTGTACTCACTGGTAGGATAGGATTTTTTTCAAGAATCAGGAGTCATTGAAGCAATTTTTTTTTTCTTCAGAAAAAAAGTGTCCAATGCAGGATTCGTCCCTGAGCCGTGGCTGTCTCGACGGCTTATACTACTCACCCATCAACATGTCCTAAAGACAAACGTCTACAAACATCTACAAACATCTACAAGCAGTCTAAAAACAGTCTACAATTTCCTTCTTACATAAGACATGAGAGCATCAAATCACGAATATTCTATATTCAGTTACGAGCGTCATGCGTCATCTCTGTCACCGTTTGCTTTTTTTTGGAATGGCGCTCTCCTATTGGTTGGCTACGATCACGCCACCACTACGCGAGACACTTTGTTTTTGACTTTGCCCCCCCACTCGCTTTTTGGTTTTTGTAACTATTGTGTTGGAGCGGGTCGCTCCTTAAATAAATGCATATATTAGTTAATAACCAAATGGAATCCTCTCTTTCTTTTTCCCAGTAAGAGACGCCTACGGAAGCCAATAGTACACAGACAGATAAAGCACATAGGCTATAGTTATTAACTAACATATGCATTTATTTAAGGCGCCAATTTATAATTGTGTAACAAATAGTATTTGAATCAAAACATTCAATCGGGTAAAACACGGGCGTTGCCCGGGTCATTCGGCTAGTTACATATAAAACAAACTTCTGACCTTATTATGCCTAACTGGCTTCGTCCTGATTGTTTGCGGAAGAGTATTGCTCGATGTAAACATTTCTATGTAATTCTACTGTCCTAAAAACTTATGTCCATAGTTTACTTAAATACCATATCTAAGATTCCACCCTTCAGTGTAGCATATAAAAGCAGAAGCGTCCAATACAATATTAGAGCTTTAAAAAGCGGTCTGGTAGATCAAATTGGCGAAACCGCTGGGAGGGTTCTCCACTGATGAGCCAAGCCTTCCCAATATATTTTAATCGCAGTAAAAAACAGCTGGAATTTGTTTTAGATGTAAAAGAAACATTCGTGCTTTAATGTTTTTATTTCTAATGATGTTTTACTTATAAAAAATACATTAGCAGCGCCATCTGTGTATGGGAAAAGAAACTGTTTAGCGCTGTTTTCCCCCATACAACTAAAACATCCATTTACTGTCTCTTCTCAAAGCTTAGGTTCCTCATCTCCTTAAATAATTCCTCTGAAACACCGATCTGGTGAACTGATGAACTCTCCCGATATGTTCCACTGCGGTGATGACACATAGAAGGAAATATTGTGTTTCATTTGATAAAAAAACAAGGAAAACACGCGCTAAGTAACTGATTTCTTGTAAATTCTACCATTGAAAACAAAGTCTAAGGATCTCTTACATAAAACACCATTTGAAGAAAAACCTGCTTGAACTATTTGAAACACAAATTTGCATTTATTGTGGAATCAACAAGCAATACAGGGTTACGTATCTTTTACTATTTTTATTTCTCCAGCTTTCGGCTAACTTGGCCTTCAACAGGACAACTTCCAGCTAACTGTACACGTCCGGTTAGTTCTTCTGTTGAAGGCCATGTTAATCCGAAAGATAGAAAATAAAATAATTAAAGATACGTAACCCTGGATTGCTTGTTGATTGTTTTACTAAATTGTAAAGACAGGGATGTGTGAACATGTTTTACAATTTTGCATATTTACCACAATCAACAATACACAAACTGTTGACCCGCCGTATATCAATTATTCTCTACGTAAAAAAACAAAGAAACAATTCAATTCCGTTAAAAGCTGCAGCAGCAATATTAAAACTTTCATTGTGAACAAAATATATCACCGATAGACGGTGCCATTCATCAAAACAAGAAAGAACGCCTTCCATCACTTCAAGTTAACGGCAGCTCTCTCTATGATGGACAAATTAATAAAATATAAATATTTGACTATGGACGAGAAAATTTAATTTCGAAAGAATCCCGCCGCCCGATGATAAAAAGAGGCGAAGTTCAGATTAAATTTGGACTTTTTATTGGGAGGACCGCTGGTCAATAAAAAGACCCCGCTGGAATCAAATTTCAACCCCTCCCCCAATTTTAATCCTATTTGACCGAGAGAAAGTGGTTTGGATGGCTGGTGAGTTTTTTGGAATGTCATTTATCTTGTTTGGCTTTTTACATATGCCAATATATGCATATATGGAATTGTGTTTATCCCCCCTCTCTTGTGTCGCGTTATGTAATATATTTTAAAGGATTATAAGCTTGGCGGATAAAAAAAATACATTTTTTACCACCGCATACAATTCCCCTGTTGGCTTTAATAAAAACGGAAATGTTTTTAAAATTTATTTAGAAAGTACACACAAGGATTTAAATATTTAAGCCATGAAATGTCGATCATATAGTCTTCGTTTTAATTTTAAATGTATTCGTTTAAAAAAAGAAAGAAAAACTTTTTTTAAAAAATAATTTGAGTAATTATTTAAACAAAAAATTTTCCGGTTGGGTGATCTTAAAAAAATATTGGAAATTATTATAGACACATATGATTCTTTTGAAAATTAAACAATTTCTACTGTCCTTACTGTAATGGAAAAATTAATGGGAGGGCCTGTAAGGACAGTAGAAATTGTTTAATTTTTAAAAGAATCATACGTGTCTATAATAGTTTCGAAAATTCATAACAGATGGCGCGCTGATGCATCATAATCTTTAAAAAATGTGAACACGGAGAAATGAAAACTATGATAAAGCTACATTTCCACCACAGCCAAGTTACTGGATAGGTTGGTTGAGGTGTAGAAATCGCTCATGGAAGTTGAAAACTTAATTGTTGGGCAGGAATAATGTAATCAGGATTACATTTTCTATCACTCCAAGTAATTGTCAAGAACGAAACACTATAAAGGAATGACAATACATCCAGATGGCACAAGAACCTACAAGTCATGCAACAACTGTCCTGGTGTGAAACTAACACCTACTCACATATTCTCATGTCCAGCAATGGCCTTGCAGAAAATTGACATAGACCCAGAGCAGCAGCTTTATACACCCAAGATAGTGGACATTGCTGCTGCTGTGATAGAGATGCATGGAGACATCTGAGGCTCTTCATTGGAAACGACAACAACAACAGAAAATTAACATAGACCCAGAACAGCAGCTTTACACACCCAAGATAGAGGACATTGCGACTGCTGTGATAGAGATGTATGGAGACATCTGAGACTCTTCATTAGACACGACAACAACGACAACAACAACAATTGTCAAGGTACAATTTGTATTATAGATTAGAAACACAACGTATAATAAGACCTATCCAAATTATAATAAATTTATTATTGTACACACTATTTATTAATTTAGATTTGGTCTTATTACCTTGTGTTTCTAATCTACAATACAAATTGTGTCTTATTAATTACTTGGAATGATAGAAGATATTGTAACGTATAAAATTAGGATAGACAAACTAAAGATGTATTTAAGGCAAGATTACAACTCTGAACACTCTGATTTTCCTGGAAAATATCTTAAAGATTTCTTGAAAAAAAACCATGGTCCACCTGTGCTGTGTGAGCAGAAGAGCTTAAATTGACTTGTTCCATTATATGTATGTTCCATATGTAAATACCTGTTTTCTTTCTTCTTTTCGCTCTCCACTTCTCCCACCCATATTTCCAAAAAAAAAATATTTTTTTTTCCAAATCCATATTCTTATTTTTCATAGGATTATTCGAAAATAATAATCTGTATATATTTATCATGTGTATATAATCTTTCTCAATTTTTACCCCTTTGTATATTTCCCACTTTCATAGGTTTCTCCGTTTTGTAACCCCAAGGAGAATCCTCTGTAAGACCCGTGTGTCTTAATAAAGGTTTTTGTGTGTGTGTGTGTATTTAAGGCAAGAACAAATTAACATTTAGAAAATACCAGATAGGCAATGAAGGAAGTTTACAGAGTAAAAAAATAAATCAAAATTAATAACCTGTTAATGATATAATAAATACTTTCCTACAATATAATCCCATTTAGCCCAACACCGGTTGAATATGTAAATAGAGAAAGAAAAGGGTAAAGAGAAGAGTAGAAAAAGGTCAAGCCGAAAAAACGGAATCCTATCTTGTCCGCCTAAATGAACATTTTTAGATCGTACAATGCCATCTATCGGAATAAATGTCAACTAAACGTTGATATTACACAGACCTCTCCATTTCTTGGTAAATCAACATATTCACTCATGAGGACAAAACTTAAGGAAGTTGTACCATGTATATCGGGACAATAGCTCTGAAATATATTACAGTGACCTTTATTGAAGACATACGAGATAACCAAGTGTGAACAACCTCTGTCTCCTTATCGACATCAAAAACCTTCCACTTTGCTAAGTTTTGTCCATGAGTATATACAATTTCTCAAAATGATTGGCTATATGAATAGAACAGCACAATATAGCGGACGTACCCGGCTTCGCCCGGGTTTTACCCGAGTAAATGTTCCAATGTTCACACGTTCCTTTGTGCATAGGATTTAAGAATATTACAAAAAATCATATAACGCCGCGACTCTTTAAAAAAAAAGATGTTTGTATAAAATCAATTAGATACGTCAGCCTTGGCAAAGAACAACGTCAATACATTGTGTAGATAACATGACGATAGCTCTACAATGACTGGAGATAGCTACATTGTTGTAATAAACAATTAAAACTCCGCTAAAACGAACAGGGGGTACATTGCAAATCTCTCATTATAACGAACTTAAAACCACCCCCAATGATAGTCATACCAAAACCAATAGTTTTACTGCATACCGCCGCCAATATGTAGCTATAAGGTTGTCCCCCAAAAGTTCGTGTTTTTCTTAAAACCAATTTCTTATTACTTGGCGAATAATATTATTACGGAGAATACATAATAATACAAAGACATTATACATAACGGCGAATAATATTATGTCAAATAAAATGGGTATTTCAATTGGGATAACCTTGTAATATTGTAACAAAGTCTTTATTAATTTTATTATTTTTATTAACAGAGTGGTCATTTTTATGTTTATATTTTGCTACTCTGTAAATTTCCCTCGTGGCTTATCTTTTGTTTACCATTCATAGTTTTGTTCTTGCCTTAAATAAATTGCTGTCCCATTCCGAAGTTTTTGTCTTCCCTAATTTTCCACGTGGCAATATGTAAATAGAATATGAGTTCCCTATTAGTACCTAACTGATATAGGAGAGAGACCTAACAGGAGAGAGACCAAACAGCATTTTTAAACTAACATGTTAAAGTCCTAAATTTATTTTTAATTGAATGTTATTAAAGAGAAAAAAAAAAGGTTTCAAATTAGATATTAATTTGTATTCAACATACAGATAAATTAAAAACCTTTTTTAAATAACCCAATAGTTAATATATAGACCAGAGAATATGTAAACTGTCCCCATAAAGCTTAGAGCCGTAGTTCCATTCCATGTCTTCACCAAGAATTCTTATACTCTGCCTGATATATCAGCAAGAAGGTATATTAGAGTGATCTGGAGGATTAAATGGAGAGAGACCGCTGGGAGGGTTCACCACTGATGAGCCAGGTGCTCTTCATATTTTACATCGCAGCTAAGATATTAGGAAATTGTTTAATAAGTGAAAAAAGGAAAAACAGTTTACATCTACACTCATTGACAAAAACTAAAGGAAGTTGTACCATGTATATCGGGACAATAATTCTGAAAGATATTACAGTGACCTTTATTGAAGACACACGAGATAACCAAGTATGAACTAAATTGTCTCTGTTTCCTTAAAAAAAATAGACGACCGGCAAAATCAAAGACTTTTCACTTGCTTAAATTTTGTACATTTGTGCATAAAATAGACCAATACCTCACTACACTTCAGCAAAGCCTGGAAGGACAGAACGCCAAAACTGACGATGGCCAAACTGCGAATTAATGATGAAATCTGGCAATGGCGGATTTAAGACCGGGTATCTCCCACGGCTTGGTTTTGAATCGACAGCGTGTAGACCGAGCATACATAGAGATGACGACGTATCTACAGAATGGTTCGGCAGCGTGTAAACACATCTACCTCTTGGTATCACCAACACATACCCCGACTATCAAACAAGAAAACAATCACGACAAGGTATAATGGAGCTATATCCCTTCATTGATCCACCGCCCACATATGTAACAAAAAGTTGCATAATCAATATGCAAATTTGTTTTAAGCGCACGCCAGTTCGTTAGGATGGAAATGAGGGATTGATCATTGTACAGGGCAGTCACTGGCCGACGTCTTGTGGTGGATGGGCCCACTACCAGCTCATTCCGCCGATGGTATTCTTTAAATCCCATTCTTCTCTGTATACAGCTATTTCCCGGCATCAGCAATGTGGGAAACTCATTTTCCAGTCTGTTCTTGAGTGTCCCCCCTTTTTCATGGAACCAGTTTCTTGTCTTCCTATTGAAATTGGTTCGACATTCCTTCAAGAACTATGTAAAATGCTGAATGTGTGTGTACTCTCTTTCTATTGGTCATCTCTAGAAGCTACACACCAGCACAGCGGACACATAAACCATAAATCCCAGTGCAAGTTACACACCAGCACAGCGGACACATAAACCATAAATCCCAGTGCAAGCTACACACCAGCACAGCGGACACATAAACCATAAATCCCAGTGCAAGCTACACACCAGCACAGCGGACACATAAACCATAAATCCCAGTGCAAGCTACACACCAACACAGCGGACACATAAACCATCCACTCCAGTGCAAGCTACACACCAGTGCAGGCTACACACCAGTGCAGGCTACACACCAGTGCAGGCTACACACCAGCACAGCGGACACATAAACCATCCACTCCAGTGCAAGCTACACACCAGTGCAGGCTACACATCAGCAGCGGGCACATAAACCATCCATCCCAGTGCAAGCTACACACCAGTGCAAGCTACACACCAGTGCAAGCTACACACCAGTGCAGGCTACACACCAGCAGCGGGCACATAAACCATCCATCCCAGTTATGGGGAGCAGGAAGAGGAAGAAATATGTCAGCGATGGCGCCACCTTTTACAAAGCCATTAGTGTCAATTGATGGGACGTCGTAAGTTCATCAGCTGTTGGCATCTTTACTGCCACCGCCGTTATTCAATGCCTTCACTCGGCAGTTTGGAGATACTGGAGATACTTCCCCTCCTTTTATTGACATCTTGTCAATACATTCAAAGTGCACAGTCTGTACTATTTAAAAAAGATAATATGCATTATATACACTATGTACAAAGAACATGGCGCCTCTGCCAGCGCTGCAGAGTTTGGTAGAAGATCACCAGTGGGTCTCCAGCGACACCACGTATTTCGTGATCTACGAAGAATACGTAGATTGCATACTTCGCCGCTGAGGAGATGGTGATGGCGTGGTCCTTGAGACTAATTGGAAATATCTATAGAGACGGGTTTATTCCAGTACTCTCTCTCTCTGGTTAAAAAAGGAAGATGTTGGGAGGCCAACAGTAGCGACTTACCATCTCCATGGAGTCATTAGGACCATCACTAAGTGCCAAAACCCTTCAATTTCTGATGGCTCAATAGGCAGCGTATTGAACGCAATGCATTTTTCTTCCTTTGCACAGATTGCATGTTGCCACCTTTGGTACATACCAACGGCACACAACCTGTGTGGTTACAAGCTAAGACCTACATCAATACAGGGGCATTTCATAGTATCCTAGGTCCTCTTCTTAGAGAAATTTGCACAAGGAAATTCTCTATTGTTTCGATACCATTTAAAAAAACGGAGAAATGTCTTTTTTGTTGTTGTAAATGATACTTTATCGTTCTCTCTCGCAAAGTACAATCAATAAAGGTCGAAGGGCATCATTCTGGATAACCAATGATTGAGCATCAGCACACCATATTCTCCGGTGTTTCAGTGCTAGGATAATTTCTGAGTTAAGGAGGTGCTACTTCAAAAGCAATATAAGACTGCTGACACTCAGTCCTTCCCATCAGAGATATCATATTTGCATAACTGCGGCCCACACCAACTCCCGGAACGATAGTTCCCAGAGGGGAGTCTCAGAAAACTCCCGTACGACGCGGTATCACTTCTCCCAGGCAGCAACAGCGAGGATTCGTGTTTACAATAAAGTCTTTCTTTAGCTTTCATAGTGATTTCCATAGACGTCGAAACTGTATCTAATTTACATATACATTTATTATTCTGATCATTTGCATAAATTACCTTGTTATATGCATTATGCAAATCAAATAAAAATTATTTCATAGCGTTACTAGACGTTAGTTAATGTAAATATTACTATTTTTTAAAAATAAATTATCAGCTAAATTTCTTATCCCGCCGTATCGCTATGGCAGGAGTGCCGCCGGGCTGGAGATGCGAGGAGGTTCCCAGGAAGACGGGCATGTGTGCGGGCAGGAGGAAGGATGTCTTCTACTACAGCCCCGAGGGCACCAAGTTCTCCAGCAAGGCTCAGCTGGCTCGATACCTCGGCAGCGACCTGACCAGCTTCGACTACCGAACAGGCCGCGTGAACGCCGCCCTCCTGCGCAAGAAAGGGCAGGATTTCGACCACAGCAGAAGCACTGATGATCCCACACCGTCCACACGTTACACCACCGACATTTTCAACAAGTCCGTCACCGGAGAACAGAGCTCGGAGAGTGATCCAGAGAACAAGAACAAACCGCAGCAACTATTCTGGATGAAACGACTTGAAGGAATGAAGTATTTCGACATCAAGGAACAGAGATCTTCCAGGAACCAGGTCCTGAGCCCGTGTCGCCCAGCCAAGCTCCATACCCCAGAGTCCCGACATCTGCGGGGAACCAAAGAGCTCATCAGTGAATCCCCTCCATTTTAAAACTTTTCCATAAATTTTCTCAAGTTTTTCTCCCTCGCGATAAGTTTATCTTCGCTATCTTGAAACAGGTAAATAAAATGTTAAAATAAAAATATTTCTTTTATATAAAAAAAAAAACATATCAAATAGTTCTTAAAATTAAGAAACACTTTGGCCAGAAAAAAAAGTTTTGATTTTCTCGATGTTTCGACTGCAAGGGAGAGCGAATCAAAACTAGGTTTTCTGATTGACAATGGAGATCTGTTTCCTCATTTCAACGTTTACACTCGTGGGCAAAAGGAAGTGGAAATTCTTTGATATCGCCGGTCGTCTATATATATATATATTTAACTATACAGAGGCAATTTTGTTCACACTTGGTTATCTCGTGTGTCTTTATTAAAGGCCACTGTAATATATTTCAGAGTTATTGTCCCGATATACCATGATAAAAGGTACAACTTCCTTAAGTTTTGTCTATGAGTGGATGCTCGGTAACAAAACTTGATTTGTCGTCTAGGCGAGAGCAATACCATCCTATCTCCAAACTCTATCTTTGTATTTTACTTCTCTTTGGCGGTACAAATGGAGGGTCAAGAGAGTATGTATCATATATGTAGAAATATATGTCAATATGTAAATTCGAAACTATTATAGACGCGTATGATTCTTTTAAAAATTAAACAATTTCTACTGACCTTACTGCAATGGAAAAAATAATGGGAGGGCCTGGCTCCTCAGTGGTGAACCCTTCCATACCGCTGTTATATTGTACTAGCCGAATGACCCGGGCAACGCCCGTGTTTTACCCGATTGAATGTTTTTATTCAAACACTATTTGTTACAATTATAAATTTGGCGCCTTTAATAAATGCATATGTTAGTTAATAACTATAGCCTATGTGATTTATCTGTCTATGTACTGTTGGCTTCCGTAGGCGTCTCATACTGGGAAAAGGAAAGAGAGGATTCCATTTAGTTATTAACTAATATATGCATTTATTTAAAGAGCGACCCGCTCCAAACCAATAGTTACAAAAACGAAAGAGCGAGTGGGGGAGGCATGATGGGGGGGGGGGGGGGGGGGGGGTCAAAAGTGGCGTGACCGTAGCCAACCAATAGGAGGGCGTCATTCCAAAAAAAAAAAAGCAAACGGTGACAGAGGCCGATGAGGAATGACGCTCGTAACTGTATATATTGTATTACATGTAATGTAATATAACAGCGGTATGGTGGATTAAATTGGCGAAGCCGCTGGGAGGGTTCACAACTGATGAGCCAGGCCCTCCCATTAATTTTTCCATTGCAGTAAGGGCAGTAGAATTGTTTAATTTTCAAAATAATCATACGCGTCTATAATAGTTTCGAATTTTCATAACAGATGGCGCGCTAATGCATCATAATATATCAATATACACTATATTTCCATATATACCATAAAAGTTTAACAGTCCCAAAACATAGATACAATTTAACACGCCAGTTGAGCCACATTCTGTAATGACAAATAAGATAATAAAGTTTTATTGAGAGTCCTCCACGACAGAACGAAGGTCAGAGGAGTCGAATTTCGTCAAATAATATTCATTTTCTTTCAGTAAACTCCTTATAAGTTTTACGACCGCCACTGGACACCGATAAACGAGCAGACAACAACAGATCATATCTTCCTCTCATGTAGATCTCCTGGACCTTATCTACGGGCGCTGACCTCTCTCTGTGGTGACATCCAACCTGCCTTGTCCTTTTGTGTTACCTATTAACGCCTCAAACACCACTGTGGCCCCATGACTGCATAGTGCCTGCCAAAAATATAGGGGCAATACTCTTCACAATTCATCCTTTCATATCTCGTCTCTAAGGTTGGAAATAATCGTTATTTCTCTTTGAAAATAAATTTCGGTTTTTCGTTTAAAAGAAACACATGCGGGATAATTTTCAAATGTCGTTTTACAATCATAAGCCGCATTATATTGTATTATAAGTGTCTCGATACACTTCATGTTATGTAATAGCAACATTTTTTATTTTGCTTCTTTCATTTGTCAATGCTTCCTTGGCTAAACGTACGCTGGTCGCTGCGTCATTGGACCTTGGTGACGTCATCAAATTTCACTGACGAAGATCCAACTTTCCACCAAGAAACTTTGTAATTGAAGAATATCGTGCAGAATTTTGGATTAAAAACTTTTTCCCAGACATGCAAGGGGATTAAATTTGGATTAAAAGCAATTATTACTTAACGTTCTAAAAATAGGCCTAGAGAAGGCTTAATTAAAATTTGCCTCTATCTCATGAGAAAGAATCCAGAATAATTTCAATTAACTAGAGGAATGGTTGGTCGAAATAGCGTATTAACCTTTAATTAAAAGAACATTAAGGTGATGATGAACAAAGTGAAAGAAAGAAGAAAAAAAAAATGTCCCAGAAGAAAATCTCATTATCCAAAAGAATTTAAGATTGTCGTATGATCGTAATATCCCGCGCGCATTTATTATCCGGACAACAAAGATGGCGGCGACCGTTTTGGCGGGAAAGTAGTCTGGTCGTCTGCTTTTAAAATTTTTAATTAATTTGAGGCGCTTGTTAATTGGCTTATTGGAGGGAAATCTATAATTAATCACACGTCCTTCCTCTACCCCGTAATTGGGGATAGGTAGATCGGGTGTATTTGAAAGTAAATAATGACTTAATTTGCATAATGCGCGGGGGTGGAAAACTTTTGTTACTCGTGTAATTAATGGAAGAAACAAATGGAGATTTACGTCAAGTCTTTGTTCTCCACAGAATCTGTTTAAATTGAAACTTCTTGAAATAATTCAATGACTAGGTTATATATATATATATATGTTATAGAACCGGCAACACTGTAATAGGGATTTATATCGTTAAAGATTAAACGTTTAAAAAATGATGATGATGAAAGATGAAACTAAATCTCACGGTGTTTTTGTTTTCTTCATTAACATTTTTAATGACATTTAGTAAATGAAAAAGGAGGAAGGGGGCTTTCTAATTATAATTACCGTGATGATAAAATTGATTATTTAATTTGAAGCCAACTTTTAATCAAAGAGCTCTCAACTTCAGCTTTATCATTATCACCAGTGAGATGTTTCTTTCAGAACACAAGCATTTTATTTACACACCACCTTGTAAATATGTAAATATGATATTTAAACGAATATGCAACTTTGTCTAAGCATTCCTTTATTTCTTAGCGGATGTAGAGACTGTTAGTAGGTAGTATACTAACTATACGCATGTAATTTCTAATGAAATTATTTTTATAATAATGCTTATTTTTGCATATTGCCTCCGGATAAGGACATAATTAATAGCAACAGTAAATAGAATTATAGAGGAACCCCTATATACATATTTCCTCTTACTAACAAATCTATAGTAAACAATGTGAAAAAAATGGTACAAAATTGAAATTGTACTGGGATCAGATAAATAAATATTAAGAAAAAAAGACATTTCTTGATCGTTCAACAAAAATTGTTGATGGCTTGCACCACTGTCGAAATAAATATCAACTGATCGTTGATTTTTAATTATTCCAGACTTGGTCAAATACTCTTTCATTGCTAATTTAGAAAAGATAACCACGTACGCGTTTCGGGCTGTTGGCCCTCATCAGCATAATACAAGCTGTATTTCAAGATTAACCAAGAAAGTATATTTAGCCAATTCTGGAATAATTAAAAAATCAACGATTAGTTGAAATTTATTTCGATAGATGGCGCAAGCGATCAACACAAGTGTTATCATTGCAGACGAATCAATCCCAGGCTCCTTCCAAGGTGGTCGATTTATAGTTATCGTCTGCTGGCACGTAATTGCATATTGGTCGACCATCCTTTGAGGATTTTCGTGGTTTCCCTCCCGTGTGTCCTCTGTATCGCCATTCGTAGGTTCATCCGTCTTTAGAAGCCCAGGTAGTCGCCCAAAATAGACATAGATCCTGACCACCTAAATTAGCATTTTAGATGGAAAGCGCCACTTATCGGAATAAATATTAAGGTCAATATATCCTGAAATAAACCTAAATCAGCGTTTGGTTGAAATTTATTCCGCTAGATGACACGCTGTCATCTAAAATGCCCATTTGAGTGGTCAGTATATACATATTCATTTATATACTAAAATGTGTTATGCAAATATTACATAACCATACGACTGCCTTCTCTGTGTAAATTTAAGCCAACAGATCATTCCACCCAGGTTGTGATAACACGCTGATATATGTAGACAAAAGATCAATGTTTAAAAGTTCAAAATTCTTATTTTTTATTATTTTCAAATATTTGTTGAATTTTTAAACAAAGAGAGTTTAATTTGCATATAAAAAAAAAACAAATTGACCCCCCACAGGAATTGTTGAAATATAAATTTACCCGTCGAAAACTTGGTGATATCAATAAATGAATTATTTATTCCAACAAACGAATGAATAATTTTAAAATAATTGTCTTCATCCACAAAGTTTGCTAAGTAATTTTGGTCTCCACTAAGTTTCTAACCCTAAATTGTTCACATTTCCATTGTGAATTAAATCTAATTTCATAATGGCTTCCTTAGCAACAGATTAGGACCTTGTTGAATCCCAGCTCGTTAATGCCACCAGCTCAAATACAATTAAAGCAAATACTTCAGTGAAGTGATGTTTGCTGATGTAGACCGGCTTGGGAGAGTAGATTTATTCATTCCTAGAGTAAATTTTAATGTAATTAATTTTATAATTAATTATATTCACCAGTTAATTATTCATTTTAAAAATAAGAGGCCCAAAATACTTTTTTTCTAACAAGGCCATGTCATCCATACCTGGCAGGATGTAATTAGAACGGTATGCAAATCAATTTAAGCTTTTACCTGGGATTTAATAGAACTGCAGACGGATTAATAAAACCAAAGTTTGCACAAACAAAGATATCTCTCTGTGAGTCAATTATATAAGTTAGAAATGTCACGGGTCACTGGTGTCGCAGTCTGACTTTCTCAAATTCTCTTCTGCTATTTTTAAACATTATATATATATGGCAGTCTCTCTTTTTTTAAACATTATTCTCTTATGGGTTTCTGGTGATATTTAATATTTTGTATCTTTTGACATTATTTCTGTTTAAGTTTTATGGAACGTTAGAGTTTAGTTTTAGTTCTATGCTATTATTTTGGTTTTAGTCTTCACCATTAGTTTAGTTAGAGTATTTTGCCTTTATTTTAGTTTAATTTCTATTCCATTATTTTAAGTTCTGTTTCATTAGTTTCATTCTTCTGCCTTTAGCTTAGCTACAGGCTTTAGTCAGTGATTTTAGTTTCAATTCTCTGCCATTGTTTTCCTCCTCCTTCAGTGTCTTCCTCTACTGAGGGTGGGCCACATGGTCTCTCCATATCTCCCTCCTTCAATGCCTTCCTCTACTGAGGGTGGACCACATGGTCTCTCCATATCTCCCTCCTTCAATGCCTTTCTATACTGAGGGTGGACCACATGGTCTTTCCATATCTTCCTCCTTCAATGCCTTCCTCTACTGAGGGTGGACCACACGGTCTCTCCATATCTCCCTCCTTCAGTGTCTTCCTCTACTGAGGGTGGGCCACATGGTCTCTCCATATCTCCCTCCTTCAATGCCTTCCTATACTGAGGTTGGGCCACATGGTCTCTCCATATCTCCCTCCTTCAATGCCTTCCTCTACTGAGGGTGGGCCACATGGTCTCTCCATATCTCCCTCCTTCAATGCCTTCCTATACTGAGGGTAGGCCACATGGTCGTTCCATACTTCCTCCGCCATCCTCTTCATTTCCCCGTGTCGTCCAGTCCATTGTTTTAGATCGTCTGTGTATCCCTGTCGTCTCCTTCCCCTCGATCTCTTCCCCCGGAGCTTTCCCTCCAACACTGTCAGCCATGTCTCTCCTGCTGATCATCACATGTCCAGCAAACGTCAGTTTTCGTTATTTTATGAACTTTATCAGTTGGCGTTCTGTACCCATTCGATCGAAGACTTGATTATTTGTTACCATATCTGTCCAAGGAATTTCAGAGCTCTTCTGTGAAGGGATGTCTCAAAGGTTTCTATTCGTTTGATTGAATATTTCAGCAATGTCAACGACTCACAGCCATATGTCAGTATAGGCCAGATTAGTATCAGTTTTGTTTCATCAAAATATTGGTGGTGCCCCTTATATTTGTTGTTCCAAAAAGCTTGTTTTAGTTTCAGTTTTATGTTTTTCATATGTATATTGATTTTAAAATGTAGTTGTTACATTCTTCTTACACCTATAATATTTATTTTAATTATCTGTGAAGTTTTTTAGTTTCGTTCTTCTGTTATTATTTTAGTTTCGTTCTTCTGTCATTATTATTTTAGTTTCATTATTCTGCCAATAAAATTCCGTTTAGGCCTTCCCCTGTACAATAAATCATAAGTTAAATGCGATTATTTTAGTATTAGGCAAAGATTTTAGCTCAGTTTTACCGCCATATATGGGAGTTCAATCTAGGCCTTGTTGCCATCAAGTAGGGCAGAAGATAAGAGCTGACATGGTATCGGTTTTGGATTGGGTAGCCGCTATCTCGAGTAAACATTGCGATGAAAAAATTGAGGGCAGCGTCCGCTCTTCGCAGTCTCACCAAACACTTCACAACGTACATTTTGAAAGTTTTTAGGATATGAAAAACTACTCCATAGAAATATGAGATAAAACAAACCTTTGTACAATACAGCTATAAGGTCCTGTATTACTAAAATGTCATTAACACAATTAGCTACGTCCCAGACAAGCCGCGGCGTAGAAGTAACCCAAGAAGTACCTACGTCCCAGACAAGCCGCGGCGTAGAAGTAACCCAAGAAGTAGCTACGTCCCAGACAAGCCGCGGCGTAGAAGTAACCCAAGAAGTACCTACGTCCCAGACAAGAGGCGGCGTAGAAGTAAGCCAAAAATACCTACGTTCCAGACAAGCCGCGGGTTAGAAGTAACCCAGAAAGTACCTACGTCCCAGACAAGCCGCGGCGTAGAAGTAACCCAAGAAGTACCTACGTCCCAGACAAGCCGCGGCGTAGAAGTAACCCAAGAAGTACCTACGTCCCAGACAAGCCGCGGCGTAGAAGTAACCCAAGAAGTACCTACGTCCCAGACAAGCCGCGGCGTAGAAGTAACCCAAGAAGTACCTACGTCCCAGACAAGCCGCGGCGTAGAAGTAACCCAAGAAGTACCTACGTCCCAGACAAGCCGCGGCGTAGAAGTAACCCAAGAAGTACCTACGTCCCAGACAAGCCGCGGCGTAGAAGTAACCCAAGAAGTACCTACGTCCCAGACAAGCCGCGGCGTAGAAGTAACCCAAGAAGTACCTACGTCCCAGACAAGCCGCGGCGTAGAAGTAACCCAAGAAGTACCTACGTCCCAGACAAGCCGCGGCGTAGAAGTAACCCAAGAAGTACCTACGTCCCAGACAAGCCGCGGCGTAGAAGTAACCCAAGAAGTAGCTACGTCCCAGACAAGCCGCGGCGTAGAAGTAACCCAAGAAGTAGCTACGTCCCAGACAAGCCGCGGCGTAGAAGTAACCCAAGAAGTAGCTACGTCCCAGACAAGCCGCGGCGTAGAAGTAACCCAAGAAGTAGCTACGTCCCAGACAAGCCGCGGCGTAGAAGTAACCCAAGAAGTAGCTACGTCCCAGACAAGAGGCGGCGTAGAAGTAAGCCAAAAATACCTACGTTCCAGACAAGCCGCGGGTTAGAAGTAACCCAGAAAGTACCTACGTCCCAGACAAGCCGCGGCGTAGAAGTAACCCAAGAATTAGCCTGTCCGCTTCAGGTAAATATAAATATTAAAAACCAATTCCATCATCACTTACTTTTCCATTCCTCCCCTTCCAGTGTTGTCGAGTTGAAATTGGATTTTGAATAATAAATGTTCACAGACGTGGTTTGTTCGTAGATTGGGCTTTTATAGCTCCCCAGTGTTGCCAGGTGTATTGATCTCTGACTATTGACCGAACAACTTGACGAAGGCCACAGGAGTTGTTCGAACTGCTGATAGCCGCCATGTTTATAGACAAACTTGCCCATTGATAGAACCCCAGGATAAATACAAATCTTCAATACACCGCGTTCACACTTACATATATATATGTTATGAATATTTTGTGTTGTTGTTGAAAAAGATAGAGAATTGAAGGTGCAGTCGTGAAAATAAGAAAGATAATTATTTACCCATCAAGTAGTTTTTATTTTGAATTACTTGAAGCAAATTACACATAAAATTATTTATCACATTGAATATAGAATTTATAGAATGAATTCGTGAATTGAAAAAATAGGTAGATCAACTATACATATTTACAACAAATATACCCAAAGTGTTATGTTCTAAATCTATGGTCAAAAATGTAGAACAGTCAATGAATGAAAATAAAATATATGTTTTAAAAAATAAAATATTTGCATTTTAGATTATAACATATATATATATATGGCAATTTAAAACAACAACCTCATATTGTCTATATAACTTGTAATAAGATTGCCATGTTGTATATAGAAACACATCTATAAATAATTATGCGCATGATTAATCTGTGTCATTGCATCACCTATGTAACGTTATTTGTACAAAGTGGATAAATAAATAAAATCTGTAATAGATTTAAAAGTTGAGCTAAAGCAGAGATCGAGCATAGTATTGCCAAAACAACAGAGTCTAAATATGGAAGTCATAAATCAGGTAGATTCACAATTCCCACGACAGGCCACCCACACTGTCACATGTGGTGGAATGCAGAGACCCCTCTCACACCTGGACAGGTAAAGGCGCCCTTTCTCAAACGCCCCTGTCACATAAGGTCCCCCCCCGTCTTTAACCTATAAATACATCACCTGACAGTGGCTTGACAGTTCAGTTCAGTTCAGTTCAGTTTAGTTTAGTTCACCCTTAGTGCAAGCCGCGTCGGTCGTATGTTATGTCGATCTCATCCAACATGTAGTTAGGAAGAACTCGTCTATCTCCATCTTGCGCTTCTAGCTCAGCTTTTATCTGTTTACGGAACTTTCTTAGTGCAACTGTGGCTTCGTTTTTTGTGTGGATATCCCCAGCTTTCCACTCTGCCTCGACCACGACTGCCTGTATTTTGTGAAAACTTTTAAAGGTCTTCCAAGGTGCAGAGAGGTACTGGAAAACTCTACATCCTGACTGTTCCTCTCGGTCAACACAGTACAACAAGAGCTACCAGGACTTCAACAATTATTTCAGTAGTCGACAGGATCTCATCACAGATAAGTCGACAGCAACTCATCATTACATATATATACCTACGGTGTTGACAATAATTTACAACCATCTTTGTTAAAAGAGAGAGATAAAACCCAGGTTCCTGGAGCGCCAACTACCCGGCCTTTGTTAACATTGCAGCGCATTTATTATTTTGTAAACAGAATTATTAATTTATATTTTGTTACTCTGTGAACTTCCTTCATTGCTTCCCTTTTATTTTATTCTTTTTTTTTTATCCTTTAAATTTTTTAAATATATTTTTAAAATTTTGTATTATTATTAATATGATGCACTAGCGCGCCATCTGTTATCAAAATTCGAAACTATTTTAATATTTAAAATATAGATGGTAGATTAAACTGGCGAAACCTTTGGGAGGGTTCACCACTGATGAGCCAGGCCCTCCCAATAATTTTTCCATCGCAGTAAGGGCAGTAGAAATTGTTCAATTTTAAAAAAAGAATCATACGCCTTTAAAATAGTTTCGAATTTTGATTATTATTAATAATATTTTATTGTAGTTGTGAAAATAAAAATTTGTAAATAGACTGATCATTCGTTACACTTTTTAGAGAAAAACTTGAAACCTTTTTGAAAAATAAAGTTATTATTTTAACCAATGACAAAGTTGTTTTAATGTTATCTACAAGAATTTGTAAATTAAGTTTTATTGTGGAGTAAATTGATAAAGAGGGAGCAATCCCTCTCTATGTTCTGTACAGATACTGTTGGGAAAAATTATAGATTCGTAGAGGAAGAGAAAAGATCCTTTATTACTTAAAGATCTAAAACTATAAAAGAAGATCAAATTATATGTACATCAGCAGCTCACGCCGACCTGCCCTATTCACTTAACCGCTAGCCAACTAACAAACAAACAAGGCCGCGCTATATAGACAGATATGTCAATGTGCATAGGCAATACTGAAACTATGCAAATATCTGCGTATAAAATACCGTAGAGATATCTGCAATTGTCAATTTCAACAAATACGATTCTGTATTTTTAGAAAAACTGTTCTTTCACACAGATCCAGATATACAAGGTATATATACACACACTCTAGGAAGTTGTTTACGAGAAAAAGTTCACAGAATTCTCTTAAAGAAAACATTTAAAACACACTTCCAACTGTCCCAATCTCTATCGGCCAGCCAACAAAACGCTGAGTCAGATGTCGAGATAGCGGGAGATTGCCGTAAAGTATTCAGAAGGAAAAGAAAACAGGACTCTCAGGACTCGAACCTGGGTCTTTGGTTAGGCTGTCCAACCAACTACCATCTCGTCCCGCCAACTATGTCGTCGGTTGCTTATATATGTACATATGTAAATTAGAAATGAAGTGTATATATGTTGTTGTGTTTGTGGAATAATGGAGATCCACTTCGGGACGTTGACCACGGATTGGGTGACAGTAAACAAACATACCCGCCAGCCGGCAGCAAAGGAAGAGAGCACGGCCTGGTCTGCTGCTGACCAGTTGGGTGTTTACCTCTGTCCTCTTAAGATGTATTAAATAAAGTTAGTTTGAAGGAGAATTTTACCCTCTCCTTTCTGCTATTTAGTGATATGATTTAAATCCTTGCAACAGCCCACAAAAGAATCATCACTGCGAATTCTTCTACCGAACTTCGCATCAGTGTTTTGTGACACGACTACCAGATATTTCTTCACAGTGTTGTTGCTTATTCCTCAAGTCAACGATCTCCATTAGGTTCCATTGTCTCAACTTTTCTATTATAGTCCTGGGGTTTTTCCAGATTTGGAAGGGAACCCATGTCCCTCTTAGACGACGATAATATCCCAATTGACAGTAACATGAACGATTATGACGAATATATAGAAAATTACTTAGATAAAATAGCAAGGACGAGACAGGTAGTCATTAACAACACAGAGAAGACTCAGGAAAAAATGAAGAGAAACTATGACAAAAAAACACAACGAGAGAATCTATGAACCAGGACATTTAGTGGCAGTTTGGACACCAGTCAGGAAAATCGGAAAATGTGAAAAACTATTGAGAAAATATTTTGGCCCATATCGAATATTAAAGAAGCTGTCTAACGTAAATTACTTAATTGAGCCGAAAGATAATCCTGGCCAAGACCCATTGATTGTCCATGTCTCAAGACTCAAACCCTATTTTGAGAGAATTGATGAAGTAACTCACGAGGACGTGACGACCTCTGGAGAGGGGGAAGTGTTACATCATGATTAATGGCGTATTTCTTATATTATTTTTAATATATTTGAAATTTAAATTATATATTTATTTATTTTTATATTCGATGATATTTATTTAAAACAGATTATTTAGATTATCATCATTTGTATTTAGGTACACGTGTGACTTCACCGCTCTCTTTGATGTGAGAAAAATAAATAAAGGATTCTGGAGGCTACTTAAAGAAGACTTATCTCGTTATTCCCTTTTATAAAGTTGTAGGATGGTTGAAACACGCTCTGGTAAGATACAAGACCCAGCACAGGAGAGAATCAAGGCTGAAGAGTTTGCCAAGCCTGGTGCAACAATATATAATTAAATAAATATGTAAGTTAGAGAAATGAATGTTGAAGTGGTCTTCTTTGTTCAAAACCTGCTCTGAACCCGCAGTTTCTCTCCGCCAAAATGACCTTTCTCCTCTTCCTGATATTCTTGTACGAGTCCGACCTTTACAGTGAGTACAAGTTACCAAACGGACCTCTGGCACCTTGTAAAATTCAAGCTAGATTTTTTAATACTATATACTTACAGTAGTCACAACAAATTTTCATGATTATCATGGTAATTAGGATAAATGGCAATAACAAGTATCGAATGGTAGCTGAAGTATCAAGATTAGGGTTAGAAGATGGCTTGTTTGGTATTACTGTTTGTTTTTACTTGTGTTCATGTAGTACAGGCCATGAGACAATAATGGGAAGTTACCGACTGTCTGAGAGTACACACACACACATCATATGTATATCTATAGAGAAAACAGTTCAACTTTTTCTTTTGCACTTACAAGGTTTCAGAGCCCCGTTTGGTTACTTCCATTCACTAGACTTAAACTTGTACAAGTATCTGTGTCCATTAAAGAATTACACTCTGTAATAAAAATAAATTGACGCACCAAGAAGGAGTTGTCCAATTGATATGAAAACACAAAGACGTTTCGATGAATATGCAAATTATTATAAATTTGGTGGTCGAATTATGCAAAGCAAGAACTCCAACACGAGTATTCTAGATTCGGCGTGGCACGAGCTGATTATCAAAATTCCCGTTTAAATGTTCTGCAGTATTTCTAGTGTATCAATACCTCGCCGAAAAATGCGTGTTCAATTTGTGACGAACAAACTATGGAACGAAACAATTAATTATTCTGAAATTTTAATTGTTTCCTCAATACATGTTCCTCACATACACCCATGTTTGTCCCCGTCTGTCAACTCCTTCTTGGAGCGTCATGTTACAGAATGTATTGAAAAATGTGTGTTCACAGCAGGAATCGATCCCATGTCACTACAGTACCTGGTGTGGTCTGGAACAACATTACATTCCACACCGGTGGCTTTAATTAAGCGCAGGATTAATTGAAGGCCTAATGACGTCTTGGCTTAATCAACACTGCAGTGTGGATTTATTGTATTCGCCGTGTACACAGAGCTTGTACAATATCTTCACCACCCTCCAGGACACAACTCTCACCTACTGATGCTCCATGGGGATGGAACACACAACCACAATATCTCTCCGAACACCTTTTTCTACTTCAACGGACCCCGTTCTTTACACAAATCCAACTTTACAAGTGCGTGAAAGTAACCAAACGGGACTCTGGCACATTATCTCTACATATACAGATAAAGCAGTCGCTATTGAACTCCCAATTGCGACAGTAACAACAAAAACTGATGTTCTATACTCCTGTAGTAGCCCATCTGTGATTTGCATAGTCACCTCCAACATTCTATTTACATATATCACAACCTAGACACATAACTGATTTCCAAGGACAATTTCCATCAATTAATGACAATTGATGGGGTGTTGGTTTCGCTGACTCAAGAACCTACTCCTTCAAGAATATCTAGAGTCGTAGATGTTGAAAAAGAGAAGTTATGCAAATTAAATATTACATCTCTGGAAGCAATTCCACATCTCACTCTCTCACATTTATTTACTTTTATTCTCTTACTTTTTATAAATCATCATAGGTTTAAGTATAGAATGATTACGCAAATATAGGTGTTATATTTATACACTTATGGACAAAACTTAAGGAAGTTGTACCTTTTAGCATGTATATCGGGACAATAACTCTGAAAGTCATTTGATACATAGTGACCTTTATTGAAGATACACGAGATAACCAAGTGTAAACAACCTCTGTCTCCAAAAAAAAAAAAAAAAACAGACAACCGGCGACATCAAAGACTTTTCACTTCCTTAAGTTTTGTCCATGAGTGTAAATTAATTGAACCTATCTCGGCCATGTGGAGACAGGAAACTGTAGTATTCTATAGGACAAGATTTTCTCCATTAGAACATCCAAACGTCACATAACGATTGGATCCGATAACAAACACAAGAACTCCGTTGAAAGAAAAGAATGACCTGGACATAATGCTAGAAGATCCTGTCTCCGAGAATTCCTAGGCGTAAAGACCTTCTGCAAGGTTGAGAATCTTGCATCAGTCAACGTGGGCTAACTAGGCTTAGATTCTTTCATTTTAGGGCATATCTTCTATCTTTATATATCCTCATACGGCACTTTATTGAATGATTCATTTATCGTAAAGATGATTGCCACTGCCATCTATCAGTGAAAACATAATCAAAATTACATTTTCCGGAAATTCGGCAAAATTATCCTTTTTCAAATTATCATAGAAAAATTCAACTAAATGAGCATTTCGGGTTGTTGATCCTCTTCAGTGTAGTGCAGGCTGTAGAGTGAAGGCTTACAAAGGAAAGAGATCGTCACCGTTTCTTTATATAATTCACGAAAAGGTTGTTTAAGAGCTCAAAAGTACGTTAACACGGTAAAAAATGCTTTAAAATAGTTCAGAAGTAGGCTTGAGGTAACAGAATCTATGAAAGGATCCCGAGGTACCAAGAGCTGTCTCGACAATTTACCCCCTCCTTTATCATGCAGACGTGCGAATGTGAAATTTCCGGCCAGCCGATGCTACAACATTTGGCGCCGACAGCGGAAATTGTAAGCAGACGACCCACACGCAGGAAATCGTCTGGTCTAGAATCCCGCCGGTTATTCAACGGTAAAGCGACACCCCTGGAAAACTTTCCTTTCAAACCTTTCTTTGTCTTTCATAGAATGCCTTTTTTACATATATCTGTTGCCAGTATGCAAGTGGGGAAGTTTAACACGATCTGAGGAAATCACAGAGCTGCCATCTACCGGAATTATTTGAAACTAAAAACCATCATATTTTATCTGCATTAGATAATGGGGATATAAATTGTTTCCTGTACAACTGGTTTTGTTTATACTGAGCGGGTAGTCATAAAAAATAATTTTATTTTTTTACAAGGAAAGTATTTAATAAAATAAATAAAGCCTCCAGGGATAAGTTTCTTGTACAACTTTTTATTTTCAAGCTTTCGGATTTGTCAGTTCTTCAACAGGAGTATCACGTTAACAAATTAATGATAAATAACATTTTAATACAAATTATTATTTACATACTTTAAATATACTTATGATATGTAAATAATAATTTATATATAAATAGTATTTATCATTAATTTGTTAATTTTCAAGATCATTTGTTGGTTGTAAGTAGATTCAGACAAAAACACATTAACCAATAGTTAACTCCCGATATTTCATTGACTTCCTGACTTCAGGGGAATGGTTCCCAGTTTTACTTATATACGTACATACAAGGAACCATTCCCCTGAAGTCAGGAAGTCACTGAAAAATCGGGACTTAACTATTGGTTGCTGTGGTTGTGTTTTTTGTCTAATTTGTTAATGTGATACTCCTGTTGAAGGACTGACAATTCTGAAAGCTTGAAAATAAAAGGTTTGCACAAGAAACTTAACCTTGGAAGCTTTATTTATTTTATAATATTATAAATCAGGGAATTTTTATTTTTAAATTAAAGTATTTACAGAATTTTTCAGATCGCCCGATACAGCCGAGAGATGTAAACAACCTATTTACATATAAAATGGCGACATCAGGATGATGACATTGATGATGATTTCTAGAGTAGGTCACCACATTCTGTGACAATATACACTCATGGACAACACTTAAGGAAATGGAAAGTTTTTGATATTGCCGGTCGTCTATATATACATATGTTTTGAAAATAGAGCAATCCATAAATAAATCTTTAATTAAAAAGGCATATATTGGTTCAAAAAATATTTTGAATTTGAAAGATTTTTTGATCCAATATATGCCTTTTTAATTAAATATACATATGTGTACAATGGTACAGCCTACTCCACGCTGACGAGCGCCAACAGCGCGAAACGCGTTCGTGGATGGATTTTCTTGATTTATAAAGAAATTGGGTTGGCCAAATATCAGGGGACAGGCTAAATCAATGAATAGTTGATTTCTGTTCCACCAGATAGCGCTCTGCCTTCTGAAAAGCACATGTGCTCCTGGTCAGGATACGCTTTTTTTTTTTTAAAGAGACAGAGTCAATTTCGTTCACACTTGGTTATCTCGTATGTCTTCAATAAAGGTTATTGTAATATCTTTCAGAGTTATTGTCCCGATATACATGCTGAAAGGTACAACTTCCTTAAGTTTTGTCCATGAGTGTACAACAGACTGTAGAGAGGCAATTAGCTGAGAAGACATCTCAAGGTTTCTCTAGCCACATAAATACGGCGGTGAAATACACCACCTAGTAGATTACATCCTGACTGATGTATTGTGTAAATTTGGGATTTACATAACATCCACAACCAAGGTGACAGAACACTCTACCGGGAAGTTTAAGGGAGAAACACTCACACATCTATTTATAGAATGGTTCTTTAGATCTTTTTTGTTGTTTCTTATCCCCCTTGATCACACGAATTCCATGAGTTCATGCTCCTCGAGCTGTTTTATAATAAGCAGCGGCCTCTCCCAAAGGTCCTGTTTATTTCATCTAATGTAAGTTAAAACATGTTCTGGAGCTGCAGGTGCCAAGCTACATTTTGGGCAAGTTGGGTAGATTTTGTTATTTTCTATCTTCAATGGCTTGAGATGGCCTGTTCTAAATCTTGTTGTTTGGTGCTGTCTGAGGTTCAGAGCTTAGGTGAGATCCTCCAGTTCTTGTTTGGCAAAAACAAATTTTTGTTTTGGCTACTGTCTCTAACTTTTTTTTTTCGTGGCAAGGGTTCTCTCGCGCATTTATTTCGCTAGCACATCAGCAGCTTCATTGCTTTCAATGTCAACGTGTGAGGGTATCCATTGAATACGAATTTTTTGAGGTTTTTGAGAGTTTTTGGAGATAACCAATTATGTTCCTGCTTACTTTGTCTCTAAGTTCCCCTGTGTGACTCAAGTGTTGTATGGCACTTCTACTATCAGTAAGAATCCAGATATCTTGATAATTAGTATTTCTGATGGATTTAAAGGCTTCATAGATGGCTATAAGTTCTGATCTGAAGACTGAGCAAAAATCTGGGTTTCTTTTGTTCATTTTCCCAATTCCAATTGTGGTTTTAATGAGACAGCCCCTGCCAGTTAGAAATAATTTTATGCTAAATAATGTTTTCTACTTTATATTATAAAAATCCATTTCTTTTGGCCAGGTGGATGGATCTTTCTTTTTTGAGTCTTATATTGGATTCCCAATTACGTATGTAATTGGATGTTCTGTGCTTGTTTCCATAACTCTTGACCTTTTAAATATATTTTGGAAGATTGTAGCTTCTTCTATCCTTTAAGGGCATAATGTCTTTTCTAGATATTTCTACTTATCCCAAGTACACGTGGCCATGATAATGATGGTGGGCGACTACCTTTTACTCTAAGTACACCACGTCAACACAAGTAGAAAGCAGTTGGACATATATGCAATTACAAGGAGCCAGAACCCTGTTTGGTTACTGTTGTGTCTTTGCATATTTGCATATTTGTTATTCTTTAATTTTAAATAGTCTTTAATTTAACGTATTTGTGCCATAAATAGGACGTAAGAAGAAAGTTAGTCAGTCCAGCCTTAGGAATAGAGTAGTCTTATTGACTTCTTTCGTGGCCCGGACCGACACGACAGTTACCAAGGGACATTGAAGTAATGTAGTTTGTTTATTGCGATTCTTAAATCCTAGATTAGAATGTCGTAAAACGATAAGATTTTATAAAACGGCTTAAAGAATGTAAACAAGCAGCGCGGGACACCAGACAGGATGAGTAGGTCTGTGACTACATCAGGCGAACAACAACATCCCTCGAGGCGGTGATATCTTTATGAGCCTCATCATGCCGTGGTGTAATTAAAAGACTTGACGACGCCTGGGAGGAGGTTTCTTTGTGATCCTCTACTTAATCTTGGCTATAACGGCACTGTGGGAGTTTGCCATTGTCTACGATGTCTTTCACCATCGCCTCAAAACACTTTTTTTTTTACAAAAAACATAAACTAATATGAGCTTGTCTCTAGTTATAAACATATTTTCTTTATTCTAGGTTTAGATAGGAAGATTACTTGGATTTTTTCTTTCTAACTTTAGTTATGGTTCGGTGAATATTAAAAAAAAAAAAACTTATTTGCATATAACCACTGATAATATACTTTACACTGACTATCGTATATGGTTTATTTATTCCGATAGATGGCGCAAGCCATTAGCAACTTTTAGTTGCAGATAAGGAGATGCCTTTTTCATAATGGCATATGGTGTCAGTTTTATTTTAAAGTAAATTATCATAATATGGATCACAATTTGGATAATAGATTATAAACACAAATACTGAATTGTCTGAAGATGGTAACAATGCTGTTACAGAAACGTCACACACTATTTATTTGGTGTTATTACCTTGTGTTTAAAGTAAAATATCGTTTTTTTCCTCTCTCTTTTCCGCGAGTCTTTCCAGCAGTGAGCGCCACCAATGGCGACATTGTATATATTTCATATACGTATATGTATCAGTTATTTTATATTTTTACAGCTATTTATTCATATATTTATCATTATATTGCCACGTTTTTATTTTTAAAACGCTAATTTTAGTTTTGTAAAACTTTAATTTTAAAGTTTATTATTTTAAAAGTGAAATGTTTGTTAATGAAAAAGATATTTTACCTCAACTCATTTTATTGCCGCTTTCTTTTACAAGCCATTTGTTTATGTGTATTTTTACATATCGTTTTTATTGAGTTTTTACTAATTTAGTATGTACATCATTGACTTTTGATGAATGAGAAAAAGAAATTGAAAATAAACATATGAAAAATTAAAATAACATTTTAAAGGAAATTATGTACAATTGAAAATTGTTTTTGTAACGTCTCAATATAATCATATTTATTCTGTATTTAACCTTATATAATCTTATATGGACATTGAAATAAAGTAGTTTCAATCTCTATCTCTCTTTTCCATGAGATGCTGTTTGGAGATTTTCTAGTTGCTTCTCTCCTGACTTCAGCCGTATGTATATAACTGGCTAAGGAATATTCTGACGGATGGAAAACAACATTTGATAACCTTGCCATGTGGTAAGACACTACTGATTAACGTTTCGGCGACCCGCCATGTTCAAGGTTCAACGTGATAGAACTGGGTCGCGACATTTTGGGATGTTTGGAAATGTTTTTATTTTGAAAAATTAAATGAAAACATTTCAACACAGTCTAGGAGGGTACTGTTCTATTTCAAACTACGACCGCTCATGTCAATAAACAGCCAATAATGACGTGTGTCCACTTTATGAATACAAACTTATATGCCTAAACTTATATGCAAAGTAGCTGTGTAAAACGAACGTTAAAGATAAACAACAATAGCAATTGTCTCGTTTATATTTATACTAGCCGAATGACCCGGGCAACGCCCGTGTTTTACCCGATTGAATGTTTTGATTCAAATACTATTTGTTACAATTATAAATTGGCGCCTTAAATAAATGCATATATTAGTTAATAACTATAGCCTATGTGCTTTATCTGTCTATGTACTGTTGGCTTCCGTAGGCGTCTCTTACTGGGAAAAAGAAAGAGAGGATTCCATTTAGTTATTAACTAATATATGCATTTATTTAAGGAGCGACCCGCTCCAACACAATAGTTACAAATATGGGGGGGGGGGGGGGGTCAAAGGTGGCGTGATCGTAGCCAACCAATAGGAGGGCGCCATTCCAAAGAAAAAGCAAACGGTGACAGAGATGACAAATGATTAGGAGATGAAGAATTAAGAACGGATGACGCTCGTAACTGTATATAGAATACAACAATAGGTGGTTCATGTCAGGAGAGTGTACAAGTGAGAGGCTAAACCACAATGTTCTCTTAAATACATATTATATATTCTAAAATACAATTATTTTATTTTTTAAAAAACATATTTTATTTTTCATTCATTGACTGTTCTACATTTTTTTTGACCATAGATTCAGAACATACCACTTTAATTATTGTTGTAAATATGTATAGTTAACCCTACCTATTTTTTAAATCACGATTATAGAATTCACTTTATAAATTCTATATTACTGTGATAAATAATTTTTATGTGTAAATTTACTTCAAGTAATTCAAAATAAAAACTACTTGATGGGTAAATAATTTGTTTCCTACTTTTCACGACTGCACCTCCAATTCCCTACCTTTTTCAACAATAAACACAAAAATAATCATAACATATATATGACTTTTTATTATCGAAATAGAACATTATGGCAGTAGATTTAGCCGCTCACTTCTTCACTCTCCTGACACGAGCCATATCATTAAATTGAATAAAAGATTTATTTGCCAATATTTCGGTTGGCTGAACGCCAACCTTTGTCAAGGCATTTTGTATAAACAAACTCAGCCAACCGAAATATTGGCAGATAAATCTTTTATTCAATCCAATATATATGCCTATTTATTATCTAAATATTTAAATATGAATTTCTCTATTTTCAGAATGTTCTCTAAACACTAGAGTTTCATGAAACAAGCCTCTATGTAAAGCAACTCACCATCTAAAATGGCGAAGAAGCGAACCCGAATTTTGATGTAATCTTTTAATTATCTTCAGAAGTCTAAATGTTTATACAAAAAGGTCAGATATTGGATAAAGAAATAACGTATTTACCAATATTTCAGTTGGTTGAACGCCAACCTTTGTCAAGGTACAACAACGTAGTTTATGGAAATTCGAAAGTATTATAGACACGTATGATTCTTTTAAAAATTAAACAATTTCTACTGCCCTTACTACAATGGAAAAATTAATCTGAAGGCCTGGCTCATCAGTGGTGAAACCTCCCAGCGGTTTCGCCAGTTTAATCATATTATTAGAGTTTACTGTTTTTCTTTTATATCGATATTGATGCTCGACCACTTTGAAATGGTATTTTAAATGAAATATGGACATAAGCTTTGAAGAAACACACAGGCAACACTACACTAAAACTAAACATTAAAACTTTAAATTGTTCGATGTAAGGTTGGAATGTCGGTTTGTGTCAACTTAGAGTGGCATTTAGCTGTAATAGGGATGTGGATCTAACAGTGGAGGGACCACTGAGGAACCAGCTTTTTATAACCGTTAGACAATAAAAATAATTTTATTGACATCTTGTCAATACATGCAAAGTGCACAGTCTGTACTATTTAAAGAAAGATAATATGCATTATATACACTATGTAAAATGAATATGGCGCTTCTGCCAGCGCTGCAGAGTTTGGTGGAGAATCGCCAGTGGGTCTCCAGCGACACCGTTCGAGACGCAGGCTGGTAGATTTGTGTCTCAGCGACACCCACTTAACACCAGTTACGTCCATAAAGACGGCTGTGTGTGTGTTTACCACTTTATATAAGATTATATACAAGATTCTACCTTTACTCATGGACAAAACTTAAGGAAGTTGTACCTAAAAGGTATGTATATCGGGATTCAGACAATAACTCTGAAAGATATTACAGTGACCTTTATTAAAGACACACAAGATAACCAAGTGTGAACAGAAATGTCTTTGTCTCCTTCAAAATAATAATAATAGACGACCAGCGATATCAAAAACTTTCCACTTTCTTTTGTACATGAGTGTATTATTCCGATAGATGGCGACATTCAATCTTAACGAAGATGCAAATATTGTAGGACGAAGCTAATGAGATGTATTACTCATTAGTGACATGGTCAATATACTGGGCCAATGAGAGGCCATCTGTCCATCTGATGTTGGTACACCCACGTTGCGAGCCCCTCCACGTGGGGGTGACAAGTGTTGCGAGGCTTAGAGAGATGTCACTTCTGTGGGAGATGGAGGAGATACTGTAGGAAGTAGGCTGACTTTTGTCACCCATCATCCCACGTGTCACATCCCCACCATCCTTTACCACATCAATTCTTAGCCAATCAATTCTTCCTGCTGTTTGTCCACCGCCGTTGACACACGCCTGTCAATTTTAACCCTCCTGGTAAGTAGGTCTCTTGGCAGTTCGAGAGATTGGAGAGTAACTTTCAATAAAAATAATAACTCCACTGAGGAAGGCGGTAGGGACTCCACCGAAATATCGGGAAATCCAAGAACAGTTGGTGGATCATTTCAACTAACTTTTCCAACCAGATATTTTCTCTTTTACACAAACATAAAATACTTCCAAATAGCCTTCTGCTTCTTTCAGTCCAACCAAGTCCAACCAGTGAGTGCAAGTAACCAAACAGGACTCTGGCACCTTGTAAGCGTGATACCAACCTACTCTCTACCTATGTAAATAGGTGTTATATATTAGCTCGTTAGTTTAAGGTTTTTTTTTTCCTAATTGTTTTTCACATAATTTATAATGATAATTGTGTGTATATTTATATATATGTGGTGTTTATAGACTGGTGTTTATTTTAGTTGTGGAATTGCCTTAACTATGTTTGTTGTGTTGTTGGAATTACAAATAAATAATCTTTTAAAGTTTTCCTGTGTGCTGGAGTATATTACAGTAGACATGCGGTATAATTACACAATATAAAATAACTTCTATCCGCCATGATTATCCTAGATAGGTGTTATGATAGATCGTCGTGGATCACCTGCCCTGGGCTCCCGTTGCTTTCCCCTGCAGATCACCCAAAGACCTCCGAGAATCACCACTTAAGTGGAACTCCATTCCTCTGGCAGTATCTCTCGGCCTTACCACTGGTGGGGGGACACGAGAGATTTACCAGAAGAGTAGCGACTGTGGCGTTGGTGAGAGCAACAACAGCAACCAGCACCGAGACTTCTAACACTTCTCTTTTTATTGCCACGTATACTACACATTACATATATATATAGTCACGACCGTCTTTCCTCATCGGCCTCTGTCACGGATACGCGCGCACAGGGAGGTCACGTGCTCGCCGGCTCCCTCGAGCCGGATTTGAACCAGCGACCTAAGGATCACCGTTGAATGACCCCCGGGTCATTCGGCTAGTTACATATATCTAACACCAAGGACTAGCAGAGTGTCTTTTTACCTCAACATCTAGCTCAATAAAGGGCACTCAATCCCATTCCTTGCTGTCAGATACTTGCTAGGTGTACTTAGAATAATAAAAACTAAATCCTATTTTATAAATCTTGTATACTTGTATCAACGTCATTCCTGCAGAGAGAATCCACCCAAGGTAAGATTCACAGTATCACACACACAAAGCTTTATTAAGACCACCGATCTTATACAGATTCACCAGAGGAAGAAATAATAGATGGAGTTTCTATATTCCAGGCAGCGTAGCACCCAAGATTCTCAGTATCTAGCAATGGTATAGCTTCATGTGAACAGTCGATACAAAATTTCTCCAGAAAAACTCGCACAAAGAAAACCTTTTAAATAATAATCATTAAAAAAACTAATTTTTTTTTGCCTAGATAAATACTTTAATCCTCCTAAGCTAAAGAAACAAAACAAACTTTACAGAATTTGTGTAGGAGAAATAACTTTCATAAATTACTTTTCCCCATCAATTAACTAAAAGACTTAATGATGGAGTTTTTCTGATCATTTAAATTAAAAATAAATTAAATATCCTTCTCCCCCTCTTTCATCTCAGTTTTCTATTTTTTAATAAATTGGGGATTTGAGGAAGTTTCCTGCTCTACCGAACTGGGAGACTTTGTCTCAACTTATTTACATATATAGGTTATATGATGCATTATATACTTATTGCATATACTTGTGCATTATATACTGTGTATTTATAATTATATGTATTTCTACTGTGTATGTGCGTTTCCTCAAAGCTTATGTTCATATATTAAATTTAAAATACCATTTCAAAGTGGTCGATCATCAATATCGATATAAAAGAAAAACAGCAAAATCTAATAATATTATTAAACTGGCGAAACCGCTGGGAGGGTTCACCACTGATGAGCCAGGCCCTTCCATTAATTTTCCATTGCAGTAATGGCAGTAGAAATTGTTTAATTTTTAAAAGAATCATACGCGTCTATAATAGTTTCGTATTTTCATAAAATCTAATATATTACAGCGGTGTGGGTAAATTAAACTGGCGAAACTGCTGGGAGGATTCACCACTGATAAGCTAGGCTCTCACATTAATTTATTATTGCAGTGTAAGGACAGTAGATGATTGGTCAATTTTAACAAAAATGAATCATACGTGTCTATAATGGTTTCCTTAAAGGCTTATATGTTAATTTTCTTGTGTATTCTTTCTTTCTATGAGGTTCCTGGTTCAAAATCACATTAATAGGTACCGCTCAACAAGAGCAACCTAGTTCATGATAATTGAAACAGTGAATAATATGTGAAGGTTATTCACATATTAAACAAATTTTAACGCGGGATTCAATTCCGGTTCATGACTGTCGGGAATCGAGCGTGTTACCCTCTCATCCACCGACTTTTTTGTTTTCTATGAAGTCTCATCCATCTAGAAACGTTCTTTGTGTGTCCACCTTCCACTACATTCGACCTATCTGGGTCAAATATTATCAGAGTTTGGTCTGGAACGAGTCGCTGACATTCACTCATGGAGAAAACTTAAGGAACCTTTTAAGCATGTATATCGGGACAATAACTCTGAAAGAAGGGAGATGTGGACATGGCATCTGCCCTGTAAGCGGAACACTGTAGGTTCGATTCCCATCCCTGGACACTTTTATTTTTCCGTTTATCATTACTCTTCACAATTCATCCATTCATACCTTATCCCTAAGGTTAGAAATAATCGTTATTTCTCCTTGGAATAAATTTTGATTTATCGTTGAAAAGAAACACATGCGGGATAATTTTCAAATGTCGTTTTACAATCACAAGCCGCATTATATTGTATTGTGTTAATATAAAGTAAAAACGCGCCATCTATATATAAAAAATACAAGCATTAAGGCATGGATGTTTCTTTTGAACATACAACTTCTACTTTTACTTCCACTGTCCTTACTGCGATGAAAACATAATTAGGAGGGCTTGGCTTATCAGTAGTGAACCCTCCTAGCGGTTTCGCCAATTTAATCCACCAGACCGCTTCTCAGAGCTCTAATACTGTATTGGACGATTCTGCTTATATATGTTACACTGGAATGTGGAATTGATTCAGTATTTCATGGTTTATATGCAAATAAGAGGATTATATGATAAAATAAACAACATGAAATAGAAATAGTTTAGAAAACAACTTTATTTACCATAAACAACGAGCTGACTAGATATTATGGCTTTACATGAGAGATACATGCATATACGTTGATATGTAATATATGTAAATTAGATATTTTTTTTAGCCAGCGAATATATATGAAAAACAGGATTATTTACAATTTCTCCAAACACACAAGGTATCGAAACATTCAAAGTAATAAAATAATAAAGAGAAAAACAAAATTGTGTTAAAGAAGAGAGGGTAAAAAACTCAATTTTTGAAAAATATCAGATCATACGGAAGTAGAGAAAATGAGGACTTCATTGTTGACGTACATTTCTTTGTTTATCTCCTTGGATTCTATAATCGCTTGATAAAAATTCCTTTTTGTTTTGATGAAATCTACTGCGGTAAAATATTTCTACAAGACTTCCATTCTCTCTATATTCCGCCAAGTGGACATCTCAGAGAGTTGGTCTGTTTGACAAAGAGATTTACTTCTGTAATATATTCTATCAAGAGAAATTTTGCCCCTTTATTGAGGATGGATGCCTTAGCGAGAGTTTGCTGCGTAATTTTTACCATTGTTGGCTATAGAATTTCATATTTTTCTTTACTTTTACCCAAATTTGAACAAAAAGGAAGGACGTGATTGGAGGAAGTTTCAGTGAGATACAAAAGGATTATATTGAGATGGACAAGAGCATTCTACATCAGGAACTGATGCCTTAGCGAGGGTTTGCTGCGTAATTTTTACCATTGTTGGCTATAGAATTTCATATTTTGCTTTACTTTTACCGATATTTGAATAAAAAGGAAGGACGTGATTGGAGGAAGTTTCAACGATAAACAAAAGGATTATATTGAGATGGACAAGAGCATTCTACATCAGGAACTGAAGTACATGATGGTCAACACCATAGGTCTGAGGGACAGAGGAAAGGAATTAAACAAACAAATGGTTTGAACGGTAAGATATGTTCTAGGCAGATTTAGTTTTGATGGTGACTGACCTAGCGAGGTAGATGGCCCAGAAGCAAATGCAAGAGGCGTAGAAGGCTCGGAGAGCGTAGATACCGTAGAGAGCCAGGCCGGCGAAGAGCTGCGGCGTGGAGGCCACCACGAAACTCTCCACTGGGAAGTACAGAAGACATCTCACCATCTCGAGGTAGAAGCCGAGCGGGTTCTTGTCCAGCATCTCACCCACGGTGATGGTGCTGAGGCCGATGAAGACAAAGATGGCCGCGGTGGTCATGGCAGTGAAGTGAGGCAGTACGTTGGCCGTGGCGATGAAGGTGAAGATCACCATCATGGCGGCGCAGTAGACGTAGACATTGCACCAGGTCGGCAGCTGCGGGTTGTAGGGCTCCTGTGGGGCGTGGACGTCAGGGATATCCTCGATGACGCCGCGCCACGGCTTGCCTGGCCCCCAGCCCGGGCCCTTGAAGATGACCGAGAGTTTGTGGGTGAAGCCTGGCGTGCTCCAGAACGTATCCCACATGTACTTGTAGTGGCACAGCTGGATCTGCAGCGGGTTGAAGGTGGTCAGGGGGTGTGTCAGCCCGTACACTACCTCCTCCTCCTCGGGGGCGAAGGTGCCGAAGAGACGGTCCCAGATGATGAGGGTCCCGGCGTAGTTCTTGTCGATGCAGTAGCGGTTGCGGCCGTGGTGCACGCGGTGGTGGCTGGGCGTGTTGAGGATGTACTCCAGCGGGCCCAGGCTGCGCACGTGCTGGGTGTGGATCCAGAACTGGTAGAGCGTGTTGAACTGCGCGTGCACCAGGAAGATGGGCGGGGGCAGGCCGATGAAGGCGAGGGGCAGATAGAACATCCAGGTGACCTGGTGCTGCAGTACGGACTGGCGCAGTGCCGTGGAGAGGTTGTACTCCTCCGAGCTGTGATGTACCTGGTGAGCCCCCCAGAGCACGTTGACTTCGTGGCTGGCACGATGCAGCCAGTAGTATCCCAGGTCACATCCGATCATGGCCAGCAGCCAGGTTGCCGTGCTGTCCCACGGTAGAGTGGTCCACCTCAGGTGCTGGTAGACCCACAGGTAGGCAGCCGTGTCTACCCCGCGCAGCACCACTTTGAACATGAGGTGCAGCACGCCCTGGAAGATAGACGTGATGGAGTCATTGATGCGGATGCCGCCCTTGAAGAGGCCGACGGCCTGCTCCAGGATGACCACCACGGCGAAGATTGGCAGAACCTCCCGGACATACTCGGGCACCTCGGCGACCTCCCGAAACTTGGTCCGCTCGGGGTGCACGACGTAGAAGAGGTACCCCACACGCTCGAGCACCGCGGCAGCCATTGTGTCACGTGGTGAGCCAGCCAAGGACAGTCAGCTGACGGCTTGCGACACTCCCTATCGCTCCGCACCGGCTTTGTTTCCACTCCCTGACTATCACGGGGTCACATTCTTGTGATAGCCAGCTATCCAAGTTTTGTTTTCGCCCGATAGTGTGCGATACGAAACAATTTCCGTAGGTGAATGCAGTCCATAAACAACAATGGCGTCACACAGTGTGTTTGTTGTACACGCTTCTAAACCCGGAACTAACAACCCGGTTTCTTCTACCTGCTTCACGTCCACCGTTACACGATTTTTCCCAAGGAATATCTTTAAACAGGGAGATACGATCTCACAGGATTTCCGTATTGTCGCATCATGGTTAGAGCATCCCTCCATTTATTCAAAATACTCTCTGATATTTTAAATTTATTTAAAATTAATATATTAACAGATTACAATTATTTTATTTCCAAAGCGCTATATCGCGCAAGGGATACTTGCGCCAAACAAGGAGAAAAGTTTATTTACATAAGTTATTTACATTATTCAACGCATGAAAACATTAGAGATCCAGATTTTGTAGAAAGTTTAGAATGTATTTACAAAATGTGAATTGAACTTTAAATATGTTTTTTTATCGGAAATCAAATCGTTAAGTTCACAAACAATTAGTTCATTCTTCATTCTATAATCTTGAAATGCTGGGCAATCGATCAGATATATTAACAGATTATGTACTATAGTGTATCATTCTCTTCTTTTATAGTATCATTCATATAGTACACACACAAAGCTTTATTAAGACCACCGGTCTTATACAGATTCACCACAGGAAGAAAGGAATCATAGATGGAGCTCCTGTACTCCAGGAAGCGCAGCACTCAACACCATTTCTCTAGTAACATTGTTATTGTTTACATCTTGATTATTTATATTTTGGATAATTGGAGGAACGCATCAAAACCACATGATGCAACAATATTTACATATAAGTATTCCACACATGTTGAACAGCCAAAACGTCAGTGAGTCTCCCAATACTCCTCCAACAGAGGACAAATCACCAACACAAACATCAACACATCGCAATGTCTTCCTGATCCCCTGGCAGCTAGAGTTGGTCACAATGTGGTTCGACATACATTGCTACAATGTCATCCCAAGTTCTAAATCTGCCTTCTCTAGCAACCTAACACAAAATAGAAGTCGGTTGAATTACCTAAACTTCTGGGAGAATTCTCCAGCGATGAGCCAGGCCCTCTCCATAGATGTATTTAGTAAATTAAATTTAATTGCCATCTATTGTTAAAATTTTACACAAATAAATTTACTGGCAATGCGTTTCTTTTGAATATCATCAAATATTATCTCTACAGACCTTACTGCAATGATATGAGTTATTGAATGAGAGGGCTTGGCTCATCAGTAGTGAACCCTCTCAGCGGTTTCGCCAAATTAAAAATTGGCAGTAAATTTATTTGTGTAAAATAGATGTATTTCTCACTTCAGTATATAAGGATTATATTTTTGAAGAGTATTTGTCGGTTGAATGTTTGTTTGGGGATATATGTATATAAGTACATCAGCCAATTATTTATTAAGTTACCGACGTTTGAGTGATTCGCTGTACTCAGGGGAAGATGATATATTTGTAAAACGACATTGGAAAATATCCCGCATGAGTTTCTTTTAAATGAAAAATCGAAATTTATTTTTAAGGAGAAATAACGACTATTTCTAACCTTAGAGATGAGGTATGAAACGAAGAATTGTGAAGAGTAATGATAAACGGAAAAATAAAAGTGTCCAGGGATGGGATTAGAAACCACAGTGTTCCGCTTACCGGGCAGATTCCATGTCCACTAGGCTACCCTGGACATATTTTTCCGTTCGTAAATATTATATGAGGTAATTTATAATACAATATAATGCGGCTTATGATTGTAGAACGACATTGGAAAATATCCCGCATGAGTTTCTTTTAGATGATATATTTGTTTGAAACAAAACTTGAAATCTGTGTTAACTAACACATCATACAAACGTACACCACGACATGAAGTAAATCTTGGTGTCCCACCAATCAAGTTCTATTACTTTATTCTTACTCATATTGGCGACTCAGTGTTGTGACCTTTACCAAGACAAATATACATTCATGGACAAAACTTAAGGAAACTGTACTTTTTAGAATCGGTATTCAGACAATAACTCTAAAAGATATTACAGTAACCTTTATCGAAGACATACGAGATAACCAAGTGTGAACAAAATTGCCTCTGTCTCCTTCAAAAAAAAAAAAAAAAAAAGACGACCGTCGACATCAAATAACTTCCACTTCTTTATGTTTTGTCAAAGAGGAGAAATATGAATTAGAAAACTTTTTTTTGGTGCAAATTTTGACCGATTTCAAATCTCTTCTCGTAGGATGTTACGAAATTGAAGCCGTCCCTGTACTGATGAAGGCCATTAAGCCCGAAACCCTGGTATACAGGTTGCTGACTTTTGTCTGAATTTGCCAAAATTGATGTTGTGGCTCATTCATTATCATCATCTTTAAGTTTTTTACTGGGATGATAAACACAATGAATTATTTTAAAGCACATTTAAAGGGAGAGGTGCCTCTTTTTGTGATTTAATCCCATCCTCCCGAAACTTCTTGTTGTTATATATAGTCTTTATAAAACACTTAAAGTTGCATAAGTTTCTTTTCTGTGAAAAATCAATATTTATTTCAAAGAGAAATATTTACTATTTCTAACTTTTTTGGATGAAGTATGAAAGGGTGAAAATATGAAGAGTAATGGCGAACGGAAAAGCCAGGGGCGGGAACCTGGACACTTTTATTTTTCCGTTCGCCATTACTCTTCATATTTTCACCCTTTCATACTTCATCCAAAAAAGTTAGAAATAGTAAATATTTATCTTTGAAATAAATATTGATTTTTCACAGAAAAGAAACTTATGCGGTGCAACTTTAAGTGTTTTATAATCATACGCCGCAGTCCTTTATAATATATAGTCTTTAATTAAAAAGGCATATATTGGATCAGAATATCATTTATTTTACCAATATTTTAAGTTGGCTGAACGCCAACCTTTATCAAGGTGTTATAACATTATTATTTATGGATTGCTCTATTTTCAAAAATATATAGTCTTATAAAATAAATAAAGCTTTCAGGGCGAAGTTTCTTGTGTCAAGTCAACCAAATTTCAAACTTCACTATATAAATTCTCTACGCTGTTTCAACAAGGAGAAAGAAACTGTGTTTTGAACCAAAGTGTCGAGACAAGAAATGAGGAAAGAAAAACATTAAGGCAATTTATTTCGATCAAAGATAATCCCGCCTTATTCAGAAAGTGGATAACCCGGACCGCACAAATGAAAGTAGCTGAGTGTATAACACTATTTAGAAAATCCGTTGGTAAAATAATTCCGTTACTATGCCTACAAGACTGTTTAGGCGTCTGATCAAGATGTTCTTATGTTCAGTTATGTGTGGGTCGTTTTCTCCTTAGGATTCCTAACAAACCTTTTTTTAGACTTTCGACCCTAAGAACTGGATTAAACAGACAGGGTATGTAAATAGGTTATGTCAACCAAGTTTACAGTGTCCTAAACTACCTATTCCGACTCTGTACCACACAGCCAGTATCTTCTAGATAGGTCTAAAGAGACAAAGGTCGCCTCTCTCGTCAAAACCAGACGCCATCTATTGACCGTCGCCGCAACTAGCGGCCTCGGGTCGGTGACGAAGCCACAACACCAGCTTTGGCAAACTGAAAAGCGTCCACCTAGAGACCATGGTTTCGGGCTAATGGCCCTCGTCCGCCCTAGGCTGACTCTCTTTAGATCAATATACTCCCGGCAAAATTTCCTTCTAGATAGGTGTGCTCCATATATACTAATGGACAAAACTTAAGGAAGTGGAAAGTCTTTGATGTCGCATGTCGTCTAATTTTTTTTTTTTTGAAGAAGACGAAGACAGGTAATGTTGTTCATACTTAGTTATCTCGTGTGTCTTCAATAGAGATCACAGTAATATCTTTCAGAGTTATTGTCACGATTTACATACTGAAAGATACAACTTCCTTAAGTTTTGTTCATGATTGTACATACGGTACAGCTATCTTAAAACTTTGGTAATATACTGACATGGAGAGAAATTAAAGAGAGAGAAAACGACAAAATAAACAAATAGATTCATTGTTCGTTAAATTTATCAGAAATCCAAGTTTTGTAAATAGAAAGTGTGCAAAAAAACAGTGGGAATTGGTGGAATATCATGAACAACTTAGCTATTACTTAGACCAAAGGATTAAAAAGAATGAATGTTCGTATTTAATTATTTTTTGACGTTAATGGAAAATTGAATCATACATCACACACCTATCTCCATGTTTTTCTTTCAGATTCTCCTAGGTCTAATTCTCCCCACTGGGTGTATGTTTGATAAAGCTGGGTGACACAACGTTTAGTTGATATTTTTTACGAGAGATGGCGCTTTGATATCGATAAAGTTCATTTGAGTAGCGCTCAGGACATACCTTCACATCCATAGCAAAGTTCTAGAGATTATTAATTGATGGAATATGGCGTTGTTCATCAACCTTTTCATTGTTTGTTCTTCAATAATTTTTCAATTATGTAAATTTTTATGTCCTATATTTGCATAGATATACACCAATACCTCGCTTTGCGTCGTTTCGTTTTTCGTTTTTTTCGAAGTTGCGTCGCTGCTTAATTTTTACTGATTTTCACTGTGCGTCGTTAGATTTTCGAAGTTGCGTTGTTTTGGATTCGAGTCTTTAATTTTTATTTTATTTTTTTTTCCCTAAAATATGGCAACACTTTTGTTTTTGATTGCGCCTTCACATATTTTCACTTGGCGTCGTGTTTTTTTGGAACGCAACCCCGACGCAAAGCGAGGTATGGATGTATATTTAAAATACTATATATTCTTACTTCATTACCTTTTTTTATGTTTCAGTTTTCTGAGGAAGGGTTTGACCGAAAGCTACTTTATACAATTAATAAAAAAAAAAAAGAGTTGAGAAGTCTTATGCCATGTTATAATGGAATATAGTGTTTTATAGTATATCATTAGAGAGTGTAGAGTAGCAAAAAAAAAAAAAAAAAAACAGTATATCAGTTTGGCAGATACTTTGGTGATTTGCATATCTAACCTAGCGGTCCTGTAGCGCCCTCTCTACAAAGATCTGTCGTCAGGTGGACCTGGATCTTTCTCCTGTGGGTCTTGAGGACCACGCCATCTCCTCAGCGACGAAACACGCGATCTACGTTTTCTTTGTAGACCGCGAAATACGTGGTATCGCTGGGGCCCAGCTGGTGATCTACCAAACTCTACAGTGGTGGCGCCTTGTACATATTCATTGTATATATATCTGTATGTATATGCTTATTTTGTATTAATAATAATAAAGACTGTGTGTGATTTCGCATGTATTGAGAATATATCAAGAAATTTTGTTAACTGTCTAGTGTAAGTTCACGGCACCGCGGTACAGTCTGTGTTCTAGAGACGCTGTCAACTGTTTAGTGTAAGTAAGAAAAAGGCATCTCTTGATCGTGAAACTAAAAGTTGCTGATGGCTTGCGCCACCTGTCCGAATAAATATCAACTAATCGTTGATTTTTAATTATTCCAGAATTGGCCAAATACCCTTTTTTGATTAATCAAGAAAAGCTAAACTCTTATACAACACCACAACGTAAACAACTTTTAGTTGTACAATCAGGAGATGCCTTTTTCTTAATTTATCCACCTAATCCCCCAGTATAATATCACTTTTGTACTATTGTTTCACAATGTCTAGTGTAAGTACACGGCACTGCGGTACGTACAGTCAGTGTTCTAGGGACGTTGTACTCACGTTGCGGCCGATGAGGGACTTGTTGTTCTCCACGATACCCCAGGGGGCGATACCGATGGACACCACTCGGTTCCTCAGTCGCGGAGTCCGTTCGTTCAGCAAGGACTTGCCGACATGGTGAGTGACTCCTGGACCAACCCACACATTCTGTCCATAAATACTGTGTTTGACAAAATTAACAGTTTTTACGACTTTTCATTTATGTTTTTAAGAAAATATTCTGAAGCAACAACGCCATATTACTTTTTTTCGTAAGTATCCCTCCAAGATAACGAATATGAAAAAAGAAGAAAATCGAAGGATTTATAATCATCTGCGGCAATTTTAATCATTTTTATGTTCATCTCAGTTTAAAAAGAGACAACACTTTCTTAAAAAAAAAACTAAAACAGCTATGTGGAACAAACCAAAGAACACATACAGTTAAACCTCTCTATAGCGCCTCCTCTTGGGACTCACCAAAATAGGATGCTATAGAGAGGGATTTCTATAGACAGGTCACTTTTAATGTAAATCGCATCGTACTACGTATTTAAAATCGGGCGCTATAGAGAGGAAGGCGCTATTTAGAGGGGGCGCTATAGACAGGTTTAACTGTACCATGGAACGGATGAAATAATGATTCGTAAATCTACCATAGTCCAACGCACAACAGAAACTGGTCACGTTTGGAAAATGTTGAATGCCAGTATCTGGATATTGTTTCGAAGGTTGAAAGATTCTATTTGGAATTCTTCGTTTTATCTCGCCATAACAGGCATGTCCACAGGACCCCCTCCACATGGTTTGTCCGTATTACAGACATAGTACAGCAGTAGACTTTTATTAAGACATCTTATATCGACACAAAGCCTGGAGTCCAAGAAGAAGAAAAAAATCAAATATTAGAATGTATTAAGAAGTAAGCAGTTATATACAGTGTGATGCACTAGCGCGCCATCTGTTATCAAAATTCGAAACTATTTTAAAGGCATAAGATTCTTTTTGAAATTAAACAATGTCTACTGGGAGGGTTCACCACTGATGAGCCAGGCCCTCCCATTAATTTTTCCATTGCAGTAAGGACAGTAGAAATTGTTTAATTTCAAAAAGAATCTTACGGGTCTATAATAGTTTCGAATTTTGAGTTATATACAGTCTTGGTGGAGAACAAACATTGATATTAAGAAAAAAGGCATTTACTGATCGTGCAAATGAAAGTTGCTGAGGGTTTGCACAATCAGGAAATGCCTTTTTTCTTCATTTATCCACCTGAGCCAAGTACAAATTCACCTTTGTATTATTTTTCACAAACATTGATATGTTTAAAACAAACATTTAATACTAATATTTGGGTATTAAAATGGTTCTTTCTGTCTATTTATACTCACCTTAATTAGTGTGTACTTTGTACTTTGTTAAAGAATAGATTCCTCTTGGTAGCATTTTCTATGAGATTCTATCTGTTAATAATTATTTATATTTTGCCCATGAGAGTATATCTCCAATTCTTTTGGGACAAAGAAAAATAATTTTTGATAAACCAGTGTAATGTAATAAGGTTTATGCAAAAATCTTGCGTAATATTTTTTGCATTTTTTTGCTGTATTTATCCCAATACAAAAAAAAAAAAAGGCTGTCACGATAAAAAAAAACCCATGGGTGATGGAAAATTTCTGATTAGATTTTTGAGTTCGGCATGAAACGTTACACTAGAAACACCATCAGGTTCTCTTGGGCGAAAATGTTGTTGACCAGTGTAATTAGTGTGTACTGTAATTTACCTTACTGTTTATATATATAGAGTTACAACAAGACTTAGAACAAAACACTATAAAGGAATGACAATACATTCAGATGACACAAGAACCTATAGGACATGCAACAACTGTCCTGGTGTGGAACTAACACCTACTCACATATTCTCATGCCCAGCAATGGCCGCAGCTTTGCAGAAAATTGACATAGACCCAGAGCAGCAGCTTTACACACCCAAGATAGTGGATATTGCTGCTGCTGTGATAGAGATGTATGGAGACATCTGAGACCCTTCTTTGGACACGACAACAACAACATAGAGTTTAAACTCTACACTGTACATTCATTCTAAATGGATGCTTATAGAAATATAGTTATCACAGTATTAAATTAATTGAAATAAAAGTGAAATTACCTGGCACCATATATAGACCAACTATGTAAATTTGACATAGGTATTGCCCGAGTTAAATGTCTACCCAGAAATATTGCTTTAAGAAATGTTATTTACATAATTATGATAATTCCTATCAAGAGAGTATAGCAATGATAGAAATCTATTAATAGATTAATATTTTATCATCCCAAAATATGCAAATTAGTTTGTTAATGGTTAATTTGCATAGGATTTTGAATAGCTTATATGTTAAACCATATCTTCAGTTACCTACCAACATTCGAATGTTTTGGCAAGGAAGTGGTATCCATTGAGTATTTCATTCTTTATTTACATATAAGAATTGGGATGTATATATGCAAAAATATTATTGTTTAATTAATACGATTTATCCAATATATGCGTTGGTTATAAAATATCAAAACAGTATGTAAATACGTTTAACGGAGTGTAAAATTCCAAGACGAGAACACGTCTAAAAGTTGCACGGTGAATAAAGCCACCATGTAGTGAAATAACAATACCAAAACATTGTTCAAATACTTATTTTGACGCCAATTTTATTCACTTTTTGGCCAAATATCAAAGATTACGTAACTGATAAATCTAGCCGGAGAATAAAACACAAGCAGTCGTGGCCGAGTGGTTAAGGCGTTGGACTTGAAATCCAATGGGGTTTCCCCGCGCAGGTTCGAATCCTGCCGGCTGCGTTTTTTTTTATTTATTTATTATTAATTTTTTTTTTACTAAAAAAATTTTGAGAATATATAAAAATCTACACATTTTTTAAATACTTATTTTCTTCTCCTATCAATAAGAAATATTAAAAGATAACAGTTATTATTATAAACATAGGTACTGTGTTTGACAAAATTAACAGTTTTTACGACTTTTCATTTATGTTTTTAAGGAAAACTCCGTATTTTACTGAGGTCACAACGCCATATTACATTTTTTCGTAAGTATCCCTCCAAGATAACGAATGTAAAAAAAAACCGAAAATTGAAAGATTATTTATCATCATTATTAGCAGCAATATCATCATTTTTATGTTCAATCTCAGTTTAAAAAGAGAAAACACTTTCTTTAAGAAATACTGATACTTGGGGTCGATTATAATGAACAATTTGCATATATTCACCGATAGATGACGCTGTGTTTATTGTAGTAATGATACATGGACGTATGGAGGAGGGTTGTACGTGTTGGTAGTTGTTCTGAGGTCACATGACTGGAGACTGAGGAAATTTACTGGAGGTGAATTGGCACAAACAGCTATTATCGCATTGATAACTTCTATATTTCTGATTCCACGGCTTCTTACATAACTTGACCAGTAAGTGCAAGCAACCAAACAGGGCTCTGGCACACTTGTAAATACAAAAGTCGAACTGTCATTTACCTGTGTAGACATGTGATGGAGTAGTAGTTAGTAACAGTGAAAATACTAAAAAATAATAATAAAAACAAAAATGAGTAATTCCGCGTTTATAGAGTCGGAATGACGTCTTGTTATGCAAATAAGTTTGGAGCCTAGGATTATGTGTAACGGAGACTTTCGTGCTTAAATGTTTACCTATGTATAGATGGCGCGGTATTGCGCTATAATATGTAAATAAGTGTTTACATAATACATATATATCTCACATATATGAGATATATATACCTCACATTCTGTGTGTGTTTATGAAAACCTGGCCATGATAACCATGGTGGGCAAGTATTTGTGACTACTTCGCGACTGTAAATATCCCAAAAAAAGTTAGATGAAAGGGCTTGGCTCATCAGTGCTGGACCCTCCCAGCGGTTTCGCCAGTTTAAGGAAGGGTTCACCTATTGATGAATCACGCCCTACCAACTTCCTTTTATCATTTCAGTAAGGGCAGGCTGAAATTTCTTTATTTAAATATGAAAGAAAAATCAAATGCGCTAAATAATTTCTAATTTTAAATGCAGATGGCGTGCTTTTTTATTCGATTTAATATTCAACTTATATGCATATTTCCCGCAGGTAATTTTCTTACATCATCATCGTTATAAATCATTAACACTCAGCGGATTACATAGACACAGCAGCCGGATATTTTCACTCGATTAAAACAACATCTCTTCCGTGCAAATTAACTCTAAGCGAGAATCTTCTAAAGAAAAACAAAATACCCAGTTTTTAGGCTACACCCTCTCTCTCTAATTAATTAGAAAAACAGCAAAAAAGAATAAAAACGTAATTAATCGCGCGTGTTAAAACTCCAATCTACACATTCAACAAAACAATTCTGTTTTTTAAAAATGTATTTTTTGTTTAGTTGCTTAATTGGATTTAAAAATGACAAGTTAAGAAAAGGGGGGAAACAAATTGTCCTTCGCAAAACGACTACAACAGCAAAAAAAAAAAAAAAAAATGAATTTCCGACCAAACGATATTTAGCGTTAATTTAATTTTAGGCGGGAAAGTCACTAACGAGGAGACGACTGAATGGGATTCTAACGTGATAATTAGCTCCCACTTCTAATGAATATTTTGGGCGCCATTTGCATCCAGATTGGAAGTTTCGTTTGATAGTTTTAATTATTTATCATCACCCTCTTTTACCCAAATTGTAGAATAATAACCTGTGACGAAATATGTTAAATTATGTTTGATATAAAAAAAACCAGACTAATTAAAATTATCTTATAGGTTAAAATTAATATTAATTATACCTAACATTACGTTAAATGAAACGTAAAAATATAAATCAATGAGTTTAATTAATTAAGACCTATAATTCGTAGAGAGAGGTGAGTAAAGGCGTCTGGCAACATGGCTAGATATTTATTGATCGGTACAATTCTTAAATGAACTGCAATGCAGATGGACAAAGTCACCTGCTATTTATGTGGTTAAGATGTTCACCAAACATATTTGCACATCAATGCCATCTTTCACACTTTTCTTGAAAATAAAGATACTTCGGGTAGTAAATATTTTTATTACCTCGACGTTTAGACAAAAATCATTTTTTTTAAATAATTTTTAACGCCATGCCAAATGTTTTAATTTTTGTTTGCTCCTGACGAGGACAAAATATTTTTGTCGAAACGTCGAGGTAATAAAAAGATTTACTGGCTGAAGTATCTTTATTTTCAAGTAATATGAATACCGCCGGTCAGGCAGCCTCTATCTTTACGTTAATCTTTCACACTATTGTCCAAATTTTTATAATACTCAATTTGTTACAAACCACGGAAATTTCAAAAGTTTTTATAATAGAATAAAGGCAGTGGAGGATTCAAGTTGCTTTTGTAGTATTGAGGAACAAACCTCAAGACATCTACTGATCGATTGCCCAGCATTTCAAGATTATAGAATGAAGAATGAACAATTTGTTTGTGAACTTAACGATTTGATTTCCGATAAAAAATCATATTTAAAGTTCAATTCATTTTGTAAATACATTCTAAACTTTCTACAAAATCTGGATATCTAATGTTTTCATGCGTTGAATAATGTAAATAACTTATGTAAATAAACTTTTCTCCTTGTTTGGCGCAAGTATCCCTTGCGGGATATAGCGCTTTGGAAATAAAATAATTGTAATTGTCACTAAATAATTATTGTCAACACTCTGTGCTGTTGTTAGTTTATCAACTAATATGTTTGTCTATGTCACTATCTCTTACCATTCTTGTACATTATCACTTGTACAATTGTTATCACGTTTTGTATTCCATAGATTTTTATATATGCAAATTTTGCCGGGAGGATATTGATCTATAGAGACAAATATCGCCTCTCCCATCAGGGCGTCAAGTTTTGACGTCTATTTTGACGGGAGAGGCGACCTTTGTCTCTAAAGATCCATAGATTTTGTTATAAGGTTATCCCAAAAGTTCGTAAACATATTATGATTTACATTTTGTAAGTGTTTACCAACTTTTGGGACAACCTTAGTAATATTGGTAACCATGGTAAAATTATAACAGAATTCTTATAGAAGAATGATTTAATCTCTGATGTTCTATATCAAGGGTGGCCAATCAGTAGGTGGGCCAAGTTACAGAATTACAAGGTTGTTCCAAAAGTTCGTAAACACTTGCAAAATATAAATCATAATAACACCCCGAACCGCGTACGTGGTTAGCTTTTCTTGATTAATCAAGAAACGGTATTTGGCTAATTCTGGAATAATTAAAAATCAACAATTAGTTGATATTTATTCCGATAGATGGCGCAAGCCATCAGCAACTTTCAGTTGCAAGATCAGGAATTTTTTTTTCTTAATTTATCTATCTGATCCAAGTACAAATTCACTTTTGTACTATTTTTCAAATCATAATATGTTTTCGAACTTTTAGAACAAACTTATAATAAAATATTTTAACTTGAAATTTTGGAATACTTGTCTTCGTTCTCTGCCGTGGCAATATATTCAGTCAGAATGTCCGTGCTAGCACTTCAACAGTTGAAACATCGTTTTGGCAGTTTCGGAAAAGCTACCCTAATTCATCAATATAATAAAATATTATGAAATTGAAATACGAAACTATTATAGACGCGTATGATTCTTTTAAAAATAAAATAATTTCCACTGCCCTTACTGTAATGGAAAATTAATGGGAGGGCCTGGCTCATCAGTGGTGAACCCTCCCAGCGGTTTCGCCAGTTTAATCTACCAAGGGCAGTAGAAATTGTTTTATTTTTAAAAGAATCATACGCGTCTAAAATAGTTTCGTATTTTGATAACAGATGGCGCGCTAATGTATCATAATATGACATTGTAGTCCATTCCTATACTGATGATGGCCGTAATCCGAAATGATGGAATACAGGTTGTTCGCTTTTTTATTGGAATTTACCAACAACTGATAGATTTCATACCCAGATATGAAACTATACTATCTCTAAGCATGGATAAGATAAATGTATTTTTTCGATATATTTAATAACTTGGTTGTTTTAGTGCATTTACCGATGGAGAGAAGTCTCTCTCTCTCCTTTGTAGTACATTTTATAAATGGAATGCATTGTTTTAATGTGCATTTTTCAACGAGAGAAATTACTCTGGTTCAAAATCACATTAATAGGTACCGCTCAACAAGAGCAACCTAGTTCATGATAATTGAAACAGTGAATAATATGTGAAGGTTATTCACATATTAAACAAATTTTAACGCGGGATTCAATCCGGGTTCATGACTGTCGGGAATCGAGGGTGTTACCCACTCGTCCACCGACTTATTAAAGAAATTACTCTTTCTCAAATAGATATAGATATGTAAAATAGTACAAAAGTGAAAATGTACTGGGATCAGGTGGATAATTTAAGAAAAAAGGCATCTCCTGATTGTGCCACTAAACTATGCAAATTTCAGGTGTGTACAATGAAAAAAAAATCGGTTTAAATGCAAATTTGATTCTGGTAGGTAGTAAGCAACACGTCTTAATTACCTGGCCACAAATTGAGAAATATAAAAATGGAAAGTTTTCGCCACAACGGGGCGGAGAAACAAATCTGTATAATGGAACCAGAAACACCTCTGAGGACTTATAAATGCCCCCGTGGAAACTTTAAAATTGAATTGTAAAAATAGTTACAATTGATCGCTCTAACCGCGGTGTTTTTTAATAACTCAATTCAGGTATAACAAGTCGGACTGTGGTGTAATTGGTAATGATGCAAATATGTCCTGGTTTTAGACGTGTATGTAAATAATGTTTGTGGCATAAAGTTGCTGGATAGAGCTTGTGCCCACAGAACTTGTCCCTCAGACTTCCAGGACGAACTTTTCTAGAGATTCATCCATTCAAATCGACGCTACAAACTTCACCGTTGAGCGGATATCTGCCGTTGATGGTCAGAGAACGTCCCATTATATTTGGAAACTTTCTGATAAAACCTTGTATTGTGTTCAGGCCGACTGTATATGGAGTCCTACTACCTCGACATGGTTATTCGCGTTTAACGAGACCTTCCAACCTGCCCGAGTCCACCGACACCACACGTCTGGGTTCCACGAACTACAAAAAGTCGTGATACCCACGTTAAGTTGATAAACAACTACATGGACTCGAAATCCCCACTAGAATACAATTATATGAAGGTACATAATAAGGACAAAGCCGTAAATACCACTGTGGACACTACACACCACGACAAGACCACAAGAAGACCACTGTGGTCCCTACACACCACGACAAGACCACAAGAAGACCACTGTGGTCCCTACACACCACGACAAGACCACAAGAAGACCACTGTGGACACTACACACCACGACAAGGACAAGACCACAAGAAGACCACTGTGGTCCCTACACACCACGACAAGGACAAGACCACAAGAAGACCACTGTGGTCCCTACACACCACGACAAGGACAAGACCACAAAAAGACCACTGTGGACACTACACACCACGACAAGGACAAGACCACAAGAAGACCACTGTGGTCCCTACACACCACGACAAGGACAAGACCACAAGAAGACCACTGTGGTCCCTACACACCACGACAAGGACAAGACCACAAGAAGACCACTGTGGTCCCTACACACCACGACAAGGACAAGACCACAAGACCACTGTGGTCCCTACACACCACGACAAGGACAAGACCACTGTGGACACTACACACCACGACAAGGACAAGACCACAAGACCACTGTGGTCCCTACACACCACGACAAGGACAAGACCACAAGAAGACCACTGTGGTCCCTACACACCACGACAAGGACAAGACCACAAGACCACTGTGGTCCCTACACACCACGACAAGGACAAGACCACAAGACCACTGTGGTCCCTACACACCACGACAAGGACAAGACCACAAGAAGACCACTGTGGTCCCTACACACCACGACAAGGACAAGACCACAAGAAGACCACTGTGGTCCCTACACACCACGACAAGGACAAGACCACAAGAAGACCACTGTGGTCCCTACACACCACGACAAGGACAAGACCACAAGAAGACCACTGTGGTCCCTACACACCACGACAAGGACAAGACCACAAGAAGACCACTGTGGTCCCTACACACCACGACAAGGACAAGACCACAAGAAGACCACTGTGGTCCCTACACACCACGACAAGGACAAGACCACAAGAAGACCACTGTGGTCCCTACACACCACGACAAGGACAAGACCACAAGAAGACCACTGTGGTCCCTACACACCACGACAAGGACAAGACCACAAGAAGACCACTGTGGTCCCTACACACCACGACAAGGACAAGACCACAAGAAGACCACTGTGGTCCCTACACACCACGACAAGGACAAGACCACAAGACCACTGTGGTCCCTACACACCACGACAAGGACAAGACCACAAGAAGACCACTGTGGTCCCTACACACCACGACAAGGACAAGACCACAAGAAGACCACTGTGGTCCCTACACACCACGACAAGGACAAGACCACAAGAAGACCACTGTGGACACTACACACCACGACAAGGACAAGACCACAAGAAGACCACTGTGGTCCCTACACACCACGACAAGGACAAGACCACAAGAAGACCACTGTGGTCCCTACACACCACGACAAGGACAAGACCACAAGAAGACCACTGTGGTCCCTACACACCACGACAAGGACAAGACCACTGTGGACACTACACACCACGACAAGGACAAGACCACAAGAAGACCACTGTGGTCCCTACACACCACGACAAGGACAAGACCACAAGAAGACCACTGTGGTCCCTACACACCACGACAAGGACAAGACCACAAGAAGACCACTGTGGTCCCTACACACCACGACAAGGACAAGACCACAAGAAGACCACTGTGGTCCCTACACACCACGACAAGGACAAGACCACAAGAAGACCACTGTGGTCCCTACACACCACGACAAGGACAAGACCACAAGAAGACCACTGTGGTCCCTACACACCACGACAAGGACAAGACCACAAGAAGACCACTGTGGTCCCTACACACCACGACAAGGACAAGACCACAAGAAGACCACTGTGGTCCCTACACACCACGACAAGGACAAGACCACTGTGGACACTACACACCACGACAAGGACAAGACCACAAGACCACTGTGGTCCCTACACACCACGACAAGGACAAGACCACAAGAAGACCACTGTGGTCCCTACACACCACGACAAGGACAAGACCACAAGAAGACCACTGTGGTCCCTACACACCACGACAAGGACAAGACCACAAGAAGACCACTGTGGTCCCTACACACCACGACAAGGACAAGACCACAAGAAGACCACTGTGGTCCCTACACACCACGACAAGGACAAGACCACAAGAAGACCACTGTGGTCCCTACACACCACGACAAGGACAAGACCACAAGAAGACCACTGTGGTCCCTACACACCACGACAAGGACAAGACCACAAGAAGACCACTGTGGTCCCTACACACCACGACAAGGACAAGACCACAAGAAGACCACTGTGGTCCCTACACACCACGACAAGGACAAGACCACAAGAAGACCACTGTGGTCCCTACACACCACAAGGACAAGACCACAAGAAGACCACTGTGGTCCCTACACACCACGACAAGGACAAGACCACAAGAAGACCACTGTGGTCCCTACACACCACGACAAGGACAAGACCACAAGAAGACCACTGTGGTCCCTACACACCACGACAAGGACAAGACCACAAGACCACTGTGGTCCCTACACACCACGACAAGGACAAGACCACAAGAAGACCACTGTGGTCCCTACACACCACGACAAGGACAAGACCACAAGAAGACCACTGTGGTCCCTACACACCACGACAAGGACAAGACCACAAGAAGACCACTGTGGTCCCTACACACCACGACAAGGACAAGACCACAAGAAGACCACTGTGGTCCCTACACACCACGACAAGGACAAGACCACAAGAAGACCACTGTGGTCCCTACACACCACGACAAGGACAAGACCACAAGAAGACCACTGTGGTCCCTACACACCACGACAAGGACAAGACCACAAGAAGACCACTGTGGTCCCTACACACCACGACAAGGACAAGACCACAAGAAGACCACTGTGGTCCCTACACACCACGACAAGGACACGACCACAAGAAGACCACTGTGGTCCCTACACACCACGACAAGGACACGACCACAAGAAGACCACTGTGGTCCCTACACACCACGACAAGGACACGACCACAAGAAGACCACTGTGGTCCCTACACACCACGACAAGGACAAGACCACAAGAAGACCACTGTGGTCCCTACACACCACGACAAGGACAAGACCACAAGAAGACCACTGTGGTCCCTACACACCACGACAAGGACAAGACCACAAGAAGACCACTGTGGTCCCTACACACCACAACAAGGCCCTAAAGACCACCCACCTGAGTTAATACCGCTGGTGAAGATCCAGGCCCCCGTGGTCTTGGCCGCCTGCACCAGTCCCTTCCTGAAGACCCGCTTCAACTTGGGCTGGAGGTCGAAGTTGGCCTTGCCGCCGTGGACCGTGATGAGGAGCTTGGGCAGCTCCAGCTGCCACTGGCGGGTGAGGAGGTAGAGCAGGGTCTCGGGCTTGGCGTCGTAGGCCAGCCGCACGTACTGCCGACACAGCGTTCTCTTGCCGTCACCAGAATGTGCCACGGGAGTTCACCTTACAATCGCCTGGATTCTAACCATGAATCATCTGATCTCTAATGGGACATCTTACCCACACGACAGACTATATAACGTAATGTATTTATAACTTTAGCATCTATCTCTATGTATGAAACGCTTCACGATTTTGCGTGTCATCCTTGCGCAGGGGCCATCTTCTCTTCTAACCTATCTCGTATGTAGGGGAGATAAAACTAAGTAGATATGTTGACATACATAAACATACAAGAAGTAAAAAACGCCAAGACACCCAAGTGACGCAGAGCATGTTGAATACTTTCAAACGTAGTATGTAAAGAGGAAATACCACTTTTAATTATCGAATATAGAAAAGTCGAGTTTATTGACTAGAAGATAGAGCTTGCCTACCCGGCATTCAGTTTTTAAAGATGAAAAACACTTCGGCTAGAAAATTGATTTTCTCGAAGTTTCGACAAAAATCTTTTGTCCTTTCTCGTCAAGAAAAATAAACACCTATGTACATTTATAACGTCTTGCCAAATTCTTTGATATTTTTTATCTGACGAGGACAGAAGAATTTTGTCGAAACGTTGAGAAAATAAAAACCTTTTCTGGCCGAAGTGTCTCTCAATTTTAATGCGCCGGTACCTTCAATGTTTATTGTTTCCATGTTACAGATGTTAGACTAGAGAAACTCCAGTTCGAGGTACCTGGGCTTTCATAGGCTGAGGACATCCCTTGAACTCCAGGGTACCGAAGGCGTCCGTGGGCAGCGGGATGGTGTGGCGCTGGGGAGACCAACCAAGGAAGTCACTGCTGGGGTCTCCAGTCAGGGAGCTGGTGCGGGACAGGTCCTTGGTGTGGAACGGCTGGGCTAGCCCGCAGTGACATCTGGGATACATACATATTAGCTCCACTGGGTATCATGTCTGTCAGGAGGAACCTGGGGCACTGGTTGTCTACTGCAGGAGTCAACAACAGCTCCTCGGACATTTTTACATATCCACTTTAAACACTCATGAACATAAACATAAGCAAGTTGTACCTTTTAGCTTTGATACACAGTGGCCACTGCTACTCTTTTTGTGTTGTTTTTCTTGCTTCCCTCTTTCTCTTTCTTGTTTTTTTTTTTCTTTTTCTTCTGTCTATATCGTTATTTTCTTTGTCTCACTGCTTTGTTCTTATGCATACCTCTGGTGAATCCTGTATAGGGTCAGTGACCCTAAATAAAGGCTTTTTGTTGTTGTTGTTGATACACAGTGGCCTTTATTGGAGACACACGAGATAACCAAATATGAACAAAATTGCCTCAGATTCTTTATTAAAAAAAAAAAATAATTAAAAGAAATAGACGACCGGCGACATCAAATTGTGTACGATATTTTTCAAGGTTTTCCCTTTTTTTTTCTATTTAGCTGCTCTTCAGTAAGAGGGCTTATCTCTCTAAAGGACATTTTAGTTCCGAAAATAAGTGTTTTCTTTGAGGGAGAAGTTAGCTACTGTACTGGATTTTATTTTGAAGGGAAATTAATGAATGATTTAAAAATATCCGAATTCAAGTCCAAAGAATGGGATTTAAGACTGAAAATCATCTTTAGACAAAGATATCTAAGACCATAAAACAGCCGACACCTCTGTACTAACAGTAAATACAGAGAGCACACATGTTTCCTGCTTACTAACTCCCGTGAGACAACCATGAGAAAACAACCAAACGACAAATATAATTACAGACGAGAGTTCTCCTTGTTGGCAGCGCCCTCCAATTAAAATTAATTTAAACACCAGATGATAAATGGAATTTTTATTTAATTTTTAAAAGATTTTTATTGATTTTTCTTCTCACAGAGAGAGAAATGTCCAACCGTCATCCATTAGCGACTGGAGAAATTTTATTTTTGAAATCCTCTGTGATTTATTTACATATACCTAATGGATATGTCGTACATACACACCTCGAAAATACCCAATTAACGACAGAATAGCTCCCTATATGTAACAATAATTGTTATTTATTTCCCTCGCGTGCACCATTCGCTCTATGCAAATTTTATTCCCCAAAGTGGGGCTACATATGATTTAAGATGGTGCTGCTACCTTTAGTTCAAGTTTAAAAAAAGGCAAAGAGTGCATTTTATAAACGAATACTTGTATAATGAAAGAGTACCTCCTGATTGTGAATATTTTTGATGTCAGATAATTTGCATATTCGAGAGACTTAAAAATGATGATAATAATAGTGTAGCGAAGTATTTTTTTATTTTATTAACAGAGTATCAATTTCTATATTTATATTTTGATACTCTGTCCCTCATTCCTTCTTTATCTTGTATTTGATCAAACATAAGTTTGTTCTTGCCTTAAATAAATTGCCGTTATCCTGAAGTTTGTCTTTCCTAATTTTCCACGTGGCAATAGTGTAACGTAGTAACGGAGGCAGACAACAATGATAAGACAGAAGATATGACGTCAGCACGACACTAGACGACTATAATTTAAAAAAACTATTATTTACAGCTAGATAATAGTCAACAACCAAGCTATAAAACACACACAAAGCTTTATTAAGACCACCGGTCTTATACAGATTCACCACAGGAAGAAATAATAGATGGAGCTCCTATACTCCAGGCAGCGCAGCACCCAACAGCAGCCTCCTGGTCCGACGCATGTCCAATGGTCACATGTTCCTTCGTGCATACGTCATGGTTAGCGTAACAGGCTAGTGTGGAATCAGCCGCGTTCTAGTCTTCGCTTTCCTCGTCCAAATGGACCATGGCATAACCAAGCTATAAAACATATATTTCATAAATACAAAGTTATGCTATATATTTTAATTGATTAAATAAATGATAAAGATATAAAATTATTTCTTCGCCACATTGATGAGTTCACCAATACAACACCACTACAAATAACACAATGAATTTCTATCCTGTGTCTCTTTAGACAACCTGGTGGCAAATGTTGAGAAATTTCTCCAGCTTTAAGTTGTCCATTGGGAAATACGCTATCTCAACGTAGCCTCTACTTACAGGATGTTGATGCAAATGGTGCTTTCCTGGTTCCAACATAACTTTACTAGCTCAACCTAGCTTATTTACAACAATGATTCATATATGTGGTGTCTTGTCCATGGAGTAGATCAGTGCATCCTGATACCGGCCTACTGAGGTGCCGTATGGATGTCCTCTTCTGGATTGATGTCTGCCATATAGAGGGCTGGCCGGGTATATATTGTCAAGTAGTTCTACAATTTCGCCGGTCTCAAGAAGCAAATGGGACACCTGTCAATCATCCCAGGACCCGGGGGGGGGGGGGGAACCACAGGTGTGAGGGGTTCTCGGAATCTTATCGGCAAATAAGGAAAACGGGACGCCTCGGTGGCTGACGACGCTCATTATTATCTTTACCTTGGAATAAGTTGTTATATTATCTGACTCTCTATAAAATACCTCTTGTAAATAATTTTATTGGAGAACTAAAAGGTAAATATCCACCTTTATAATAAATTAATTATCCCCAATTTTGCCCTTGCTTTATTTATCTCCGCGACAATATTGAGATAAGAGGATGCCAGCGGGCGACGTCCCACGCCCGTGCTTCCCACGTGACCGCCGCCGCCGCGCATGCGCGCCGACCGTGACGTCGCCACCGGGGGCTGCGCGCGCACTTTTCGAACACCGCCTGATCTCGCTGGCTGTTTACCGCCCGTCGCTACAACCTACGGCGGTTCCTTCTATTATATAATACTCTAGGCGCTGGTGGAGTAAAAACTGTACTCCACCTGCCTCTTATAATTGTATGTAATTTTTGGACTTATTAAAATATAAATTATTAATTTATAGTTCTCACTGCAGCTCGAACCTTTACCCTAACGCGGTAGAACATGGCGCAGTCGACATTCGGTTAATTATAGCCGTTTTTTAAGTGACAGCTCAGTGACAATTAGTAATCAAGATGCCCTCAAGAAGGAATCGCCGACCATCCCAAACCCCTCCAGAGAACCCTGCCTCGCCGACCAGCACCGACATCCTCAGGTCCATAGCCGCACTGTTGCAGCAGATGGCTACTCGGAATCCGACACCGACAGTCCCATTAGGAGCTCCTCCTCACCACGCCACAAAAATCATCCAGCTTCCTAAACTGGCTTCCCCGGAGGAGTTAACGATGTCTTGTTTCCGCGATTGGAAACAACGTTGGAACGACTACGTGGACGCCCAACAAGTAGCCACCTTCCCGCTATCCACACAGCAAGTGACTTTGCGTGCCGCCCTCCATTCCGAATGGACCATCCTTTGGCAATCAGGCCGCCTTCATATTTCTACCACCACCACCCTCGATGAAGCCGTGAATGCTCTCGAGGCCTACCTACGCAAGAAGCGAAACCCCCTCCTTGATCGGCAAGATTTTCATCGTAGGGACCAACAAACCGGAGAATCGGTGGATCGCTACTTCGCAGCCCTTAAAGCTCTTGATGACTCGTGTGCACATGAGCTGGATTTTAAGTGCAGCACATGCGGCGACCCGTGTATTACAATATGCACAAAAAGAGCTTGTGGGAAAACGTTTGCCCTTGCTGGTTATCAACAGCAACTCCGTATCCGCGACAGGTTAATATGTGGCCTGTTTGATAAAGACCTCCAACGAAAAGTACTGGCGGAGCAGTACAATTCCGACCTCTCCCTGGACCGAGTCCTCTCAATTTGTCTCGCACATGAGAGTGCTACCGCCGTGGGCGCGACTCTTTCACCCTCCCCAACCACCTCCCCCGAAGCCTTCAGTGCAACCAGACGTGCACCATCAACCTACAAGCATCAACAAGCCAGCTCGTCTGAAACCTCACCTAAGGCCAACCGTTTCTTTCAGAAACCCTATGATCCTAACGACCCCTGCTCCGGATGTGGGGCTAACCCAAGACACCGCCGTGACCAGTGCCCAGCAAAAGACATAGAGTGTAACAAATGCGGCATCACCGGGCATTACGGAAGGGTTTGCCGACAACTGAAACGGAAACCCACAACCAAACCTAATATCCCGCCACCTGCAACCAGAAACAATCAGTCCCAACCAGGACCCTCAAACACAGTTGTTGCAGCTGGAGTACGCAACGAACTCATAACCATTCCGACTGATATCAACCATAAGTTACACCAAATCCGTTGGCTGGCGGACCCGGGGTCAGATCTGGATCTAATCCCAGAATCAGAATTCCTGTTACTGGATGAGCAGACCCGATCAGCACTCAACCCGAAGAACGTCCCTTGCGTAGGAGCCAACGGCATCAGCTTAAGTCCTTGTGGATCGTTCGTCGCGGCACTGCATCTCAACGGGAAAACATACAGTACTACCGTTGGAGTCTGCAAGCACCTGAACGCCCCTCTCTTGAGCAAGAGCGGATGCAAAGCCTTAGGACTTCTGCCGGATAACTGGCCCCATTCAATGATCGTCAATGCCATAACCAACGGACAAGTTCTAACGTTCCCGCCGACCCCGATGAGAGCCAATGAGATCGATAAGCAGTCTATCCTTACCCATTATGCTAGAGCGTTCGACGACACAGTGTTAAAACCCATGCAAGGACCCCCCATGTCTATCGAACTAGTTAAAGATGCCGTTCCTTGCAAACGCTACCGGGCATACAACGTTCCCTTTCACTGGAGAGACCCCGTCAAAACTCAACTCGATACCATGTTGGCGAAAGGGATAATCGAACAGGTACCCGTCGGCGAAGCCATCGATTGGTGCCATCCTATGGTAGTCGTCCCGAAAAAAGGCTCATCACAAGTCACTATACCAAATGATCTCGCCGGCGCCATCTTTGGGAAAGGTGGTCAACGCATCAGGAAGATCCGGCGCGAGTCTGGTGCGGGGATCACCATAGATGAGTCTCAACCTGGTAGCAACGAACGGGTCATCACCATCTCTGGCACGCCCCAGCAGATCCAGATGGCCCAGTACCTCTTGCAGCAAAATGTAAGAGAACATTCCTTCCGGAAGCGATACAATCGCAACGCCAAGCCACTCTCACATTTGGAAGTGGGAGCAATAGTCCTTGTCCAGGATCACCGCACAAAACATTGGACCCTCCTTGCTGAGGTTCTCGAACAACTTCCACGCGGTCGCAGCTACCTCATCCGGACCGACGCCGGACGCCTTCTTCGCCGTAATCGCAGATTCTTACGACCTTTCGTGCCTCCACCGTACACCACCCCACCCAACTCAGCTCAACATCAGCAGACCTTATCCCCTCGAACCCGAGAACCGAACCCGCGTTATAGCAACTACGTTGGATCGGTCCCAAGTCCCAATCTCCAGGGGGGGCATGAGATAAGAGGATGCCAGCGGGCGACGTCCCACGCCCGTGCTTCCCACGTGACCGCCGCCGCCGCGCATGCGCGCCGACCGTGACGTCGCCACCGGGGGCTGCGCGCGCACTTTTCGAACACCGCCTGATCTCGCTGGCTGTTTACCGCCCGTCGCTACAACCTACGGCGGTTCCTTCTATTATATAATACTCTAGGCGCTGGTGGAGTAAAAACTGTACTCCACCTGCCTCTTATAATTGTATGTAATTTTTGGACTTATTAAAATATAAATTATTAATTTATAGTTCTCACTGCAGCTCGAACCTTTACCCTAACGCGGTAGAACAAATATGGTCCGGAATGAGTTGGGTGTGTTGTTGCTTATTCCTCAAGTCAACGATCTCCATTAGGTTCCATTGTCTCAGCTTTTCTATTATAGTCCTGGGGGTTTCCCAGAGGTCCCATGATGTCTACATGAGTTGGGTGTTGTGACAGCTATTACAGTTACTGTATGTGAAGGTTATTTACATATTAAAACAAAGTATCCAATACGGGGTTCGATCCCGGTTCATGGCTGTCGGGAATCGAGGGGTTTAACCAATCGTCCACTGACTTCATACAAGGTGCTTTACAATGTCAAAGTATTTACACAGATTATAACTTTGAATAAATTTACTGGACACTTTTATTTTCCGTTTATCATTACTCTTCACAATTCATCCTTTCATACCTCATCCCTAAGGTTAGAAATAATTGTTATTTCTCCTTAAAATAAATTTTGACTTTTCGTTGAAAAGAAACACATGCGGGATAATTTTTCAAATGTCGTTTTACAATCACAAGCCGCATTATAGTGTGTTATAAATAAATTTACTGTGTTTCTCTCTCTATCATATCTTTCAGTTTTAGTTTTGTTTTTTAATCCTGTTATTGAATTGTATATAAAATGAATTGTATATCTATATTAATAAAATGCAAATTTCATAAGAGTACATCACTAAAAACTTTCGTTACAATGCATCAATTTCAACCAAATTTTCAACATTTATGTAAAACGAGATGGAGCAGGTTTTGCTTAACATCAAAATATTTTTCCTAACTTTAAAATACATAACTTTGCTGTTATCGATAAAATACAAAAAAATTCAACAGAGTAAAAGTATTTATACTTTCAAAAGTGTTTACTTTCCGCTTCTTGCTAAATTCGCCGTTTAAAATAACTGCTCTAATTCGAAATATTTGGTATGTTTTATTTGTGTTCACTCTATTTCTATTTATTTGAAGTATTATAATTCCCATGTTTCAAAAACCTATTTCAAAAAGGTTGTTAGAAATATGTAAGGCCTGAAATAGCTTTACATGCGAACATTTATGATGCCAAGCGTAGCTTAATAACTGCTCTTGAAATATTTTGTATGTTTTATTTATTCATATATATTTTCATTTTTAGATATAACTGATCTAATTCGCCGTTTAAAATAACTGCTCTAATTCGAAATATTTGGTATTTGGTATTTATTTATTGAAGTCCTTTTTTAAATTTTCTTATGGAGTTTTTTAATTATTGCTTTTATCTTTTAAATACAGTTTATTTATTATATTTTCTACATATATGGGTTGTATCTAAAAAATAGGTTATTTATATTTTTAAATAAGCGAGGGATTTCTTTAACAGATTCATTTATTTGTCTTTTTGAGGTCCTTTTTCAAAATTTTATTTAAGATATTTTAATTTATTTGATTAAGTATTTTATATTTAGATTATTTATAGTTTTTTTTTTAACATATAGGGATTGTATTTTGTATTTTAGAAAATTATTTCTATTTTTTTCCTCAAAAAAGCATGCTTTTTCATTGCCGTGTCCTGCGGTTGGTCTATTTTTGAGGCTTTTTAATGATAACTGGTTTTGTACATTAATTTTTTAGCTTTTTAATATTATGCTTTTAGTTTTTTATAATCTTTTTAACATATCTGGAAGGTTATTTTGAAGAAAAAATTTAGGAATTTTGATTTTTACCTCAAAAAGACAGGTAATTTTTATGCTTTGTTTATAAATTGCTGGTTTTTAAGCTTTTGTTATTAATCTCAATATTTTTTTTCAGAATATGCCTCGCCACAGCCGACCTTTAATTGGTAGGAATACGGCTGCTTCCAGGAGATATAGGAATGCTATAGCTATTGAGACACCACTTCAAAGTGAGACGCGTCGTGCGCTTCGCCGTCTTAGGTATTCTGAAGCCCGCGTCGCAGCTGCACAAACTATGCAAGTTCCTGTTCAGCGTATTCAGCTTTGGACTCATAAGCCGTTTTCAGGTTTGCAGTATAATACCCATATTGATTGTAAAGCTGATTCATCTGTCGCTATAGGCCAAATGTCTCGGGTATGCCAGTTTTGCTCTGCTTTGAGATTTAGAGATGTGAACCCTTTGGCCTCTGTTGTAAACAAGGTAGAGTTTCTCTACCTGCTATTGAGTCCCCTCCAGAACCTATTTTCTCTTTGCTCTCTGGCCTACATCCTCTATCGAAGTCCTTCTTGCTGCATATCCGTAGATATAACTCTATATTCCAAATGACATCTTTTGGTGCTAGACAAGTTGTAACTGTAAATATGCATATTTTGTGTGGTATTACAAAAGTTTCAATAAATATATTTTTTAAATATTTTCTCTTCAAGCCCATCATACACACATGCTACATTTTTCACATGTTTCAATGTGTAGGGTTTTAAACCTTCATGGTAAGGTATTCTTACTTAAGAAGTATACTGTGTTAGAAAAATTTATGGTTTTTAATTATTGGTTATTATTGTGTTTATTTTACATACATGTGTTTATATTACATAGTATGTGTTATTTTTTTGATAATTTGATTGGAAATATTAGTTTTAGCACAACTTGCTTCATACCGTAATGTTATATCTGTGTTGGCTTGCTGAACAATACTGGCCCAACATGAATTTACCTATGTTTACCCAAATTACCATTTTAGCATAAGTATACATCTTGCACCTAATAAGAGACCTAAACAATGTGTAAGGTTGAACAAAGAGTGGTCTAACATACACATTGTTTAGGTTTCAGTGAACAAAGAGGTCAGTAAATTTTATTAGAAAAAAAAAACTATTCCATGTAATGTAATAGAAACAAAATAAACCTCATCCTACCTAATATACATTACTGATGAGGAAGGGGGGTCGGTGGAAGGCTGGTTAAACCGTTTGGTTTACGACCACTACGACCCGGGTTCGATCCCCGCATTGGACACTTTTTTCTGTTTAAAAAAAAATGCTCCAATGGCCCCCCGATTCTTGCAAAAGTCCAACCCCACCAGCGAGTGCAAGTAATTAAACGGGGCTCTGGCACATTTGTAAGTGCAAAGTCGAACTGCTTTCACATGTGTAGACATGTGGTGCGCTTACAGTAAAAAGCAGTCGCTAACTACCCACCATGCTTATCATGGCCTGTACCACGTGTACTAGGGATAAGCAAAAAAAAAATAATAAATAATGAGGATTAAAGATTTTGATTTGTGTTGTAAATTTTGCATGCATTTCTCTATTTCTGTTCTTATCTTGCAAAGCTAATGGATTGTTTAGGTTGCTTATTTTTGACTCGCCAATTTGTTTAGTGATAAAGTGGTATAGCGTTCTTTTTCAGAGCATCACCCTACAAAAAAATTACCTGACCTTTCCTAATATTCAGATAGTTTGATTATATCAACGTACTAGACTACAAACATTCCCTCGAGTAAAAACAATTATTAAAAAAAAAATCTTATCTAAATATATATCACTCGGGTAGATATGCACACGGGTCAATCCCGGGGCGAAGCCCGGGTCGGCGTCTAGTAAGTTGATAAAATGTAGTTAGGCGCATGTACTCCAAGCTGGGATATCGCGTCCGATATGTGTCAAATAAAAACTATCATCAAATATTAATTAAAAATCAATTAGGATGCACTAGCGCGCCATCTGTTATGAAAATTCGAAAATACAGAGGGTGTTCACACTTATAGGAAACAAGCTTTATTATAAAATATTAAAAATTAACACCATATTTGAAAATTTTCAAATGTTCTATTTGAAAGCCTTTTTGTTTATTTACAGAACGGCACCCGATTTTCCACGATAGCAGACACTTTCTGATCATGGTCATACTCAAAAGATCCCATTCTTCCTTTACCACTTTCCAGAGACCTTCAATTGTCCTAGGGTGTCTCTTTCCAAGTGCTCTTTTAAGGCATCCAATCTGTATTTTAGACGCGTATGATTCTTTTTGAAATTAAACAATTTCTACTGCCTTTACTGTAATATGGAAAAGTTAATTATTGAAAAGAAACACATTGACAGTCAATTTATTTGTTACAGATTTTATCGATAATTGGCAATTGAATTTGTGGGCGGCATGGAATTCTAGGCGGAGTCAGATAACAAATTATTTATTGTAAAATCAACTTTTAATTACATTTATTTAATACAAATTATCAGAAGGGGTTACAATGTTGTATACTACATGTTGAAGTTATTTTTGTATCTGTGTGTGGTCAAATATCATTTCTAGATTATAAAATGTTAGACATATGTGTTTGATATATTATAGATAAATATTTACATTTTATATGATTATGATTTATATTTAGAATGATGTATAATTATCATATTAATATGACAACAAATAATATGATATTAATGTTAATTCATATAATTTTAATAAAGTATATTTTATGAGCATTATATATTTAAAAGATAATTTAATATTTGAATTAAATAGTTATTAAACAAATTAAAACTTATAATGAAAATATGAAAAGTTAATATTTGGGAGCCGCTACAAATTTATAAAAACAAATTGTAACAAAGATGAGTTAACCGTGGTTTAGGGCTCAGTGGACGTGTGGAACAAACTGTTGATTTGTGACAGACACAACCTGAGATAGAATACCGCATTGGACACTTTTTACGAATGAAAAAAAAAAAAAATTGTCCCAATGGCCACAAATTCTTTCAAAATTCCAACCCCACCAGTAAGGAATGCAAGTAACCAAACGGGTCTCTGGCACATTTGTAAGTACAAAAGTTTAACTGTTTTCTACATGTTTAGACATGTAGTGTACTTACAGTAAAAGCAGTCGCCAATATGATTATCATGGCCTGTACAATGTATACTAGGGAGACTAAAATAAACTCATAGTTAAAATAATTCTCTAAAAATTTTATTGTGTGCGATAAAAGGGAAAAAAAATTGCACTCGTGGAAAAAATTTAAGGAAGTAGTAAGTCTTTGATAACGCCGGTCGTCTATTTTATTTATTTATTTTTTTTAAGTAGACAGAGGCAATTATGTTCACACTTGGTTATCTCGTGTGTCTTTAATAAAGGGGCCACTGTCATATCTCTCAGAGTAAATTGTCTGAGTTCAAATATACATGCTAAAAGGTACAACTTCCTTAAGTTTTGTCCATGAGTGTATGTTAAAAATTGGTTCAAATATTTTACTTCATTCTTTGTATCAAATTTCAAGGGAATCACAAAGATTGACCGTATAAAGGGCAGAAACAAATCACCGAGAAATATTCCACTTTGAAGTTACCAAAATAAAATCAAACCAAAACCAAAACAAAAAAAATTCAATTAATTTCTAATGACATAATACAATAATAATAAGGTTTATAAATCGATACTTTGATAACACAAACGTTTAGGGATAAAAGAGAGAGAGGGAAAAAAATGAATCGAGTCAATGAAAATTACTCGAGGGGGCGGTAAAGTCAATAAAAACCATTCTAACAATAATTCGATTAGAGGCCAGAAGATTATTGGGAGCAATCTGTTGATCGATATCTATCGTCTGCTATGTCGGGATCAATTAATGAACGTCTAGATGGTCGTCTGCTGCCATATTCACAAGGTCTAATAGCTTCTTGCAGGCAGTAATGAGGAAATGATTGCCCACTTTACTGGCAGCCCATATCTACATACTGTCTACATTCCGCTATGCACATTCCCACACGCCCGGCTTGCTATTCAATAGTAGACGTTTATTCAGACTGTCTACACAATAGTTTCGGAATATATACATATAAAGCTTTCAACCAATCGGAATCCGCGTTTATATTATCACGTAGAAAATTAGGAAAGACAAACTTCAGAATGACACAGCAATTTATTTAAGACAAGAACAAAAATCAACATTTATAAGATATAAGATAATATTTATATTCTTTCTTGTGATTAAATCGGTTAAGAACGAGAAAAACCTATTTTACATATCGTCAAAGTGTTTTGAAATTAACAAAATACTGATCTGTGAAAACAATGCGATAACATGATCATCACAAACTCAACCTTCTGACAAAAAAAAATACAGAATTTAAAATAATTATAGCGTTCTCTGAAGGAAGTAAATTTAATTGGAGGAAGAGGAGAAATTGTTGAATTTTAAGCGTTACTTATGCAAATTTGGCCTTGAAATGTTTATAGGTTCTCCTTGGCGTGTGTGTGTGAGTGGAAAACGTACAGCCTACACAACGCTGACGAAGGCCAACAGCCCGAAACGCGTACGTAGTTTGGCTCTTTTCTTTATGAATCAAATCAATGTTTAGTTGTTATTTATTCCTATAGATCGCTCTATACCATCTTTAAAATATGCTCATTTCGGCAAGGAAATGCTTTTTTATCTCTCATAATCAAATTTATGTTAACTAGCAGCCATTTATTAATAATTAGTGTAAATTTAGCGCAATAAATAGAGCATGACTAATTAACCTAAACTCAGCCCATCAAAAGCCAACCCTCGATAATAATAAAAAGAATAAAAAACTCCCGACAGAATTAGATAAAGACAGATGGCCCCATAAAGGTTCCAACCATTAAATTAACGGCGCCAGAACAACCGGCAATATTCGGACAAAAAAACTTTTTCCCGCCAAAATTTTAGGCCTAGCGCCATTATCGTCTGCTGAATATTTTAGCGCCGCCTGGTGACAGACGTTGATTATATCGGCCATCTAAGGAACACAAGGGGAGGAGACAATTTCATCGAACAACACTGTCGATTACTATTATTATTATTTTTATTATTATTAGATATTCTGTTGACCTTTTATTCCGCCATGCCGAATTGTTGTAACTTCTGAAGGTCGAAATGTTTTCGTCTGATCACTTTTATAACCATAGTTGCTTGTTGCTACTGCCACTTTTCAAAACTAAAATTCGTGGTGAAAAAAAAAAGGCAAATTATGACGAATAACAATTATTTTTGTCAATATGTTTCTTTAACGTGGTTAGGTGTTTCTTGGTTAATGGAATAATTAAAAAATACGGATTGGTTGATATTTATTCCGACAGATGGCGCAAACCATCAGCAACTTTTATTTTCACGATAAAAAGATGTCTTTTTCTAATTTTATCAACTTGATCCCAGTAAAATTTCACTTTCGTTTTAAATATGTTTTCTTTATTGTGAAAGATGTCAGATTTTGAGCCTTGTCCAACTTCGGACACACAATAGAACAAACATTTGAGAAGTTCAAAACACAAACTTTATTATATTTACCCAGATAGGGGTCAAGTATTGTAGAAACATATGCGGAATGAACGGAGTATATGCAAATTAGTCCGGTAATTTGCATACGTTTTCACACAATTTGCATATTGCGGGGTCGGACGGTTACAGTGACATCTTTCACACTTATAGTCTCAATGTATCATCCGGATAGAGGTTAACAATGTTGTTTATGCCGCACAAACATGTCTTCTTCTTTTTACATATCCCAAGTACACCATGATATTCATGGTGGGTCGTTAGCGACTGATTTTAGTATAAGTGCTCCATTGCTTATACACATGTATAAAGCAGTTCTAATTTCACATTTACAAGTGTGTCATAGCCCTCAGTTATGTTAATTGCACTCACTAATGGAGTATAAATTTCCAAAGAATCGGTGGACATTGACATTGAGAGAAGCAATTTTTTTCTTCAGAAAGAAAATGCCAAGTGCGGAATTCGGTCCAGAGTCGTGGCTGTCGTTTATACCACGAACCCCGTATTTACATACACACAAAAGCCTTTATTAGGGATTTGCCCCATACAAATTCTACCAATTGGGTAAGGTAATAATCATCTTGTGTTATTTACATAGAAATTGAACTGGCTTTACTCTTCTTCTCAAAGTCATTCACTTGTTGACTGGTCCTTACATAATGATGATCTAAATAATTTATAGTAAGCTATTGCCTTAGATACATTGCTGTTTTGTTTCCCACTTGGCAAATACGCAAGTAGGAAAATCAGAATGATTGTTTACAAAACAATTTGTTCTCGTTAGGCTTAATTGAATATAATGTTTATACTAGTTTAAAGAAATAAGTTTACTTATCTTGGTCAGGCAATCATCCCAAGCTTTATAAATGAATTTATTTTATTTTTCTTTACATTGAATATTTAAAGAATATGATTTAAAGCCGCAGCTCTGAAAGGCATTGTCTTTAGTGGCGCGCGTTGGTCAGAAGAATGTTCTAGAAGGTGGCCAGCTCCCTCTGGCAGTCCGCCAGCTGGCCCCCCATTGGTCAGCGATGACGTAGCTCAACCTTGACCGCCGCGAGCTGCCTTCTGCCACCTGTGTTAGAATAAAACGAAACATACTCCCCTCCTGTGGACGTAGTCCACACACAAGGCAAAAGAAAAGGATCACATAGTGTAGAAAGTTTTTTTTTTTTTTTTTTTATATAAGAAGAAGAAGAATTAGAATGGCAGAAGTGCAATCTTCGAGATGGGTCTTATTAGATGATGTTGTTTCTCTGTTTGAAGTTCCACAACTCGGACATTGCCATCCGCTCCAGGTGACACCTTGGTGATGCGGCCAAGGCTCCACTGCATTGAAGGCATAGGAAAGTCTTTTAGCAACACCAAATCTCCAACCTTCAGGTTGGAAGAGGGTTTTTTCCACTTGGACCGTTGTTGCAGATTGTTTAGATATTCCCTGGACCATCTTTGCCAGAAAACATCTCTGGCCTTTTGAATTAATTTCCATCTAGTTAAGTAGTTGTCATTAGGGTGATAACTGGGCTCTGGGAGTGCTGTTAATGGTCTTCCTATCAAAAAATGTCCTGGAGTGAGAGGGTTGAAATCATTTGGATCCGAACTCATCGGATACAACGGGCGAGAATTCAAGCACGCTTCAATTTGACTTGTCAGAGTATTGAGTTCTTCAAAATTTAAAACTGCAGATTTTAAACACCTTAGGAGATGATACTTCAATGATTTAATTCCTGCTTCCCAAATGCCGCCGAAGTTTGGAGCAGATGGAGGTATAAAATGCCAAGTGATGTGTTCATTAGCGACATAACTTTGAATTGAAGAATCCTTTACAAGTTGATGTATATTATTCAAAATATTCTTAGCTCCTTTGAAGTTAGTAGCGTTGTCGGTGAAAATATCAGAGGGTTTTCCTCGACGAGAGATGAATCTTCTAAAAGCAGCGAGGAAGGCGAGGGTTGACAGATCTGAAACTATCTCAAGGTGAATAGCCTTCGTTGAGAAACAAATAAATAATGCTATATATGATTTTAATGTTACTTTTGTTCTTATGACATTAGGTTTAGTTATAAATGGTCCTGCGAAGTCTATTCCTGTTTTGCTAAAAGGGCTTGAGGGTATTATTCTATGGATAGGCAGATCTCCCATGATTTGTTTTGACACTTGGCGTTTCGTCTTGAAACATGTCATGCAACGATTAATGAGCCTTTTTACTAGAATTCTACCGGATGGAATCCAGTACTTTTGTCGGATGGCACACAGAGTTAATTGGAGACCAGAATGAAGATGCTCTACGTGGAATTGTTGAACAATCAATTCTGTAACGAAATGGTTGTGAGGAAGAATTATTGGATGCTTCTCATTGAATTGCAGGTTGGATTTGCGCAGTCGACCTCCTACACGTAGAATTCCCGATGAATCAATAAATGGGTTTAAGGATAAAAGTTTTGAGTTTGTTGGTAGTACTTTGCTTTGATTACAACATTGAATTTCAGTTTTGAATTCTGAACTTTGAATGATTTGAATAAGAGTTCGAATTGAATTATCGAGCTCATTAGAGGACAATTCTTTGTGTTTTATTTTGTCGCTGCTGTATCTAGCATTGTGGATAAATCTTAGGAGCCATGCCGTAACTCTGCTCAGCTTCCTGAATGTTGAGAATTTAAAAATAAAGTCTATAATAGGACAAGTAGTGAAATGAACAATCGGAACAGTCTTTCTTTTTTCATGACAAACTTCTTTTGGAAGTTCATATGTGATTGGTAGCGGATCTTGTAAACTTGAGTTTGATAGCCAATCAGGACCATTCCACCAAAGTGAATGGTTTACTAGCTCTGAAGAAGTTATACCTCTGGAGGCGCAATCTGCAGGATTATCCTTGGTAGACACATAGTACCAAGAAGATTGCAGAGTTAGTCGCTGAATTTCTGCAATCCGGTTACCAACAAAAGGTTTCCAATGTTTTGATTCAGATTTTATCCAACATAAAACAATCTGGGAATCTGTCCACAACATTACTCGGTCAATCTGCAACAGCAATGAGCTGCAAATGGAATCATATAAATTTGAAAGAAGAAGAGCAGCACAAAGCTCCAGACGAGGTATTGACGTTGCCTTCAAGGGAGCGACTTTTGTCTTGGCAGCAATCAATGTGACTTGAACCTGACCAGATTTAAAACGAGATTTCATATAAACAACTGATGAATATGCAGATTCGGAAGCATCACAAAATCCATGGAGTTCTAAAGAATGTATAAGTCCCTTGCAGGAAATATATCTAGGAATTTTAATATGATTTAGCATGGCCAAATCCATTTTCACTCTCCTCCAATGAGAACATAACGATTCAGATAAGGGATCATCCCAATCCAAATCCTGTTTCCACAAAGTTTGGAATAGAATCTTGAAGCTAATGATCACCGGTGATAACCATCCCAAAGGGTCATAAATTCGAGAAATGTCCGATAACAATTGTCTTTTAGAATATACGTCTTTTAGTGAATTGACTGTAATTGTGAAATTATCGGTGGATGGATTCCAATTTATCCCAAGAATCTTAACAGATGAATTATCTCCGATTTCATATGAATCATGTGCTTTCAGCGCTTCTGGTACCTCTGAAAGAACCTCAGGGACATTTGACATCCATTTTCTTATGCAAAAGCCACCAGATAAAAGGATTTTCCGGATATCATCAATGAGAACTTTTGCTTCTTCGATTGTTGTTGCGCCTGAAAGTAGGTCGTCTACATAAAAATCAGTTTTTATGATTTTAGATGCCTCTGGGAACAGGAGTTCTTTGTCGGTGGCAAGTTGCATCAAGGTACGGATTGCAAGATATGGTGCACACGACATTCCATAAGTTACTGTGAGCAATCTATACTCCAATAAAGATTCCAATGGACTATTTCTCCAGAAGATTCTCTGAAAGTCGAGATCAGAAGAGTTCACTTTTATCTGTCTGTACATTTTCTCAATATCTCCCGTAAAAGCTATAGGATTAGTACGAAACTTCACAAGAATATTGAAAATATCATGCTGCAATTTTGGTCCAGTATAAAGAAAGTCATTTAAGGAGTAATTGTTGCTCGTTTTGCACGATGCATCAAACACTACTCTTAATTTAGTAGTGCTGCTCTGCTCACGCAGAACGCAATGGTGAGGTATATAATAGCACTTGTCTGATGGTTTGTCACGTTCGTTTTTCGGAATGAGCTCCATGTGGTTGAGAGAAAGATATTCCATCATGAAATCCTTATATTGCTGAAGAAGATTCGAAGATTTGTGCAATTTTCTCTCAAGAGCAAGAAATCGTTTCATGGCATTCTGACGTGAGTCTCCGAGATTAGGCACAGATTTAAACGGTAGACCAACAGAATATCTTCCATCTGTTGATATGCAAAAGGTCTTGTCATAAATGTCCCCGCAACTCTTCTCCTCTTTAGTCAATGGAAGAGCGGCAGGAACCGATTCCAATTCAAAAAACTGTCGCAGATTATCATCTCCTTGGGATGTTGAGCATAATGAGATATAGTTGTTTCCAGTCTCAGAACTGGAAACATTTCCTGAAAGTATCCATCCTAACTTGGAACTACAGGCAGTTGGTCCTGGATGATTTTGGAATCGTAGTTTTCCTGTATATAAAAATGGGGCTAGGTCTGCACCAATTACTAAATCAATGGGACTTGTTTTATCAAAATTGGGATCTGCTAATAAAGTATTCTTAAGATGAGGCCAATTATCTCTATTTATCAGAAAATTAGGTAAATCAACAGTGATTTGATCGAGTATTATGGATGAAATTTTGAATATTCTATCAGAAAAATGAGGCTTAAATTGAAGAAAAGTCTCACTAGCAGACTGCTGTATTGATTGGTTACCAATTCCAAAAACTGTGAGTTGGCTCTTTTTAACAGGAAGATTCAACTTTTCACGACAATTTTCTGTTATTAGACTTCTTTGAGAACCAGTATCAATCAAAGCTCTGCATGGATGAAACGATCCATTTTCTGCTCTCACTCTCACGATAGCAGTAGATAATAAGATTGTCTCATTGGGCTTTGTTGTATCACTGAGAAAACATGAAACGCTAGATTGGGCAATTGGGGCTTCAATTGAAGTGGTATTCAAAGGTTCGGGTTGGAAGGAATGCAAAAGAGTGTGATGTTTTTTGTTGCATGATTTACAATGCATAGTGATTTTACATGATGTTACTCTGTGGTTGGATCGTAAACAATTGAAACAAAGGTTGTTGGTTTTTACTATGTTCCATCTTTCAAGGAGAGAACTTTTATGGAACTTGTCACATTTGAATAAAGGATGTGAATTTGTGCATAATAGGCATTTATCATCACCTTTTGAAATAGAATTATATACATGTGTTTGTTTCACTACAGATTTATCCTCTTTAGCATAACCTTTTATCGATTGCAAACTTTTTGCTTGTTTTTCAAGAAACATAATAAAATTTTCGTATGATGGAAAGCCATCATCTATCAATGTCAATTCCCATTGCCTTTTCAAATCATCACCTATTTTTCTTTGTAGGAAATGTATTAGAAAGATATCAACAAGTGTATTTCTTTCCAAACCCAGTGATTTCAAATTTCTCATGGCTTCATTACATATATCTAGTAGTTCAAAAATGGCCTTGGAATTTATTAGTTTTAAAGGTTTTAAAGTGAATAATTTTGTACATTGTGAAAAGGCAAGTTCTTTTTTGTTATCATATCTGGAGACCAATGTGGCCCAAGCATGGGCATAGTTTTCATCAATAACAGGAAATCCCCTAATAAGTCGTTCAGCGTCTCCAGTAACAGCTGATTGTAAATATTGCAGCTTTTGTGAATCAGTTAGAGCGGTATTGGAATCAATAGACAGAGAAAACAATTGCTTGAACCTAAGCCATTCGTTAACATCACCAGAAAAGGAAGGTAAATTAAATTTAGGAAGTTCTATTTTACTTGTGGTTGGTTGATTTAGATCATCAATTTTGCTTGAACTGGCTGTACAAGATACTTTATTGATATTCGCCACTAAATTTCTAAGATTATCCTTGTATTGCATAACTCTAGAAAAGTAATCTTCATCATCAAATTCAGAAAATGTTAAAAGATTACAATAAGTTTTTTCAATGTTAGATTTTATATCTAAAATATCTTTTTTAAATGTCTGTAAATTTGCATCATCCTTCGATTCAATCATCTTGAGCGAAATTTGCTCAAAATAATCCACTTGTTTGAAATGAAATTCAAGAATATTTAAAGTAGCTTTAAATTTGGCAGCCATCTTTAATCTTTGTTATTATTAATTTTAATAATATATTTCAAAAATGAATTATAATTATTTATATTTAAATAATTATTTAATAGATTTATTCCCGGGTTTCGGCACCAATGTTTTGTTTCCCACTTGGCAAATACGCAAGTAGGAAAATCAGAATGATTGTTTACAAAACAATTTGTTCTCGTTAGGCTTAATTGAATATAATGTTTATACTAGTTTAAAGAAATAAGTTTACTTATCTTGGTCAGGCAATCATCCCAAGCTTTATAAATGAATTTATTTTATTTTTCTTTACATTGAATATTTAAAGAATATGATTTAAAGCCGCAGCTCTGAAAGGCATTGTCTTTAGTGGCGCGCGTTGGTCAGAAGAATGTTCTAGAAGGTGGCCAGCTCCCTCTGGCAGTCCGCCAGCTGGCCCCCCATTGGTCAGCGATGACGTAGCTCAACCTTGACCGCCGCGAGCTGCCTTCTGCCACCTGTGTTAGAATAAAACGAAACAATTGCCTTAGAAATACACAAAAGGTATTTATATATATAAATGGCATGTTGTGTTTGGTCGTCTGCGATGGTGTGGCGCCACTTGCTGTTTGGATCCACCGTGGTGATGTCGTTGATTGTTACGTCATACCAGAGGCGACAGCACTTTCTTCATCAACATTTATTTTGAAGACTTGCTTGTGACGTTCCAAGAACTAATGTTGGGACAGTCTCCCGTTACAAACGTCTTTGATTGAAAGCGACGGTACAAAGACTTGAGGAGTTCGACATAAGACATTATATCGTATTACATGTTGACCCAGATAGGTCAAGTACTGTAGAGACGTATGCAAAATAAACAGGGTATATGCAAATTGCCCGGTAATTTGCATATTCCACATTTGCATACGTTCCCAGACAATTATGATTTGCATTGGAGTCATTTTATTTGCATAAAAATGAAGGAAACAATAGCGCGCCAAATAGTTTCAGTTGGAAACAATAGATGGCGTGATATTGAGGTCTAACTGGTGTATTTATGTAACGTTAGCAGAATGTATTGCTCGATGTATTTAAAGGTTCATATTTGCATATAACTCTCCTGTCCTCAGAACTTATGGACATAGTTTCCTAGTAGTATAACATCTAAATCACGAGTCAGAAACAAAAACTCATCAAATAAAATATTTACATATTGGCGGTGTCCGAACACCATTCTGATATTCCAACCTCGGAATCCGTCGGTAAATATGCAACAGTGTTAACCTGCTCTGAACACATGGAAATATTTAAAACTTCAAACCTCTCTCAGAGGCGCTAAAATAGATTTCAAATGAAAATACTTCTTTCGTTGAGAGAAGCGATGGCTTTGTTTAATTAACGTAAGGCAAGCTGAAAGGGACAAATACACTCATGTACAAAACTTAAGGAAGTTGTACCTTTTAGCATTTATATCGGGACAAAAACTCTGAAAGATATTACAGTGACCTTCATTGAAAACACACGAGAAAACCAAGTATGAACAAAATTGCCTCTGTCTCTTAAATAATAATAATAATAATAAATAATAGATGACCAGCGACATCAAAGACTTTCCACTTCCTTAAGGTTTGTGTCTATGAGTGTACATCAAACCCAATAAATGGGAATTATGTAAATAGGAAAGACGAAGAGCCCTTAGTTCGAAATCTTGGAATAGATTAATGAAGGAAATTCAGCAATGTGTTGAAACGTCAAAGATCTCCTAATGGACCTACAGAGAATAAGTTGGGCCACAAGATCTGTTTAATTCACTCTGAGACAACACCTACGGGGGGAATTCCATTAACATCTAACCCTACTGCTTGGAGTACAAGACTTCAGCCCTGTCCTTACTTCCTGACTCCATGCCGGCCTGGAACTACCAGGTTCACCTCAGCAATCTGCCCTCCCTCCCCATGACTAGACTTCTAGACAGTAGCTGTACACCCGGGTAGTTGGCCATTTATGCTCCAGGAACCTGGGTTACCTCTATTTTATCTCTTCTCTCATCTAACGAACAAACTTGAGGAGTTTCCAATTCTAAGATTTATTCAAATTCCCAACGTTTTTGTTTAAAATTATTATTTTTTAAAACTCTTTCACTCTCTTTATAAACTTGTAGTGAAAAAAAAAACCTTTTTATACAGTTTGAGAAAGATTATAAGGCACGAAAGTTCCTAAAAAATGATTTAATCTATAAACATTTATATGCCGTTTCGTGATAAACACTCATGGACAAAACTTGAAAAGTGGAAAATATTTGATATTGCCGGTCGCCTATTTATTCATTATTATTTTATTTTTTTAGGGGAAACAGAAGCAATTTTGTTCATACTTGGTTATCTCGTGTCTTCAATAAAAGTCACTGTAATATCTTTCAGAGTTATTGTCCTGATATACATGGTACAACTTCCTTAAGTTTTGTCTGTGAGTGTAATCGAGAAGACATTCTGGGGGCTTCAAATATCTTTGTTATTATAGAAGAACACAAAATAAGCCGAGCTTTCGGAGGAGTTTCCTTCATCTATAGCTAAGAACGATGGCGTGACACTTGTTGTTTAAAATAATTTTAAAAGGAAATATGTAAAAAGAAATATCACTTCACCCGTCAAAATAGACGTTAGAACTAAGCGCCATCTCCGCAAACGAGCGGGTCGGTGACAATGCCACAACACCAGCTTTGGGAAACTCAGAAGACTGAAATGTAGACCAAGCTTTCGAGCTAATGGCCCTCGTCAGTCCGGGTTTGGCCTTGATCCATCAAGGATTTGCGTCTATTTTGACGGGAGAGGTGACTTTTTTATAGATCAATATCCTCCCGGCACTTGAAAATTTTGTTTAAAAAAATAATAGTGTCAGAAAAAGAGACAACTTTATATGTGATATTTCTCGAATGTGGATGCGTAAATATTTTTGAAATTTTAAATTGTTTAGAAAATGGGGGAATATATACAGAGTTTAATAAACAACAAAAATCTTTATTAAGACCTTTTGGTCTTATACAGATTCTCCGAGTAGAACAGGATGTATAACACAGTAATAGTAACAATAATCAACAATGTTATTTATACAATGTATCAAGTTTAATAAAGTTTATTTATTCCCCCCCCCCCCCTCAGTGAGGTATGCGAATTTTATATATAAAATGGCCAACAGAGATACCTTATATGTAACTAGGGAAGATGCAAGTTGCATATATCGACGTTGTACGAAGGAAGCTGCTGAGGAGGACACCGGAGTTCCACTAATTGAGGCCAACGGGGAAAAAATGGAAGAAAGATAGTAATTAGTGAGCTGGAGTATATCTCCATATCTCCCGCTATGTAATTAATGCCTGCACTTCTATATCCTCAATATTCCAGTTTTACTCTCAAGGTAGCTTGTGTGAGTTAGCATTTAGATATGCAACAATGTACATATTTAATTGCATATTGGTTTACAGGTTTATATTATATTTAATGCAGAGAAAAAAGTTCAAAATATGTAAATTTATTTTCGGGTCTTACTGCTTTTCAATCAAAATGTACGTGAATAAAAGTTGCTATACATATAGGTTTATATTACATATATATTTATTTTGAAAATAGAGCAATCCATATTTAATTCATTAGATAATAAAAGGCATATATGGTATCAGGCTGTGGTCCTCGTCAGCCCAAGTGCAGGCGTTGTGGCTTTGTCACCGACCCGAGTCCACTAGTTTGAGTCCACTAGCAATAGATAGCGTCTAGTTTTAACGTCTATTTTGACGGGAGAGGTGACCTCTAATTTTATAGATTCTTTAAAAGTACATATCTCAAATAGAGACCACTTTCACCTTAAATCCAGCTTGCTTCACCAGTTAATATCGGTCAACACATAAAGCTGCAAATTTCTTTATATATAGTTCTCAATGTAGGAGATCTCCCAACTTTAGCTCCCAGTTTGTGTTACAGATGGAGATGTATGCAAATTGATAAATTAAAATAAATCGATCACAATATTTGAAAGGAAATATAGAAATTGTCGGCTTCAATTAGTGGAACTCCGGTGTCCGCAGCCAATATACAACGTCGATATATGCAACTTCCTAATTATATCTTCCCTAGTTACATATAAGGTATCTCTGTTGTTGGCAATTTTATTTATAAAACTCCCATATCTCACTGGGAGGAATAAATAAACTTTATTAAACTTGATACATTGTATAAACAACATTGTTGATTATTGTTACTATTACTGTGTTATACATCCTGTTCTACTCGGAGAATCTGTATAAGACTAAAATATCCTAATAAAGATTTTTGTTTATTAAGCTTAGTATATATTCACCCATTTTCTCAAAATCATTGTCGATCTGAAATTTTGTCAACTTGCATCGTCATCAGGTGTGAGCAAGTATGCCAAATTTCAGACTTCTAGGTGCTCTATAAGCACAATGATGAAATGTTACTCCATGAGGTTAGAAGGTGGTTCAGAAAGCAAGATGTAGCATTTTACCAAAGTTGTGAGTTGGAAAGAACGCTGGACCAAATGTGTACAGAGTGGATATATTGAATGATGTATAGCTAGTAGTTAGGTATTCATATATACAATGTTTATGGTTTGTCTAATAAAAATATTATTGATGATTGTGCATTACTTAGTGACCCAACCTTGTATGTTAAAACTAGATTACAAGATTTGTGGACATACAAACATTGAAGCGAGTTAAATAGAAGCTTTCAATATATATAAAAGTCTACGTTGAACAATAATAACGAAAATATCATCAGTTAATTTTAGGAATCTTCATTTTGTCGCCTTTTACATTGCCGCGAAGGAGATGCATATTTTGAAAAAAAAAAAACGAAAATAATTTTCTTTTCAAGTCAAAATTGGAAATCTTGAAGTGAACCTCTATTCTAGAGTAAATAAGCACAAATATTCAAACTCACAGTTAAATTAACTCCATATTTGTTTAAAATCGTTTTTAAATTCCAATTACACGTGGTACATGATAATCATGGTGGTTAGTTAGCGACTGCATATAAATATACACCGCATGCCTACACACGAAGAAAGAAACTTGACTTCTGTACTTACAAGTGTGCCAGAGCCCCGTGTGGTTACTTTACACTCACTTTTGGACTTGTGCACCAGGTTTAAAACAGAAAAATCAGAGAAAGAGAGCATCGATGGTAGGTTGAAGAGATGTAAAAGAAAATCCAAAATCCACTTATTTGTGCTTTCTCGAAATTTAGTTACAATAAAAAAGTAAAAGTACAATAAACGAATCTATTTATAGCACGAATATTTATTTATTTTTACAAAATAAAACGCTTCCTTCTGTCCTTACTATAATTCGAACATATTGGGAGGGCCTGGCTCATCAGTGGGGAACACTATCAGCGGTTTCGCCAGTTGAAACTACTATACAGCTATGATATTGTATGCATCTAATATTGTATTGAGCTTTTCTGCTTTTATAACCAGCGGGTGAAAGGAATTCTTGGTGATGGTATATAATGAATCTATGGACATAAGCTGATATAGGATCGTAGAAATAATATTTGCATAGAGCTCTTCCACAACCAATACCCAGTTGGAATTTTATTACAACAGAAGGTGCGCCGATTGTTTTTTGTTTTTACTGCCATATTGGGAGGGCCTGGCTCATCAGTGGGGAACCCTACCAACCAGTTTAATCAAACATACGACTAAGACATTAAGAAAAATATGTCTATAAACATTAACAATTTGTTATTTTGTTCGCGACTTTTCAGTGGCTCGGTATCACTCTCCTCAGAGGAATGCTTATTTTATGAATCATATTGTTACGTAGAAAAAATGGCGCATTCCAGATTCGAAGGTCTTAGAACGTTCAAGAAAAATGTAGAAAAATCGGAGAACAACTGATTGGCCAATCTAAAGCGATTGCGCAAGGCTCAGCGCTGGTGGCTTTTTGATTGGCTAACCAACCATGGCCGTTCTGGAAAGATTTACTCCGATATATATAGGGATGAGGAATTCATGAAATCAAGAAGAAGAACGAAGCTACGTGGTGTACTCCAAGCAAGCTGTTGTCTCAAGAGGTCGGACTGCTGACTACTGCCGACGCCGGTGTACTTCCTGGAAGATTCTAGAAGTTTCTACGAACTTCTGTCTCCTGTTCTGCGCCTGATTTCCCTCATTGTGCTGCAGTTGGTGAGTTTGTAACTGCTGTTTTCTTCATTGTTGTTTTATATTTTTGCACGCTTCTGTAATTATTTTATCGATTAGACTTAAATAAAGTCCTAAAGATCCTTTGTACCCACGGAAGTTATTCTTTGTCAACCAACAACGCAACAATATTTTCTAAGAAGAGTGAATCACTAAAACATCGGGAATTAAATAACAAATTGTTGATGTATTTTTTTCCAAACAAACTTCCAACCAACATTTTCAAAATATATCTAGTATTTGATGATGCATTAGCCTCCCATCTAGAAATTATTTTATTTAAAAAATAAAAAAGAATCATACGCGTCTATAATAGTTTCAAATTTTCATATCCAGTATTGTAATTGGAAGGGAGTGTGGTGTAAAGTGGAGTCTGATCTAAGTGAAAGAGATCTCTTTGAAGGGAATCGATTCTCTAAGTAGACCCAGGAGGGAGTCAATTCTCCTCAGTGCCTCGTCCCGTTTTAGAAGTGTTTATTTTAGGTTGACACTCGCCATCAGTACCTTTTTTGGTCTTTTTTTATCTCTATCAATCCCACGTACCTCTATCTAAGAACAAATCTAAGGACAAATATTGGGTTTGGATCATATCTTTTCCTCCAAAAACCAGTTCAATTTCTATGTAAATAACACAAGATGATTATTACTGTTGTATATATATTAATTAATTGTTATACCGCAGAGTGTGTGTAAGCTCACAGGTTAATAGGCGCTAACCGAAAGAGAAAAAAAAGTTCCTTTGTTTAATATTAGTTTCCCTTTTATATTTTGTTCTCACTCTCTTGTAAATCAATAAATATAATGTTTAATTATAATTATTGGAATCAGTTTCATTAAAAATTCTAAGCAAAGTCAACAATTACCTTACCCAATTGGGAGAATCTGTATGGGGCAAGACCCTAATAAAGGCTTTTGTGTGTATGTATATCTTTTCCTCCGTTTATTTATATGTTTAAATTCAGCGGGTTGCCTTGCCCAATCCGAGGTCGGTAGTAAAATCTAGTGCGCCAATCTCCCGATGTCTGAATCATATCAAAGATGGCCTAGCCATCTCAGAGGTAACCCAGATATCCCATAAGAGACCTGATATATGCCTTTTTTATTCATTCCAGTAAAATATAATGGTAAAACAAAATGATAGAATTCATATTATATAATCTAAAATGTGAATATTTTATTTTTTAAAAACATATATTTTATTTCCATTCATTGGCTGTTCTACATTTCTTGACCATAGTTTTAGAATATACCACTTTGAATATTATTGTAAATAGTTAACCTACCTATTATTTTTAAATAACTAATATAGGGGATTCATTTTATAAATTCTATATAATTGTGATAAATATTTAATGTATAAATTGCTTCAAGTAATTGAAAATAAAAATTACTTGATAAGTAAATAACTAAATATCCCATTTTCACGACTGAACCTTCAATTCTCTATCTTTTTAACAAAACATTATATTCATAACATATACATATATATACAATATATGTACAAAGAGAAGTCATATCTCCCTTTAATTGTGTATCAGAACATCACCATAGTGAGAAAACTTTACTGGTGAGGATGAGGAATATATTCAACTCTCACATGGATTTTCTTCACAAAAATATTCTGTTAATTCGATTTGAGTTGTGTCTTTCAGTTAACAATCCAAATAGTAAATTGTTATTCCTACACTTTTCTACACACACCATTTGATCATACTGTAAAGAAAGGGAGCTAAAGAAAAACCTGCACGGCCCCCGAAAAACCTGCGTAATTAGCTCTCTTTGATTTATTAGGAATTAATGGTCGAACATTATGTTAAAGAAAATAACATTTAAATTATTATTTAAGCTAATAAATGGCGCTTTAGCCATATATGCAACTTTAGTTGCATATAATCTCCCTATGTGCATATAATGCATATTTTTCAGTGAAAAGAAGCGTGGAGTGCCTTGGCTACTGTACACCGGAGAACGTTTCCATCTCACACGGAGCGAGGAGAATACAAATTCTGGGAGAGTTAATATGAGAGGATAGAAAGTTTATTAACTTTAAGAATGATAGAGAGATCAGGGCTGATAAATGACGTGAGGGCACAATCCCACCGTGTCACACAGAGTAATGGACTTTTTTAAATAATAAAAAATGATTAGGGAGAGAGAGCGCCTTTTATGTTCTCACCTCTCGAGCCATTGTTGCACATGCTGTATGTAAATATTGCGACGAAGAAATATAATTTATTATTTAATTTAATTATTCAATGAAAATATTTGAAACAGATTTATTATTTGTAAAATCATCATTTAGTTACCTAGCTTGCTTGCTCGATATTCTCTAGCTGTAGATAGTTTGGTTGGTTAATAATTGTCGACTGGTCGCCGTGACGTCATCAATAAATATATCCCCAGATATACAAAGATTTGATTTATACGCTACAATATTGTTATCATCCGAAACAAATGTAAACTCTCCAGTCGTGTTAATATTTGCGGCGATATGTAAATATGTAATAGTTCTGAAGTAAACATTGCCCGCGGGGAATATCGGATGCAAACTTTGCATAGAGACGGCTTACTTTCGCCAAATTATCCTATATACATATATATTGATTGTACCTATATGTACTCTCTTACATTCCTATAAGCATATGTCCATAGATAACTAAATAAATTCACCGAATATTCTTTCCTTTGTAAATACAGGTTATATAAAATAATCATTTCCGTTCGAAACTGGAGCGGTCTGGAGATGGTGAAACCGACGGTTGGTGCACTACTGATGAGCCAACCCAGCTAATGCTTATATCACCGCAGTAAATTTTGTAGAAGTAGTTTTTGATTTAAAAAGAAAGCATTAATGTGTGTTGTGCCTCCCAAAATTCTTATAAAATTTATATAATAACAGATTTTGAATGTCGTAAAGATAGAGGTTGCCTGGCTGGCATTCATAGTTCTTAGACACTTCGGCCAGTAAATCTTTTTATTGTTTCAGTAAAAATACATATTCACTGGCAGAAGTTATCTTTAACTTCAAGAACTAAATTTTCAATAATTAAACTGAGTAATATAAAAATTTCCGATTATAACATATAGTTATATACCACACGTGCAAATTTCACCAAGTACATTACCAAGGTTCCACCAGATATCTGCAGCGACATTTCTCCAAGATCCACAACATAGACCACAATCTGTCACGATGGCGCGAGTGAAGCTACCGTCTTATTTACATATATCCAAACTTCCATATAACTATCTCTATCGAAAAACGATTTGCATAACTCTGCTACCGTCACCAAAACACTTTTTTTTCCAAATCGTTTTCATCTGATTTCTCATATTATAACAAATATTATTGGAACTCCCAGAATGTATTCGATTACACTCATGGACAAAACTTAAGGAAGTTGTATCTTTCAGCATATATATCGGGACAATAACTCTGAAAGATATTACAGTGACCTTTATTGAAGACACACGAGATAACCAAGTGTGAACAATCTGCGTCTCCTTCAAAAAAAAAAAATAAAGTTTTGTCCACAGGAGAAAGCGTGTATTTTTATATCTATAAATAAAGGTACTAATTTTTAATGCTATTTTAAAAATATATATATAATTGGAAGCTGTTTTCTACAAACTTTATATTTCAATGAATTAAATTTGAAAATGGGAGGGCATGGATCATCATAGCTTTTAACTAACAAATATAAAAAAAAAAAAAAAAAGGGGGGGGGGGGGGGCATTAAAAATGATTTTTAATTTTCACTGATAGATGGCGCTAAGTTGATAAATAAGGAAAAAAACAGTTTTTAACGTTTTCATTATATATATAAGTTTTGTGTGGACGCTGTCTGTAAGATTACAACACCCTCTTGGCAACAAACTAACCAATACCAGGGCGGATTTCCGCGCCAGTTAAGTGAGAGGGGCTGAGTATGCAACTTGACGGAAGATATGTAACATGGGGGAGGAAGTTGTTAAAAGACTCCACGTGACGTAACAGCCGAGGATGACATAATCCTCCGATGTAACACCCCTCCTTCCCCACACCGTCCTTGACATTTGACATCTTACAGCTGGGGCACCGACTTTACATCCTGGTCGCCACTGCTTGTGACACACATATATATATTTGTATATATGTGTGTGTGTGTGTGAAAGGCGTATTTACGTAAGTTTGGCCTTAAATACCCATTTCTTGATTTCTCAAGAAGCCTCTGGAACCAAAAAAAAAAAATTTAAGTCGCATAGGTATAACCTGCACCACGCTGATGAGAGCCAACAGCCCGAAACGCGTTCGTGGTTGGCTTTTCTTGATTTATCAAGAAAATGGGTTGGCCAAATATCAAAAGGAACATGTTAAATAAACGTTTAGTTGATTTCTGTTCCACTAGATGGCGCTCTGCCATCTAAAACAACGCTCATGTTAGTGGTCAGAATATTTATTTTTAATGTATAAATATTCTGTCTCCAAATGTGGAGAGCGGCGGTGATTGGCTACACTGTCGGTTACCTGAGCTAGGGTTCGAAAATATAAACCTTCCCCAGTTAAATAAAGTAACCAAACGGGAATCTGTCACTTTGTAAGTGCAAAAGTTGAACTGATATAGAACTTCACTACCAATTTACAACTCTTGGTCTAAAACTATAAGTAACGGTCGGCTGTGTCGCGATAAAACTGGGCTATGAGCTTTCAGTCCAAAAGAATTTTCTTCAGAACCCTAATTCGATACACACTTATGGACAAAAATTTTAGTTGTACCTTTTAGCATGTTAATCTGGATTCAGACAAAAACTCTGAAGGGTATTTGATACATAGTGGCCTTTATTGAAGACATACGAGATAACCAAGTGTGAACAACCTGTCTCCTTAAAAAAAAAAAAAATAGACGACCAATGACATCAAAGACTTTCCACTTAAGTTTTGTTCATGCGTGTATAGGATGCTGCTGCGAATTAAAACAGGATTGACAATTATGTGATAACAACATCGCTAGTCTTTAAACCACAAACACTTAAACTAAAGACTTGATACTTAAAATTTCGAAGGGAAAGAGCAATGTAACCGACACGTTCATTAAAACAATATAAAAACAGACAACAAACTACCACGGGAGTTTCAAACAGGCCGGGAGAACGAAACAAAAAGTTAACAACCAGCGCATCAAAAAATCATCTTACCACAGAGATAAAGGGGGAGTTGTTAACAAAACATAATTTAACAAGAGAGATAAAAAATGGCGAAAACATCAACTAGAAAAAAATAAGTAGAATTATAGAGCTACCTTCGTGTTAATGTAAAAAATGAACTATTATTAATAGTTAGATTAAAAAGAAAGAAAGAAATATGTAAATAGGGGATTAAAAAACACCAAAAGAATAAATTCAATAAGAAGAAGAGCATACCAAACAAGGCTTAAACTATGATGATGATGATTATCTCCAAGAGAGTTGAGAGAAAGTAACGGAGGGATTAAGGGAGAATGGAATCTTTGATCGTTAGCGCTAAGGACCCGCGCGGGAATCTTCATTAATTCCTCCCTCTCTTTGTGGCTTCGAAGACTCGGTGGACTACACTCATGGAGACAAAACTTAAGAAAGTTCTACCTTCCAGCGAGTATATTGGGATAATAACTCTGAAATATATTATAGTGACCTTTATTGAAGACACGAGATAACCAAGTGTGAACAAAATTGCCTCTGTCTTAAAAAAAAAAAAAAGGACGGCCTTTTAATTTTCCGAGTAGAAATGTAGGGTACATCAAGGAGTAACAATTTTTTTTTTTTTTTTTTTTTTTTGTGCCCGGGTCGGGCAGGGACGGCGTGCTCTCGCACCATGCACCCTCCCTAAAGAGGCTTCACCCGGACGACGGCTCCAGCCTCCCTCATTAGACCTAGCGACCACTCAACGCTCTAAAGAGGTCACACGCACGCCACGAGGAGGGCGATGCTCTAGGCACCGCGGAGTAACAGTAGAGTAACTATATATACAGGGTGCACCTCTCATTACAATCACTTCAAACGTTTAAAAAATTCAATAACAGCAGAATTAACCGACGATATCAAAGACTTTCCACTAAGTGTTGTCTCCATGAGTGTAGATGTTGTGAGTGCACACAACACACTCCAGGTCGAGTCACCACTCACCGTTCCTTGTCATCCTGAGAGGGGTAAAACTTGACACACACCCGCTTCTGGAAATTCTTCTCAATCCAGTTGGCCATCTGTACACATAATGTCTGTCAGTACACTGCTGTGGGTGGAGCAACACACAGTTATATACGTGGGGGGAAAAAAAAATAAAAAGGTCAGGTGTTGATATTAAAATAAAAATGGCATATCCTGACCAGGAGCACATGTGCTTTACAGAAGGCAGAGCGCCATCTAGTGGAACAGAAATCAACTAAACATTGATTTAGCCTGTTCCCTGATAATTGGCCAACCCAATTTCTTGATAAGCGCGAAACGCGCTCGTGGATGGCTTTTCTTGATTTATCAAGAAATTGGGTTGACCAAATATCAGGGAACAGGCTAAATCAATGTTTAGTTGATTTCTATTCCACCAGATGGCAATTAAAAAGCAAATGTGCTCGTGGTCAGGATATGCCTTCATTGTTTGTAATATTAACACCTGACCTTTTTATTTTTTCTATTATTTTTCAAATGATATTTTATATAAGGGGTTATATTGGGAACAAAACATTTAAGCAATAAATCTATAAATTTTACATCATATATATAAAGAGAAAAATATTTAATTAAAAAGACATATATTGGATCAAAATATCATTTATTTTACCAATATTTCAGTTGGCTGAACGCCAACCTTTATCAAGGTGTTATAACATTTTAAAGTGTGTCAACAACAAACTCAGCGCCACATAACGTCAACAGCATTAAGTTTTTAAAAATATTTTGTTATATAGAAATATATAAAATAAAGAGTCAAAACTCAAAATTATATTTATCTAACATACAAGAAATTTTGGTGATTTTATTTTTCACAGAGTGAGCGCCGTTCTGTCGCGGCCTTTATTTCCAATTTCGGGCCCATCAGCTCCTCCAGCTTATTAAACCAAAAGATAAAAAAAAACTTCACAGAAGAACTTCTCAAGCACTCTCTTTATCTTTTTATTAAAATATAAAGAATCAATTTTCTTTACTTTTCTAGGGGAAAAAAATGCAACTTTAAAAAAGTTTACTATTATTTTATTTTACGTTTTTTTTTGTAAAAATATTTTTCCGATATATATATTTAATCTTCTGAGTGAAACAAAATAAATACATTTATATAAACAAAATTCCAGATAGTAGTAATATGCAAATAGGAAACAAGATGGTTATACAAATTGTAATTTCTCTAGTGAAAGGAAAATATATATCGTCTAAAAAATAACAAGAACAACTAAGAAAGGTATAAGAAATCTAAATTATTTTCTAATGCCCTTACTGAAATGATAAAATAATGGGAGTGCCTGGCTCATCATTAGGGAACCCTCCCAGCGGTTTCGCCAGTTTAATCTACCATCAGCTGTAATATTGTATTTGGCTGTTTTCCTTTTATACCGATACTGAAACTAAACTCTTGGAAATGGTACTTATTACACAGATGGCGCGCTAATGCATCATTTTAAGAAAAAGTATATATTGGGGGGAAACATTTTCACAGGTTTTGGATTTGTATAAATAATGTCAAGTGGCTCTGCGGCTCCGGTCACAAGAGGCTCTATGGGACGCCTGTCAATCATCCCTGGACTCCGGGGGTGGGGGGCCACGGGTGTGAGGGGTTCTCGGAATCTGATCGGCAAATAAGGAAAACGGGATGCCTCGGTGGCTGACGACGCTCATTATTATTATTATTATCTTGGGGTAAGTTGTTTTATATATATATCATCTGACTCTCTCTCCCTATAAATAGCTCTTGTAAATAATTTTATTGGAGAACTAAAAGGTAAATACCCACCTTTATAATAAATTAATTATTCCCAAATTTGCCCTTGCTTTATTTATCTCCGCGACAATATTTTAAATGAGTACACTCTCTCGCTTCAACCTTTATTCAACTTAGGCGATGGTCACACACACGCAACAATCCATGGACAACAAGTGAACAAAATGGTGGTTTTCCTTGTCAGCGGGAGATCGAAACTTCGAGATAAATAAAAGAGAGGTTGAATTGACTCGCTAATACTAAACTATACACATGGACAAAACTTTATGAAGTTGAAAGTCTTTGATGTCGCCGGTCGTCTATTTTATTGGAGAAGACAGAGGTTGCTCACACTTGGTTATCTCGTATGTCTTCAATAAAGGTCACTGTAATATCTTTCAGAGTTATTGTCCCGATATACATGCTAAAAGATACAACTTCCTTACGTTTTGTCCATGAGTGTATAAATAAACTAAAACCTATTATTTACTTCTTCATTTATATTTTATTTGAGGATGTTTATGGGCTATGTCCACACCCAGCTAAACCAATAGCTGTTATACGGAGAAATTCAACAATATTAAAAAAAAACTCCCAAATTCCAAACTTACCATAAGTCTCCTTTTAACACTTTACAAAAAAAAAAACACAGCAAAATATATACCCATCTTTAAAACCAGCTAATAAAAACAAGTTAGTCTGTAATATCACACCAACCCATGCGCACGCAACGGCGATAGAAAAATAGAGAATTGAGTCAACAAATGATGATGGGAAGCCGGAGAGAGCCAATAAATAAAACAGACCCGATAACAATGAACCTGTTGAGATTTCTAAGAAGAGATAAAAAAAACTGACGGCAACGAGTTTCTTTATTGAAAAGATAGAAATTTGGCAAGCTTTCGGATAATAACCTCCTTCAACAGGCCGAATATAATATACATAAAGCCTCCAGGGAAAATATTCTTTAAAAAATATTTTTATTTAAAAATATCGCGAGCTTTCGGGGAAGTAAGTCCTTCTACGGGAGAAAATATTTTACATACTTAATACGCCAATAAAATATGATTTAAACTTAAATAAAGTCCTTTGGTTGTTCACATTTGTTTCCATTTAATTTTAAATCATATTTTATTGGCGTATAAAGTATGTAAAATAGTTTCTCCCGTAGAAGGGCTTACTTGCCCGAAAGCTCGAGATATTTTTAAATAAAAATATTTTTAAAAGAAACTTTTCCCTGGAGGCTTTATGTTTTTATTTTAAATATATTGATTCAAGGGATTATTTGATCGAATTTATCGAACAACATACAGAGTTGACCAGCCACGCGGGGAATTTCTAGTCCAGACCGACTAACTGCAGAGATGAGACTCTACCCCAGACTGTACAGAACTCCAGACAGTGGATGGATGAGGTAACTTGATAGGATAATTAGACGTCGTTAGTGGCTTGTTCTCCGCTTACTGCCCGTGGTCTGTGTTCTTCTGATACTTGCTCACTGTGTCGATGTCTTGTACTCACACTGCGCAGCTTTATTACATAACACAGTGGGGTCGGTGGAAGTCTAAACCGTTGGTTTTCGACCTTATTCTACGACCCGGGTTCGATTCCCGCATTGGAAACTTTTTTTCTGATAAAAAAAAAAAAATGCTACAATGGTCCCCGATTCTTGCAAAAGTCCAACCCCACCAGCGAGTGCAAGTAACCAAACCGGGCTCTGGCACATTTGTAAGTGCAAAGTCGAACTGCTTTTCATATGTGTAGACATGTGGTGCACTTACAGTAAAAGCAGTCGCCTTCTTCTACCCACCATGATTATCATGGCCTGTACCACGTGTACTAGGGATAAGCAATATATAATACATAACACAACCACCTCCCTCTCTAGATACCTGTTACAATCCAAACACTGCCCCGACACCAATGTATGTAGGATGGGGTTGTTCACACACAAACCTTTATTAAGACACTACGTCTTATACAGACTCCTGTTAGAAATGAATCTAAAAAAAGAAATGAGAAGCAGGGGAAGAAACTGAATCCTCGCTCAGAAATGAGAAAAAGAAGAAAAGAAAGAAAAAAAGGTTAAAGGAGATTTTAAATAGAAAAAGAAAACAAGGAAAGAATATCTATGTAGGTTGTTCTGTGCTATTTCTTTAAACCACCATATAGAACGGATTCCTATGTTTAGAGGGGAATTGAAGATGAAACATATTTGGGAATCTCACATCCCGTGGTGAACCAGAGATATCGCCATAATATTCAATATCAAAATTCAAAACTATTTTAAAGGCGTATGATTCTTTTTGATATTAAACAATTTCTACTGCCCTTACTGCAATGGAAAAATTAATGGGAGGGCCTGGCTCATCAGTGGTGAACCTTCCCAGCGGTTAAAAAGGTAGTTTAAACTGGCGAAACCGCTGGGAGGGTTCACCACTGATGAGCCAGGCCCTCCCATTAATTTTTCCATTGCAGTAAGGGCAGTATAACTTGTTTAATTTCAAAAAGAATCTTACGCCTTTAAAATAGTTTCGAATTTTGATATTGAATATCCATCAGATATAAGTATTGTAGTCATTGTCACTGGATTGCTGATTTGGACAGATCACATCACTTGTAGACCATGCAGTTAGGAAAGGACATATGTCAGATTTTGATAATACAATAATTTTATACAACAATGTACAGGATAAGCACACAAGATTATAGAGCTGGGCATCTACAGATGATAAAAATAGTATCAATAGGAAAATAGAAATACCACAATCATACACCCATACCTCGCTTTGCGTCGAGGTTACGTTCCAAAAAAAAAAAAAACACGACGCAAATTGAAACGACGCAAAGTGAAAATATGTGAAGGCGCAATCAAAAACAAAGGTGTTGCCATATTTTAGGGAAAAAATTAAAACTTCGAATCCAAAACAACGCAATTTCGAAAATCTAACGACGCACAGTGAAAATCAGTAAAAATTAAGCAGTGACGTAACTTCGAAAAAAAAAACGCAAAACGAAACGACGCAAAGCGAGGTATTGGTGTACCTACAGTTAAAACAAAATTTATTTAAATAAAAAGAATTAAGACGCCTTGTGATTTTTTATGTAACAATTGTATTCTTTATTCTCTTATGTAATCTGTAGTTGAAGAGTTTTTTGTCTTGTTGATGGTTCTTGGTGATAGTGTTAAATGAAACTGTGGAAAGATGACTTCCAAGTCAATAAAACAGTGAGAGGATAAAAAACTGAATGAAGTACTGGACAAGATGGTGAAGGAAAGGTTCATAGAGATGCTTTAATGGTGTAAGAAGAAAGAAATCCCAGAAGGATTGTTTGCGGAAAGACAGCTTGAATAATAGTTGGCTAAAAAAAAGCAAATAACTAACCAAATTTATACAAAAGGTTGGGGAGGAAAGTTTTAGGTCAGCTTTAAGAATTAAAAAGTCTTTTTCATTTTTCTTTCTTATCTCAAACGATAAAATTTTATAAGATTAAAAGTATGTATATTAATGGATGTCATATTTTGTACAAGTAGGGGTACAGCAAAATTATTTCAAAGTTTTATAAACTCGATTGAAACTGATTTTTATTACAATATCCATATAAGATTATATAAGTTTAAATACAGAAAAAATCTTTAATTAAAAAGGCATATATTGGATCAAAATATAATTTATTTTACCAATATTTCATTTGGCTGAACGCCAACCTTTATCAAGGTATTATAACATAATTAATGTGTGTAAACAACAAACTCAGCGCCACATAACGCCAATAGGATTAAGTTTTTAAAAATATTTTCAAAACAGAATAAATATAAATAAAACGTTTCACAAAGAGGATGGGAATCCTATTACAGTTTGTTGAAAATGTCTCCATAAGTACATTTAGGTTGAGTGTCAACCCTGTACTGTAGGCGAGTGTGAAGTACTGTATTTTAACTTGTCGGCTGGAAGGTCAATAAAGGTTCAGAGAGATAAATCAAGGAAGTTGTGGAGGAGGAGGAGGTTAGGAGACAAAGAAGAAGAGATTTACGGCTCGACATGTATTCCCTGTTAACCTGATCGATCTCATACGTCTACCTTCCTGGCCTTCCCTCCCTCCTCAGTCCTGAACTCCTGGCCCTCCCTCCACGGTCTCTACTTCCCTCCAACTTTGGCCCTCAGAACACAGGAGACTAAACTCCTGGCTCTCCCTCCACGGTCTCTACTTCCCTCCAACTTTGGCCCTCAGAACACAGGAGACTAAACTCCTGGCCCTCCCTCCACGGTCTCTACTTCCCTCCAACTTTGGCCCTCAGAACACAGGAGACTAAACTCCTGGCCCTCCCTCCACGGTCTCTACTTCCCTCCAACTTTGGCCCTCAGAACACAGGAGACTAAACTCCTGGCCCTCCCTCCACGGTCTCTACTTCCTTCTAACTTTGGAACTCAGAACACAGGAGACTGAACTCCTGGCCCTGCCTCCACGGTCTCTACTTCCCTCCAACTTTGGCCCTCAGAACACAGGAGACTAAACTCCTGTCTCTCCCTCCACGTTCTCTACTTCCCTCCAACTTTGGCCCATAGAACACAGGAGACTGAACTCCTGGCCCTGCCTCCACGGTCTCTACTTCCCTCCAACTTTGGCCCTCAGAACACAGGAGACTAAACTCCTGTCTCTCCCTCCACGTTCTCTACTTCCCTCCAACTTTGGCCCATAGAACACAGGAGACTGAACTCCTGTCTCTCCCTCCACGTTCTCTACTTCCCTCCAACTTTGGCCCACAAAACACAGGAGACTGAACTCCTGTCTCTCCCTCCACGTTCTCTACTTCCCTCCAACTTTGGCCCACAAAACACAGGAGACTGAACTCCTGTCTCTCCCTCCACGTTCTCTACTTCCCTCCAATTTTGGAACTCAGAACACAGGAGACTGAATTCCTGTCTCTCCCTCCACGTTCTCTACTTCCCTCCAATTTTGGAACTCAGAACACAGGAGACTGAACTCCTGTCTCTCCCTCCACGTTCTCTACTTCCCTCCAACTTTGGCCCACAAAACACAGGAGACTAAACTCCTGGCCCTCCCTCCACGGTCTCTACTTCCCTCCAATTTTGGAACTCAGAACACAGGAGACTGAATTCCTGTCTCTCCCTCCACGTTCTCTACTTCCCTCCAACTTTGGCTCTCAGAATACAGGAGACTGAACTCCTGTCTCTCCCTCCACGGTCTCTACTTCCCTCCAACTTTGGCCCTCAGAACACAGGAGATTAAACTCCTGGCCCTCCCTCCACGGTCTCTACTTCCCTCTAACCCAACTTGGCTAGAACTAAAATAAAATAATTAGTGTTTATAAATTATTTGGGAGAATGTTTGTTTTAACCGAAAAATCGACCTCCCACCCAGTACTCCGTGTTTTACCCCGCCGTTCCCCCCAGCTGAAATATTTACCTACTGTATTGGGCTATCCTTCATGTCCATAGTTTTTTTAAATATTCTCCATTCACCTGTAAATATGTAAATCCCTTGCTTTTTACTTTTTTCACAGCATGTAAATTTCCCTTACTTTTTTCATAGCATGTAAATTTCCCGCTTATAAAATTGGCACTTTTTGTTTCCTGCCCAGTTGTAACCTGAAGAAGGGCATTCTTGCCTGAAAGCTTGTGTTTTACCATTAAAAGAAAATCACCACGTTTTTTATCGCCTTTGTTTCAAATATTATTGCGTGGCTACGTCATGTCTGATCATAGGATACATGTGACGCCCAATATATAATACTGAATATCTATCTTTTATTGATGTCACAAGCTTTCGAGCCTGTCTCTTCTTCAACTGGTGATTAGAATCGAAGCTACAAGAAGAGGCTATGTATATGTACGGCTATTTATGAAGTATCTTCTATTAAGTTTATTCCTAAGCGTGCTTGTTGAAGAATGTTCCTAAGATTGTGATGTATTCTATATACAGTTACGAGCGTCATGCCTTCTTAATTCCTCAGTTTTCGTCTCTGTCACCGTTTGCTTTTTTTTTTTGGAATGGCGCTCTTCTATTGGTTGGCTACGATCACGCCACCTTTGCCCCCCCCCCCCCCCCACTCGCTTTTTCGTTTTTGTAACTATTGTGTTGGAGCGGGTCGCTCCTTAAATAAATGCATATATTAGTTAATAACTAAATGGAATCCTCTCTTTCTTTTTCCCAGTAAGAGACGCCTACGGAAGCCAACAGTACATAGACAGATAAAGCACATAGGCTATAGTTATTAACTAACATATGCATTTATTTAAGGCGCCAATTTATAATTGTAACAAATAGTATTTGAATCAAAACATTCAATCGGGTAAAACACGGGCGTTGCCCGGGCCATTTGGCTAGTATTAACTAAACAAAAGAAACCCTCATTTACATATCTCACCAGGGATTATCGTCTGATCAATAAATATGTTAATAAGTTGTTCCGCTAACTTGACGTCGTTAAAAATACATCGTCGTAAATTCGGAATGACCACTAGTCCTCATTAGGATGTTATTAATTAGAGAGAGAGGGTATAATGAAAATTTCAACAGACAGTTGTAATTATCGTCCAGTCGGACATATACCATTACAAATAATAATTAGCAAGAGTAATTAGCTGGGAATATAATTAGACAGTTAACACAATATTGGTGCTGCCATTGAAAGTTTGACTATTGGGTTGGTTGGTTCAATGAGCTTCTAGATTCTATTAGCATTTTTTGTACTTTCACGATATGAGCAACACTTCTAACGTGCAAATTAAAAATGTGTTGCATAATGGTATATTACATACAGGAGAGACGCCACCTCCAGGGGAGATTAACCAAATTTTTGTAGATGGTTTCCACTCTACTCTCTCTCTCTCTTTTTAATTTTTTTTTTGTAATATGATAATCCTTTTCATTTCTAATATGTAGTATGGATTCTGCACTCTGACCTTGTATTGACAAGATGTCAATAAAGGTATGCCAATTGTCCTATGTACACACACTATGAGTACATATCCAAAAATTAATCATAAAACTTTTATAATGTTACACTATCCTGGGATATAGAAGGTTGACCGGGTTTTTGTTCACTGGTGTTGCCGTAGACCGGGTTCTCATTTAAAGATGATGTTTATTATCAAGTTAACCAAGAAATATAGCAGCGATTGAAACAATATAGAACCTCTCTGTAAAGGACACCTAGTGGCAGAGCCAAAGTGTCCTTTAGGGAGAGGTGTCCTCTTACCAGAGAGTTGCTAAATAGTAAAAAATAGTAATTATGCAAATGAAAACTGTCCTTTATAGAGAGGTGTCCTTTAGCGTGAGTGTAAAAAAACTAGGTTGATTTAAATATGTAAGGCAATTTCAATCCTCATCCAAATGTTTTATGGATTTTTAATAGATCGATAAAAACATCATAAAAAGTAAAATTTTAATCTAACTTTTTTTTTTAATTCTAAAAACAATAGATATAGGGTTATTAGTGTATATAGCTAAAGTGGAGTTGATAAATTATTGGTATAACAATCTAATTTTATTTGTTTAAAAAATTGAATAATAAAAACCTAATTTGAAAACTTTTGCTTCTAATCTTTGTTTTTCTCGGTGTATTAAAAGTTGGTAAAATATTTGGAAGAAGGAGAAGGAGGCTATTTGCACCCAATGTTGCCAGAAATACCCAGTAAGCATACACTGACACATATACGGTATATTGTAGCGTAGAAATCAAGTCTTTATATATCTGGAGATGTATTTATTGATGACGTCACGGCGACTAGTCGACAATTATTAACAAATCAACCCCCAAATTATCTACAGCTATGAACTAGTTGTTTGTGAACTTAACGATTTGATTTCCGATAAAAAATCATATTTAAAGTTCAATTCACATTTTGTAAATACATTCTAAACTTTCTACAAAATCTGGATCTCTAATGTTTTCATGCGTTGAATAATGTAAATAACTTATGTAAATAAACTTTTCTCCTTGTTTGACGCAAGTTTCCCTTGCGGGATATAGCACTTTGGAAATAAAATAATTGTAATTGTAATCTACAGCTAGAGAATATCGAGCAAGCAAGCTAGGTAACTAAATTATGATTTAACAAATTATAAAAAAGGGCGTACCTGGATCTGTAAAAGAAAAAAAAAAAAAAAAACAATTTTTTTCTCAAAATATTTCGAGAGATTGCTCCCTCTTTATCAATTTATCTGTTTCAAATATTTTCGTTGAATAATTAAATTAAATAATAAATTATTTCTTTGCCACAATATATTATACGTGTATTGTTGTATTCCAACTTGCCTCAGTTGTGTGTTTAGTGGAGTATGTATCAACTAAAGTTCCATCGTGACGACAGAGAGGGGAGACAGCTAATCTAGACAGTCTATTCAGGTTCTAGAATCTGACGACGTCTCTATGACAGGATCCCATGTAGATAAGTAGAAATTAAACATAAAATCTATAAAGTTACACTATCCTGGTATATAGAAGGTTGACCGGGATTTTGTTCACTAGTGTTGCCGTATAACAGACCGCGGGTTCTCATTTAAAGATGAGGTTTATTGTCAAGTTAACCAAGAAATATAACAGGGATTGAAACAATATAGAACCTCCCTGTAAAGGACATCTTGTTCCAAAGCCAAATTGTCCTTAAGGTAGATACTACAGTGTCTTCTGGCCATTCCAAACACAATCCCAGCACAAACAGGAAAGTCCCAGACACAGTTCGATGGGACAGTTCATGTCACTACATGTCACTCGTGAGCTAACGTCAGCAGTGACCATATAACCGACTGACCTATTTTTTCTGCAATATACTCCAGCAAGAAGACTTGAAAAGATTACTTGTAACGCCAACAACAAACATAGTTATCAAACATATCATGCTCAGAACTGACAATAGAGGACCCCAGGCCTATAATTACCATCACAAAATTGGAGAGGAGTGGACTTCAGGAATTGGTTTAACCATGGACCTCCACAAACATAGTTAACACAATTTAAATACAATGTAATATATTGTGTTTCTTTTCTCGTGTAAAATGGCTGTAGAAGGATTCTACAGATCCGAAAGCTTGCACTTTACACGGATAAAGAAAGGCATTGCTACTGTTTATTTTATAGTTAAGACAATTCCACAACTAAAATAAACACCAATATATGTAAATACAAACACCACATATATATATTGTCGCCATAAACACTGTGCATAACAATTAGACAAAAACAAACATTAAATAAATGAACTAACGGTTCTCTCTTTGAAACTCCTGGTTCTTCAATACATGACTTCTCAACATCTCTCTTTTGAAAATTACAAATATACTTTTCTCACAATGGGTTTCTTTGCATTTTAAAATACAAGAGATAATCTCTCTTCAACAGGCTTCATTAAAACATCGACTGTTTCTTACAAATATCTCATATAATATATAATTATAAATCTCTTTAATCCAAACTTTTATCTAATACACCCATACCTCGCTTTGCGTCGGGGTTACGTTCCAAAAAAACACGACGCAAAGTGAAAATATGTGAAGGGACAATCAAAAACAAAGGTGTTGCCATATTTTAGGGGAAAAAAAAATAAAAAATATTTAAAGACTCGAATCCAAAACAACGCAACTTCGAAAATCTAACGACGCACAGTGAAAATCAGTAAAATTAAGCTGCGACGCAACTTCGAAAAAAACGCAAAACGAAAAGACGCAAAGCGAGGTATTGGTGTATATGCCTTTTTAATTAAAGATTTATTTATGGATTGCTCTATTTTCAAAGCAATTATAAATATATTTTGAAATATTTCTTGTAAGAAACAGTCGATGTTTTAATCAAGCCCGTTGAAGAGCGATTATCACTTGAAGAAACTTGCGTTTCAAAATAAAAAACGAAACGCATTGTGAGAGAAATATATTTGTAGTTTTAAAAAGTTTTTCACAATTTTATCTTGAATTTTTTCAATATTTATTTACGTACGTTGTTAGCTTTTCTTGATTAATCAAGAATGGGTATTTAGCCAATTCTGGAATAATTAAAAAAACCAACGAATAGTTGATATTTATTAAACAATTAAAAAAGGATTCCGGAGATGAGTTTCTTTTATTTCAAAAACCATCTCAAGACATCTCTGTCTTTCCACAGGAGAACTTATTCAATGAATAAAACGTCGCCTGATGCTAAACTATAATGTCCAGGAGATTTAAATCAATTCAGTTGATATTTATTCCGATAGATGGCGCCAGACATCAGCAACTTTTAGTTGCACGATAAAGAGATACCTTTTTCTTAAAATATTTCTTTACTTATTACATTTCGAGGCGACAGAAAAAGACGAGGGAGTAAATAATTCCTCACACACACAGGGCTGTACACAAACAGTACTGCCGCTACATCAGGCCTCTCATCTGTGGGGCGTTTACCATCCTCCCCCCTGACCTGCAGGGCTGGTAGGTCTTCTGGCATGGCCTAGACTCCCTGGCCATCCTGGCGTCTACCAAGACACGTATAGGTACTTCCTCGATGTGGAACTTATTGTGCAACTGAAAGTTGCTGATGGCTGGCGCCATCAATAGGAATAAATATCAACTAATTGATGATTTTTCAATTATTCCAGAATTGGCTAAATACCCATTCTTGATTAATCAAGAAAAGCTAACAACGTACGTAAATAAAATATTGATGAAATCTAAGATAAAATTGTGAAAAGAGTTTAAAAACTAGGAATATATTTCTCACAACGAGTTTTTTCTGGAGGAGAACTCTCTCAAAGTGGGGAAACCTTCCTTGCTGAAGAAATTTGTATACAACTATATATATATTCCCCTACATTTTATCTACACTTTATTTACTATTTTATTATATATTTACCACCTTTGTAACAATAGATTAGAAGAATCAGTTAAATTGTCTACAGACACACAGAGCGCACCCAGTGAGAAATACTCCTCTGGTGGAGATCAATAAGGAGAACCACGGATAGCGCGTGTCAAAATCGGTTTACGAGGATGATATCTTGATGAGAACATAGGTCTTGGAGGTTGTTACATCAGCTGCTGTACACCCGGTCTGTTGGTGTGAGGGATCTGTGCGGAAGATTTGCATAATAAGAACTACAACGGATAGGAATAATCTATCCGAGTTTTGATGAGATATAATTCACGAGACCATTCTCTAGCTTTTAAAACACCAAGTTCACACAATTCAATAAAATATAATCCCTGTATCAGTATTAAGGAGAAAGATTCCAGGATAAGCTTCATGCCCGAAAAGCTAAAGTTATTATATATTTTTCCACCTTTGTAACAATAGAATAAAAGGATTTAAAAGCGCGAATGTTCCTTTTATACATAAAACGAACTTCTACTGTCCTTACTGCGATGAAAAAATATATTGGGAGGGCTTGGCTCATCAGTGGTGAACCCTCCCAGCGGTTTCGCCAATTTAATCTACCAGACCGCTTCTCAGAGCTCTAATACTGTATTGGATCATTCTTCTTTTATATGCTACACTGAAGGATGGAATCTTAGAAATGGTTTTTCAAGTAAACTATGGACATAAGCTTATATTTTTTCATCGCAGTAAGGACAGTAGAAGTTCGTTTTATGTATAAAAGGAACATTCGCGCTTTTAAATCCTTTTATTTTATATGTATAGATGGCGCGTTATTGCTTTGTGTTAATTTATTCCTTATGGCCTTGTCTTTATAGTTTGCTGAAGAGCATTGCTCGAAGCAAATATTTGGATGTAATTCTACTGTCCTATAAGCTTATGTCCATAGTTTACTTGAAAACCCATTTCTAAGATTCCATCCTTCAGTGTAGCATATAAAAGAAGAATGATCCAATACAGTATTAGAGCTCTGAGAAGCGGTCTGGTAGATTAAATTGGCGAAACCGCTGGGAGGGTTCACCACTGATGAGCCAAGCCCTCCCAATATATTTTTTCATCGCAGTAAGGACAGTAGAAGTTCGTTTTATGTATAAAAGGAACATTCGCGCTTTTAAATCCTTTTATTTTATATGTATAGATGGCGCGTTATTGCTTTGTGTTTGTAACAATAGATTAGAAGAATCAATAAAACTGTCTACACACTGAGCGCACCCAGTGAGACCCTGGTGGAGATCAAGAGCGCGTGTCCAATATCCGCCAAGTCTTCCCCGGACATTGACCTCTTCAACACATAATTGCCTGCAGACGCTCCGTTTTTTAATTAGCGTATAATTAATGGGTGGCGAGAGAGAAGAAAAACTTGGAGCAATTTGTTTTAATTTCTTCCTTTTGTTTTAAATACACATCGCCATGTTTTTCTTTAATTAAAAGTAGTTTTAAATACGGCGTCACATTTTTGGGTCTTTTAATTTGCTCTAACGAATCTTGATTTATATCCTCGAGCTAATATGCATATTTTACTTTCGTCATTATTTTACTTAGCGAGTAGAGATAAATGTAATTTACATAAATACAGTATGTAAAATAGGATTATGTTCATAGATTTCCGAAATATTTCTGAACTGCCTTCTCTTTGTCACATATTATTCCTTCCTTCAATGTTTTCCTCTACTGAGGGCGGCTGGCCACATGGTCTCTCCATACTTCCTCCGCCATCCTCTTCATCTCCCCGTGTCGTCCAGTCCATTGTTTTAGATCGTCTGTGTATCCCTGTCGTCTCCTTTCCCTCGATCTCTTCCCCCGGAGCTTTCCCTCCAACACTGTCAGCAATGTCTCTCCTGCTGATTATCACATGTCCAGCAAACGTCAGTTTTCGTTAACACATATTATATGACAGACTAATACATTAATAAGTTTTATTTTTTTGCGCAAAATATTGATAAAAAGTCAGCATTCCTTCTTGACATATGTATTTCAAAAAATTGATTTTCTTCCACAGATCCAGATACGCCATTTTCTATATACAATTATAGTGCAATCCAATAGTAGAGATGTCTGGAGATTAATTTGGCGCGAATAGGGTTCTCCAATGATGAGCCAGCCCTCTCACCTAGTATTTTATATCATCGCAGTGTCTGTAGAGGTAGTTTGGATTATATAGTGGTATCATATGGAACATAAATTCCTAAATATTGCAAAACATATCGATAGAATTGGCATTCTGAAATATAATTTATAACTTATCTTAAACGAGTCCCGTGTTAAACGAGCCCTGTCTTAAACGAGTCCTGTGTTAAACGAGCCCTGTCTTAAACGAATCCTGTTTTAAACGAGCCCTGTCTTAAACGAGTCCTGTGTTAAACGAGCCCTGTCTTAAACGATCTTATTTCAAACTCCATTGAAGCGTGAACAACGGGTTACAGAATTTCCCAGTAGATGGCAGTGTCGAGGCGGTCCCACGATTGACATCATATTCCTTTCTTAAAATGTACTTTTCTTAAAACGAAAAGTAAAAGTTTAATATTGTAACAAAGTATTTATTATTTTATTAGCAGAATATTATTTTTATGTTTATATTTTGCTATACTCTGCACACTTCCCTCTTTTGCTTATCTTTTGTTTATCCTTCATAGTTTGTTCTTGACTTAAATAAATTGCTATCTCATCCTGAAGTACGAGGCGAGAGCCTCAAGCTGCCCCATCCTGAAGTCTAGGGCCCTCAAGTTCTAGACTTCAAGGACCTTCTGCCACTTCTTCTGGATTCCTGGCCTATTCAAAGCTCCTGCCTCACTGCACCCTGGCGCTGTTCCCCTGCTTGCCCAACGTTTCCACCACCCCTGCGAGACATCTCCTGCCGCCAGATCCTAGGGTCTCTTGCCACCTGACATCGCGCTTGGGCTCAAAAATCATACCTTTGGTTAGTAGCCCGTAAAACCATATTTTCTCTGAAGTTTGTCTTCCCTAATTTTCCACGTGGCAATACGATGCATCAGCACTTCACTTGTTATAAGAAATATAACCTATTTTTGACACCTATGATTACCTTTTTAAAATAAATTAATTTTCTACTGCCCTTACTGCAATGATAAAATAATGGGAGAGCCTGGCTCATCAGTGGTGAATCCTCCCAGCGGTTTTGTCAGTTTATTCTACCATACCGCTGCAATATTGCATTTTTCTGCTTTACTTTTATACCGATTCTGAAGCTGACCTATCGCAAAGGTTATTTTAAATGAACTATGGACATAAGCTTTGAGGAAAGCAGAAATACATAAATTGATAAATATATGCTTCAAGCATTGCTCTCCCGCAAATATTTATAATTTGATACTAAAATAAACATTATTCTACAAAACTAAATAATTATTGGAAATATGGGTGGGAGAAGTGGGGAGCGAAAAGAGGAAAGAAAACAGGTATTTACATATGGAACATACATATAATGAAACAAGTCAATTTAAGCTCTTCTGCTCACACAGCACAGGTGGACCATGGCTTTTTTCAAGAAATCTTTAAGAGATTTTCCAGGAAAATCCGAGTGTTCAGAGTTGTAAGGTAAATACCGTTTTATCGGTGTGGGGGGTTGGCTTATCGTACCTGCCCAAACAAATAATTGGATATTGATTCTGTCCTCCTCATCAAACAGAACTTTTTGGTATGTTTGGATGTTCGGTTAACTAAACAATTATTTCTTATCAAAATTCGAAACTATTATAGACGCGTATGATTCTTTTTAAAAATAAACAATTTATACTGTCCTTACTGCAATGGAAAAATTAATGGAAGGGCCTGGCTCATCAGTGGTGAACCCTCCCAGCGGTTTCGCCAGTTTAATCTACCATACCGCTGTTATATTACTTTTTTTTTATCTTCCTTTTATAGTGATACTGATTGTGACTCTTGGAATGGGTATTTTAGAAGAACTATGGACATAAGCTTTGAGGACAGCAGAATTACATACATTCATAAATATATAAAATGCTTCGAGCAATCTCTCTTCCGTAAATTTGCTGGGAGGGTTCACCACTGATGAGCCAGGCCCTCCCATTAATTTTTCCATTGCAGTAAGGACAGTATAAATTGTTTATTTTTAAAAAGAATCATACGCGTCTATAATAGTTTCGAATTTGGATAACAGATGGCGCGCTATTACATCATAATTATTACTTAATTAAAAGTGACTATCGTGAATAAACAAAACTAATAAAGAATTTAGTTTTGCTGCCAATTTGCTACACACAACTCCAGTAAAGCTAGACAGTGTCATCAAACACAGATTCCTGGAGTGGGAGACTGGAGTAGGGTGTGACACATTGTCCAATATTGACACACAACTACATCGCCTAAACTAAATGGGAGATTCTTAGGTGGAAAATGTCCTCACGGTAGAGCGAAAGTTCTGAAAGGTCGAATCACACAGAACTGTTCCCTACAAAGGCGGCCTATACTTGGTGGTCCATTATCTTCAACAGTTTATTCCAGAAGTCTTCGGTCTAGATGTCCTGCTATCCAAGATTTTACTTCCTGAATAATTAGACTCATCTCTAGGTGTGTTGTTCACTATATCTAAGATTTCACTCCCCGAAAGAGTAGACTTGGGTTTAGGTGGTTCACTATATCTAAGATTTCACTTCCCGAAAGAGTAGACTTGGGTTTAGGTGGCTCACTATATCTAAGATTTCACTCCCCGAAAGAGTAGACTTGGGTTTAGGTGGTTCACTATATCTAAGATTTCACTCCCCGAAAGAGTAGACTTGGGTTTAGGTGGTTCACTATATCTAAGATTTCACTCCCCGAAGGAGAGTAGACTTGGGTTTAGGTGGTTCACTATATCTAAGATTTCACTCCCCGAAAGAGTACACTTGGGTTTAGGTGGTTCACTATATCTAAGATTTCACTCCACGAAAGAGTAGACTTGGGTTTAGGTGGTTCACTATATCTAAGATTTCACTTCCCGAAAGAGTAGACTTGGGTTTAGGTGGTTCACTATATCTAAGATTTCACTCCCCGAAAGAGTACACTTGGGTTTAGGTAGTTCACTATATCTAAGATTTCACTCCCCGAAAGAGTAGACTTGGGTTTAGGTGGTTCACTATATCTAAGATTTCACTCCCCGAAAGAGAGTAGACTTGGGTTTAGGTGGTTCACTATATCTAAGATTTCACTCCCCGAAGGAGAGTAGACTTGGGTTTAGGTGGTTCACTATATCTAAGATTTCACTCCCCGAAAGAGTAGAATTGGGTTTAGGTGGTTCACTATATCTAAGATTTCACTCTCCGAAGGAGAGAGTAGACTTGGCTCACTATATCCGAGATTTTACTCCCCTAAGATATCTAGACTTCGGTATATGTATCCGTCTATCCATGAGTCTATCTCACAAAGAACTACACTAGGTCTAGATATCTCACTACCAGAGAATCCACTTCATGAAGCTCTCAGTATAAGAGGTCTCAAGTGTCCTATCCACCCGCATCACACACCAACAAATACGTACATCAGACATCCAATCAAACCACCATCCCCGAGCCAAACAAGTCAATAGCATTTATGATTATCATAAACTCTGTAGGAATCCGAAGTAAACACAGTTTACGAGGTTGACATCTTGATGAGAACATACGTCGTGGAGGTTGTTACATCAACTGCTGTACACCTGGTCTGTTGGTGTGAGGGATCTGTGTGGAAGATTTGCATAATAGGAACAATAACAACGGAGAGGAATATTCTATCAAAGTTTTGATGAAATATAATTCACGAGACTTTTCTCCAGCCTTTAAAATACGAAGTACTTTAAAAATATTTTTTAAAATGTTTTCGACAGACCTTACTGCAATGGGAAATTTAGCATGGGTGGTCCTGGCTCATCAGTGGTGGACCTTACCAGCAGTTTCTCCAGTTTAATCCTATATGTAAATATAAAACGTCCTCTCTCTCCTATAAGGTCTTGGAGGGTGTAACCCCAGAACAAACTGGGGATCGGTAACATCAGTTTCATTAGGAACTAAAGACACAAAATATCACCCAGGACTACGATGGAAGCCTGTAGCTCGAGATATTTCATTTGCATATTGGTCGAAGTAGGAATATGATGGAATTATCATTACTACATCATCATCATCGTAGTCCGACTCCGAAAATGATGAAAAATTTGCATATCTCTCTAGAATAGAAACCAAAACAGAGACTCTCTCCTCCCAGACCTAACTCTGTATTGTATTAAAATGTAATCCAGTTAGGTAAAAAAATGGCTGCCATGTATATGCGGAACAAACACAAATTCAAGTTACATTTATAAATTTAATTGCCGTCGATCTATAAAATTTGAAACAAAATAATATTTTGGAAATGTATTTGTTTTGACATATATATATATATCATCAAATATTATCTTAAAAGAACTTACTGTAATGATAAAAAATATTGAATGAGAGGGCTTGGCTCATCAATGGTGAATTGTCTCAGCGGTTTGACCAAATTAATCAATCAAACCAATACATCAGCGCCCCCACAATGGTACCTCCATAGAAATAGGACGGAGGGTGTTTGAGGAAGGGATTAAAGCTCCCGGCTAATTGGATTAAGAAGTCCATCAAAGAAGGCGGAGTTTGCGGCTTCCCAGCCAGGCACCTCACCTGACGTTCACTGTAGCGGTCTCAGAACCGAGGATCGACTTACAAACCGCGTCCCAACATCCATATAAAGAAAATTATCCCGCATGTGTTTCTTTTGAACGAAAAATCGAAATTTATGTTTAAGGAGAAATAACAATTATTTATCATTACTCTTCACAATTCATCCTTTCATACCTCATCCCTAAGGTTAGAAATAATCGTTATTTCTCCTTAAAATAAATTTCGATTTTTCGTTCAAAAGAAACACATGCGGGATAATTTTCAAATGTCGTTCTACAATCATAAGCCGCATTATATTGTATTATAAATTCATATAAAGGTGAAAACTTCAGGTTTCCAGAGATAAGCTTCTTTTTTAAGAGGTAAAAATATAACAAACACTTATAAAAATCAGTTGCTACATATTAAATCACATTAGGTTCGAAATTCATGATGTTTGTCCCCCGCCGCTTTTATTTTCACTCAGATACATCTAATTGCTCAATGACAGAAGATAAAATTTCCCCCCTTTTTAGTGCATTTAAATAAAAGCTTTTTAAAATGTATTTTTATTTAATAATTATTAAAATGTCAATTCATATCTCTAGCCTTCATTCCCGAAAGCTGGAAATTTGAATTAACATTTAAAAAAATAAATTATCCTTGGAGACCTGATGTTTTAATCTTAAAATTGATACAATTAATTTTCCAATTACATACAATTACCATTAATGTTTCCATTGCAGTAAGGGCAGTAGAAATTGTTTAATTTTTAAAAAGAATCATACGCGTCTATAATAGTTTCGAATCTACATACAAGGAATTATTTTATTGAACTTATATTCATATATTCCTGATATTGAATGATGTTTCTCGATAACAGAACGCCAGGAATATTTATACTAAAATTTGCATATCACAAGAAAAGTTACATATTAGACCGAAGTGCATAACGAGATTATAATGAACTGATTTGCTTACAATAGGAATAAGTTACAGAGAAAAATAGAAAGAAAGAATATATCAAAAACTGTTTTGCATAGTTCCAAAGAGTATATGTAAAGGGTCATATACTTGCATATCACTTACCGTTGCATAAAAAAGAAGGCAAAATTTCCATATAATCCAAACAGGTTGAGTAAATTTAAGAAATGGCCATCTCAGCTTATCGTGCAATGATCGTTCAACGGATATTCAGGGTCGTACAATTGTGATTGTAATTATTTTTTTAAAAGTTGAATGTGGAGACCTTTAGCACAAGTTTATGATGTCAATTTAGATGGCTTCGAATTTCTCCATCGCAATTATTTTGTACTTTCCTATTAATTAAAGAAAAATATCTGTTTACAAATCCAAAAAAAAAAAAAAAAAAAAAATAATAATAATAATAATAAACGAAAAAGCATTCAATTAATAATTATACCGATAGGTGGTACTCTTCCATCAGCAAGATTCAGCTGAACGATCAGAAAATGCCCTTTCATATTATGTTACTACCATCCCCTGATTTTATATATATTTTTTAACCTTCAATATGACGCGAGAAGCAGAACGTTTACAGAGCGGAGTTTTCTCCATCCGATATAGGTAGACCACCAGAATACCTCCTCGGATATATCGCCAAAAATATCAACATTTATCAACAAAACTAAAAAACATAAAATCAACAAAAAATATATAGAAAACTGCAATCATTCCTTAAAAAATAACTCTCGATCAAACACGCCATGTATGAATTCGACCAAAATTCCTTTCAGCTCTTCCCAATATTTCTTTGACGTCAAAGGTTTGAAGTGTCTTCGGGTAAAAAAAAATGTGAACGGCTGGCTTAGAGCACCAACCACCGGATGGGAATAAAAGGAGACGGGGAACCGCTAATTAGTGAGAAAACAAGAATGGGCCTCTTTGTTTCAAACATCCACAATGGACCAACCAACCGTCCATTCTGGGATGAGAAAAGCAATTACTTGAAAAACGCCTTTTTTCTTCTCACCCAATAAAAATGTTCTCCGAGCATTATACTATTTGAATAGAACTACATTAGCGCTATGTGATGTGAAGTTTTTTATAGGTTTTTATTTCCATAAATTATAGCGCGGATTTCCCGCAATTCCAACAAACCATAAAAACGGAAATTAATGCCTAACAAACCAATTTATTTTTTATTTGTGAAAGAGACTAGTTAGACTGTGAATCCATTAATTTTTAGAAAAATACATATTTGCATATTTACAGATTGCGAAGATTTCTCTTGTGTATACAATAAATGTATCTTTCTGCGCTAAGAATAGATAAAAAGCTAACGGCGCGACGAATTTCGTCATTGAATAGAAAATATAAAGCTTGGCGAAGAGCTTTCGGATAATAACGTTCTTCAACAGGCTGTAATACGAATATAAAGATGTTTGTCCGAAAGCTCGCAAGGCTTATACTTCTTCAATAAAGAGATTCGTTGCTGTTAGCTTTTTTTTTTTTTAGCAATGATAACCAGCGATTCATTCTTTGTATCTTTCTCTTCATCCCATTCTCACGTCAGCCAAGATCTCCTCCATCTGCCAGCGTCCATTCCTGAGGTGAGGGGAGATAACGGAGATTGTCTGGATGAGGACTCTTCGGTGTTGGGGAAGTCTCCTCGACTGTATGTAATTGTAAATATGTAAATAGCCGTGTTTATAGTTTCCTACTTAACATATATCTCTAAACTTTGTGTGTATGATTTATCATTGACTGCATACAAATAAGAACATTAATAAAACAATAGCCATAAAACCAGCGACATAAAATACTTTCCACTTCCAAAGGTGGATATAACTTTTAGAAGTGGAAAGTCTTTGATGTCGCCAGTCGTCTGTTTTTATTTTTTTATTTTATTTTTTTTTTTTTAGGAGACAGTGGCAATTGTTTTTCAAATTTGGTTATCTCGTTTGTCTTCAATAAAGGTCACTGTAATATCTCTCAGAGTTATTGTCCCGATATACATGGTAAAAGGTACAACTTCCTTAAGTTTTGTCCATGAGTGTAATTACAATTTTATTAGTTAATAATTTTTCACCAACAAGAATTATTATAATCTCATTTCTCTTGTTTTTTAAAATAGAATAATAAAATATAATTAAGTTTTAAAAAGTATTATTACAATTTTTAGAGTATTTATATCGAGAGAGAAATTCACATTAAAAAAAAAGTCCACACATAGAATATTTGGAAGAAACACTCAGTATTCTAGGTAAGAAAGAAGGAGGAGAAAGATCAGGCGAGTAGGAAGGCGGTAGCTGGCCCAATATTTACTTACGACCAGAATTATCGGCGTCAGTGTAAGACCCTTCAGACACGTGTTATTGGAGGACAGCTCTTATGTACATCCCAACCTGCGAGCTAATATGTAAATATGTAATTAAAACAAGGTTATATAAGATGAAGGAAACAAGAATTAATCAAATCCGATGGAGAATTTAAAAAAAAAAAAGACATATCTTGATTGTGTTACTGATGGCTTGCACCATCTATCGGAATAAATATTGTCGCGGTAATAAAGGCGACGTATTTGGGTAGAATAAATTAATTTAATAGAAACACGTATGTAAATATTGTGTTATAGTTTTAATAAATATGAATAGAGTAGGAATAAATCAATAATGAAATATACACTCTCATGGACAAAACTTAAAGAAGTGGAAAGTCTTTGATGCGGTCGGTCGTCTATTTATTATTATTTTTTTTTTTAAGGAGACAGAGACAATTTTGTTCACACTTGGTTATCTCGTGTGTCTTCAATAAAGTTCACTGTAATATCTTTCAGAGTTATTGTCCCGATATACATGGTACAACTTCTTTAAGTTTTGTCCATGAGTGTAATTTCAATTAGCTAGCGTGTTCGGCTCATACAAGATGGCGGCTTATGTCTCTGGCCTAGAGCGTGCGCCATCTATCGAGGCTTAAGTGTACTAAAGTTGGCGACCTGACGGTGTATTCTTTACAAGTAAAGGCGCTATGTACATTTTTTAAAAATCTTAATTCGATATCAAATAAACGTTAATTCATAAATATAAAGAAATCAATGTTTAGTTGATATTTATTCCGATAGATGGCGCAAACCATCAGCAACGTTGTATATTGTAAAAAAGTATTTATTATTTTATTAGCAGATTTATATGTGTTATAGAATATTTTTATGTTTATATTTTGCTATACTCTGTACACTTCTTCCCTCTTTTACTTATCTTTTGTTTATCATTCATAGTTTGTTCTTGCCTGAAATAAATTGTTGTCTCATCCTGAAGTTGGTCTTCCCTAATTTTCCACGTGGCAATATCATATGAGGATGTATCTTTTCTCGATCAATGATTTTAAAAAGTGTTTTTCTGGATGGAAGAGTTTGTATGATGGAAGAAATCCACGTCAAGGCAGACAAAGCGATTAAACAAAACGACAACTCAGCGAGAGATAGCCAGGAGATATATCTGATAAGACCGGTGACAAACGATTATTTCACAGGGCAGTAAACAACAACCGCTTGTTCTTATTCTCCTTTTCATTGGTTCCCTTCTTTTCTCTCACTCCCTATTTATGCAAATACGGCGTGTAGGTCCCGCGATACAAATTGACATTTATTTTGACGGGAGAAGCGCCCTTGCTTGGCTTTTATAAATCAATTTCCTACCAGCAAAATTTCCATCTAAATTTTGGCCATAGATTTGGCCCAGCTACTTTACCAGTTAAACACCTATTTGGCAGATTGTCAAGATTCCATTAGATCCCGTGTGGATCTCATGGAATAAAGTCCGCCCTAGACTGACGAGGGCCAATAGCCCGAAACCATGGTCTCTAGGTGGACGCTTTTCAGTTTGCCAAAGCTGGTGTTGTGGCTTTGTCACCGACCCGAGATCGCTAGTTTGCGGTGACGGTCAATAGATGGCGTCTAGTTTTGACGTCTATTTTGACGGGAGAGGCGACCTTTGTCTCTTTAAATCAATATCCTCCCGGCAAAATTTCCATCTAAATTTTGCCCATAGATTTGGCCTAGCCACTTTACCAGCTAAACACCTCTTTGGCAGATTGTGATGGTTCCATATCAGTCAGGCCAGCTGAGTCCAGTTTTTTTTTTTAGCGAACTTGTTACTGCTCCCCCCTCCTCCTTTTTCATTCGGTTAACACGTGAAAATGGGGAGTGAAAAACAAAACCGAAAATAAACATATTAGAAACAATAGTACAAAAGTGAAAGTGTACTGGGATCGGGTGGATACATGTAGAAAAAGGCTTCTCCTGATTGTACAAACTAAAAGTTGCTGATGGCTTGCACCATCTATCGGAATAAATATAAACCAATCGTTGATTTTAATATATAATAGAAATGTACATTTCTAGTATATTATTTATTTATTTATTTATTTCAACACATAAACGCGATATCCCGGCTAGGGGTAATTGCGTCGATTTACATTTTTTAAACAGAAACAGTTATAAACATATTATACAAGAAAGTAATCAAAAATAAAAAAGAGAAACAATAATATATATTAGGAACCTGAACCTTTCAGGTTTGAAAGAAAATCATAAATATATTTACAAAAATAGTTAAACGTATGATAGTTCTCACTGCTATTTACAAATTGATATAGATCTACAACATTATTTATTGTCTGTTGTCTAGCGGTGAAGAAGAGTGGGCATTCCAGCAGTAGGTGTCTTGAGTCCTGGAATTCGTTGCCACAATGACAGCTAGAGTCTTCAATCGCGCCAATTTTTGATAAAAATCCCTTAAAATTTCCATGGTTCGTTATAAACTGGGTATTATAAAAATTGGAGCGGAAATATGTTGGAATTCCAAACGGAAAAAAAGCTTTGGAATGTGAATTAGCAATGTGATTACAAATATATATATTTTTTGAAACTATGTAAATAAAATAGTTTGAACATTTACACGCAAATATCTACATAGAATATAGCGTGTGGTGTTTGCTGTAATAAATAAATTAAATCAAATTAAATAAAAAATTATATCTAATTAATTAATAATTATTAATTTTCCCTATACTACAGTAAATAAAGTACCTTTTGGTATGACGTTCTCAGTTTTTATTTGCGTTCAATGTCGTACCGCTTATATGGACTGATGTACCACATTGTGGCCTAAATATGTATATGTTATATCTCTATAAATTGATGAGATACATAAAAACTAACATTATATTCGTGATCAGCACCTCAAATTAAGTCAGAAACTGATGCATTATCAAAAACATATTTTTCAGTGTAGACCAGTATAATATATAATTAATAAATTAAAAATCTCAAAGATTATAGTTGATATTTATTCCGAGAGATGGCGTAAGCCATCAGCAACTTTTATTTGCAAGATCAGGAGAGAGAAATATCCCTTTATCTTAAAATAAATTAGAATTAAATGGTAAAAGCTAAATCATCCTGTTTTATTCCCCAGTGTTCCTTAACTCACACAACGCTATAAAAAACGACAAATAGAATAAAAACCAACTTCACACAATTTAAGTCAAATCCCAACTCCAACGTTTTTTCCCTATTTCCCTCAAACAATATGTTTTACATCGCGCACAAATCCACTCCATTTTTTTTTTTATTTCGATAAAACACCTATAAAAAACTATTTTTTTTTATAATAAGACATCTGGGAATATCCCAAATAAAAGTGTATTTGATTAAATCCCATTCGTTGGATTCCTTCATATATAAATACATCGAGATATTTGTGAAATATTTCATTAAATTAAAGGTTATACAAATAAAGGAAACTGTGTAAATGGGATGAGGAAAAAGAGAGAGAAAAGGGCAAGCTGTATCTTGTCATCCCTATCTGCTATAAGCACGCTGTGATTGGCTGTGGTGGAAATCACGTGACTTACCTGGCTGTAGCGGTGACTTTCTTGGAAGTGAGGCTTCTCCTTCTTCAGACCTGTGACACACGACATTGTCAGCACGGCCTGTGGGACACTGTTGTTGTGTGGGCAATTACATCTCCTATAATTACAATTAATTAATAAAGTACTATTTGGATTATTGATTAGAAACACAAGGTCATAAGCCCAAATTAATAGATGGTGTGAGTACACAATAATAAATTTATTAATTTGTATTATACATTATGTTTCTGAACTATAATTACACAAATTGTACCTTATCAATTATTTGTAATTATGGCAGATGTGTTGTTGTTGTGACAATTGACAATTAAAACAAATTTATTGACAACTCAGTCAATATTTACAAAATGAGGAAGAGATCACAAAAATAATTAGAGAAAATAAAAAGATAGCGAAAAGCGTATTCAAATAAAATCCAACTTCACACAATTTAAGTCAAATCGCACTCCAACGTTTTTTTTTTAATATTTCCCTCAAACAATATGCTTTACATCGCGCACAAATCCACTCCATTTTTTTAAATTTGTAACCATGTGTGTAACCATGTTGTGATTGCATTTATAGAAGATGTAATCATGGTTACATATTTTGACCAGTATTGGTCTCCACGTTGGAGGGGAGATATGTAAATAAATACACACACCATGTATGTAAATTATCTGATTACACAAGTAACGTAGAAATTCGAGGAAATATTAACCGAAAGGAAAAACTTGTTTGAACTCTCTTTAATTTAATAACCGTACATATTTAATTTGCATAATTATCACAGTTTGCACCACGCTGTCGAGGGCCAACAGCCCGAAACGCGTACGTGGTTAGCTTTTCTTGATTAATCAAGAATGGGTATATTTGGCAAATTGATATTTATTCCGATAGATGGCGCAAGCCATCAGCAACTTTCAGCTGCATGATAAGGAGAAGCCTTTTTTTTTTCTTTAATAATTATTATCGTTTTCTTTTGCATATCATTTCTCTTCTAGTTTAGTACCGAGCTGACATTTTAAATTAGAACATTGCTATTCCCCCTATTATTAAATTTACACGATACACAATATTGTTTTGAAATCTCAAAATTTATTTCTCCCGTTTACACCATTACATCAGTATTCAAACTTTACATGCAAAAAAAAAAAAAGTTCCCACGCCGGGAATCGAACCCGGGCCTCCTGGGTGAGAGCCAGGTATCCTAGCCACTAGACCACGTGGGAGATGTCTGGCTTCTCATTAATATCTCTTTAAGTTATCCAAATAGGATGCAAACCGTTGATTGGATGGGGCCACGTAGCACCGGAATGAAACCATATATAGTCAAGTATAGCCATATACAGTTAAACCTGTCTATAGCGCCCCCTCTAAATAGCGCTTTCCTCTCTATAGCGTCCGATTTTAAGCATTAAAATATAAACATTTTACATTAAAAGTGACCTGTCTATAGCACCCCCTCTCTATAGCACCCTATTTTGGTGAGTCCCAAGAGGGGGCGGGCGCTATAAACAGGTTTATAGCCAAGCAGAATGCGGCTCTACTAGGTAATTGGCGTGCTCCAGGGGACCTGGGTTATAACTTTCTAAGGCTATGTAAAAAAAAATAAAAAAAATAGTACAAATGTAATATTGTACTGGGATAAGGTGCATAAATTAAGAAAGAAAAAAAAAGGCATCTCCTTATCGTGCAACTAAAATTTGCTGATGGATTGCTCCACTTATCGGAATAAATATCAACTATTCCTGGATGCTATATTTATGGCGAACTAAATAACTTAGTCCCTATTTCTGCTCCGCGCTTATGGAATTGAAGACTTGGGGCGATGGCGTCGACCTTTGATATTAAATCTTACTTTTCCATATATTACTAATAATTGTATATAGTTGCGGAACTACTGGTTTCCTGTGCTGCTCTTTTCCTGTTATTGCACCTTGTACGGAGAATCTGTATAAGACTAATGTCTTAATAAAGGCTTTGTGTGTGTGTGTAATATCAACTATTCGTTAATTTTAATTATTCCAGAGAATTGGCCTATTCTTGATTAATCAAGAAAAGCGTACGTGTATCAAAGGCTAGGTAGATTATAAAGTGAAGACATATCTATGGAGTTACTCACAAGTCTCAAGTTTTGTTCCCCTAATGTCTAGGTGTCTTTTTAATCAAAGTTTTAAAAAAATGCTCAACACATGTTTCTACTTTCTAGCCAAATGGACAAGCAAAAGTTGTGGAGCCAGTATCACATATTGCTTCTCGGCCTTTTGGCTAAGTTTATCGCAGGAGTTTCCTACTACAGTAAAAGTATTGTTATTATTATATTATTTCTGCTTATCCCTAGTACACGTGGTACTAGTTGGTGGTTTGTGGAAGGTTTGTGTGTGTGAACAACCCCATCTTACATACATTGGTGTTGGTGCAGTGTCTGGATTGTAACAGGTGTCTAGAGAGGGAGGTGGTTGTGTTATGTATTATATATTGTTTATCCCTAGTACACGTGGTACTAGTTGGTGGTTTGTGGAAGGTTTGTGTGTGTGAACAACCCCATCCTACACATATTGGTGCCGTTGCAGTGTCTGGATTGTAACAGGTGTCTAGAGAGGGAGGTGGTTGTGTTATGTATTATATATTGTATTACAAACCTTCCACAAACCACCAACTAGTACCACGTGTACTAGGGATAAGCAAAAATAATATAATAATAACGATACTTTTACTGCAGTAGGAAACTCCTGCGATAAACTTAGCCAAAAGGCCGAGAAGCAATATGTGATACTGGCTCCACAACCTTTGCTTGTCCATTTGGTTGGAGAGTAGAAACATGTGTTGGGGATTTTTTAAAACTTTGATTAAAAAGACACCTAGACATTAGGGGAACAAAACTTGAGACTTGTGAGTAACTCCCTAGTACACGTGGTACAGGCCATGATAAACATGTTGGGTAGAAGTAGGCGACTGTTTTTACTGTAAGTGCACTATACGAGGTGTGTTCAAAAAGTAGCGCGACTTTTGAATTTTCGCGGGTTACGTATATTTGAATTTCGATCTTTTTGTGGCTTTATGTTGGTACTCATGTCTCTCACTTATGCCGACAAGCTCGGCCATTTTGATTGTTCACTTAATTGTTGACAGCTGCTTTGCTTGCAGGTGTTTTGGATCGTCTTCGATTTTTACCTATTAAAAAAAATGGATCAAAGAACCTGTATCAAATTTTGTGTGAAAAACGAAATTAAGTGCGCGGATGCATTCCGAATGTTGACTGTGGCATACGGAGAAGCTACCTTGGACCGAAGCAACGTTTATCGGTGGTACAAAATGTTCTCAGAAGGCCGAGAAGATGTGAACGACGAAGAGCGTGCCGGACGCCCGAGCACTTCAACAACAGACGAAAAAATTAATGAAGTGGAGAAAATGATATTGGCCAATCGTCGAATCACCGTTAGAGAAGTTGCTGAGGACCTAAACATATCGATTGGCTCGTGCCATTCGATTTTTATCAATGATTTGGGCATGAGACGGGTCGCCGCGAAATTCGTACCAAAATTGCTCAATTGCGACCAAAAACAGCATCGCATGAACATTGCTAATGAGATGTTGGACTCTGTCCGCGACGACCCAAATTTGCTCCAGAGGGTCATAACTGGTGACGAAGCCTGGGTTTATGGTTATGACGTGGAAACCAAAGCTCAATCATCTCAATGGAAGCTGCCGCACGAACCAAGACCGAAAAAAGCGCGCCAAGTTCGGTCGAATGTGAAAGTTTTGCTGACAGTTTTCTTCGATTGCAGGGGCGTGGTGTATCATGAGTTCTTGCTACAGGATAGAACGGTCAATAAGGAATATTACCTGCAAGTTATGCGCAATTTGCGCTAAGCAATCCGCCAGAAACGCCCGGATTTGTGGGAGAACAAAAATTGGCTTTTACACCACGATAACGCCCCTGCTCACACATCGTTGCTTGTGCGCGACTTTTTGGCTAAAAACAACACACTAATGATGCCGCAGCCACCGTATTCCCCAGATCTGGTCCCCTGTGACTTTTTCTTGTTCCCTAAACTAAAGAGGCCCATGAAAGGACGACGTTACGCTACGCTTGACGAGATAAAGACGGCATCGAAGGAGAAGCTGAAAAAGATTTTAAAAAATGATTTTTTGAAGTGCTTCGAAGATTGGAAAAAACCGTTGGCACAAGTGAATAATATCTCATGGGGATTACTTTGAAGGGGACAAAATAGGTATTCATGAATAAATAAATTCATGAATAAATAAAAAAAAAAACACAAAAGTCGCGATACTTTTTGAACACACCTCGTATGTCTACACATGTGAAAAGTAGTTCGACTTTGCACTTACAAATGTGCCCGAGGCCCGTTTGGTTACTTGCATTCGCTGGTGGGGTTAGACTTTTGCAAGTATTTTTTATTAAATCAGAAAAAAAAGTGCCCAATGCGGGAATCGAACCCGGGTCGTAGCGGTCGAAAATCAACGGTTTAACCAGCCTTCCACTGACCCACCTCGAGGTAGTTTGGGGCGGTGTAGACAACAATTTACATAATCGGTAGAAGGACAACACAACGAACCTTTTATTAAGTCATATATAGTAGATTCAATGTAGGAAGGATCTCCCCGGAGAACAATATGCAAATTTAAAAAAAACGGAATCATTAAGTAAAAAGAGGTGATCAAATATATATATACAGTCTTAGTGGACCACAAGATAACACAGGAAAATTCGTTATGTAGAGACGGGGAAGGCATCTTTGGAGTGTTTGGAAGAGAATAAATACTTTCGTCAAGAAATTGTTAGCGATACAGAACGATACAAATATTGCTTAAACCTATGAGAGGGTTTACCACTGATGAGCCAGGCCTTCCCAATACTTATATACCGCAGTAAGAATCACTATACAATCGTTTCAATTCCGCGATAAAATTCGGAAAAGCAGCTTCAAATTTTATTCATAATGTCATATATATATATATGACCTACACCACCTAGGGAGTCTGACATTATGTAAATAAGTAGGTTGTTGAGGATATCGTGGCTCGGAAGCTTGTCAGTTCAAAGATGGAATAAAGAGATTTATTTTGCTAGTCAAATATTGCCATTTGACCAGTTATATTCAATCTACCGAGCAACACACAGTGTCCCACATACATAGCTACTGTAGGTGAACGACCTAATGGAGAGGAAAGCTGGAGAGGAGGAATTCCGCCCACTCTCCACAAAAATCCGATGATCCTCGGAGAATTGGATTTCGACCAGATTGATCTCCAGGTCTCTGACCGCGAGCTGAGACATTGCGACGTGGTCCCATGGTGACATTGAGAGTTCTAGCATGACAACTTTACATGACACCAATCTTATAACACCCCACCCCTTAAAAACACCCAAGCTGCTGAAAAAAAATCATTATAGGATTTAAAATGCATAATTAAAATGTTTATTCTATATAAAGTCACAAAATATATTTCAGAGTTATTGTCCCGATATGCTAAAAGGTACAACTTCCATAAGTGCTGTCTATGATGGTAGATCTGAAGAGCTAATAGACTTGATTACTTACAAAACATACCTAGCTATACTTGTGTTTAATATATCGTGTTGTGTGTGGCAGTCACCCTGTATTGACGAAGTCACCAAAATTGACAACTTTGATTATCTATGTGAAAAAATAGTACAAATGTGATATTGTACTGATTTTCACATTGTGTCGCGGTCTCACGCAATTCTGGCCTTAACTACCCGTTTCATGATTTTTCAGGATGCCTTGAATGACCAGTTTTTTTGGTCGTTGAGGTACAGCTTGCACCACGCTGATGAGGGCCAACAGCCCAAAACGCGTCCGTGGTTAGCTTTTCTTGATTAATCAAGAATGGGTATTTAGCCAATTCTGGAATAATTAGAAATCAACGAGAATAGTTTATATTTATTCCGATAGATGGCGCAAGCCATCAGCAACTTTCAGTTGCACGATAAGGAGATCCCTTTTTTCATAATTTGATAATCTAGTTAGTGTATAGCCATTACGTTGTGGTTACAACATCTCATACATTTTAAACATTATTTTTAACAGTACCTATATATATTGTCATAAAGTTGCGTAAAGATGATATTAATCTACAAAAAGAGGTACATCTCCCTTTAATAATGCAACAGAACGTTGCACTTGTTCATCACTCTAGTAAAAAAACTTTGTGATGGTAAAGAATAAGCTGATGAAGTGGAAAAGTTCGGTTTTTCAGGCAAGAATACATAATAAAGTTGCATGAGGATGATATTAAACTACAAAAAGAGGTACATCTCCCTTTACTAATGCAACAGAACGATGTACTTGTTCATCACTCTAGTAAAAAAACTTTGTGATGGTAAAGAATAAGCTGATGAAGTGGAAAAGTTCGAATTTCAGGCAAGAGTACATAATAAAGTTGCGGAAATATGATATTCATATACCAAATGAGACATCTTCCGCAACTTCACGTTGTATTTTTGTCTGAATTTAGGCATTTGCCACTTCACCAGCTCAAACACCTGTTTGGTAAATTAGAGACTGATTTCATAACCCTTCTAATAAGATGTTATGAAATCGAAGCCGTCCCTGTATTGATTAGGGACATAGCCCGAAGCCATGGTGTACAGATTGTTGGATTTTTGTCTGAATTTGTCAAAACTGGTGTGGTGGATCATTCTTCGTCATCACTAGTAAGGTGTAACTCCACCTTTGCCGGTCCCAAGCCCGGATGAAAAAGGAGGGGGGGGGGGGGGAGCAGTAACAAGCTCACTAAAAAACCTGGGCTCAGCTAGCCCACTGATAGTATACTGTAAGGGCTCCTGGGATACAGGATGAGTCTGTACTCCATGTTAGGAGCGGCTACACATGGTGTCTGTTCTTCATGTAAGAGGCGGCCATTTCTTTTGGAGCTAAGTCGGCCTGCCACTGAGTAGTGCTCCCAGTTTTAATGACAAAGGCAGACGCATTCTACTTCACCCAAACATGATGGTTGCTTTGATTATCTCTACTCATCCCCAGCAGACACCATCAACAAGATTTACCAGCTTGATACCTTAATATGATTGAGTGAAGATAAGAAAGAAGAAGAAGACTAGTAAGGTGTTTTACTAGAGTGAAGAACAATGGAAGTGATGGATAATTCAAGGGAGAGGTGCATCTTTTAGTACAGTACCTATATATGTAAAATCATTTAATAAATAAAAAGCCATTAAACTTGAAATCTTTGATTTAATGATCGTGTAATCATTATTGATAATAGGGATGAAAACTGAAAGCTTGTAAATCCGGGAATAAAATTTAGCAGCGTCAATATTATGGTAATAATTGACATTTTAAGCTTGGTACTGAGTTTGCTGGAATAGAAACCATATTCTTGAAGGTACGGCTACCCGAGAGGTTAATGATCATCTACAATATTCCACGCACATATCTACCAAAAGGTATAAACAAGAATATAAGGAGGAGATGCCACATCGTGCCAATTGTTGAAGCTCCAAGCACCTACCGTCACAGAAGACGGTGCTCGAGGCCTCAGTACTCGAGTAGACAGTACTGGAGTACATGGCGGCAGTGCTACTACGTCGATATGCTAAGTGTGATTCTCTTCAAAATTTCTCGGAAGATTCTCTAGTTGGGATTGTTGGAAAACGGCTTGGAAACCTGCAGCGGCTGGGAAGCCTGATAAACCTTGCTGAGATCGTCGGTCCAGCGCCACTTCAAGTGAGTGTGAAGAAACTGCTCATATCAGTAGCTCAGAGAACCCCACGAAATATATTCAGTCTTATCAAAAAGTAACAAGAACCAAATAAGTATCTTATTTGTGAGCATTTGATAGAAGAGATATCGTTGGTCCAACACCACTTGAAGTCTGTTTGAAGAAACTTTTCATATAAGCAGTTCTCAATCAGCGACGTTGAGAGGAACTCCACGATATATTCAGTTTTAATCAAAAAGTTACAAGAAACAGAACCAAATAAGTATCCTATTTGTGACCATTTGAAGAAATATTACCATCGTTGGTTCAACACCACTTGAAGTCTGTGTGAAGAAACTGCTCATGTCACAGCAGTTCTCAATCAGCGACGTTGAGAGTAACTCCACAATATATTATCAGTTCCATCAAAAAGTAACAAGAACAGACACAAAAAGTATCCTCTTTGTGACCATTTGATAGAAGAGATATTACTATCCTCGGTCCAACACCACTTGAAGTCTGGATGAAGAAACTGCTCATGTCACAGCAGTTCTCAATCAGCGACGTTGAGAGTAACTCCACAATATATTATCAGTTCCATCAAAAAGTAACAAGAACAGACACAAAAAGTATCCTCTTTGTGACATTTTATAGAAGAGAAATTACCATATCGTCGGTCCAACACTACTCGAAGTCTGTTTGAAGAAAATTTTCATATAAGCAGTTCTCAATCAGCCATGTTGAGAGTAACTCCACGATAGATTTTCAGTTTTATCAAAAAGTAACAAGAACAGAACCAAATAAATATCCTCTTTGTGACCATTTGATAGAAGAGATCATCGTCGGTCCAACACCACTTGAAATCCGTTTGAGGAAACTCCCCGTGTCACAGCAGTTCTTAATCGGCGATGTTGAGAGTAACTCCACGATAGATTATCAGTTTTATCAAAAAGTAACAAGAACAGAACCAAATAGTTATCCTCTTTGTGACCATTTGATAGAAGAGGTATTTCCATATTCGGAGAAAACTTTGTATAGTGATTTAAGTTTGGTGTCTTAAATGTAGATTCCATTCATTTTGTCAGTCAGCAGTTCAGTCAACTACTGTCGTGACATTTAAACTACATTGAAGAATCCCAATATTGATGTTTGGGATGACTAGCGTATTTCTACTGTCATTCCTGGAACATAGGTCGGCTTCCCCAGACACATTGTCGAGTAATGACTATGAACAATGCTGATGTCAAGAAATCATTCGGTTCCAAAATCACTTTATTAGGTACCGTTCAACAAGAGCAACCTAGTTTATGATAATTTCAACAATATATAGGAAGGTTATTCACATATTAAACAAAATGTTAACGTGGGATTCAATCCCGGTTCATGACTGTCGGTAATCGAGGGTGTTACCCACTCGTCCACCGACTTTTATATGATTTTGCCCAAGAAATCATCCAAGTTCCAGATTAACTTTATTAGGTGCCACCGCTCAAAAAGAGCAACCTAGATCATCATATTTACCGTGGGGGGTGTACAGGGTTTGTTCATTTACAATTTATATTGATGTCGTTGGGTCCTTGGGGATATTGTTCTTGAGAAGGTTTTGTCTGGCTTGTTTGATATTCAAGGTGGGTTTGTTTTTCCTTTTTTTTTCCATTCTTCGTCATTCTGGCTTAATTGATGGATAATTTTTCTAGGTTTTAAATTTCTTATTTTCCTTTTTCCGCATTTGTAGTTTGTGGCTTCCTTGAAGGTTGGGTTTTCTAATTTTTCGTAGCAAGAAATCATCCCATGAGATCATGCTCCCCTGTCAGTCTAAAGATCTGTAGCGGACAGTTCCTAAGGAATCAACTAGGGCAGGGGGTCGATAGCCTTTTGAGTCGGAAGAGGAAAAAATTCCAATTTACAAAATTTCAAAGTTTTTAAAGAGCCACAAAAATATTTTTCATCATAACAATAAATAGTACTTTAATATTTATAAATTTTAATTGCCATCTATCGTTAAAATTTGTAACATAGAAATTTACTGTCAATGTTGTGTTTATTTTAAATAATATCATCAAATATTATCTCTACAGACCTTACTACAATGATATAAGTACAGTACTTGCATAAATAAAATTTCTACGAGTACTGCACGCAGCTTCACTGCTTCTCGGCCTTTTGGCTAAGATCATAGTGCAGCTTCATATCCAAAGAGCCGCAGGTTGCCGCCGACCCCTGAACTAGGTGTATCCAATACACCAGCTGTGTGGTTGTTACGGGCAACGGGGAATCAGGGTTCGATTCCGGAGAGGGAGCCTGAGAAACGGCTACCACATCCAAGGAAGGCAGCAGGCGCGCAAATTACCCACTCCCGGCACGGGGAGGTAGTGACGAAAAATAACAATACGGGACTCTAACGAGGCTCCGTAATTGTGGGTTCGATTCCCATCCCTGGACACTTTTATTTTTCCGTTCATCATTACTCTTCATAATTCACCCTTTCATACCTCATCCAAAAAGGCGCCAACAACACCTCCACTGCCTGCGCCTCGGCCTGCCGAGCCAACACCACCCGCCCCCCACGGGGAAAAGATGATACCGGACATGGCGACACCTCCACCTCCACTGCCTCCCCAATTTATTGATGAACGCTGGAGTGAAGCACATGACATAATAGATTAAATGGGCCGTGAAACCTACTTGAGGCACATAACCGATTTGAATATCTCAGAGGGTGACATCACGGATACTATCATATGCCCCGAGGATAGGGAGCCTCTCCTCAGGAGACTTTCCACTCGGAAGCAAAACATCCTAGCCGAAATCATCAGCGCTGCCATTGAGCGCGCTCGGGACTCACATCCTTTTGTACGTGAGTGTTTACACGAACTCAGAGAGATGTTACCCCCCTAACAGAGTCCAGACGACCCTCGGTGAGGGAACCACCTAATGTGAAATATCAATTGTAATTTAACGTTGCTCAACTCTTCGGAGTTTATTGATTGACCCAGCAGTCAATAAAGTTAGTTTAATTGTCAATTGTCTCATCCAAAAAGGTTAGAAATAGTCAATATTTCACCTACAGATAAAATTTTGATTTTTGATTGAAAATAAACTCATGCGGTGTAACTTCAAGTGTCGTTTTGTAATTGGAATGTGTACACTCTAAACCTTTTAACGAGGATCTATTAGAGTCTAGTGCCAGGGTAGCTCTAGCTCCAATAGCGTATATTAAAGTTGTTGCGGTTAAAAAGCTCGTAGTTGGATCTCAGTCGCGCTCCCTTCGATGCGTTGCAAAGCGTTTATCGTTGGGCACGTTGGTGGGCCCAGTTGGCTTTTACCGGTTGATCGAGTTCTCCGGAAATTTTACTTTGAAAAAATTAGGGTGCTCAAAGCAGGCTGGTGCCTGGGTATTGGTGCATGGAATACACCAGCTGTATCATGGAATAGAAGATTGGTTACATCTTAGATAGCAAATCTTTATATTGATTTTAGTTTTGCAGATACCATATTTATTTGAATTTGGTCTGGTTAACAGAGAGTATCCCATGTAACTAAACGGGGTACTGATGACAAATCGCCATCTATCGGAATAAATAGAAACTGACAACTCTCTATATGGGATTAAGAGGGGGGCCAAATTTAAATTAATGAAATATAATAATAAAATTAATGACAGTTAAACCTGTCTATAGCGCCCCCTCTTGGGACTCACCAATATAGGATGCTATAAAGAGAGGGTGCGCTATAGACAGGTCAATTTTAATGTAAATCGCATCGTACTACGTATTTAAAATCGGGCGCTATAGAGAGGGAGGCGTTATTTAGAGGGGGCGCTATAGACAGTTTTAACTGTAATTTAGATTTGGGTCGTGTGTGTGTGTGCTAGCTCATGTTTCTAATCTATAATCCAAATACTGAACCGTGTTATAACTGACACTCTGATAATTTTGATTACTTTTTCATCTCTTTCCTTTCACACACATACAAAACTTTATTAAGACCCCTGGTCTTATATAGATTTTCAGAAAGGAGAAAAAAGTCCCCAAATTAGTTTAAAAAGTATTTACATACTAGCGGACGTACCCGGCTTCGCCCGGGTTTTACCCGAGTAAAGGTTTCTCTAACGAATCTCTCGATAGAGTGAACATTTTTTCCCGGTCCCTTGAAAAATACTCGATAAGTTGAATAAAATCAATATTAATTGGTTCCCTCGGTAATTGGAAGTTAAAGGAATAGTATCTTGCCTTGGAATTGTATCATTATTCTTGTCTCAAATAAATTGCCGTGTCATCCTGAATTTTGTCTTTCCTAATTTTCTACATTACAAAATCATCGTATCATCATGATAATATTTAGAGCAGATTGTTGAATTATAACAGATAAATTAGAATATTTATCTTGATTATTTTAAAGCTAAAAGTTATTTCAAAAATTTTATTTGCTAGAAACCTTCCCAGTACTATACTAAATAACTTCCCAAAGTTTCATGGCGTTCCAATGAGTGGTTTGGTCAGGCATAAAAGACAAACAGACACACATACATTCATTTTTATATATAGAGATTAGCTCGGAGTTGCATATATTGATTTTATTTGTTAGGAATGTTTCTCTTTTAGTTATATTTGTACTCTTTGTTTTGGCAATTTCTTGATTTTCCTTCATTGATTGTTTTTTCTACTTTCTACGTTTCTTTAGTAAGCTGCATTAGCGCGCCATCTGTTATTAAAATTAGAAACTATTATAGACGTGTATGATTCTTAAAAAAAAAAAATTCTACTGCCCTTACTGCAATGGAAAAATTAATGGGAGGGCCTGGCTCATCAGTAGTGAACCTTCCAGCGGTTTCGCCAGTTTAATCTACCATACCGCTGTTATATTGCATTTTTCAAACTTCCTTTTATAGTGATACTGTTGCTGGACTCTTGGAATGGGTATTTTAGATGAACTATGGACATAAGCTTTGAGGACAGTAGAATTACATACAATTATAAATATATAATATGCTTCGAGCAATCGCTCTTCCGTAAATAATTTCTTTAGTAAGTTTTCTTCGTTTTCCTGGTTCACCTGGTTCAAAATCACATTAATAGGTACCGCTCAGCAAGAGCAACCTAGTTCATGATAATTGAAACAGTGAATAATATGTGAAGGTTATTCACATATTAAACAAATTTTAACGCGGGATTCAATCCCGGTTCATGACTGTCGGGAGTCGAGCGAGTTACCCTCTCATCCACCGACTTATTTTTATTCTTCGTTTTCACTTCTCTTTTTTGAGCATATACTCTTTATTTTATTTGGTAGAAAATGTTCTATATTTTGTTTATTAGATCTCGGTATTTTTCCCCCTACTTTACATATATACCTCCACCTAGAAGTCAGAAATTCTGTAAACTTTCATTGTTCACAATACAATAAGATTATCCATTGTACCAATATTAAGATAAAAACATCAGACTTTTCCAGCGATAGGTTTCTTTTTAAAAAAATTCATTAAAACCTCTAGCTTTCGAAAACATGAAAGCTCTTCACATAATGCTCCTGTAGAAAGATTTCATGTCCGAAAGTTAAGAGATTTCAATTACAAGGTTGTTCCAAAAGTTCGTAAACCCTTGCTGCTGGTTCAAAATCACATTAATAGGTACCGCTCAACAAGAGCAACCTAGTTCATGATAATTGAAACAGTGAATGTGAAGGTTATTCACATATTAAACAAATTTTAACGCGGGATTCAATCCCGGTTCATGGCTGTAGGGAATCGAGCGTGTTACCCTCTCATCCACCGACTTTTTTTTTTTTTAAACACTTGCAAAAACATTTCGATACCAATATTATTCGCCATAATATTATTCGCCGTTATGTAAAATGTCTTTGTATTATTCTGAAGATAAAGGCTGCCGGAATTCATAGTTCTTCAAATTAAAGATACTTCGGCCAGTAAATCTTTTTTATCGAAACGTCGAGACAATAATAAAAAAATATTTATTGGTCGAAGTATGTATCTTTAATTTGAAGTCTTTGTATTATGTATAAAGTAATTGTACTATATTATGTATTCTCCGTAATAATATTATTCGCCAAGTAATAAGAAAAACAACGTTTTAAGAAAACACGAACTTTTGATACAACCATATATAGTTAAACCTGTCTATAGCGCCCCCTCTAAATACCGCCTTCCTCTCTATAGCGCCCGATTTTAAATACGTAGTACGATGCAATTTCCATTAAAAGTGACCAGTCTATAGCACCCCCTCTAAATACCGCCTTCCTCTCTATAGCGCCCGATTTTAAATACGTAGTACGATGCGATTTACATTAAAAGTGACCTGTCTATAGCGCCCCCTCTAAATAGCGCCTCCCTCTCTATAGCGCCCGATTTTAAATACGTAATACGATGCGATTTCCATTAAAAGTGACCAGTCTATAGCGCCCCCTCTAAATACCGCCTTCCTCTCTTTATTACACCCGATTTTAAATACGTAGTACGATGCGATTTACATTAAAAGTGACCTGTCTATAGCGCCCCCTCTAAATAGCGCCTTCCTCTCTATAGCGCCCGATTTTAAATACGTAGTACGATGCGATTTCCCTTAAAAGTGACCTGTCTATAGCGCCCCCTCTAAATAGCGCCTTCCTCTCTATAGCGCCCGATTTTAAATACGTAGTACGATGCGATTTCCATTAAAAGTGACCTGTCTATAGCGCCCCCTCTAAATACCGCCTTCCTCTCTTTATTACACCCGATTTTAAATACGTAGTACGATGCGATTTACATTAAAAGTGACCTGTCTATAGCGCCCCCTCTAAATACCGCCTTCCTCTCTTTATAGCGCCCGATTTTAAATACGTAGTACGATGCGATTTCCATTAAAAGTGACCTGTCTATAGCGCCCCCTCTAAATACCGCCTTCCTCTCTTTATAGCGCCCGATTTTAAATACGTAGTACAATGCGATTTCCATTAAAAGTGACCTGTCTATAGCGCCCCCTCTAAATATCGCCTTCCTCTCTTTATAGCGCCCGATTTTAAATACGTAGTACGATGCGATTTCCATTAAAAGTGACCTGTCTATAACACCCCCTCTCTATAGCACCCTATTTTGGTGAGTCCCAAAAGGGGGCGCTATAGACAGGTTTAACTGTATATTAAAAAAAAAAAAAAGAAAGGAACATATCTCTGTAAGCCTGAAGTTTTCACCTTAGACTTTCTTTGTGCCATCGGATTGAGCAAGTGTCCAAAATTCCAGTTTTCTATATGTAAATTGACAGACAACATATTGACACACATATATATATATATATATAACTCCTGGGGCCACGTACAGAAGTCGTACATCTGTGAAATGTGGTTAGAGCAGCCAACGAAATTTCAGTCAAATCGAACCAATATGCACCAATATGCAAATAAGTCAAATTGGCTTCGCAAGATTTACGGACAAACCTTTTTACACGAAAGCAAGTTAATTAAATAAAATTAGCTTTATAAAAGTGAAGAGATAAATGATGTATTCGCGCGCCATCTGTTATTAAAAAATTGAACTATTTTTGACGCGTTTGTTTCTTTTTGAAATATAAGGTTATCTCAAAAGTTCGTGTTTTTCTTAAAACGTTATTTTTTATTACTTGGCGAATAATATTAGCACGGCGATAATACAAATACTTTATACATAATACAAATACATAACGGCGACGAATAATATTGGTATTTCAAATTTTTGCAAGTGTTTACGAACTTTTGGGATAACCTTGTAAAACAATTTTCTGCTGCCCTTATTGCAATGATAAATTAATGGAATGGCCTGACTGTTCAAACCGCTGGGAGGGTTTACCACTGATGAGCCAGGCCCTTCCATTAATTTATCATTTCAGTAAGGGCAATAAAAAAGATTTACTAGCCGAAGTATCTTTATTTTCAAGAAATATGAATGACGGCCAGGCAGCCTTTATCTTTACGGCAGTATAGATTTTTTTTTTTTCAAAAATAAAAATACGCGTCAAAAATAATTTAATCCCTATATATATAAAAGTCAGTGTATGTATGTATGTGTGTTTGTTCCTATGTCGGCTATACACGTCCACAATACGTAACAATCTGACTGAAATTTTAACAGTATATAGAGTAGAATCTGGAAAAACTTACAGTGAAAATTTCAGGTCTCTATCCCGAATATTCTTCGAGTTATTTGCAAATTGCGTTGCAAGTTTGCCCTTTCGCTCGCAAGCAGCGCCTCTAGCGGTGAAGATGGGAGATAATATCAGTTGACCTAATGTACATGTAAAACGTGTTTTAACAGGACGTAGAGAAAAATCTGGAAGAGATATTTATCGGATTTTCAGCCAAGAAAAATTGAAATTGACAGGTTCTGGGCATAAATAGTTGTTTTTTAGTTAAAAAATAACTTATAAAACAGATGACAATATTTCTGTATCATATTTGATTATCAGATACAAAATCATATCGGGAAAAATTCCAAAAAGCAGAGACCACGGGTGAAGCCAGTTCATTGTTAGTATGCAGGGACAAAATTCTAACAGAAAAACATTCATTCGAGCAGAAGACACAAAGCCAGATCATCTCTTTATAAAAATATCGCTTATCAGACACAAAGTTTGAAGCGGGACGTTTCACAAGAGTGACATCCACGGCGCCAATTTATAATTGTTACAAATAGTATTTGAATAAAAACATTTAATCGGGTAAAACCCGGGCGTTGCCCGGGTCATTCGGCTAGTTTCTTATAAATACTGTATGTTGTTTTGGGGAATTTTTTTAAATAGAAAACGAGGACAAAGTATAATATGCTAGCACGATGAAAATAAAACTTGCAATTTAAAAATTAATAGTAAAAAAAAAATTGAACTTTTTATAGAAAAGCGATGTGAAGTGAAAGTAGTTCGTTTGTCTAATAAAAAATAACATAAAATATTTTATATATAAAACAGTAGGTCGTGTATTTTATTGATGGACAATATACAACATTTTTGAACACAATTCTCTTCTACTGGCTAAAGGGAAACATTTTCAAATTAAACAATCATAGACGTGGACAAAACTTAAGGAAGTTGTACTTTTTATAGAATGTATATCAATATTCAGACAATAATTCTGAAAGTTATACACAGTGACCTTTAATCAGATAATGGAGATACTCGAACAACTGAAACTTTCCTGTGCCCCCCTATATGAGGATGGGTTAATCAGGGAACATGTTCGCGATTCTATACCGCATTTCTATACCGATTCTATACCGATTCTATACCGATTCTATACCGCATTTCTATACCGCATTTCTATACCGATTCTATACCGATTCTATACCGATTCTATACCGCATTTCTATACCGATTCTATACCGATTCTATACCGATTCTATACCGATTCTATACCGCATTTCTATACCGATTCTATACCGATTCTATACCGATTCTATACCGCAATGATTTCCTTGAGAGACTCTCGCCTGAAAACAAGATTATTCTCGTCAAATTCCTCGATATTGTCATCGAGCAGGTCGGTGACAAGAACTCCGTCATTGGCATGGCAGCCTGTCTACACTCAAGACGGCTTTAAGCTCCTCATAGGTTCCAGACGTTCCTTCGGAGAAGGTTTCGTCTGTTGTAAATATACAGTCGAACTTGGATAATTCGAACCCCAAGGGACCATAAAAAAATTCGAATTATCCAAAAATTCGAATTAAAGATGTTTTGAATAAAGAGGCTTAAGGGTTCTAGGGACCAAGATACATATTCGAATTAAAGAGGTTTTCGAATTAAAGAAGTTCGAATTATCCAAGTTCTACTGTATTACTTTTATCTTGAACTCTGACTGTAAACTTTTGACTGTTGTCAATAAATTATTTTTAATTGTCAATTGTCACAGTGACCTTTAAAGAGTCTCGTCAAAAAAAAAAAAAAGACGACCAGCGACACCAAAGACGTTCCTCAAGTTTTGTCCCCATGAGTGTAGTTCACACACACACACAAAGCTCTATTAAGACCACCGGTCTTATACAGAATCACCAAAGGAAGAAAGGAATCATAGATGGAGCTCCTATACTCCAGGCAGCGCAGCACCCAACAATGTCCAATGGCCACACGTTCCTTCGTGCATACGTGCCATGAGATTTATTTATTCAATGGGCTATAGTTCTATGTATTTTTTTTTAAAGATAATTTGTTGCTCTCTTGGAATTTGGCTTGGTAAAAAATAGAGCTACACCAACCAATGGTTGATTTAATTCTCGATTATTGATTGATGTAGTTTTTCCAAAAGTTCTATGTATATAATATTTAACTTTAATACGGAATTACTTTTGCCCGAAATCGCTTTTTTTAGGGCTACTGTATCTGGCCAAATTCTATCAATTTGGTGCACCACTTTTTGAGTTATTAAAAAAAAAAAAACTAAGTGATAATAGTTTGAGTCAAAAGGCGATCCATTAATTAAGATTATATAAAAGGGTTTTATAGGCCCTTTTATATAATCTTATGTGATAATTATCACTATCTATTATAATAGACAATTTCAAAAACAAAAAAAATGTTACAACTTTGCGCTGAAAAAAAAGTAAAAGTTGAAATTATTCAGTTCTATAAAAAATGTTACCATATTTACATGTATAGCAATTATATTACGATGCACTAGCGCGCCATCTGTTATCAAATTATGAAACTATTTTAGACGCGTAATATTCTTTTTAAAATAAAACAATTTCTACTGCCCTTACTGCAATGGAAAAATTAATAAAATAAATTAATTAAATAAATAGAAAAGCCAGGCCCTCCTTTCAATTTTTCCATTGCAGTAAAGGCAGTAGAAATTGTTTTTATTTTAAAAAGAATCTTACGCGTCTAAAATAGTTTCGTATTTTGTTATATAGCAATGTTTGTTTGTCTATTGGTGAATCACGTTTTGTAACTTGGATCCTATTGGGATTGAAGAATCATTCTTTTTGAATAATTTATTTAGGAAAAGTAAGAAAAAATGATTAATTCCAGGTTTCAATCTCGAAACCCCTTGGGATTCGGTTCCAAAATCACTTTATTAGGTACCGCTCAACAAGAACAACCTAGTTTATGATATTTACAACAATGAATGTGAAGGTTATTCACATATTAAACAAAATGTTAACGTGGGATTCAATCCCGGTTCATGACTGTCGGGAATCGAGGGTGGTACCCACTCGTCCACCGACTTTGTTTTTATAAAAGTGCCCAATGCGGAAATCGAACCCGGGTCGTAGCGGTCGAAATCAAACGGTTTAGACCATCCTTCCACCGACCCCCTCCCCTTGGGATTTATAAATTAAAAAACAATCAGAATTAATCTAAAAGTATTCCTGTGATATTCTCTTATATTTTTTGACAATACAATAGAACCTCCCTTTAGTGGACACCCTGCTAGCGAACACCTCTCCACAAAGGACAGTTTTCATTTACAAAATTACCATTTTTACAATTTAGCAACTCTCTGGTAAAAGGACACCTCTCCCTAAAAGACACTTTGGCTCTTCAATTAGGTGTTATCCTTTACAAGGAGGTTCTACTGTATAACTTTACATATATTACTAAAAGTGAAAAATCTACTTTTATCATTTTAAAAAAGATAAGGCACAATTTGGATTGTAGATTATAAACACAAGGTAATAAGACCAAATCCTTGTAGATTATAAACACAAGGTAATAAGACCAAATCCATTTGGTCTTATTACTTCATTTAAAAAAAAGGAAAGGATTCCCATAAAGTGATTATACATATTTTTAAATAAATGAAATTATAAAAAATAAAATAAAATAAAAGTGGGAAGAATTCCAAATTGAAGTGCATTGTTATCGCGAGTGAGCAAGTGAAAATAAAAACTGAGATTTCTATATTTCTATAAAAACTTTTTTTGAAATAGTTTTATATGACTTAAATATAAAAATCAAGTTGGGGCGAGCTCTTAATTTATATTGATAATTGAATAACGAACTCAACCGACTTTAGTACGCTCCTAGGTTACCTCAAGAGAAAGAGAGGTAAATGCAAATTTAAAAATGTAGCAATAAAAAAAAAAGAACGTACACGTGGCCATGATAATCATGGTGGGTAGTTGCTGGTAGTACTGCTTTTACTGTAAGTAAATCCCCGGGTAGTTGGCGCTCCAGGAACCTAGGTTATAAATATCTCTCTCTGTAAGTACACCACACATGTATAGAGCAGTTCGACTTTGCACTTACAATATCAACTATTCGTTCATTTTTAATTATTTCACCATATTGGTCAAATTCATTTTTTCACGTTTAATTTAGTGTTAAGATAAACAAATAATCTACCATATGATTAGCTATTTGTCTTCAGAAGCATAGTTTTATATGCAACACGCACGCCACCAAAGAAAGTATGCAAATAGATAAAAATTTGCATAGAAATGATCGATAAATGTACAAGCAGCTTGAATGTTGTCAATAAGGGCCAAAGAAACAAATTGAAATAACTAAGTTTACAAAATTCTATTTTAAATCCAGGATTATAACCCTGGCAAAGTTAACAAAAATTGTTAAAAAGCTTAAAATATATTTTAATAATAACATATGTGTTTTCCAACTTAGGGTGAAGTGTAGTTGGTATACACTCATGGACAAAACTTAAGGGAGTAGAAAGTCTTTAATGTCGCCGGTCTATTTTTTTTTTAAGGAGACAGTGACAATTTTGTTCACACTTGGTTATTTGGTATGTCTTCAATAAAGGTCACTGTGTATCAAATTACCTTTTAGAGGTTTTGTCTAAATTCTGATAGGCTAAAAAGGTACAACTTAAGTTTTGACATAGTGGTTAACACCCTCGATTCCCGACAGTCATGAACCGGGATTGAATCCCGCGTTAAAATTTTGTTTAATATGTGAATAACCTTCCCATATTATTCACTGTTTCAATTATCATGAACTAGGTTGCTCTTGTTGAACGGTACCTATTAATGTGATTTTGAACAGGCTTAAGTTTTGTCAATGAGTGTATACTCCATAGAAATATGTTTCAAAACATCAAAATATTATTTAAAATGGTAAAATATAAAGGGAGAGATAACTAAAGTTATATAAATTTACAATATTTTTTATTTAATCATGTTCCATGTATCCGTTAGGCGAGGTATTGGTAGACATCTTTGGCATCGGCTGGAATTTCCAGATAGTCCTTCTGAATGAGGGACTGAATGCAGGTCTTGATGAGGGTGACTTCAACCTTGAACTTGGAACTGAGATCTTCGATCACTTGAGCCACCATCTGCTGGTGACTGAGTCGTCGCTTGGCTTTCATGATTCTCACGATGGTTGCGTCCACGACACACCTACGCCCTTGATCCACCTGTCTCTGAACCACCTTCTGATCTTCTTCCACAATTTTATCCGCTGTCTTCAGTGGAAAGTTGACGTTGAGCCGTACCTTCTTGTTGTTATAGGCGGTGTTTATGGCTACGGTGGATCTGGCGTTCAGGGCGGAGGTCCTTGATGTAAGGATTTTGGTCTTCAGCAAGATCTGAAGGACTTGGAGCAAGATGTCAATGTTGATGTTGGTAGTCTCCTGAAGCTGTTGCACCGTGATGGAAGTCCGGCTGTTGAACTGGGTCAGAATGGCAATCTGGAGAGTGGAGGTTTGGAAGGTGTAGCGCTTCGAGAAACAGTTCGTTACCACCTCCCCTCTGGACATATTGTACATCCACTGGATTTTTTTCCCCTTGTTATTTGCACAATAGAATGCGCTGAAATTAGAAATACATTTTTCAAGCTCGTATGGCAATGTCAACTTGATATCTTCCTTAAAGGACGGCCAAGCCCAAGAATTCAAAATGTTAGCTTCGAAATTGATACTCAGGCGTTCGTTGGAGGCTTGTAGGTATTGGTCGAATTTTTTATTGAGGTCATCTTTAACTTCAACATCACTGAACATCTGCTCGATGCTTTTAATCATTTCCGAGCTTACATGTTCCTTCAGTTTCATGAACATGCTCACTTCAGACTCTCTGCTCAGCGATTGGGTCATCAAAAGTCTTCGGGAGAGCATTTTTTTATAACTAGCTAGGAAATAATCTTTGTTTGTTAAGTAGTTTAGAACTACTATTGCTTTATCAATGCTTTCTTCATTATCTTTCACTTCTTCCGTTTTGTGACTTTTGCTTAGTAACTTATCATAATACTGTGATAGTAATTGCGCAGACCTATCTGGATATTTGGCGGTGATATAGTTCGTGTTGATAAAATGTCGGAATGCTTCGTTGGAAGCGACGTAGAAATCATCTTCGTACCTAAAAACGAATTTTACAATGTTCTGATATTTTTCGTAGACTGTCAGGATGGTAGATATGTAGAGGTTGGCGTTGGTCTCCACGATTTCTCCATGTTTCTGCAGCTGCTCGTGACCATCCTTCTGGAGAATCTCCTGGAACAAGGAGCGAAATTTATGTGGTACATTGGCAACTAACCTATACATAAGTGCCAGATCATCATAATTTTCTTCGGCAATACATTTTTCGAATTCGATGTAGAATTGTTTCAGTAGATTCTCCACGAACACAACCTTACCGAGGTTACTGAGAGGCGTCAGAGTTGAGGGATGAAAGCAAGTTCTGGCTCGAGAAATCTCTTTCTCCAAGAACTCCTCCACCTGAACCATGTACTCAGCAAAGGTACCATTGCGGATAAAATCGTTCCTTATATTTATATATATCTCTTTGGTATCCTCGAGGAATTTGGTCTCAAATTTTTCCTTGTAGATCCGCGCGGAATCATAAGAGGATATTTTCGGATCATCCGCCAAAACACAAGCATCTAAAACTGCATTAAACAATTCTTTGTTGTCGCTCGGATCCCCTCTCCGTTCTTTCTCAATGAGACCATTAAAGGTTTTAATAACCTTTTCACTCAGAGGGACGAAGCACAAATCTACCCAATTCTGAACACATAGCTGGAAGATGGAGGTTACGTCATAATTCGCGTGGCTTCGTTCTCTCGCTACCCACATCCTGTTTAACCTATGGCACGACACGTTTAGGATTCGACTGGCCTTCTTGTACATGTTCCATTCGTTGACATAGGCGTGGAGCAAGTCCTTGGACTTCAGACATTTCAAGGTTTCAAGCCGAACGGCCAAGTGGGCTTTCAGAAATTCGTTTACGCGGGTATAGAACAGCATGGAGGAATACCCGATATTGTCGCTGTTATTGAATTCTACAGCGTTGTTTGGCTTGGGGTTATCGAAGCTGGTAAATATGCAAATGTTATTGGTCATTATCCCTAAATCCGCGGGTCTTGGCTTCCAACCACTAAAGAGCCTCGGTAAATATTGTTCAATTTTACTCCAATGATTTTCCATTATTTCGTGTTTTTTCTCAATTAAGAAATTATTTTTATTATTAACTCAGGTAGCGTGTGTTCGAAATTATTTATTCGAAAAGATAATTCAGATTCCTGCGGAAATTAAATCGAAAAGTGTTGCATAAGATAATTCAATGTATGCAAATAAATATCAATAAATATCTATGAGAAAAAAAATTCACAGATAATTTATTTATTTTGTATTTTTATTTTATAACATTTATAATTTGTATATATATATATATTTAAAGTAAAATATAAATAAGATCTGATCTCACGAATAAATTCTTGTGAATGCGCTTTCGGTATTTAGGGAGGTGTCTTATTCATCCAATATTATATTTGGAATGGTCGGCGTTCTGCACTCCAAGGACTATAAATTTGAATTGGGAAAAGTATAATTCGGGGGAAAATTTTCATTTTGAGTTTTTTTGTTTTTTTTTGCAACGGGAAAATACTTTTGTGTACAATATCAATTATTTTCTACAAAATAAAAATTATCAACATATATAGTCACGACCGTCTTTCCACCGTCAATTCCTCATGTCACGGATGCGCGCGCATCATCATTATGATCATTATCTTCTATAGAAGCTTCTATCTTTATAATTATGTATATTTACAAAAAGTCAATTCGCTCGCGCCTCTAGCGGTGAAAATGAGGGGTAATACCAGCTGACCTAATGTACATGTAAAGTTTGGAGCGGGACGTTTCACAAGAGTGACATCCACGGCTCCAATTTATAATTGTAACAAATAGTATTGGAATAAAAACATTCAATCGGGTAAAACACGGGCGTTGTCCGGGTCATTCGTCTAGTTAATATATATAGTCACGACCGTCTTTCCTCATTCCTCATCGGCCGCCTCTGTCACGGATGCGCGCGCACAGGGAGGTCACGTGCTCGCCGGCAGCCAACGGGCGCGCGCCGCAGGCAGGGGGGGGGGGGGGGCATTACGTCACTCAAGGTCACCTACGCGCCAACGATGACACGTGATCGTAGCCGTCCAATAGGAGGGCGCCGGCCATCCGTGACAGAGGCGGCCTATGACTGATTGATTAGGATTAGGATATGCATTTATTTAAGGCGCCAATTTATAATTGTAACAAATAGTATTTGAATAAAAACATTCAATTGGGTAAAACACGGGCATTGCCCGGGTCATTCGGCTAGTATATATATAAATATATTTTAAGATATTAAAATCATTTTGATATTGTATACAAAAGTATTCGCCCGTTGAAGAGCAAAACCCTCAAAATAAAAGAAACTTTTTTCCCGAATTCTATTTTTCCATATTCAGATAATTACTGGGTAACTCACATATATGCATATTTACCGATTGTCTGTTGGCTGGTTTTATTTTCTGTATATAATCCTATTTAGACTAGAAAGATAAGTATAACCCAGGGAGCGCAGAACGCCAACTACCCGGGGAGTGTCACCAGTATGGAGTAGTGCTAAGTATTTTTACTCGCGTCCTGTTTTGATTGCTGAGTTGAACCAGTTGACCAGGATGTTCCATGCTGAGTCTGGCCATAGATGTAGGATTGAGGTGGGTCAGTCCAAGCAGCTGTTTGTATCCTATGTCTCAGGAATGCTAAACAGCTGAAGAGGAGATGATCTGTGATTCTTCTGAACAGTGGATGCAGGTAGGGTCTGTTTGGGTAGGAACACGTGTAATTTCTTCTAGTATTTGGACTATATAGACCCGAGCTTTGTATATTCCACAAAATCAGAGAAATGATAAATAGAAAAATTGGTGAAGAGGTATTATTATTAAAAACTAGAATGTTCAAAATATCTCCATAGCTATATTTTCACATATATTTTTTATAATTCTTTAAAATTAAGATTTTATTGTTTTAAAACAATCTCTAAACAACAGTAAGAAGTTATACATATCTACATATATAAAAATGAATGTATGTGTGTGTGTGTAGGTCCTTTATGCCTGACCAAACCACTCATTGGAACGCCATGAAACTTTGGGAAGTCATTAAGTATAGTACTTGGAAGGTTTCTAGCAAATAAAATTTTTGAAATAACTTTTCGCCTAAAAATAATCAAGATAAACATTCTAATTTATCTGTTATAATTCAACAATCTGCTCTAAATATTATCATGATGATACGATGATTTTGTAATGTAGAAAATTAGGAAAGACAAAATTCAGGATGACACAGCAATTTATTTGAGACAAGAATAATGATACAATTTCAAGGCAAGATACTATTCCTTTAACTTCCAATTACCGAGGGAACCAATTAATATTGATTTTATTCAACTTATCAAGTATTTTTCAAGGGACCAGGAAAAAATGTTCACTTTATCTAGAGATTCATTAGACAAACCTTTACTCGGGTAAAACCCGGGCAAAGCCGGGTACATCCATACAAGAATAATGATACAATTCCAAGGCAAGATACTATTCCTTTAACTTCCAATTACCGAGGGAACCAATTAATATTGATTTTATTCAACTTATCGAGTATTTTTCAAGGGACCGGGAAAAAATGTTCACTTTATCGAGAGATTCGTTAGACAAACCTTTACTCGGGTAAAACCCGGGCGAAGCCGGGTACATTCGCTAGTTTTTAATAAAATAGAGGGTCATGGTTCTTTTATTTCACACACACACAAGCCTTTATTAAGACATTCCGTCTTATACAGACGATTCTCCTGTTAGAAATGAATCTAAAAAGAAATGAGAAGCAGCGGAAGAAACTGAATCCTCGCTCAGAAAAGAGAAAAATAAGAAAAGAATATCTATGTACAAAAGTTGAGCATGGTTCTATTATTTAAAATGTGACCCATTAACAAGAGAGTTCCAAATAATCCAATTGTCATCGCGAGTGAGAAAATTGGGATAAGTGCTGAAATCACTAAATTTGTATAAAAACTCTTTCATAGCTTAAATAAATTGAGGGTGGTATGTCTCATCTATATTGGGAGGTTAAATAAAGAATTAAATGAAACATAATATCTTGAAAACCATTTTTAAACACTATTTTATACAATACTAGCGGACGTACCTGGCTTCGCCCGGGTTTTACCCGAGTAAAGGTTTGTCTAACGAATCTCTCGATAAAGTGAACATTTTTTCCCGGTCCCTTTAAAAATACTCGACAAGTTGAATAAAATCAATATTAATTGGTTCCCTCGGTAATTGGAAGTTAAAGGAATAGTATCTTGCCTTGGAATTGTATCATTATTCTTATCTCAAATAAATTGCCGTGTCATCCTGAATTTTGTTTTTCCTAATTTTCTACATTACAAAATCATTGTATCATCATGATAATATTTAGAGCAGATTGTTGAATTATAACAGATAAATTAGAATATTTATCTTGATTATTTTTAGGCGAAAAGTTATTTCAAAAATTTTATTTGCTAGAAACCTTCCCAGTACTATACTAAATAACTTCCCAAAGTTTCAGGCATAAAAGACAGACAGACACACATACATTCATTTTTATATATATATAGACTAGACGGGTGACCCGGGCTTCGCCCCGGGATTGACCCGTGTGCATATCTACCCGAGTGATATATATTTAGATAAGATTTTTTTATAATTGTTTGTTTTTAGCATTATCTATTTGTTTGCATCAGCATAATTCAATCTAATCTTTGATAGAGGGCGCTGTTCGTGAGCTAATTAGAATAATTTGAATATATAGTTTTAATAATTGATTTATATATATTTTTTAAAATAGCCTATCGTCTTCCCCGTATTTTTTTACCTATGTATGGAAATTTTGGTTTGAATTAGTGAACTACTGCGAATTTGTATACCGGACATACAAACAAACAAACCAACAAACATACAAACATTGATTTTTATATATATAGATATTGCGGCACATGATTGTAGAACGACATTTTAAAATATCCCGCATGTGTTTGAATGAAAAATCGTAATTTATTTTAAGGATAAATAACGATTATTTCTAACCTTAGGGATGAAGTATGAAAGGATGAATTAAGGATAAATTTCGATTTTTCGTTCAAAAGAAACACATGCGGGATATTTTCAAATGTCGTTCTACATATATTAGGTAGTGTTATTTAAATTTGTTATTAAAACATGTATTCTCTCTTGGATATACTTATCCCTTTGATTTATTAATATGTGAAACTTTATAAGACTTAGGGCTGGCTGTGATTGTGGACTTGTGAGTTGAATGGGTCATTCCTCTATATCTTACAAGTTTTAATTGTTTTTTTTAAATAAAATTAATTTTGCATTGTCATTCTGATATTTGATTTTTTCTTATTTCCTACATGGCATTATCTATATACAAGGTATGTCCCATAAGTTCCCGGACTGGGTCCATAAAAAAATAAATAAATGAAAAATGTGAATAAATTTGAGTTTATTATAGAAAAAATATCTGGCAACACGGTGGTACCAATATCGAGGGGGTACGTGCGCGCGCGCCAAAGTTATTCTAATTTATTTAAAGGTTACACCTTGCGCTGCGGCGATTTTACCATGGAACAAAAATTGAAGCAGAGGATTTGCATAGAATTTTGTGTGAAACTTCAAATATCAGCAACCGACACTTTTGAAATGCTTAATAAAGCATTCCCCAATAACGCCCCAAAGAGAACAACTGTTTTTGAATGGCATTCTAGATTTAAAGCTGGCAGAATTTCCATTGAAGATGATCCTCGTCAAGGACGCCCAACATTTCAAAGGACTGATGAAAATGTGCAAAAAATCACCGATTTGATAAAAGAAAATCCTCGAACCACTTTGCTGGAGCTAGAGCAAGACACAGGCATCTCTAAAACAACGATTGGAAGGATCGTAACCGAAGATTTGAGGCTCAAAAAGACTCCTGCAAAATTCATCCCAAGATTCCTCACTAATGAGCAAAAGCTGTGTCGGCTTGCAACCTTTGAGGACATGCTGGAAATGACAAGAACGGATCCGGAATGGAAAGACAAGATAATCACAGGCGACGAGACATGGGTCTATGGCTATGACCCTGAAACCAAGCGTCAATCTGCCGAGTGGAGAGGTCAGGGTGAGCCTAGACACAAAAAGTCCAGGATATTGAAATCCAGAAACAAGGTGTTGCTGGTCGCTTTTTTGGATAACAAGGGCATTGTTCATCACGAGTATCTTCCTGCAGGCCAAACAGTTATTAAGGAAATGTATTTGAGCATTCTTCGCCGTCTAAGGGAAGCGATTCGATAAAAAAGGCCAGAAAAATGGACTAATGGTGGCTGGATCCTACACCATGACAATGCCCGCCCTCACACAGCGCACTTGGTGACGAGTTTTTTGGCGAAAAACGGGACAGAAATCCTACCTCAACCACCCTATTCCCCAGACATCGCAACAAATGACTTTTTCCTGTTCCCCAAACTCAAAGCAGTTCTAAAAGGAAGACATTTTGACACCAGGGAAGACATAATAGAAAAATCGCTGCTGGCATTGAAGAGCATTCCAAAAGAGGCCTATAAAAACTGTTTCGACAATTGGGAGAAACGATGGCGCTGGTGCGTTGAAGCAAGGGGGGATTACTTTGAAAAGTTTTAATAAAAAAATTTTAAAAAAATCTTACCTTTTTTTTTTTTATGGACCCAGTCCGGGAACTTATGGGACATACCTTGTATATAAAAATGAATGTATGTGTGTGTGTGCGTGGTCTGTTTGTCCTTTATGCCTGACCAAACCACTCATTGGAACGCCATGAAACTTTGGGAAGTTATTTAGTATAGTACTGGGAAGGTTTCTAGCAAATAAAATTTTTGAAATAACTTTTCGCTTTAAAATAATCAAGATACATATTCTAATTTATCTGTTATAATTCAACAATCTGCTCTAAATATTATCATGATGATACGATGATTTTGTAATGTAGAAAATAAGGAAAGACAAAATTCAGGATGACACGGCAATTTATTTGAGACAAGAATAATGATACAATTCCAAGGCAAGATACTATTCCTTTAACTTCCAATTACAGAGGGAACCAATTAATATTGATTTTATTCAACTTATCGAGTATTTTTCAAGGGACCGGGAAAAAATGTTCACTTTATCGAGAGATTCGTTAGACAAACCTTTACTCGGGTAAAACCCGGGCGAAGCCGGGTACGTCCGCTAGTAATATTTAAAATAAAGTAAATATAAACTGCGGTTCCGAAACCACTTTATTAGGTACCTGCTCAACAAGAGCAACCTAGTTTATGATAATTGTAACAATGAATAACATGTGAAGGTTATTCATATATTAAACAAAATGTTAACGCGAGATTCAATCCCGGTTTATGGCTGTTGGGAATCGAGGGTGTTACCCACTCGTCCACTTCAAATAGAAATAAGAGAATCCCCCTAAAAAAATAGAATAGTGAAGTTGTATACAACGATATACTAATACAGAAATATGGAGAGAGAAGCGAACAAAAATGTGGAAAGAGTTTCAAGATTGTCCCATAAAAGATTAACCTAAAGATAGGGGCTACCTGGCCGGCATTCAGAGTTCTTGAAAATAAAGATACTTCGGCCAGTAAATCTTTTTATTACCTCGACGTTTCGACAAAAATCTTTTGTCCCCGTCAGGAGCAAATAAAAATTAAAATATTTTTTTAACGCCTTGCCAAATGTTTTAATTTTTGTTCGCTCCTGACGAGGACAAAATATTTTTGTCGAAACGTCGAGGTAATAAAAAGATTTACTGGCCGAAGTATATTTATTTCAAGAAATAAAATATTATGTCGAGAAACTGGAAAAACAAGAACTGTGCAAGATGACACCAAATATCAGAAGCACAAAGATTACGAGTTAATGTTGAGAGAGAAGACCACAAATACCTGCAGAATATTACAGTATAAAATTCACAAATTCTTATACTTATTTTTTCATTGAATTATAGGAATTTGGAGTTTGATCTCATGATTATGTCATGGAACATTTTAGCGGCGTGAGATTCGGTTCAAAATCACTTTATTAGGTACCGCTCAACAAGAGCAACCTAGTTTATGATAATTGAAACAGTGAATAATATGTGAAGGTATTCACATATTAAACAAAGTGTTAACGCGGGATTCAATCCCCGGTTGATGACTGTCGGGAATCGAGGGTGTTACCTACTCGTCCACCGACTTTTATTTATGTGTGATGATCTCCTGATGGAACATTTTAGCGGCGTGAAAGTAGTTAGATTTTTTAAGTTGACACATTTTTTAGGTTTATTTATTCTTATATTTTCCTTCGCATATGTGCGATGAAGTTCCACACTTTATTATTTAACTTAAAGGAAAATTTTAATAAGACTTAGAACTGACTGTTGTTCTAGACCTGTTCTATGAACGGGCTGATGTTCTAGTTTGGCTTATATAAGTACACCTATCCCCCGATTTACACGGTAGATACGTTCCTGAGAAAAACGTGTAAATCGGGGGATAGGTGTACACAGAAATAAAAATAAAATGCATTGACAGGTTAAAATATGTAGTCACCACATAAGCTCGGGATTCCTCGTGAGATGTTTACACAGCGCATGTGTTCAATCACAGTAGCATTTTGTATAGTGCGATAAAAAAAAAACTTATTTGGAAAACCGTGTAAAAGCGAAAACGTGTAAAACAAGTACCGTGTAAATCGGGGGATAGGTGTAATGGGTTATTGAATATATCAATAGAACTCTATAATTTCTAAGAAGATCAAAATACTGAAAGAATATCTCGATGAGAACTTAAAGACACTAAATGAGTCCAAGTCAAAGATTATGGTGTTCCGTAATGGAGGTAAACCCTCAAATAAGGATAGATGGTTCTGGAATGATAAACCCATAACAATAACTTCAAGATATACATGCTTGGGATTCCCTCTGACACCAACAATAACAACTACTCACCCGGCAAATTACTTTAAAGGAAAAGCACTTACAGCAATTAACGCCACACACCCAATATTAATAAAATCAAAAGCAAAGTCAATAAATTTATCAACCAAACTCTTTGATTCAATAGTGAGAGCTGTCCTGATGTATGCCGCTCCATTGTGGGCAACAGAGCATAAAGACTTATTGGATAGTATACAAGACATATTTATCCGTAGGTTCCTGAATCTGGCCAGATACACTCCAGGCTACATAATCAGATTAGAAACCGGTCGTATCTCATTGAGTGTAACAGCTTTAAAATTAACCCTGAAGTATTGGCTACGGGTGTTGAATATGAGCAGTGACAGATTGCCGCGTATATGTTTTAATAGAACACGGGAACTGTCTAATGCTTCGGGCACACCCATCGGTTTCATTAAAAAGCTCACCAATCTGCTTAACAATAATGGATCCCCTGCACTTGTTTCCTGTGATGATCCTGAAACGCTGAGGAGCGCGATTACAGGGCTCTTAAAAACAGCGGCAGACCAATCTATACAAAACGACCTTACAAGAATGGATAAATCTAAGCTCTCACTACAAAGACATTCACATATCTTTCATGACGGAGGGATACCTTTTAGGGGATTTTCCTTTCCCGGTTGTAAGACTACTCGCACAAGTTAGAATACTTTCAAGTTTTTTTAGAGAAAACCACACCAAGATGCTCTGCGGTGAGGACCCGATTTGTACCTTCTGTAATTCAAAACTAAAAAATGAAATCACTCACTATATTTTTGATTGCTATGCTCTGAAAGAAGAAAGAAGAACCCTTATGCTCAAAACTGGGCAAATCTGTGCTTCACTTCCATCAATAATTGACAATATGACCCAGAATAAGTATATTGCTAAGGCGTTTTATGGTTTCCACAAGTCCGTATCTCAGAAGAAGGCCAAGTGACACTCACTCCTCACTTTCTTACTGCTAACTACTGCAACTATTCGTTCATTTTTAATTATTTCACCATATTGGTCAAATTCAATGAAAATCATATCCTGCTGATAAGTTCACTCCAGGCATCCAGGCTTCCTCGACAGAGAGGGCTAATAGGTTATCACATTAATTTACATCAGAGAGGTATGAAGGAGAGTTCAAATATATTAGAAAGGCATGTAATCCTCTCTCACATGATTTATTATTTAACTTTATTGAAGTAAAACTTTTTAAAAGGCTAGCTGTCATTCTAGACCGGTTCGTTGGACGGGAGTACTCGTTAGTTCTTAGTATTTTTTAAATAATCAATGAAAATTTGAAGCTATTATAGACGCGTATGATTCTTTTTGAAATTAAACCATTTTCTACTGTCCTTACTTCAATGGAAAAATAATCATACGCGTCTATAATAGTTTCAAATTTTCATAACAGATGGCGCGCTAATGTATCATGATATCAAAATAATCAATGCCTCGCGGTGAAACTAGAAAGTAAAAATTAGGTTCAAATTCAACGACACCCAAGAAGTAGATGTCAGAAGAGAAAAAAAAAACAGCAAGATAAAGAAGGATGTCATAATGAAACTACAGAGCAACAGGGTGATCGGCTACAAGGAATGAAAGGAAGTAAATCAACGCTGTAAAAACCGCTGAGCAACTTGAAGCCTGTTTGCCAAGCACAATGGGAGTAAATAAATCCCACGAAAGAGAGAGAAGAGAAAATAACCCGGGCTCCTGGAGCACAAATCGCCAACTACCCGGCATCCCACGTTACTCCACAAACCCCCTTTAAAATATGGTTTTATAAAACTGCGATCGTTTCGGCTTATATTTCCGCTTGTTTACTCGCGATGACAATGTAATTATTGTAAATAGACAAAAGAATTGCTATAAAGTATGAAATAAAAATAAACGATAGCAATACGTTTCTTTATACGTGAAATTTAATGCAAGCTTTCGGATCTTTTCAATCCTTCCACAGGCCAAGCTGTAAGCTGAGAGAAAAAGTATATATAGATGTACAATATTATTTACATACACGCAACGAAAATAAAAATGAAAAATAGAAATAAAAATAAGCATTTTCATAAAAAAGCTTGCATTAAATTTCACGTATAAAGAAACGTATTGCTATCGTTTATTTTTATTTCAATGTAATTATTCGAAACTTTTTTTTTTTGCCTTCTATCGCGGGTCATATTTTAAGATAATAGAACGATGTCCCCACCTAAAAAAGCCTCAAGGCGAAGTTGTTTTGTTCATCTATTGCTGCTTAGGGGTTTCTGCAGTAACATGACATTGAAATATCTCCTTTGTACTTTTTAAGCGCACTGCTAGCTGCTCAGGGGTTTGTGGGGGGGAATCCTACGTTACTACACAAACCCCTGAGCAGCTAGCAGTGCGCTTAAAAAGTAAAAAGGGGATATTTCAATGTCACCTTACTGTATAAACCCCTAAGCAGCAACAGATGAACAAATCAACGCCGCTTTGATGTCTTTTTTTTTTAGGTGTGGACATCGTGCTATCTTAAAATATGACCCGCGATAGAAAACAAACAAAAAAAAAGTTTCGAATAATTACATTGTCATCGCGAGTAAGCAAGCGGAAATATAAGCCGATCGCAGTTTTATATAAAACACCTTTAAAGAAAAAGTTTTAGCCCGACTAAAATAAAAATTAGGGCGTAAGTTGATGGTGCCCAAAGAACAGTTAAATAATTTAATGAACCACAATAATCAACTCCTTAAACTACAATTTTACATTAAGTAATGTTTAAAATATATATTAGAAAATGTATAATATCTCACATGGTGGTGGTGCTTATCTCTCTTTTGTTTTTATCCCTAGTACACATGGCCATAATAATCATGGTGGGTAGTTAGCAACTGCTTTTACTGTAAGTAAATCCCCGGGTAGTTGGCGCTCCAGGAACCTAGGTTATAAATATCTCTCTCTGTAAGTACACCACATATGTATAGAGCAGTTCGACTTTGCACTTACAATATCAACTATTCGTTCATTTTTAATTATTTCACCATATTGGTCAAATTTATTTTTTCACATTTAATTTAGTGTTAAGATAAACAAATAATCTACCATATGATTAGCTATTTCTCTACAGAAGCATAGTTTCATATGCAACACACACGCCACCAAAGAAAGAATGCAAATAGATGAGAATTTGCATAGAAATGATCGATAAATGTACAAGCAGCTTGAATGTTGTCAATAAGGGTCGAAGAAACAAATTGAAATAACTATGTTTTACAAAGTTCTATTTTAAATCCAGGATTATAGCCCTGGAAAGGTTAACAAAAAAATATGTTAAAAAGCTTAAAATATATTTTAACAATAATATGTGTTTTCCATCTTAGGGTGAAGTGTAGTTGGTATACACTCATGGACAAAACTTAAGGGAGTGGAAAGTCTTTAATGTCGCCGGTCTATTTATTATTATTATTTTTTTTAAGGAGACAGTGACAATTTTGTTTACACTTGGCTATTTGGTATGTCTTCAATAAAGGTCACTGTGTATCAAATTACCTTTTAGAGGTTTTGTTTAAATTCTGATAGGCTAAAAAAAAAGGTACAACTTAAGTTTTAACATAGTGGGTAACACCCTCGATTCCCGACAGTCATGAACCGGGATTGAATCCCGCGTTAAAATTTTGTTTAATATGTGAATAACCTTTCAATTATCATAAACCAGGTTGCTCTTGTTGAGCGGTACCTATTAATGTGATTTTGAACAGGCTTAAGTTTTGTCAATGAGTATATGCTCCATAGAAATGTTTCAAAACATCAAAATATTATTTAAAATGGTAAAATAAAAAGGGAGAGATAACTAAAGTTATATAAATTTACAATATTTTTTATTTAATCATGTTCCATGTATCCGTTAAGCGAGGTATTGGTAGACATCTTTGGCATCGGCTGGAATTTCCAGATATTCCTTCTGAATGAGGGACTGAATGCAGGTCTTGATGAGGGTGACTTCAACCTTGAACTTGGAACTGAGATCTTCGATCACTTGAGACACCAGCTGCTGGTGACTGAGTCGTCGCTTGGCATTCATGATTCTCACGATGGTTGCGTCCACGACACACCTACGCCCTTGATCCACCTGTCTCTGAACCACCTTCTGATCTTCTTCCACAATTTTCTCCGCTGTCTTCAGTGGAACGTTGACGTTGAGCCGTACCTTCTTGTTGTTGTAGACGGTGTTGATGGCTACGGTAGAACTGGCGTTCAGGGCGGAGGTCCCTGATGTAAGGATTTCGGTCTTCAGCAAGATCTGAAGGACTTGGAGCAAGATGTCAATGTTGATGTTGGTAGTCTCCTGAAGCTGTTGCACCGCGATGGAAGTCCGGCTGTTGAACTGGGTCAGAATGGCAATCTGGAGAGTGGAGGTTTGGAAGGTGTAGCGCTTCGAGAAACAGTTCGTTACCACCTCCCCTCTGGACATATTGTACATCCACTGGATTTTTTTCCCCTTGTTATTTGCACAATAGAATGCGCTGAAATTAGAAATACATTTTTCAAGCTCGCATGGCAATGTCAACTTGATATCTTCCTTAAAGGACGGCCAAGCCCAAGAATTCAAAATGTTAGCTTCGAAATTGATACTCAGGCGTTCGTTGGAGGCTTGCAGATATTGGTCGAAATTTTTATTGAGGTCATCTTTAACTTCAACATCACTGAACATCTGCTCGATGCTTTTCATCATTTCCGAGCTTACATGTTCCTTCAGTTTCATGAACATGCTTACTTCAGACTCTCTGCTCAGCGATTGGGTCATCAAAAGTCTTCGGGAGAGCATTTTTTTATAACTAGCTAGGAAATAATCTTTGTTTGTTAAATAGTTTAGAACCACTATTGCTTTATCAATGCTTTGTTCATTATCTTTCACTTCTTCCGTTTTGTGACTTTTGCTTAGTAACTTATCATAGTATTGTGATAGTAATTGGGCAGACCTATCTGGATATTTGGCGGTGATATGGTTCGTGTTGATAAAATCTCGGAATGCTTCGTTGGAAGCGACGTAGAAATCAACGTCGTTGTTAAAATCTAATTTTACAATGTTCTGATATTTTTCGTAGACTGTCAGGATAGTAGATATGTAGAGGTTGGCGTTGGTCTCCACGATTTCTCCATGTTTCTGCAGCTGCTCGTGACCATCCTTCTGGAGAATCTCCTGGAACAAGGGACGAAAGTTATGTGGTACATTGGCAACTAACCTATACATGCGTGCCAGATCTTCATGCTTTTCTTCGGCAATACATTTTTCGAATTCGATGTAGAATTGTTCCAGTAGATCCTGCACGAACACAACCTTACAGAGGTTACTGAGAGGCGTCAGAGTTGAGGGATGAAAGCAAGTTCTGGCTCGAGAAATCTCTTTCTCCATGAACTCCTCCACCTGAACCATGTACTCAGAAAAGGTACCATTGCGGATAAAATCGTTCCTTATATTTATATATATCTCTTTGGTTTCAATGAGGAATTTGGTCTCAAATTTTTCCTTGTAGATCCACGCGGAATCATAAGAGGATATTTCCGGATTATCCAGCAAAATACAAGCCTCTAAAACTGCATTAAATAATTCTTTGTCGTCGCTCGGATCCCCTCTCCGTTCTTTCTCAATGAGACCATTAAAGGTTTTAATAACCTCTTCACTCAAAGGGACGAAGCACAAATCTACCCAATTATGAACACATAGCTGGAAGATGGAGGTTACGTCATAATTCGCTTGGCTTCGTTCTCTCTCTATCCATGACCTGTTTAACCTATGGCACGACACGTTTAGGATTTGACTGGCCTTCTTGTACATGTTCCATTCGTTGACATAGGCGTGGAGCAAGTTCATTGACTTCAGACATTTCAAGTATTCAACTTTAACGGCCAAGTGGGCTCTCAGAAATTCGTCTACGCGGGTATAGAACAGCTTGGAGGAATACCCGATATTGTCGCTGTTATTGAATTTTACAGCGTTGTTTGGCTTGGGGTTATCGATGCTGGTAAATATGCAAATGCTATTGGTCATTATTCCGAAATCCGCGGTTCTTGGCTTCCAACCACTAAAGAGCCTCGGTAAATATTGTTTAATTTTTCTCCAATGTTTTTCCATTATTTCGTGTTTTTTCTCAATTAAGAAACTATTTTTATTATTAACTCAGGTAGCTGGAGAGTGTGTGGTGTGTGTGTGTGTTCGAAATTATTTATTCGAAAAGATAATTCAGATTCCTGCGGAAATTAAATCGAAAAGTGTTGTATAAGATAATTCAATGTATGCAAATAAATATCAATAAATATCTATGAGAAAAAAAATTCACAGATAATTTATTTATTTTGTATTTTTATTTTAAAACATTTATAATCTACTTATATATTTGCCTTATTCTGTCTGTCTGAAGCTCACTGATGGGATTTTTCATAACCATCGGTGGTTCAGTGGTAGAATGCTCGCCTGCCACGCGGGCGGCCCGGGTTTGATTCCCGGCCGATGCATTTTTTTTTTTTTTTTACAATTTTTAAAACTCATTTATATATTATACAAGAATGACATCCACGGCGCGTTTTTATAATTGTAACGAATAGTATTTGAATAAAAGCATTTAATCGGGTAAAACCCGGGCGTTGCCCGGGTCATTCGTATATAATAATTGTATAAACGAATGCAAGACAAAATCACCGCGAATGTTTCTTTTTTTTTAAGGCAATTATCGTTATTTATCGTTAATTTTTGTTTCGATTTTATTGAAAAAAAAAAAACGATATGGTGCCTTTAAAAAATGATCTTTATTACTATGCAGTTTTCTATTTAGTCAATATACCTAAGTTTATGTTGCAAATGTAAATATCTCTATCGATTTATTAGGTGAAATGCAAAAGAAAATCGACATGATGAAATCTTTATGAAAATTCACATTTTTATTTTTATATTTTCAAGACACACACAGTTTGGGGCGGGACGTTTCACAAGAGAGACATCCACGGCGCCAATTTATAATTGTAACGAATAGTATTTTAATTAAAACATTTTAAAAACACACAGTTTGGAACGGGACGTTTCACAAGAGTGACATCCATGGCGCCAATTTATAATTGTAACGAATAGTATTTGAATTAAAACGTTTTTAAAATATATACGCACTCGGGTAAAACCCGGGCGTTGCCCGGGCCATTCGTCAAGTTTGTATATATATATATATTTAAACTAAAATATAAATAAGATCTGATCTCACGTGCTTGAAATAAATTCTTATGAATGCGCTTTCGGTATTTAGGGAGGTGTCTTATTCATCCAATATTATATTTGGAATGGTCGGCGTTCTGCACTCCAAGGACTATAAATTTGAATTGAGAAAAGTAGAATTCGGGGGAAAATTTTCATTTTGAGTTTTTTTTTTTTTTTTTTTTTGCAACGGGAAAATACTTTTGTGTACAATATCAATTTTTTTCTACAAAATAAAATATCAACATATATAGTCACGACCGTCTTTCCACCGTCGTGTCACGGATGCGCGCGCATCATCATTATCTAATGATAATAATAATAATTATTATTATTATATTATTATTATTATTTTATTATCTATATATATAAAATTGAATGTCTGTCTGTCTGTTTGTCTGTTTGTTTGTACTCTATAGATTCAAAAACCATACATCCAATCGCCGTGAAATTTTGGGATATTATTAGGTATATCACCGGGAAGGTTTTTGAAAAATAATTTCATGAATATCTTGAATATCCTTAGAGTTACTTGCAGATTTGTAGATTTAACTCGCAAGCAGCGCCCCCATTGTGACGATGTTAACAAGTTTTCTTATCACTAAGTTTGTTATCTTAAATATTATTTATCAAAAGTAAGATTATCTCAGGATGACACGGCAATGTGACACGGGAAAAAATGTTCACTAGATAAAACTATGATTTTCTATATGATATAAAAAGCCAACAATGAAGAGTGAATGTAATATAAAAAGCCAACAATGAAGAATGAATGTAAGATAAAAAGCCAACAATAAAGAGTGAATGTAATATAAAAAGCCAACAATGAAGAATGAATGTAAGATAAAAAGCCAACAATGAAGAGTGAATGTAAGATAAAAAGCCAACAATGAAGAGTGAATGTAATATAAAAAGCCAACAATGAAGAATGAATGTAAGATAAAAATCCAACAATGAAGAGTAAATATAATATAAAAACCAACAATGAAGAATGAATTTAAGATAAAAAGCCAACAATGAAGAGTAAATATAAAATAAAAAGCCAACAATGATGAGTGAATGTAAGATAAAAAGCCAACAATGAAGAGTAAATGTAATATAAAAAGCCAACAGAGTGAATGTAAGATAAAAAGCCAACAATGAAGAGTGAATGTAATATAAAAAGCCAACAATGAAGAATGAATGTAAGATAAAAAGCCAACAATGAAGAGTGAATGTAATATAAAAAGCCAACAATGAAGAGTGAATGTAAGATAAAAAGCCAACAATGAAGAGTAAATGTAATATAAAAAGCCAACAATGAAGAATGAATGTAAGATAAAAAGCCAACAAAGATGAGTAAATATAATATAAAAAGCCAACAATGAAGAGTGAATGTAAGATAAAAAGCCAACAATAAAGAGTAAATGTAAGATAAAAAGCCAACAATGAAGAGTAAATGTAATATAAAAAGCCAGCAGAGTGAATGTAAGATAAAAAGCCAACAATGAAGAGTGAATGTAATATAAAAATCCAACAATGAAGAATGAATGTAAGATAAAAAGCCAACAATGAAGAGTGAATGTAAGATAAAAAGCCAACAATGAAGAGTAAATGTAATATAAAAAGCCAACAATGAAGAATGAATGTAAGATAAAAAGCCAACAATGAAGAGTAAATATAATATAAAAAGCCAACAATGAAGAGTGAATGTAAGATAAAAAGCCAACAATGAAGAGTAAATGTAATATAAAAAGCCAGCAGAGTGAATGTAAGATAAAAAGCCAACAATGAAGAGTGAATGTAAGATAAAAAGCCAACAATAAAGAGTAAATGTAATATAAAAAGCCAACAGAGTGAATGTAAGATAAAAAGCCAACAATGAAGAGTGAATGTAAGATAAAAAGCCAACAATAAAGAGTAAATGTAATATAAAAAGCCAACAGAGTGAATGTAAGATAAAAAGCCAACAATGAAGAGTGAATGTAATATAAAAAGCCAACAATGAAGAATGAATGTAAGATAAAAAGCCAACAATGAAGAGTAAATCTCTATCTATATATCTTCTATATATATAAAATTGAATGTCTGTCTGTTTGTTTGTCTGTACTCTATAGATTCAAAAACCATACATCCAATCGCCATGAAATTTTGGGATATTATTAGGTATATCACCGGGAAGGTTTTTGAAAAATAATTTCCTGAATATCTTGAATATCCTTAGAGTTATTTGCAGATTTGTAGATTTAACTCGCAAGCAGCGCCCCCATTGTGACGATGTTAACAAGTTTTCTTATCACTAAGTTTGTTATCTTAAATATTATTTATCAAAAGTAAGATTATCTCAGGATGACACGGCAATGTGACACGGGAAAAAAAGTTCACTAGATAAAACTATGATTTTCTAATGTAGAAAATTAGGAAAGACAAAATTCAGGATGACACGGCACACAGGGACCGGGAAAAAATGTTCACTTTATCGAGAGATTCAAATTTACGAGTTTCAAATTGTCAAAATATATATATATTTTTTAAATAAGTTTTTAGAGAATTGTTTTAACAAATGTTCGCTAGACAAACCTCGGGTAAAACCCCGGGCGAAGCCGAGTACGTTTTATAAGTTTATAGAGAATTGTTTTAACAAATGTTCGTAGGACAAACATTCACTCGGGTAAAACCCGGGCGAAGCCGGGCACATCCGCTAGTTAATATATATAGTCACGACCGTCTTTCCTCAATTCCTCATGTCACGGATGCGCGCGCATCATCATTATGATCATTATCTTCTATAGAAGCTTCTATCTTTATAATTATGTATATTTACAAAAAGTCAATTCGCTCGCGCCTCTAGCGGTGAAAATGAGGGGTAATACCAGCAGACCTAATGTACATGTAAAGTTTGGAGCGGGACGTTTCACAAGAGTGACATCCACGGCTCCAATTTATAATTGTAACAAATAGTATTGGAATAAAAACATTCAATCGGGTAAAACACGGGCGTTGCCCGGGTCATTCGTCTAGTTAATATATATAGTCACGACCGTCTTTCCACCGTCATGTCACGGATGCGCGCGCATCATCATTATGATCATTATCATTATCTAATGATAATAATAATTATTATTATATTATTATTATATCATTATTATCAACATATATAGTCACGACCGTCTTTCCACCGTCATGTCACGGATGCGCGCGCATCATCATTATGATCATTATCATTATCTAATACGTCCAGCGTAGCCGAGTGGACAAGGCACCTGCCCGGTAAGCAGAAGGGTGTGGGTTCGAATCCCGCCCCTGGACACTTTTATTTTTCCGTTCGCCATTACTCTTCATATTTCACCTTTCCATACGTCATCTAATCATATATAGACCATCACTCTTCATATATTCAACCTTTCATACGTCATCCAAAAAGCTTTAAAATTGATTTTTCACAGATAAAAGAAACTTATGCGGTTAAACTTCAAGTATTGCTTTATGCGCCTTTATAATCATACGCCGCAGTCATTATGATGTATTAAATGTTACTTTAAGTATTAGTTACTAACGGAAAAATACGTCCAGGGTAGCCGAGTGGACAAGGCACCTGCCCGGTAAGCAGAAGGGTGTGGGTTCGATTCCCGCCCCTGGCCACTTTTATTTTTCCGTTCGCCATTACTCTTCATATTTCACCTTTCCATACGTCATCTAATCATATATAGACCATCACTCTTCATATATTCAACCTTTCATACGTCATCCAAAAAGCTTTAAAATTGATTTTTCACAGATAAAAGAAACTTATGCGGTTAAACTTCAAGTATTGCTTTATGCGCCTTTATAATCATACGCCGCAGTCATTATGATGTAATAATAATAATTATTATTATATTATTATTATTATTATTATTATCAACATATATAGTCACGACCGTCTTTCCACCGTCATGTCACGGATGCGCTCGCATCATCATTATGATCATTATCATTATCTAATGATAATAATAATAATTATTATTATTATATTATTATTATTAATATATATAGTCACGACCGTCTTTCCTCAATTCCTCATCGCTGTCACGGATGCGCGCGCACAGGGAGGTCACGTGCTCGCCGGCAGCCAACGGGCGCGCGCCACCGGCATTACGTCATAGATTATAAACACAAGGTAATAAGGCCAAATAAAAAAATAGCGTGTGATAAGGCACAATTTGGATTATATACTTATATAATTGCCTTATTCTGTCTGTGTGAAGTTCACTGTGTGAAGTTCACGGATAGATTTTGGTCAGAATGGATAAAATAAAAAAAGTGTCAAGGGATGGGAATCGAACCCACGACCTTCCGCTTACCGGGCAGATGCCATGACCACTAGGCTACCCTGGACATATTTTTCCGTTCACATTTTTATTTTTATATTTTCAAGACACACACAGTTTGGGGCGGGACGTTTCACAAGAGAGACATCCACGGCGCCAATTTATAATTGTAACGAATAGTATTTTAATTAAAACATTTTTAAAATATATACGCACTCAGGTAAAACCCGGGCGTTGCCCGGGCCTTTCGTCTAGTCAACATATATATTCACGACCGTCTTTCCACCGTCATTTACGGATGCGCGCGCATCATCATGATGATCATAATCATTATCTAATGATAATAATAATTATTATCATTATTCTATTATTATTATTATTATTATCAACATATATAGTCACGACCGTCTTTCCACCGTCATGTCACGGATGCGCGCGCATCATCATTATGATCATTATCATTATCTAATGATAATAATAATAATTATTATTATTATATTGTAACGTTTTATTTTTGCTTTAACTTTTAAAGAAATGTTTTATTTTAAAGCTTTATCTAATTTGTTTATTTGTTTTAAATAAAGAGGCAAATTTACCATGTTGTTCTTTTGTTTATTAATTGTTCTTTTTTTTTCAATGATGATAAGAGTTATTGATCACACATTAAAAATCAATGAAAAACAAATTACAAAATTAATTACAAAATTCAGAAACGTGTCATATCCCTCGGCTTGAAGGATTTATTTTCGCAAAATAAATGGTTTCAATTGTGACACATGAACTTTAACCAAGGAGGAATCATCTTTCAATAATTCACACGTAACACTAGATATTATTCTTGTTATTTGAAAAGGACCCTCATACTTTGGGGATGTTTTGACCACACTTGGATCATTACTAGGTATTTTACGAAGGACCAGATCACCAACTTTGAATGACGACTGCGGATGTTTTGCATCGTGTCGTGCTTTCCACTTTTCTCTATGCTTTGCGCTATTTTCTATTGCTTTCTTCCTTGCATTTTCTATGGTGAAATGTGGTGATTCAGAAAATTCTGGTATTGCACAATCACCAAAAAGTAGGAAATTTGGAGAAAACCCAGTGACATCATGGGGTGTGCTATTATAATCTTTTACAATTTTGGCAAGTAATGATGACCATTTTTGTCTTGGATTCTCTTGAAGGTTTGTTCTTAATTTGGTGAGTATAGTGTCATTCATCTTTTCACACAGTCCATTACTCTGCGGATGATATGGCGTCGAATAGGTGTGTTGAATTTGATGCTCATTCAAAAACTTGTTAAATTCTTTTGATGTAAAATTCTTTCCGTTGTCGGTTAAAATACATTTGATTTGAGGAACAGTTTTGTTGATTTTGTCTAAACATTGAATTACTGCTTGGGAAGTGTTGGTGACAGTAGGGAAAGCCCAAACAAATCTTGTTAGGTGGTCAATTATTACTTGAATGTATTTGTGCTTGGTTTCATTTGCTGCAGAGCCTAGCACAATAGTATCCATTGATATTAATTCCAGTGGTTTCAGATCAGAGTTTGGTGCAACATATTCTCCAATAAATGGTTTATGACTGCATTTAGTTATTTGACATATTTTACATGAGCGAACATAGTCTTTGATGCATCTGATAGCATTCGGCCACCAATAAAATGGTGTTATCAATCTTACTGTATTGTTAATTGAGGGGTGAGAATGATTATCGTGGTATTCTTTGAGAATTTCTTCTTGGAATGATTCTGGAACAACTGTTTTTAGAACTCCATTATGTTTCACCATAATAAGATCTCGATGAATATGAGAGTTCTTTACAAAACTGTGATCCGATTTTTGTTGGTGTAGTCGAAGAGTGGGGATTGATATATGAAATGACATTGGTGATCTTGACAATGCATCAACATGCGTTTGCTTTATCCTGATCTGTGAACTATTTTCATTGACACTGTTGATAATTCAATTATCCATCGGAGATATTTTGCCTTTGTTTTCTTTACGTTGAAGAGCCATTCCAAAGCCGAATGATCTGTAATGACTTCAAATGTATTGTTCTCAAGATAAACTTCAAAGTATTCAACTGATTGAACTACAGCAAAGCATTCCAACTCAAATGCAGAATAGTTCTGCTGATGTGGTAGAAGTTTCCTGAATAATAGGAAATTACATGTTCTTGATTATCATTTCCAATTTGAGCTAAAATAACACCAATTCCCAGTTTAGATGCATCTGTATAAAGCTTACATGGTAATGAAGGATCATATGTAGAAAGAACTGGATCTGTGGATAAATGAGACTTTAGTTCCTGAAATGATTTGTTAACTTCAGTAGTCCATTTGAATAACTTATTTTTTCTTGTGAGGCTTGTTAAAGGATCTGCAATTTCACTAAATTTAGGAATAAATTTCCTGTAGTAACCTGCTAAACCCAAAAACTGCCTTACTTGCTTCACTGTTTTAGGTTGAGGGAACTCATTTATTGCCTTTGTTTTTTCAGGGTCAGGTTTAATCTTGTTGTGTTCTATGATATGTCCTAGATATCTTATTTCTTGTTTTTCAATGGAGCATTTCTTAACCTTGAGTTCTTTTTGTTGTTCAGATGGGGGGTGAGTTTCATCAGACATGGAAAGACATTCATTTTCTTTACAATACACAGCTTTGTCTTTTGTATCAATTATCAATCCAATTTTTTTCTGCTATGTCAAGCCCAATAAGTAATGGATAACTAAGGTTTTTCACCACATGAAGCTTACACCAGACAAGTTTAGAATGGATTTTCAAAAATACTTCTACTGATCCTAAAGTATATGCAAAACTATCTACTTGTTTAATTTTGATTCTATCGTTTACATTCAATTTTAACTTATGTTGTTTTAAAAGCGAACAGCTCATTAATGAAATAGTTGACCCGGTATCAATAAAAGATGGAACTGGAATATTATTAAGTAAAACTTCAACATTAACAAATCTATAAGGAAAATTGGTATTTGCTATGCAAAGTGAATCAGCTATGGTTTGTTTAACATCTGTGGTGATATTAGTTGCTTGGTGTTTAAGCTTGTCTTTATAATTAGGATCATAATCTTTGCAATCACTTATCCAATGTTTAAAATACAATCCTTTTTTCTTACAAATAGGACACCAATATGGGCAATTTTTTGAGACTGTAGGTGTAGTTATATTAAAAACCTTGGTTTTACTTCTCTGTTGTTGCCTTATTTGATTATTGTTTTGTTCAATCTCCATGGCAATCTGCATCCAATGTGATGGATCTTTAGGCTGGGCTGTTACGAGATAATTTTTCCAATCTAATGGCAATCCATCCGTTAACATTTTTAGCTTCTCGACATTATTGAGGCTTGTTTGATTTAATAATCTAATTTTATCTCTAAAATAATCTTCCACGGTTTCTTCTTTTTTAAGTCTTCTTTTTGATGCTGCAACTATAGGGCTTTCAACTTTATAACCAAAGCGCTGAATTAATTTGAGTTTAACAGTATCCCATTTTTTAATGGATGCGTTGCTCAATATTTCATCAGCAAACCATTCTAAAGCATCTTTTGATAAATAATAAATTAGATTATTGATTCTATCGACTTCATCTAGTTTACCAGTTTCCAATTCATATAGTTTAAGCCATGATTCAGGCCGAATTGAACCTTTATCACCGCTTAATTTCTCTAATTTGTTTACATTTACTGCCATTGTACTTACTTTTTCTTTCGTCGAAGCCTTTTTGATTTATATTTTAATCCTTTCGTAGCTGCGCCAAATATTTTATGTAACGTTTTATTTTTGCTTTAACTTTTAAAGAAATGTTTTATTTTAAAGCTTTATCTAATTTATTTATTTGTTTTAAATAAAGAGGCAAATTTACCATGTTGTTGTTCTTTTGTTTATTAATTGTTCTTTTTTTTCAATGATGATAAGAGTTATTGATCACACATTAAAAATCAATGAAAAACAAATTACAAAATTAATTACAAAATTCAGAAACGTGTCAATATTATTATTATTATTTTATTATCAACATATATAGTCACGACCGTCTTTCCACCGTCATGTCACGAATGCGCGCGCATCATCATTATGATCATTATCATTATCTAATGATAATAATAATAATAATATTATTATTATTATTATATTATTATTATCAAAACATATATAGTCACGACCGTCTTTCCACCGTCAATTCCTCAATTCCTCATGTCACGGATGCGCGCGCATCATCATTAGTATAATATAAAAAGCCAACAATGAAGAATGTAAGATAAAAAGCCAACAATGAAGAATGAATGTAAGATAAAAAGCCAACAATAAAGAGTAAATGTAATATAAAAAGCCAACAATGAAGAATAAATGTAAGATAAAAAGCCAACAATAAAGAGTAAATATAATATAAAAAGCCAACAATGAAGAATAAATGTAAGATAAAAAGCCAACAATGAAGAGTAAATATAATATAAAAAGCCAACAATGAAGAATGAATGTAAGATAAAAAGCCAACAATGAAGAGTAAATATGATATAAAAAGCCAACAATGAAGAATAAATGTAAGATAAAAAGCCAACAATGAAGAGTAAATATAATATAAAAGCCAACAATGAAGAATGAATGTAAGATAAAAAGCCAACAATGAAGAGTAAATATGATATAAAAAGCCAACAATGAAGAATGAATGTAAGATAAAAAGCCAACAATAAAGAGTAAATGTAATATAAAAAGCCAACAATGAAGAATAAATGTAAGATAAAAAGCCAACAATGAAGAGTAAATATAATATAAAAAGCCAACAATGAAGAATAAATGTAAGATAAAAAGCCAACAATGAAGAGTAAATATAATATAAAAAGCCAACAATGAAGAATGAATGTAAGATAAAAAGCCAACAATGAAGAGTAAATATGATATAAAAAGCCAACAATGAAGAATGAATGTAAGATAAAAAGCCAACAATGAAGAGTAAATGTAATATAAAAAGCCAACAATGAAGAATGAATGTAAGATAAAAAGCCAACAATGAAGAGTAAATGTAATATAAAAAGCCAACAATGAAGAATAAATGTAAGATAAAAAGCCAACAATGAAGAGTAAATGTAATATAAAAAGCCAACAATGAAGAATAAATGTAAGATAAGAAGCCAACAATGAAGAGTAAATGTAATATAAAAAGCCAACAATGAAGAATAAATGTAAGATAAAAAGCCAACAATGAAGAGTAAATATAATATAAAAAGCCAACAATGAAGAGTGAATGTAAGATAAAAAGCCAACAATGAAGAGTAAATGTAATATAAAATGCCAACAATGAAGAATGAATGTAAGATAAAAAGCCAACAATGAAGAGTGAATGTAATATAAAAAGCCAACAATGAAGAATGAATGTAAGATATAAAGCCAACAATGAAGAGTGAATGTAAGATAAAAAACCAACAATGAATAGTAAATGTAATATAAAAAGCCAACAATGAAGAATGAATGTAAGATAAAAAGCCAACAATGAAGAGTAAATATAATATAAAAAGCCAACAATGAAGAGTGAATGTAAGATAAAAAGCCAACAATGAAGAGTAAATGTAATATAAAAAGCCAACAGAGTGAATGTAAGATAAAAACCCAACAATGAAGAGTGAATGTAATATAAAAAGCCAACCTTGAAGAATGAATGTAAGATAAAAAGCCAACAATGAAGAGTAAATATGATATAAAAAGCCAACAATGAAGAGTGAATGTAAGATAAAAAGCCAACAATGAAGAGTATAAAAATGAATGTTTGTCTGTTTGTATGTTTGTTTGTATGTCCGGTATACAAATTCGCAGTAGTTCACTAATTCAAACCAAAATTTCCATACATAGGTAAAATATACGGGGAAGACGATAGGCTATTTAAAAATATATATAAATCAATTATTAAAACTATATATTTTCAGTCAGAAAATGATGATGACGATATTGCTGTATCATGTTTGATTATCAGATACAAAATAATATCGGGAAAAATTCCAAAAAGCAGAGACCACGGGTGAAACCAGTTCATTATTTTGTAAGCAGGAACAAAATTCTAACAGAAAAACATTCATTCGAGCAGAAAACAAAAGCCAGATCATCTTTCTATAAAAATATCGCTTCTCAGACACAAAGTTTGCAGCGGGACGTTTCACAAGTGTGACATCCACGGCGCCAATTTATAATTGTAACGAATAGTATTTGAATAAAAACATTTAATCGGGTAAATGTAATATAAAAAGCCAACAATGAAGAGTAAATCTATATATATAAAAATGAATGTATGTCTGTTTGTTTGTCCTTTATGCCTGACCAAACCACTCATTGGATCGCCATGAAACTTTGGGAAGTTATTTAGTATAGTACTGGGAAGGTTTCTAGCAAATAAAATTTTTGAAATAACTTTTCGCCTAGAAATATTCAAGATAAATATTCTAATTTATCTGTTATAATTCAACAATCTGCTCTAAATATTATCATGATGATACGATGATTTTGTAATGTAGAAAATTAGGAAAGACAAAATTCAGGATGACACGGCAATTTATTTGAGACAAGAATAATGATACAATTCAAAGGCAAGATACTATTCCTTTAACTTCCAATTACCGAGGGAACCAATTAATATTGATTTTATTCAACTTATCGAGTATTTTTGAAGGGACCGGGAAAAATGTTAACTTTATCGAGAGATTCGTTAGACAAACCTTTACTCAGGTAAAACCCGAGCGAAGCCGGGCGGGTCCGCTAGTATAATATAAAAAGCCAACAATGAAGAGTGAATGTAAGATAAAAAGCCAACAATGAAGAGTAAATGTAATATAAAAAGCCAACAGAGTGAATGTAAGATAAAAAGCCAACAATGAAGAGTAAATATAATATAAAAAGCCAACAATGAAGAGTAAATCTCTATATATATAAAAATGAAAGTTTGTCTGTTTGTATGTTTGTTTGTATGTCCGGTATACAAATTCGCAGTAGTTCACTAATTCAAACCAAAATTTCCATACATAGGTAAAAAATACGGGGAAGACGATAGGCTATTTAAAAATATATATAAATCAATTATTAAAACTATATATTTTTAGTCAGAAAATGATGATGACGATATTGCTGTATCATGTTTGATTATCAGATACAAAATTATATCGGGAAAAATTCCAAAAAGCAGAGACCACGGGTGAAACCAGTTCATTATTTTGTACGCAGGAACAAAATTCTAACAGAAAAACATTCATTCGAGCAGAAAACAAAAGCCAGATCATCTTTCTATAAAAATATCGCTTCTCAGACACAAAGTTTGCAGCGGGACGTTTCACAAGTGTGACATCCACGGCGCCAATTTATAATTGTAACGAATAGTATCTGAATAAAAACATTTAATCGGGTAAAACCCGGGCGTTACACGGGTCATTCGTCATTAATATATAGTCACGACCGTCTTTCCTCAATTCCTCATCGCTGTCACGGATGCGCGCGCATCATCATTATGATCATTATCTTATAGAAGCTTCTATCTTTATAATTATGTATATTTACAAAAAGTCAATTCGCTCGCGCCTCTAGCGGTGAAAATGAGGGGTAATACCAGCTGACCTAATGTACATGTAAAGTTTGGAGCGGGACGTTTCACAAGAGTGACATCCACGGCTCCAATTTATAATTGTAACAAATAATATTGGAATAAAAACATTCAATCGGGTAAAACACGGGCGTTGCCCGGGTCATTCGTCTAGTCAACATATATAGTCACGACCGTCTTTCCACCGTCATGTCACGGATGCGCGCGCATCATCATTATGATCATTATCATTATCTAATGATAATAATAATAATTATTATTATCTACTTATATATTTGCCTTATTCTGTCTGTTTGTTTGTCTGAAGCTCACGGATGGGATTTTTCATAACCATCGGTGGTTCAGTGGTAGAATGCTCGCCTGCCACGCGGGCGGCCCGGGTTCGATTCCCGGCCGATGCATTTTTTTTTTTTTTTTTACAATTTTTAAAACTCATTTATATATTATACAAGAATGACATCCACGGCGTCTATTTATAATTGTAACGAATAGTATTTGAATAAAAGCATTTAATCGGGTAAAACCCGGGCGTTGCCCGGGTCATTCGTATATAATAATTGTATAAACGAATGCAAGACAAAATCACCGCGAATGTTTCTTTTTTTTAAGGCAAATATCGTTATTTATAGTTAATTTTTGTTTCGATTTTATTGAAAAAAAAAACGATATGGTACCTTTAAAAAATGATCTTTATTACTATGCATTTTTCTATTTAGTCAATATACCTAAGTTCATGTTGCAAATGTAATTATCTCTATCGATTTAGTAGGTGAGAAATGCAAAAAAAAAAAATCGACATGATGAAATCTTTATGAAAATTCACATTTTTATTTTTATATTTTCAAGACACATACAGTTTGGGGCGGGACGTTTCACAAGAGAGACATCCACGGCGCCAATTTATAATTGTAACGAATAGTATTTTAATTGAAACATTTTAAAAACACACAGTTTGGAACGGGACGTTTCACAAGAGTGACATCCATGGCGCCAATTTATAATTGTAACGAATAGTATTTGAATTAAAACGTTTTTAAAATATATATGCACTCGGGTAAAACCCGGGCGTTGCCCGGGCCATTCGTCTAGTCAACATATATAGTCTCGACCGTCTTTCCACCGTCATGTCACGGATGCGCGCGCATCATCATTATGATCATTATCATTATCTAATGGAAATAATAATAATAATTATTATTATATTATTATTATTATATTATTATTATTATTATTATCAACATATATAGTCACGACCGTCTTTTCACCGTCATGTCACGGATGCGCGCGCATCATCATTATGATCATTATCATTATCTAATGATAATAATAATTATTATTATATTATTATTATTATTATTATCAACATATATAGTCACGACCGTCTTTCCTCAATCAATTCCTCATCGCTGTCACGGATGCGCGCGCATCATCATTATGATCATTATCATTATCTAATGATAATAATAATAATTATTATTATTATATTAATTATTATTAATATATATAGTCACGACCGTCTTTCCTCAATTCCTCATCGCTGTCACGGATGCGCGCGCACAGGGAGGTCACGTGCTCGCCGGCAGCCAATGGGCGCGCGCCACCGGCATTACGTCATAGATTATAAACACAAGGTAATAAGGCCAAATAAAAAAATAGTGTGTGATAAGGCACAATTTGGATTATATACTTATATAATTGCCTTATTCTGTCTGTGTGAAGTTCACTGTGTGAAGTTCACGGATAGATTTTGGTCAGAATGGATAAAATAAAAAAAGTGTCAAGGGATGGGAATCGAACCCATGACCTTCCGCTTACTGGGCAGATGCCATGACCACTAGGCTACCCTGGACATATTTTTCCGTTCACATTTTTATTTTTATATTTTCAAGACACACACAGTTTGGGGCGGGACGTTTCATAAGAGAGACATCCACGGCGCCAATTTATAATTGTAACGAATAGTATTTTAATTAAAACATTTTTAAAATATATACGCACTCGGGTAAAACCCGGGCGTTGCCCGGGCCATTCGTCTAGTCAACATATATAGTCACGACCGTCTTTCCTCAATCAATTCCTCATCGCTGTCACGGATGCGCGCGCATCATCATTATGATCATTATCATTATCTAATGATAATAATAATTATTATTATTATATTAATTATTATTAATATATACAGGGTGTACTAGGTAAATTGGGAATTTCAACAATGGTATTTTAACTGAAATTTTTTGCAAGTAAAAATTAAAATATCCGAATGAAATTTGACACAGTAGTAGATAAAAGGATATAGTTTTTATTTATTTAATGTAGTTTCCATTATTAGCTACAACAGTCTCGAGGCGAGTGCGGAATGAAGCACAGGCCTTGGCGACGATGACCTTGTCCATTTGGGTCATCACCGTGTGAACTGCTTTCTTGACAGACTGGATGGTGGTATGAGGAGCTTTGTTGACATCTCTCTCAACAACGCCCCATACATAGTAGTCGAGGGGATTGCAATCTGGAGAATTAGGGGGCCAAATATCAGGACCCCAGTGACTAGGGACGTTAAGTGTCAGCCACGATTGTGTCTTTTTTGCCTTATGGGCTGGAGCTGAGTCCTGTTGGAAGACATACTTCCTTCCTGCGGCCACCATGTCCATCCAAGGCTTCACAACGGTCTCCAGAACATTGATGTAGGTGTCAGCGTTCATCCTAAGGCCCTTCTCAAAGAAATGGGGAGGCATGACATCACCTTCACTGCTGATAACGCCAAGGACCATTACGGAGGCAGGAAATCGCGTGTGCATCACGACAGGTATCTCTGAGGGGTCTTTACAGATCCAGCGATCATTCCTGGGATTTACCTTTTGGTCCACGTCAAAGTTCTTTTCGTCAGAGAAGAACCTTAGCATGCCAAAAGAGTCGTGTTTCAGGTTGTTGAGGAGGGCAGCAGCCTTTCCTTTTCTGTTATTCTTCATATTCTCAGTCAGCAACTGACCTTTCCGAAGGGCATAAGACTTGAGACCAAGGTCCTCATGGATAGTTCTGACAATTGTCATAGAGCCAACGTCCATTTCCTTGGCTATGGCCCTCATGCTCTTCCCAGGGTTTCCATCAATCTTCTCCTTGACATTTTTGACAAATTCTTCGCCTCTTACCCTGTTCGATCGACGCGAGTGCTTTTTCCATGTAGCTATCCCCTCTTTGTTACTGTCGGCCTCATCAAACTGCTTCTTGACACGATAAATAGTGGTTTTGGGCAACTTAAGAAAATCCACTATCTCTTTGGGGCTCCTTCCGGCGCGCAGAGCAACGATGATGGCAGCTCGATTTTCAAATTCTCGCACACATGTACTGTTGCATTTTACATGAATATGGCTACGTAATGAAAAAAAAAACAAGTTTTTAATCTCAAGTAGTTTTTGTTTTATGGACTGTCAAAGTTAGTCCCATTTTACCTGGTACACCCTGTATAGTCACGACCGACTTTCCTCAATTCCTCATCGCTGTCACGGATGCGCGCGCACAGGGAGGTCACGTGCTCGCCGGCAGCCAATAAAAAAAACTCCCTCGAGCCGGATTTGAACCAGTGACCTAAGGATCACCATTGTAACATCTACAGTCCTCCGCTCTGCCAACTGAGCTATCGAGGGATACAAACTGTATGAATAAGTTTACCTTATAAAGTCAACTAATCCTATTTCTACACAAAAAGTCTTTCCTGATCAGTCAGTCATTGGCCGGCCGCCTCTGTCACGGATGCGCGCGCACAGGGAGGTCACGTGCTCGCCGGCAGCCAACGGGCACGCGCCGCCGGCAGGGGGGGGGGGGGGGCATTACGTCACTCAAGGTCACCTACGCGCCAACGATGACACGTGATCGTAGCCGTCCAATAGGAGGGCGCCGGCCATCCGTGACAGAGGCGGCCTATGACTGATTGATTAGGATTAGGATATTCATTTATTTAAGGCGCCAATTTATAATTGTAACAAATAGTATTTGAATAAAAACATTCAATCGGGTAAAACACGGGCATTGCCCGGGTCATTCGGCTAGTATATATATAAATATATTTTAAGATATTAAAATCATTTTGATATTGTATACAAAAGTATTCGCCCGTTGAAGAGCAAAACCCTCAAAATAAAAGAAACTTTTTTCCCGAATTCTATTTTTCCATATTCAGATAATTACTGGGTAACTCACATATATGCATATTTACCGATTGTCTGTCGGCTGGTTTTATTTTCTGTATATAATCCTATTTAGACTAGAAAGATGAGTATAACCCAGGGAGCGCAGAACGCCAACTACCCGGGGAGTCACCAGTATGGAGTAGTGCTAAGTATTTTTACTCGCGTTCTTTTTTGATTACTGAGTTGAACCAGTTGACCAGGATGTTCCATGCTGAGTCTGGCCATAGATGTAGGATTGAGGTGGGTCAGTCCAAGCAGCTGTTTATATCCTATGTCTCAGGAATGCTAAACAGCTGAAGAGGAGATGATCTGTGATTCTTCTGAACAGTGGATGCAGGTAGGGTCTGTTTGGGTAGGAACACGTGTAATGTCTTCTAGTATTTGGACTATATAGACCCGAGCTTTGTATATTCCACAAAATCAGAGAAATGGTAAATAGAAAAATTGTTGAAGAGGTATTATTATTAAAAACTAGAATGTTCAAAATATCTCCATAGCTATATTTTCACATATATTTTTTATAATTCTTTAAAATTAAGATGTTATTGTTTTAAAACAATCTCTAAACAACAGTAAGAAGTTATACATATCTACATATATAAAAATGAATGTATGTGTGTGTGTAGGTCCTTTATGCCTGACCAAACCACTCATTGGAACGCCATGAAACTTTGGGAAGTCATTAAGTATAGTACTTGGAAGGTTTCTAGCAAATAAAATTTTTGAAATAACTTTTCGCCTAAAAATAATCAAGATAAACATTCTAATTTATCTGTTATAATTCAACAATCTGCTCTAAATATTATCATGATGATACGATGATTTTGTAATGTAGAAAATTAGGAAAGACAAAATTCAGGATGACACAGCAATTTATTTGAGACAAGAATAATGATACAATTCCAAGGCAAGATACTATTCCTTTAACTTCCAATTACCGAGGGAACCAATTAATATTGATTTTATTCAACTTATCAAGTATTTTTCAAGGAACCAGGAAAAAATGTTCACTTTATCGAGAGATTCATTAGACAAACCTTTACTCGGGTAAAACCCGGGCAAAGCCGGGTACATCCATACAAGAATAATGATACAATTCCAAGGCAAGATACTATTCCTTTAACTTACAATTACCGAGTGAACCAATTAATATTGATTTTATTCAACTTATCGAGTATTTTTCAAGGGACTGGGAAAAATGTTCACTTTATCGAGAGATTCGTTAGACAAACCTTTACTCGGGTAAAACCCGGGCGAAGCCGGGTACATCCGCTAGTTTTTAATAAAATAGAGGGTCATGGTTCTTTTATTTCACACACACACAAGCCTTTATTAAGACATTCCGTCTTATACAGACGATTCTCCTGTTAGAAATGATTCTTAAAAAGAAATGAGAAGCAGCGGAAGAAACTGAATCCTCGCTCAGAAAAGAGAAAAATAAGAAAAGAATATCTAAGTACAAAAGTTGAGCATGGTTCTATTATTTAAAATGTGACCCATTAACAAGAGAGTTCCAAATAATCCAATTGTCATCGCGAGTGAGAAAATTGGGATAAGTGCTGAAATCACTAAATTTGTATAAAAACTCTTTCATAGCTTAAATAAATTGAGGGTGGTATGTCTCATCTATATTGGGAGGTTAAATAAAGAATTAAATGAAACATAATATCTTGAAAACCATTTTTAAACACTATTTTATACAATACTAGCGGACGTACCCGGCTTCGCCCGGGTTTTACCCGAGTAAAGGTTTGTCTAACGAATCTCTCGATAAAGTGAACATTTTTTCCCGGTCCCTTTAAAAATACTCGACAAGTTGAATAAAATCAATATTAATTGGTTCCCTCTGTAATTGGAAGTTAAAGGAATAGTATCTTGCCTTGGAATTGTATCATTATTCTTATCTCAAATAAATTCCCGTGTCATCCTGAATTTTGTTTTTCCTAATTTTCTACATTACAAAATCATTGTATCATCATGATAATATTTAGAGCAGATTGTTGAATTATAACAGATAAATTAGAATATTTATCTTGATTATTTTTAGGCGAAAAGTTATTTCAAAAATTTTATTTGCTAGAAACCTTCCCAGTACTATACTAAATAACTTCCCAAAGTTTCAGGCATAAAAGACAGACAGACACACATACATTCATTTTTATATATATATAGACTAGACGGGTGACCCGGGCTTCGCCCCGGGATTGACCCGTGTGCATATCTACCCGAGTGATATATATTTAGATAAGATTTTTTTATAATTGTTTGTTATTAGCATTATCTATTTGTTTGCATCAGCATAATTTAATCTAATATTTGATAGAGGGCGCTGTTCGTGAGCTAATTAGAATAATTTGAATATATAGTTTTAATAATTGATTTATATATATTTTTTAAAATAGCCTATCGTCTTCCCCGTATTTTTTTACCTATGTATGGAAATTTTGGTTTGAATTAGTGAACTACTGCGAATTTGTATACCGGACATACAAACAAACAAACCAACAAACATACAAACATTGATTTTTATATATATAGATATTGCGGCACATGATTGTAGAACGACATTTTAAAATATCCCGCATGTGTTTGAACGAAAAATCGTAATTTATTTTAAGGATAAATAACGATTATTTCTAACCTTAGGGATGAAGTATGAAAGGATGAATTAAGGATAAATTTCGATTTTTCGTTCAAAAGAAACACATGCGGGATATTTTCAAATGTCGTTCTACATATATTAGGTAGTGTTATTTAAATTTGTTATTAAAACATGTATTCTCTCTTGGATATACTTATCCCTTTGATTTATTAAGCTGTGAAACTTTATAAGACTTAGGGCTGACTGTGATTGTGGACATGTGCGTTGAATGGGTCATTCCTCTATATCTTACAAGTTTTAATTGTTTTTTTTTTAATAAAATTAATTTTGCATTGTCATTCTGATATTTGAATTTTTCTTATTTCCTACGTGGCATTATCTATATACAAGGTATGTCCCATAAGTTCCCGGACTGGGTCCATAAAAAAAAAAATAAATGAAAAATGTAAATAAATTTGAGTTTATTATAGAAAAAATATCTGGCAACACGGTGGTACCAATATCGAGGGGGTACGTGCGCGCGGGCCAAAGTTATTCTAATTTATTTAAAGGTTACACCTTGCGCTGCGGCGATTTTACGATGGAACAAAAATTGAAGCAGAGGATTTGCATAGAATTTTGTGTGAAACTTCAAATATCAGCAACCGAAACTTTTGAAATGCTTAATAAAGCATTCCCCAATAACGCCTCAAAGAGAACAACTGTTTTTGAATGGCATTCTAGATTTAAAGCTGGCAGAATTTCCATTGAAGATGATCCTCGTCAAGGACGCCCAACATTTCAAAGGACTGATGAAAATGTGCAAAAAATCACCGATTTGATAAAAGAAAATCCTCGAACCACTTTGCTGGAGCTAGAGCAAGACACAGGCATCTCTAAAACAACGATTGGAAGGATCGTAACCGATGCAAAATTCATCCCAAGATTCCTCACTAATGAGCAAAAACTGTGTCGGCTTGCAACCTTTGAGGACATGCTGGAAATGACAAGAACGGATCCGGAATGGAAAGACAAGATAATCACAGGCGACGAGACATGGGTCTATGGCTATGACCCTGAAACCAAGCGTCAATCTGCCGAGTGGAGAGGTCAGGGTGAGCCTAGACACAAAAAGTCCAGGATATTGAAATCCAGAAACAAGGTGTTGCTGGTCGCTTTTTTGGATAACAAGGGCATTGTTCATCACGAGTATCTTCCTGCAGGCCAAACAGTTATTAAGGGAATGTATTTGAGCATTCTTCGCCGTCTAAGGGAAGCGATTCGATAAAAAAGGCCATAAAAATGGACTAATGGTGGCTGGATCCTACACCATGACAATGCCCGCCCTCACACAGCGCACTTGGTGACGAGTTTTTTGGCGAAAAACGGGACAGAAATCCTACCTCAACCACACTATTCCCCAGACATCGCACCAAATGACTTTTTCCTGTTCCCCAAACTCAAAGCAGTTCTAAAAGGAAGACATTTTGACACCAGGGAAGACATAATAGAAAAATCGCAGCTGGCATTGAAGAGCATTCCAAAAGAGGCCTATAAAAACTGTTTCGACAATTGGGAGAAACGATGGCGCTGGTGCGTTGAAGCAAGGGGGGATTACTTTGAAAAGTTTTAATAAAAAAAATTTAAAAAAATCTTACCTTTTTTTTTTATGGACCCAGTCCGGGAACTTATGGGACATACCTTGTATATAAAAATGAATGTATGTGTGTGTGTGTGTGTGTGGTCTGTTTGTCCTTTATGCCTGACCAAACCACTCATTGGAACGCCATGAAACTTTGGGAAGTTATTTAGTATAGTACTAGGAAGGTTTCTAGCAAATAAAATTTTTGAAATAACTTTTCGCTTTAAAATAATCAAGATACATATTCTAATTTATCTGTTATAATTCAACAATCTGCTCTAAATATTATCATGATGATACGATGATTTTGTAATGTAGAAAATTAGGAAAGACAAAATTCAGGATGACACGGCAATTTATTTGAGACAAGAATAATGATACAATTCCAAGGCAAGATACTATTCCTTTAACTTCCAATTACCGAGGGAACCAATTAATATTGATTTTATTCAACTTATCGAGTATTTTTCAAGGGACCGGGAAAAAATGTTCACTTTATCGAGAGATTCGTTAGACAAACCTTTACTCGGGTAAAACCCGGGCGAAGCCGGGTACGTCCGCTAGTAATATTTAAAATAAAGTAAATATTAACTGCGGTTCCGAAACCACTTTATTAGGTACCTGCTCAACAAGAGCAACCTAGTTTATGATAATTGTAACAATGAATAACATGTGAAGGTTATTCATATATTAAACAAAATGTTAACGCGAGATTCAATCCCGGTTTATGGCTGTTGGGAATCGAGGGTGTTACCCACTCGTCCACTTCAAATAGAAATAAGAGAATCCCCCTAAAAAAATAGAATAGTGAAGTTGTATACAACGATATACTAATACAGAAATATGGAGAGAGAAGCGAACAAAAATGTGGAAAGAGTTTCAAGATTGTCCCATAAAAGATTATCGTAAAGATAGGGGCTACCTGGCCGGCATTCAGAGTTCTTGAAAATAAAGATACTTCGGCCAGTAAATCTTTTTATTACCTCGACGTTTCGACAAAAATCTTTTGTCCCCGTCAGGAGCAAATAAAAATTAAAATATTTTTTTAACGCCTTGCCAAATGTTTTAATTTTTGTTCGCTCCTGACGAGGACAAAATATTTTTGTCGAAACGTCGAGGTAATAAAAAGATTTACTGGCCGAAGTATATTTATTTCAATAAATAAAATATTATGTCGAGAAACTGGAAAAACAAGAACTGTGCAAGATGACACCAAATATCAGAAGCACAAAGATTACGAGTTAATGTTGAGAGAGAAGACCACAAATACCTGCAGAATATTACAGTATAAAATTCACAAATTCTTATACTTATTTTTTCATTGAATTATAGGAATATGGAGTTTGATCTCATGATTATGTCATGGAACATTTTAGCGGCGTGAGATTCGGTTCAAAATCACTTTATTAGGTACCGCTCAACAAGAGCAACCTAGTTTATGATAATTGAAACAGTGAATAATATGTGAAGGTATTCACATATTAAACAAAGTGTTAACGCGGGATTCAATCCCCGGTTGATGACTGTCGGGAATCGAGGGTGTTACCTACTCGTCCACCGACTTTTATTTATGTGTGATGATCTCCTGATGGAACATTTTAGCGGCGTGAAAGTAGTTAGATTTTTTAAGTTGACACATATTTTAGGTTTATTTATTCTTATATTTTCCTTCGCATATGTGCGATGAAGTTCCACACTTTATTATTTAACTTAAAGGAAAATTTTAATAAGACTTAGAACTGACTGTTGTTCTAGACCTGTTCTATGAACGGGCTAATGTTCTAGTTTGGCTTATATAAGTACACCTATCCCCCGATTTACACGGTAGATACGTTCCTGAGAAAAACGTGTAAATCGGGGGATAGGTGTACACAGAAATAAAAATAAAATGCATTGACAGGTTAAAATATGTAGTCACCACATAAGCTCGGGATTCCTCGTGAGATGTTTACACAGCGCATGTGTTCAATCACAGTAGCATTTTGTATAGTGCGATAAAAAAAAAACTTATTTGGAAAACCGTGCAAAAGCGAAAACGTGTAAAACAAGTACCGTGTAAATCGGGGGATAGGTGTAATGGGTTATTGAATATATCAATAGAACTCTATAATTTCTAAGAAGATCAAAATACTGAAAGAATATCTCGATGAGAACTTAAAGACACTAAATGAGTCCAAGTCAAAGATTATGGTGTTCCGTAATGGAGGTAAACCCTCAAATAAGGATAGATGGTTCTGGAATGATAAACCCATAACAATAACTTCAAGATATACATGCTTGGGATTCCCTCTGACACCAACAATAACAACTACTCACCCGGCAAATTACTTTAAAGGAAAAGCACTTACAGCAATTAACGCCACACACCCAATATTGATAAAATCAAAAGCAAAGTCAATAAATTTATCAACCAAACTCTTTGATTCAATAGTGAGAGCTGTCCTGATGTATGCCGCTCCATTGTGGGCAACAGAGCATAAAGACTTATTGGATAGTATACAAGACATATTTATCCGTAGGTTCCTGAATCTGCCCAGATACACTCCAGGCTACATAATCAGATTAGAAACCGGTCGTATCTCATTGAGTGTAACAGCTTTAAAATTAACCCTGAAGTATTGGCTACGGGTGTTGAATATGAGCAGTGACAGATTGCCGCGTATATGTTTTAATAGAACACGGGAACTGTCTAATGCTTCGGGCACACCCATCGGTTTCATTAAAAAACTCACCAATCTGCTTAACAATAATGGATCCCCTGCACTTGTTTCCTGTGATGATCCTGAAACGCTGAGGAGCGCGATTACAGGGCTCTTAAAAACAGCGGCAGACCAATCTATACAAAACGACCTTACAAGAATGGATAAATCTAAGCTCTCACTACAAAGACATTCACATATCTTTCATGACGGAGGGATACCTTTTAGGGGATTTTCCTTTCCCGGTTGTAAGACTACTCGCACAAGTTAGAATACTTTCAAGTTTTTTTAGAGAAAACCACACCAAGATGCTCTGCGGTGAGGACCCGATTTGTACCTTCTGTAATTCAAAACTAAAAAATGAAATCACTCACTATATTTTTGATTGCTATGCTCTGAAAGAAGAAAGAAGAACCCTTATGCTCAAAACTGGGCAAATCTGTGCTTCACTTCCATCAATAATTGACAATATGACCCAGAATAAGTATATTGCTAAGGCGTTTTATGGTTTCCACAAGTCCGTATCTCAGAAGAAGGCCAAGTGACACTCACTCCTCACTTTCTTACTGCTAACTACTGCAACTATTCGTTCATTTTTAATTATTTCACCATATTGGTCAAATTCAATGAAAATCATATCCTGCTGATAAGTTCACTCCAGGAATCCAGGCTACCTCGACAGAGAGGGCTAATAGGTTATCACATTAATTTACATCAGAGAGGTATGAAGAAGAGTTCAAATATATTAGAAAGACATGTAATCCTCTCTCACATGATGTATTATTTAACTTTATTGAAGTAAAACTTTTTAAAAGGCTAGCTGTCATTCTAGACCCGTTCGTTGGACGGGAGTACTCGTTAGTTCTTAGTATTTTTTAAATAATCAATGAAAATTTGAAGCTATTATAGACGCGTATGATTCTTTTTGAAATTAAACCATTTTCTACTGTCCTTACTTCAATGGAAAAAGAATCATACGCGTCTATAATAGTTTCAAATTTTCATAAAAGATGGCGCGCTGATGTATCATGATATCAAAATAATCAATGCCTCGCGGTGAAACTAGAAAGTAAAAATTAGGTTCAAATTCAACGACACCCAAGAAGTAGATGTCAGAAGAGAAACAAAAGCGGCAAGATAAAGAGAAGGAGAAGGATGTCATAATGAAACTACAGAGCAACAGGGTGATCGGCTACAAGGAATGAAAGGAAGTAAATCAACGCTGTAAAAACCGCTGAGCAACGTGAAGTCTGTTTGCCAAGCACAATGGGAGTAAATAAATCCCACGAAAGAGAGAGATAACCCGGGCTCCTGGAGCACAAATCGCCAACTACCCGGCATCCCACGTTACTCCCCAAACCCCCTTTAAAACATGGTGTTATAAAACTGCGATCGTTTCGGCTTATATTTCCGCTTGCTTACTCGCGATGACAATGTAATTATTAGAAACTTTTTTTTTTTTCTGCCTTCTATTGCGGGTCATATTTTAAGATAATAGAACGATGTCCCCACCTAAAAAAGCCTCAAGGCGACGTTGATTTGTTCATCTTAAGCTGCTTAGGGGTTTCTGCAGTAACATGACATTGAAATATCTCCTTTGTACTTTTTAAGCACACTGCTAGCTGCTCAGGGGTTTGTGGGGGGAATCCCACGTTACTACACAAACCCCTGAGCAGCTAGCAGTGCGCTTAGAAAGTAAAAAGAGGATATTTCAATGTCACGTTACTGCAGAAACCCCTAAGCAGCAACAGATGAACAAAACAACGCCGCTTTGATGTCTTTTTTTTTAGGTGGGGACATCGTTCTATTATCTTAAAATATGACCCGCAATAGAAAACAAACAAAAAAAAGGTTTCGAATAATTACATTGTCATCGCGAGTAAACAAGCGGAAATATAAGCCGAAACTATCGCAGTTTTACATAAAACACCTTTAAAGAAAAAGTTTAAACCCGACTAAAATAAAAATGAGAGCGTAAGTTGATGGTGTTCATCTAATATTGAAAAATAAAAGTTAAATAAATTAATGAACTACAATAATCAACTCCTTAAACTTCAATTTTACATTAAGTAATGTTTAAAATATATATTAGAAAATGTATAATATCTCTCTTACATACTTTATGGTGGTGGTGCTTATCTCTCTTTTGTTTTTATCCCTAGTACACATGGCCATAATAATCATGGTGGGTAGTTAGCAACTGCTTTTACTGTAAGTAAATCCCCGGGTAGTTGGCGCTCCAGGAACCTAGGTTATAAATATCTCTCTCTGTAAGTACACCACATATGTATTGAGCAGTTCGACTTTGCACTTACAATATCAACTATTCGTTCATTTTTAATTATTTCACCATATTGGTCAAATTTATTTTTTCACATTTAATTTAGTGTTAAGATAAACAAATAATCTACCATATGATTAGCTATTTCTCTACAGAAGCATAGTTTCATATGCAACACACACGCCACCAAAGAAAGAATGCAAATATATGAGAATTTGCATAGAAATGATCGATAAATGTACAAGCAAGTTGAATGTTGTCAATAAGGGTCGAAGAAACAAATTGAAATAACTATGTTTTACAAAGTTCTATTTTAAATCCAGGATTATAGCCCTGGAAAGGTTAACAAAAAAATATGTTAAAAAGCTTAAAATATATTTTAACAATAATATGTGTTTTCCATCTTAGGGTGAAGTGTAGTTGGTATACACTCATGGACAAAACTTAAGGGAGTGGAAAGTCTTTAATGTCGCCGGTCTATTTATTATTACTATTTTTTTTAAGGAGACAGTGACAATTTTGTTTACACTTGGCTATTTGGTATGTCTTCAATAAAGGTCACTGTGTATCAAATTACCTTTTAGAGGTTTTGTTTAAATTCTGATAGGCTAAAAAAAAAGGTACAACTTAAGTTTTAACATAGTGGGTAACACCCTCGATTCCCGACAGTCATGAACCGGGATTGAATCCCGCGTTAAAATTTTGTTTAATATGTGAATAACCTTCACATATTATTCACTGTTTCAATTATCATAAACTAGGTTACTCTTGTTGAGTGGTAGCTATTAATGTGATTTTGAACAGGCTTAAGTTTTGTCAATGAGTGTATGCTCCATAGAAATGTTTCAAAACATCAAAATATTATTTAAAACGGTAAAATAAAAAGGGAGAGATAACTAAAGTTATATAAATTTACAATATTTTTTATTTAATCATGTTCCATGTATCCGTTAAGCGAGGTATTGGTAGACATCTTTGGCATCGGCTGGAATTTCCAGATAGTCCTTCTGAATGAGGGACTGAATGCAGGTCTTGATGAGGGTGATTTCAACCTTGAACTTGGAACTGAGATCTTCGATCACTTGAGACACCAGCTGCTGGCGACTGAGTCGTCGCTTGGCTTTCATGATTCTCACGATGGTTGCGTCCACGACACACCTACGCCCTTGATCCACCTGTCTCTGAACCACCTTCTGATCTTCTTCCACAATTTTCTCCGCTGTCTTCAGTGGAACGTTGACGTTGAGCCGTACCTTCTTGTTGTTATAGGCGGTGTTTATGGCTACGGTGGATCTGGCGTTCAGGGCGGAGGTCCTTGATGTAAGGATTTTGGTCTTCAGCAAGATCTGAAGGACTTGAAGCAAGATGTCAATGTTGATGTTGGTAGTCTCCTGAAGCTGTTGCACCGTGATGGAAGTCCGGCTGTTGAACTGGGTCAGAATGGCAATCTGGAGAGTGGAGGTTTGGAAGGTGTAGCGCTTCGAGAAACAGTTCGTTACCACCTCCCCTCTGGACATATTGTACATCCACTGGATTTTTTTCCCCTTGTTATTTGCACAATAGAATGCGCTGAAATTAGAAATACATTTTTCAAGCTCGTATGGCAATGTCAAATTGATATCTTCCTTAAAGGACGGCCAAGCCCAAGAATTCAAAATGTTAGCTTCGAAATTGATACTCAGGCGTTCGTTGGAGGCTTGTAGATATTGGTCGAAATTTTTATTGAGGTCATCTTTAACTTCAACATCACTGAACATCTGCTCGATGCTTTTCATCATTTCCGAGCTTACATATTCCTTCAGTTTCCAGAACATTCTCACTTCAGACTCTCTGCTCAGCGATTGGGTCATCAAAAGTCTTCGGGAGAGCATTTTTTTATAACTAGCTAGGAAATAATCTTTGTTTGTTAAGTAGTTTAGAACTACTATTGCTTTATCAATGCTTTGTTCATTATCTTTCACTTCTTCCGTTTTGTGACTTTTGCTTAGTAACTTATCATAATACTGTGATAGTAATTGCGCAGACCTATCTGGATATTTGGCGGTGATATAGTTCGTGTTGATAAAATCTCGGAATGCTTCATTGGAAGCGACGTAGGAATCAACGTCGTTGTTAAAATCGAATTTTGTGTTCTGATAGCAAATGTTCTGATATTTTTCGTAGACTGTCAGGATGGTAGATATGTAGAGGTTGGCGTTGGTCTCCACGATTTCTCCATGTTTCTGCAGCTGCTCGTGACCATCCTTCTGGAGAATCTCTTGGAACAAGGAACGAAATTTATGTGGTACATTGGCAACTAACCTATACATACGTGCCAGATCATCATAATTTTCTTCGGCAATACATTTTTCGAATTCGATGTAGAATTGTTTCAGTAGATTCTCCACGAACACAACCTTACCGAGGTTACTGAGAGGCGTCAGAGTTGAGGGATGAAAGCAAGTTCTGGCTCGAGAAATCTCTTTCTCCAAGAACTCCTCCACCTGAACCATGTACTCAGCAAAGGTACCATTGCGGATAAAATCGTTCCTTATATTTATATATATCTCTTTGGTATCCTCGAGGAATTTGGTCTCAAATTTTTCCTTGTAGATCCGCGCGGAATCATAAGAGGATATTTTCGGATCATCCGCCAAAACACAAGCATCTAAAACTGCATTAAACAATTCTTTGTTGTCGCTCGGATCCCCTCTCCGTTCTTTCTCAATGAGACCATTAAAGGTTTTAATAACCTTTTCACTCAGAGGGACGAAGCACAAATCTACCCAATTATGAACACATAGCTGTAAGATGGAGGTTACGTCATAATTCGCGTGGCTTCGTTCTCTCGCTACCCACATCCTGTTTAACCTATGGCACGACACGTTTAGGATTTTACTGGCCTTCTTGTACATGTTCCATTCGTTGACATAGGCGTGGAGCAAGTCCTTGGAATTCAGACATTTCAAGGTTTCAAGCCGAACGGCCAAGTGGGCTTTCAGAAATTCGTCTACGCGGGTATAGAACAGCTTGGAGGAATACCAGATATTGTCGCTGTTATTGAATTCTACAGCGTTGTTTGGCTTGGGGTTATCGAAGCTGGTAAATATGCAAATGTTATTGGTCATTATCCCTAAATCCGCGGCTCTTGGCTTCCAACCACTAAAGAGCCTCGGTAAATAATGTTCAATTTTACTCCAATGATTTTCCATTATTTCGTGTTTTTTCTCAATTAAGAAACTGTTTTTATTATTAACTCAGGTAGCGTGTGTTCGAAATTATTAACTCGAAAAGATAATTCAGATTCCTGCGGAAATTAAAGCGAAAAGTGTTACATAAGATAATTCAATGTATGCAAATAAATATCAATAAATATCTATGAGAAAAAAAATTCACAGATAATTTATTTATTTTGTATTTTTATTTTATAACATTTATAATTTATATATATATTTAAAGTAAAATATAAATAAGATCTGATCTCACGAATAAATTCTTGTGAATGCGCTTTCGGTATTTAGGGAGGTGTCTTATTCATCCAATATTAAATTTGGAATGGTCGGCGTTCTGCACTCCAAGGACTATAAATTTGAATTGAGAAAAGTAGAATTCGGGGGAAAATTTTCATTTTGAGTTTTTTTTTTTTTTTTGCAACGGGAAAATACTTTTGTGTACAATATCAATTTTTTTCTACAAAACAAAAATTATCAACATATATAGTCACGACCGTCTTTCCACCGTCAATTCCTCATGTCACGGATGCGCGCGCATCATCATTATGATCATTATCTTCTATAGAAGCTTCTATCTTTATAATTATGTATATTTACAAAAAGTCAATTCGCTCGCGCCTCTAGCGGTGAAAATGAGGGGTAATACCAGCTGACCTAATGTACATGTAAAGTTTGAAGCGGGACGTTTCACAAGAGTGACATCCACGGCTCCAATTTATAATTGTAACAAATAGTATTGGAATAAAAACATTCAATCGGGTAAAACATGGGCGTTGCCCGGGTCATTCGTCTAGTTAATATATATAGTCACGACCGTCTTTCCTCATTCCTCATCGGCCGCCTCTGTCACGGATGCGCGCGCACAGGGAGGTCACGTGCTCGCCGGCAGCCAACGGGCGCGCGCCGCAGGCAGGGGGGGGGGGGGGGGCATTACGTCACTCAAGGTCACCTACGCGCCAACGATGACACGTGATCGTAGCCGTCCAATAGGAGGGCGCCGGCCATCCGTGACAGAGGCGGCCTATGACTGATTGATTAGGATTAGGATATGCATTTATTTAAGCCGCCAATTTATAATTGTAACAAATAGTATTTGAATAAAAACATTCAATCGGGTAAAACACGGGCATTGCCCGGGTCATTCGGCTAGTATATATATAAATATATTTTAAGATATTAAAATCATTTTGATATTGTATACAAAAGTATTCGCCCGTTGAAGAGCAAAATCCTCAAAATAAAAGAAACTTTTTTCCAGAATTCTATTTTTCCATATTCAGATAATTACTGGGTAACTCACATATATGCATATTTACCGATTGTCTGTTGGCTGGTTTTATTTTCTGTATATAATCCTATTTAGACTAGAAAGATAAGTATAACCCAGGGAGCGCAGAACGCCAACTACCCGGGGAGTGTCACCCGTATGGACTAGTGCTAAGTACTTTTAGTCGCGTCCTGTTTTGATTACTGAGTTGAACCAGTTGACCAGGAAGTTCCATGCTGAGTCTGGCCATAGATGTAGGATTGAGGTGGGTCAGTCCAAGCAGCTGTTTGTATCCTATGTCTCAGGAATGCTAAACAGCTGAAGAGGAGATGATCTGTGATTCTTCTGAACAGTGGATGCAGGTAGGGTCTGTTTCGGTAGGGACACGTGTAATGTCTTCCAGTATTTGGACTATATAGACCCGAGCTTTGTATATTCCACAAAATCAGAGAAATGATAAATAGAAAAATTGGTGAAGAGGTATTATTATTAAAAACTAGAATGTTCAAAATATCTCCATAGCTATATTTTCACATATATTTTTTATAATTCTTTAAAATTAAGATTTTATTGTTTTAAAACAATCTCTAAACAACAGTAAGAAGTTATACATATCTACATATATAAAAATGAATGTATGTGTGTGTGTAGGTCCTTTATGCCTGACCAAACCACTCATTGGAACGCCATGAAACTTTGGGAAGTCATTTAGTATAGTACTGGGAAGGTTTCTACCAAATAAAATTTTTGAAATAACTTTTCGCCTAAAAATAATCAAGATAAATATTCTAATTTATCTGTTATAATTCAACAATCTGCTCTAAATATTATCATGATGATACGATGATTTTGTAATGTAGAAAATTAGGAAAGACAAAATTCAGGATGACACGGCAATTTATTTGAGACAAGAATCAACATATATAGTCACGACCGTCATGGGTTCTGTCACGTATGCGCGCGCATCATCATTATGATCATTATCATTATCTAATGATAATAATAATAATAATATTAATTATTATTATTATTATATTATTATTATTATTATCCATCCATCAACATATATAGTCACGACCGTCATGGGTTCTCTCACGGATGCGCGCGCATCATCATTATGATCATTATCATTATCTAATGATAATAATAATAATTATTATTATTATTGTTCAATTATTATTATTATTATATTATTATTATTATCCATCTATATATATAAAAATGAATGTATGTGTGTGTGTCTGTTTGTTTGTTTGTTTGTCCTTTATGCCTGACCAAACCACTCATTGGATCGCCATGAAACTTTGGGAAGTCATTTAGTATAGTACTGGGAAGGTTTCTACCAAATAAAATTTTTGAAATAACTTTTCGCCTAGAAATAATCAAGATAAATATTCTAATTTATCTGTTATAATTCAACAATCTGCTCTAAATATTATCATGATGATACGATGATTTTGTAATGTAGAAAATTAGGAAAGACAAAATTCAGGATGACACGGCAATTTATTTGAGACAAGAATAATGATACAATTCCAAGGCAAGATACTATTCCTTTAACTTCCAATTACCGAGGGAACCAATTAATATTGATTTTATTCAACTTATCGTGAATTTTTCAAGGGACCGGGAAAAAATGTTCACTTTATTGAGAGATTCGTTAGACAAACCTTTACTCGGGTAAAACCCGGGCGAAGCCGGGTACGTCCATACAAGAATAATGATACAATTCTAAGGCAAGATACTATTCCTTTAACTTCCAATTACCGAGGGAACCAATTAATAATGATTTTATTCAACTTATCGAGTATTTTTCAAGGGACCGGGAAAAAATGTTCACTTTATCGAGAGATTCGTTAGACAAACCTTTACTCGGGTAAAACCCGGGCGAAGCCGGGTACGTCCGCTAGTCCATTATATATATAGTTACGACCGTCATGGGTCGGCCGGTTCTGTCACGGATGCGCGCGCACAGGGAGGTCACGTGCTCGCCGGCAGCCAACGGGCGCGCGCCGCCGGCATTACGTCATAGATTATAAACACAAGGTAATAAGGCCAAATAAAAAAATAGTGTGTGATAAGGCACAATTTGGATTATCTACTTATATAATTGCCTTATTCTCTCTGTGTGAAGTTCACTGTGTGAAGTTCACGGATAGATTTTGGTCAGAATGGATAAAATAAAAAAAGTGTCAAGGGATGGGAATCGAACCCACGACCTTCCGCTTACCGGGCAGATGCCATGACCACTAGGCTACCCTGGACATATTTTTCCGTTCACATTTTTATTTTTATATTTTCAAGACACACACAGTTTGGGGCGGGACGTTTCACAAGAGAGACATCCACGGCGCCAATTTATAATTGTAACGAATAGTATTTTAATTTAAACATTTTAAAAATATATACGCATTCGGGTAAAACCCGGGCGTTGCCCGGGCCATTCGTCTAGTAATGATACAATTCCAAGGCAAGACACTATTCCTTTAACTTCCAATTACCGAGGGAACCAATTAATATTGACTTTATTCAACTTATCGAGTATTTTTCAAGGGACCGGGGAAAAAATGTTCACTTTATCGAGAGATTCGTTAGACAAACCTTTACTCGGGTAAAACCCGGGCGAAGCCGGGTACATCCGCTAGTTTTTAATAAAATAGAGGGTCATGGTTCTTTTATTTCACACACACACACAAGCCTTTATTAAGACATTCCGTATTATACAGACGATTCTCCTGTTAGAAATGAATCTTAAAAAGAAATGAGAAGCAGGGGAAGAAACTGAATCCTCGCTCAGAAAAGAGAAAAATAAGAAAAGAATATCTATGTACAAAGGTTGAGCATAATTCTATTATTTAAAATGTGACCCATTAACAAGAGAGTTCCAAATAATCCAATTGTCATCGCGAGTGAGAAAATTGGGATAAGAGCTGAAATCACTAAATTTGTATAAAAACTCTTTCATAGCTTAAATAAATTGAGGGTGGTAGGTCTCATCTATATTGGGAGGTTAAATAAAGAATTAAATGAAACATAATATCTTGAAAACCATTTTTTTAACACTATTTTATACAATACTAGACGGGTGGCCCGGGCTTCGCCCCGGTATTGACCCGTGTGCATATCTACCCGAGTGATATATATTTAGATAAGATTTTTTTTTTATAATTGTTTGTTATTAGCATTATCTATTTGTTTGCATCAGCATAATTTAATCTAATCTTTGATAGAGGGCGCTGTTCGTGAGATAATTAGAATAATTTGAATATATAGTTTTAATAATTGATTTATATATATTTTTTAAAATAGCCTATCGTCTTCCCCGTATTTTTTTACCTATGTATGGAAATTTTGGTTTGAATTAGTGAAATACTGCGAATTTGTATACCGGACATACAAACAAACAAACAAACAAACCAACAAACAATACAAACATTGATTTTTATATATATAGATATTGCGGCACATGATTGTAGAACGACATTTTAAAATATCCCGCATGTGTTTGAACGAAAAATCGTAATTTATTTTAAGGAGAAATAAGGAGAAACCTTAGGGATGAAGTATGAAAGGATGAATTAAAGGATAAATATCGATTTTTCGTTCAAAAGAAACACATGCGGGATATTTTCAAATGTCGTTCTACATATATTAGGTAGTTAAAATTTTACACAAATAAATTTACTGGCAATGCGTTTCTTTTAAATATCATCCAATATTATCTCTACAGACCTTACTGCAATGATATGAGTTATTGAATTTTAAGTAATATATTGGTTATGAAAGCATATTTTGCGGAAGAGCTTTGCTCGATGCAATACCTTGAAATTATATGTATGCACCTCTACAGACCTATAAGCTTATGTCCATAGCTCACTAAACACCCCTAAGCTGCCTTCCATAGAAAATGCAGGGTATATAACAAAACCAGTCCAATACAATAGTAGAGCGGTCTAGAGATTAATTTGGCGAAACCGCTGAGAGGGTTCACTACTGATGAGCCAAGCCCTCTCATTCAATAACTCATATCATTGCAGTAAGGTCTGTAGAGATAATATTGGATGATATTTAAAAGAAACGCATTGCCAGTAAATTTATTTGTGTAAAATTTTAACGATAGATGGCAATAAAATTTAATTTAATATTAGGTAGTGTTATGTAAATTTGTTAGTAAAACATGTGGTCTCTCTCGGACATCCCTTTGATTTATTAAGGTGTGAAACTTTATAAGACTTAGGACTGGCTGTGATTGTGGACATGTGCGTTGAATGGGTCATTCCTCTATATCTTACAAGTGTTAATTGTTTTTTTTTTTAAATAAAATTAATTTTGCATTGTCATTCTGATATTTGAATTTTTCTTATTTCCTACGTGGCATTATAATATTTAAAATAAAGTAAATAGAAACTGCGGTTCCAAAATCACTTTATTAGGTACCTGCTCAACAAGAGCAACCTAGTTTATGATAATTGTAACAATGAATAACATGTGAAGGTTATTCATATATTAAACAAATTTAAACGCGGGATTCAATTCCGGTTTATGGCTGTTGGGAATCGAGGGTGTTACCCACTCGTCCACTTCAAATAGAAATAAGAGAATCCCCCTAAAAAAATAGCATAGTGAAGTTGTATACAAAGATATACTAATACAGAAATATGGAGAGAGAGAAGCGAACAAAAATGTGGAAAGAGTTTCAAGATTGTCCCATAAAAGATTAACGTAAAGATAGGGGCTACCTGGCCGGCATTCAGAGTTCTTGAAAATAAAGATACTTCGGCCAGTAAATCTTTTTATTATCTCGACGTTTCGACAAAAATCTTTTGTCCCCGTCAGGAGTAAACAAAAATTAAAAGATTTTTTTAACGCCTTGCCAAATGTTTTAATTTTTGTTCGCTCCTGACGAGGACAAAATATTTTTGTCGAAACGTCGAGGTAATAAAAAGATTTACTGGCCGAAGTATATTTATTTCAAGAAATAAAATATTATGTCGAGAAACTGGAAAAACAAGAACTGTGCAAGATGACACCAAATATCAGAAGCACAAAGATTACGAGTTAATGTTGAGAGAGAAGACCACAAATACCTGCAGAATATTACAGTATAAAATTCACAAATTCTTATACTTATTTTTTCTTTGAATTATAGGAATATGGAGTTTGATCTCATGATTATGTCATGGAACATTTTAGCGGCGTGAGATTCGGTTCAAAATCACTTTATTAGGTACCGCTCAACAAGAGCAACCTAGTTTATGATAATTGAAACAGTGAATAATATGTGAAGGTATTCACATATTAAACAAAGTGTTAACGCGGGATTCAATCCCCGGTTGATGACTGTCGGGAATCGAGGGTGTTACCTACTCGTCCACCGACTTTTATTTATGTGTGATGATCTCCTGATGGAACATTTTAGGGCGTGAAAGTAGTTAGATTTTTTAAGTTGACACATTTTTTAGGTTTATTTATTCTTATATTTTCCTTCGCATATGTGCGATGAAGTTCCAAACTTTATTATTTAACTTAAAGGGAAAATTTAATAAGACTTAGAACTGGCTGTTGTTCTAGACCTGTTCTATGAACGGGCTGATGTCCTAGTTTGGCTTATATAAGTACACCTATCCCCCGATTTACACGGTAGATACGTTCCTGAGAAAAACGTGTAAATCGGGGGATAGGTGTACACAGAAATAAAAATAAAATGCATTGACAGGTTAAAATATGTAGTCAGCACATAAGCTCGGGATTCCTCGTGAGATGTTTACACAGTGCATGTGTTCAATCACAGTAGCATTTTGTATAGTGCGATAAAAAAAAAACTTATTTGGAAAACCGTGTAAAAGCGAAAACGTGTAAAACAAGTACCGTGTAAATCGGGGGATAGGTGTAATGGGTTATTGAATATATCAATAGAACTCTATAATTTCTAAGAAGATCAAAATACTGAAAGAATATCTCGATGAGAACTTAATGACACTAAATGAGTCCAAGTCAAAGATTATGGTGTTCCGTAATGGAGGTAAACCCTCAAATAAGGATAGATGGTTCTGGAATGATAAACCCATAACAATAACTTCAAGATATACATGCTTGGGATTCCCTCTGACACCAACAATAACAACTACTCACCCGGCAAATTACTTTAAAGGAAAAGCACTTACAGCAATTAACGCCACACACCCAATATTGATAATATCAAAAGCAAAGTCAATAAATTTATCAACCAAACTCTTTGATTCAATAGTGAGAGCTGTCCTGATGTATGCCGCTCCATTGTGGGCAACAGAGCATAAAGACTTATTGGATAGTATACAAGACATATTTATCCGTAGGTTCCTGAATCTGCCCAGATACACTCCAGGCTACATAATCAGATTAGAAACCGGTCGTATCTCATTGAGTGTAACAGCTTAACCCTGGCTACGGGTGTTGAATATGAGCAGTGACAGATTGCCGCGTATATGTTTTAATAGAACACGGGAACTGTCTAATGCTTCGGGCACACCCATCGGTTTCATTAAAAAGCTCACCAATCTGCTTAACAATAATGGATCCCCTGCACTTGTTTCCTGTGATGATCCTGAAACGCTGAGGAGCGCGATTACAGGGCTCTTAAAAACAGCGGCAGACCAATCTATACAAAACGACCTTACAAGAATGGATAAATCTAAGCTATACTCTCACTACAAAGACATTCACATATCTTTCATGACGGAGGGATACCTTTTAGGGGATTTTCCTTTCCCGGTTGTAAGACTACTCGCACAAGTTAGAATACTTTCAAGTTTTTTTAGAGAAAACCACACCAAGATGCTCTGCGGTGAGGACCCGATTTGTACCTTCTGTAATTCAAAACTAAAAAATGAAATCACTCACTATATTTTTGATTGCTATGCTCTGAAAGAAGAAAGAAGAACCCTTATGCTCAAAACTGGGCAAATCTGTGCTTCACTTCCATCAATAATTGACAATATGACCCAGAATAAGTATATTGCTAAGGCGTTTTATGGTTTCCACAAGTCCGTATCTCAGAAGAAGGCCAAGTGACACTCACTCTTCACTTTCTTACTGCTAACTACTGCAACTATTCGTTCATTTTTAATTATTTCACCATATTGGTCAAATTCAATGAAAATCATACTATCCTGCTGATAAGTTCACTCCAGGAATCCAGGTTATCTCGACAGAGAGAGAGCTAATAGGTTATCACATTAATTTACATCAGAGAGGTATGAAGAAGAGTTCAAATATATTAGAAAGACATGTAATCCTCTCTCACATGATTTATTATTTAACTTTTTTAAGTAAAACTTTTTAAAAGGCTAGCTGTCATTCTAGACCCGTTCGTTGGACGGGAGTACTCGTTAGTTCTTAGTATTTTTTAAATAATCAATGAAAATTTGAAGCTATTATAGACGCGTATGATTCTTTTTGAAATTAAACCATTTTCTACCGTCCTTACTTCAATGGAAAAAGAATCATACGGGTTTATAATAGTTTCAAATTTTCATAACAGATGGCGCGCTGATGTATCATGATATCAAAATAATCAATGCCTCGCGGTGAAACTAGAAAGTAAAAATTAGGTTCAAATTCAACGACACCCAAGAAGTAGATGTCAGAAGAGAAAAAAAAAACAGCAAGATAAAGAAGGATGTCATAATGAAACTACAGAGCAACAGGGTGATCGGCTACAAGGAATGAAAGGAAGTAAATCAACGCTGTAAAAACCGCTGAGCAACGTGAAGCCTGTTTGCCAAGCACAATGGGAGTAAATAAATCCCATGAAAGAGAGAGAAGAGAAAATAACCCGGGCTCCTGGAGCACAAATCGCCAACTACCCGGCATCCCACGTTACTCCCCAAAACCCCTTTAAAACATGGTGTTATAAAACTGCGATCGTTTCGGCTTATATTTCCGCTTGATTACTCGCGATGACAATGTAATTATTCGAAACTTTTTTTTTTTTTTGCCTTCTATCGCGGGTCATATTTTAAGATAATAGAACGATGTCCCCACCTAAAAAAAGCCTCAAGGCGACGTTGATTTGTTCATCTATTGCTGCCTAGGAGTTTCTGCAATAACGTGACATTGAAATATCCCCTTTGTACTTTTTAAGCGCACTGCTAGCTGCTCAGGGGTTTGTGGGGGGGATCCTACGTTACTACACAAACCCCTGAGCAGATAGCAGTGCGCTTAAAAAGTACAAAGGAGATATTTCAATGTCATGTTACTGCAGAAACTCCTAAGCAGCAACAGATGAACAAAACAACGCCGCTTTGATGTCTTTTTTAGGTGGGGACATCGTTCTATTATCTTAAAATATGACCCGCGATAGAAAGCAAAAAAAAAAAAAAAAAGTTTCGAATAATTACATTGTCATCGCGAGTAAACAAGCGGAAATATAAGCCGAAACGATCGCAGTTTTATATACAACACGTTTAAAGAAAAAGTTTTAACACGAGACTAAGATAAAAATGAGGGCGGAAGTTGATGGTGTCCATCTAATATTGAAAAAGAACAGTTAAATAATTTAATTAACCACAATAATCAACTCCTTAAACTTCAATTTTACATTAAGTAGTGTTTAAAAAATATATTAGAAAATGTATAATATCTCACATACTTTATGGTGGTGGTGCTTATCTCTCTTTTGTTTTTATCCCTAGTACACGTGGCCATAATAATCATGGTGGGTAGTTAGCAACTGCTTTTACTGTAAGTAAATCCCCGGGTAGTTGGCGCTCCAGGAACCTAGGTTATAAATATCTCTCTCTGTAAGTACACCACATATGTATAGAGCAGTTCGACTTTGCACTTACAATATCAACTATTCGTTCATTTTTAATTATTTCACCATATTGGTCAAATTCATTTTTTCACGTTTAATTTAGTGTTAAGATAAACAAATAATCTACCATATGATTAGCTATTTGTCTTCAGAAGCATAGTTTTATATGCAACACGCACGCCACCAAAGAAAGTATGCAAATAGATAAAAATTTGCATAGAAATGATCGATAAATGTACAAGCAGCTTAAATACTGTCAATAAAGGTCGAAGTAACATTTTGAAATAACTAAATTTACAAAATTCTATTTTAAATACAGGATTATAACCCTGGCAAAGTTAACAAAAAATGTTAAAAAGCTTAAAATATATTTTAATAATAACATGTGTTTTCCACCTTAGGGTGAAGTGTAGTTGGTATACACTCATGGACAAAACTTAAGGGAGTAGAAAGCCTTTAATGTCGCCGGTCTATATTTTTTTTTTTAAGGAGACAGTGACAATTTTGTTCACACTTGGTTATTTGGTATGTCTTCAATAAAGGTCACTGTGTATCAAATTACCTTTTAGAGGTTTTGTCTAAATTCTGATAGGCTAAAAAGGTACAACTTAAGTTTTGACATAGTGGTTAACACCCTCGATTCCCGACAGTCATGAACCGGGATTGAATCCCGCGTTAAAATTTGGTTTAATATGTGAATAACCTTCACATATTATTCACTGTTTCAATTATCATGAACTAGGTTGCTCTTGTTGAGCGGTACCTATTAATGTGATTTTGAACATGCTTAAGTTTTGTCAATGAGTGTATACTCCATAGATATATGTTTTAAAACAACAAAATATTATTTAAAATGGTAAAATATATAAAGGGAGAGATAACTAAAGTTATATAAATTTACAATATTTTTTATTTAATCATGTTCCATGTATCCGTTAGGCGAGGTATTGGTAGACATCTTTGGCATCGGCTGGAATTTCCAGATAGTCCTTCTGAATGAGGGACTGAATGCAGGTCTTGATGAGGGTGATTTCAACCTTGAACTTGGAACTGAGATCTTCGATCACTTGAGACACCAGCTGCTGGCGACTGAGTCGTCGCTTGGCTTTCATGATTCTCACGATGGTTGCGTCCACGACACACCTACGCCCTTGATCCACCTGTCTCTGAACCACCTTCTGATCTTCTTCCACAATTTTCTCCGCTGCCTTCAGTGGAACGTTGACGTTGAGCCGTACCTTCTTGTTGTTATAGGCGGTGTTGATGGCTACGGTGGATCTGGCGTTCAGGGCGGAGGTCCTTGATGTAAGGATTTTGGTCTTCAGCAAGATCTGAAGGACTTGAAGCAAGATGTCAATGTTGATGTTGGTAGTCTCCTGAAGCTGTTGCACCGTGATGGAAGTCCGGCTGTTGAACTGGGTCAGAATGGCAATCTGGAGAGTGGAGGTTTGGAAGGTGTAGCGCTTCGAGAAACAGTTCGTTACCACCTCCCCTCTGGACATATTGTACATCCACTGGATTTTTTTCCCCTTGTTATTTGCACAATAGAATGCGCTGAAGTTAGAAATACATTTTTCAAGCTCGTATGGCAATGTCAAATTGATATCTTCCTTAAAGGACGGCCAAGCCCAAGAATTCAAAATGTTAGCTTCGAAATTGATACTCAGGCGTTCGTTGGAGGCTTGTAGATATTGGTCGAAATTTTTATTGAGGTCATCTTTAACTTCAACATCACTGAACATCTGCTCGATGCTTTTCATCATTTCCGAGCTTACATGTTCCTTCAGTTTCATGAACATGCTCACTTCAGACTCTCTGCTCAGCGATTGGGTCATCAAAAGTCTTCGGGAGAGCATTTTTTTATAACTAGCTAGGAAATAATCTTTGTTTGTTAAGTAGTTTAGAACTACTATTGCTTTATCAATGCTTTGTTCATTATCTTTCACTTCTTCCGTTTTGTGACTTTTGCTTAGTAACTTATCATAATACTGTGATAGTAATTGCGCAGACCTATCTGGATATTTGGCGGTGATATAGTTCGTGTTGATAAAATCTCGGAATGCTTCGTTGGAAGCGACGTAGGAATCAACGTCGTTGTTAAAATCTAATTCTACAATGTTCTGATATTTTTCGTAGACTGTCAGGATGGTAGATATGTAGAGATTGGCGTTGGTCTCCACAATTTCTCCATGTTTCTGCAGCTGCTCGTGACCATCCTTCTGGAGAATCTCTTGGAACAAGGAACGAAAGTTATGTGGTACATTGGCAACTAACCTATACATGCGTGCCAGATCTTCATGCTTTTCTTCGGCAATACATTTTTCAAATTCGATGTAGAATTGTTTCAGTAGATCCTGCACGAACACAACCTTACAAAGGTCACTGAGAAGCGTCATAGTCGATGGATGAAAGCAAGTTCTGGCTCTAGAAATCTCTTTCTCCATGAACTCCTCCACCTGAACCATGTACTCAGCAAAGGTACCATTGCGGATAAAATCGTTCCTTATATTTATATATATCTCTTTGGTATCTTCGAGGAATTTGGTCTCAAATTTTTCCTTGTAGTTCCACGCCGAATCATAAGAGGATATTTCCGGATTATCCGCCAAAATACAAGCCTCTAAAACTGCATCAAATAATTCTTTGTTGTCGCTCGGATCCCCTCTCCGTTCTTTCTCAATGAGACCATTAAAGGTTTTAATAACCTTTTCACTCAGAGGGACGAAGCACAAATCTACCCAATTCTGAACACATAGCTGTAAGATGGAGGTCACGCCATAATTCGCGTTGCTTCGTTCTCTCTCTACCCATAACCTGTTTAACCTATGGCACGACACGTTTAGGATTCGACTGGCCTTCTTGTACATGTTCCATTCGTTAACATAGGCGTGGAGAAAGTTCTTGGACTTCAGACATTTCAAGGATTCAAGCCGAACGGCCAAGTGGGCTTTCAGAAATTCGTCTACGCGGGTATAGAACAGCTTGGAGGAATACCCGATATCGTCGCTGTTATTGAATTTTACAGCTTTGTTTGGCTTGGGGTTATCGATGCTGGTAAATATGCAAATGCTATTGGTCATTATCCCTAAATCCGCGGTTCTTGGCTTCTCACCACTAAAGAGCCTCGGTAAATATTGTTTAATTTTTCTCCAATGTTTTTCCATTATTTCGTGTTTTTTCTCAATTAAGAAACTATTTTTATAATTAACTCAGGTAACTGGAGAGTGTGTTCGAAATTATTAACTCGAAAAGATAATTCAGATTCCTGCGGAAATTAAATCGAAAAGTGTTGTATAAGATAATTCAATGTATGCAAATAAATATCAATAAATATCTATGAGAAAAAAATTCACAGATAATTTATTTATTTTGTATTTTTATTTTATAACATTTATTATCTACTAGACCAGGGGTCTCCAAACTACGGCCCGAGGGCCACATCCGGCCCGCAGACAGATTTTGTCCGGCCCGCGGAGACATACTTGAAAACTCCTTTTAGAGAACAAATATTTTTTATAGCAAATAAAATGTTTGTGATAAGTTGGATAAAGAAACACAGAATGGTAATGAGTAAAGACATGTATAATTTATGCAGTAAATTTAACTTCAGCATATAATAACTAACAAATTATTGAAATGAATCCAACTTACATTTTATACATTGTAAGTAATGAACAACACATACCTTATAACATGACATATGAAATGCTAATGAGATGTATGTAATTGAGATTTTCCACCGACAATAGTTTGTAGTTGTGGACTAATTTTACTTGTACCAATTATTAAAAGAGATTTAAGATGCTCGTCAGTTAATTTAGATCTGTATACATTTTTTGTGTACTTCATTTTGGAGAAGGTTTTCTCACACAAATAAGTAGTAGCAAAAACGGAAAACAGCCCACGAGCAAATTTATGCAAATTATCAAATTGTGTCAGTGGAAGACTCTTATAAAATTCCAACAAAGATGAGTTTTCATATTTGTTCTTAATTATATCACTGCACTGAAGATCAATCATTTCCATTTGAAATTCTGGGTCTAGGGTTTCAATGTCAGCATCAAAAGGATTCTGAAAAATCTTAATTTGATTCGCAATGGCATCAAAGTCCGAGAAACGAGTATCAAAATTTATCTTCGAAGCACTCAAAATTTCGATTGCAAAATCGATAGGAAACTCAGTCTCAGTAGTGTGGCTGAATATTTCACATGTTTTAAAATGTGAAAAACATTTACTTCGTAGTTGTGATTGAAACAGTATCAATTTCATCCGGAATGACTTGATATTAGTGTATAAATCAGGAAGATGCTGGTTTTCTCCTTGCAATCTCAAATTCAGTTCGTTCACATGTTTTGTCAAATCAACATAGAATGCTAACTTCCATAGCCATGCGTTGTTTTGTAATTCAGTAAGAGGGCGGTGCTTTTCATTCAAAAAAATTTCGATCACTGCTCGAAGTTCAAAAAAGCGCTGAAGGACTTTCCCACAACTAAGCCAGCGTACGGCAGTATGATAAGGTAAGTCTGTTTCTCCAATCTCTGCAATAAATTGTCGGAATTGTCGGTGATTCAGCCCAAAAGATCTGATGAAATTAACAGTTGATATGACTGGTTTCAGAACGTCAGACATATCCAAACATTTTCCGCACAAAGACTGTTGATGAACGATACAATGTAAGACTAATGGTTTTGTGAGCCGCCGTCATTTTCTACAGCCTTTGACACAAGAGCGACCACTCCTTTATCTTTCCCACTCATGTTTTTGCCTCCATCAGTTGTAATACATTTCAAGTTTTTCCATCGAAGGTTCTTTTTATTAATGGCCATTTCAACTCCTTTAAAAATATCGGTACCAGTAGTTGTGCCATGAATACTATAGATATCAAGAAGTTATTCGTGCACTTCATAGCTTTTATCTACTCCTCTAATATAAATCAACACCTGAGCAGTATCTGACACATCCGTTGACTCATCCAAGGCCAAAGAAAACCACTCAACATGTCCATTTTTGTTGAACAGTTGAGAGGATATATTTTCAGCGATGTTTTCTACCCTTCGAGCCACAGTGTTTGCTGACATACTGACAGTTTTTAATAAATTTACCTTTTCAGGGCACATTTCTTCGACTACTGCAATTATGCATTCCTTGATCATTTCTCCATCGGTGAATGGTTTTCCACGTTTTGCAATTTCAAGAGCCACACGAAAGCTGGCACGAGTTGCCGCCTCTTGTTCAGTTTTGACTTTTGTAAATAAAGATTGCTGCGATTTCAATCCGCGCTTCAAAGCTTCGAATTTTTCTGTCCGCACAATTCCTGTATATTTTGAGTAATTTTGAGAATGTTTTGTTTCATAATGACGTTTCATGTTATATTCTTTGAGAACGGCTATGCTTTCATTGCAAATCAAACATAGCGCCTTGTTACTGGACTCAATTACGAAATACTGAATGTTCCACTGATCTTTGAATTTTCTGCATTCACTATCAATTTTTCGCTTCTTTTCCATTCTGCTAAATCACACACAAAAGCAACAATTAATAATAACATTTAATAACAAATAAACATAACAATTAATACAGGAAAATTAATAATATGCAGTGTTGCCATCTTGGCCCTCGGAACTTACTGGAGTAATCAGTATGGCCCTAAGGCTGGAAAGACCCCATCAGTATGGCCCTAAGGCTGGAAAGTTTGGAGACCCCTGTACAAGACAAATGGCCCGGGCAACGCCCGGGTTTTACCCGAGTGCGAATATATTTTAAAAACGTTTTAATTTAAATACTCTTCGTTACAATTATAAATTGGCGCCATGGATTTCATTCTTGTGAAACGTCCCGTTCCAAACTGTGTGTTTTTAAAATGTTTTAACTATATATAATATAACGGTATAAAGAAATAATGAGCCTATAGCCTAGTGGTCATGGCATCTGCCCGGTCACACAGACAGAATAAGGCAATTATATAAGTAGACTGCCCGGTAAGCGGAAGGTCGTGGGTTCGATTCCCATCCCTTGACACTTTTTTTATTTTATCCATTCTGACCAAAATCTATCCGTGAACTTCACACAGTGAACTTCACACAGGCAGAATAAGGCAATTATATAAGTAGATCTTCATCTTGTCTACACCTTGTATACATCTTGCTTCCTAGGGTTGCCTAGAGTGGCCGCTATAGACAGGGTGGTCTGTATAGACAGGTGTATGTATCACACTGCTGATAACAGGGTTGCCTAGAGTGGCCGCTATAGACAGGGTGGTCTGTATAGACAGGTGGATGTATCACACAGCTGATAACAGGGTTGTCTAGAGTGGCCGCTATAGACAGAGTGGTCTGTATAGACAGGTGGATGTAACACACTGCTGATAACAGGGTTGTCTAGAGTGGTCGCTATAGACAGGGTGGTCTGTATAGACAGGTGTATGTATCACACTGCTGATAACAGGGTTGCCTAAAGTGACCGCTATAGACAGGGTGGTCTGTATAGACAGGTGGATGTATCACACAGCTGATAACAGGGTTGCCCAGAGTGGTCGCTATAGACAGGGTGGTCTGTATAGACAGGTGTATGTATCACACAGCTGATAACAGGGTTGTCTAGAGTGGCCGCTATAGACAGAGTGGTCTGTATAGACAGGTGGATGTAACACACTGCTGATAACAGGGTTGTCTAGAGTGGTCGCTATAGACAGGGTGGTCTGTATAGACAGGTGTATGTATCACACTGCTGATAACAGGGTTGCCTAAAGTGACCGCTATAGACAGGGTGGTCTGTATAGACAGGTGTATGTATCACACAGCTGATAACAGGGTTGTCTAGAGTGGTCGCTATAGACAGGGTGGCCTGTATAGACAGGTGTATGCATCACACAGCTGATAACAGGGTTGTCTAGATTGGCCGCTATAGACAGAGTGGTCTGTATAGACAGGTGGATGTAACACACTGCTGATAACAGGGTTGTCTAGAGTGGTCGCTATAGACAGGGTGGTCTGTATAGACAGGTGTATGTATCACACTGCTGATAACAGGGTTGCCTAAAGTGACCGCTATAGACAGGGTGGTCTGTATAGACAGGTGGATGTAGCACACTGCTGATAACAGGGGTGTCTAGAGTGGCGGCTATAGACAGGGTGGTCTGTATAGACAGGTGGATGTAACACACTGCTGATAACAGGGTTGTCTAGAATGGCCGCTATAGACAGGTGTATGTATCACACAGCTGATAACAGGGTTGTCTAGAGGGGGGCAGGGAGGTCACGTGTTCGCCGGCAGCCAATGGGCGCGCATTCTATCCGTGAACTTCAGACAGTGAACTTCAGACAGACAGAGAATAAGGCAATTATATAATAATCTACATATATAAAAATGAATGTATGTGTGTGTGTGTGTCCTTTATGCTTGACCAAACCACTCATTGGAACGCCATGAAACTTTGGGAAGTTATTTAGTATAGTACTGGGAAGGTTTCTAGCAAATAAAATTTTTGAAATAACTTTTCGCTTTAAAATAATCAAGATAAATATTCTAATTTATCTGTTATAATTCAACAATCTGCTCTAAATATTATCATGATGATACGATGATTTTGTAATGTATAAAATTAGGAAAGACAAAATTCAGGATGACACGACAATTTATTTGAGACAAGAATAACGATACAATTCCAAGGCAAGAAACTATTCCTTTAACTTCCAATTACCGAGGGACCCAATTAATATTGATTTTATTCAACTTATCGAGTATTTTTCAAGGGACCGGGAAAAAAATGTTCACTTTATCGAGAGATTCGTTAGACAAACCTTTACTTGGGTAAAACCCGGGCGAAGCCGGGTACATCCATACAAGAATAATGATACAATTCCAAGGCAAGATACTATTCCTTTAACTTCCAATTACCGAGGGAACCAATTAATATTGATTTTAATCAACTTATCGAGTATTTTTCAAGGGACCGGGAAAAAATGTTCACTTTATCGAGAGATTCGTTAGACAAACCTTTACTCGGGTAAAACCCGGGCGAAGCCGGGTACATCCGCTAGTTTGTATATATATATATATGTAAATAGACAAAAGAATTGCTATAAATTTATTAAATAAAAACAAACGATAGCATTGCGTGTAAAGGTGTGGAAGGATCGATAAGATCCGAAAGCTAGCATAATAAATTTCATGTATAAAGAGACGCAATGCTATCGTTTGTTTTTATTTAATATATATATGTATTATATTATTTTATTTATTGATAGTTCAATGTCTTCAATGTTTTATTTGTGTGATATCATTTTTAAAAAATATTTTCCCATTTTCACTTATATTTTATTTCGAATTTCACAATTTTACATTGAAATTTTTTAAAAATTTTATTTCAACCAACTTTTCAAACATTTTTTACGCTTTGTGTTTTCAGAAAAAAAATTAGTTCAACCTTTCTTTTATATATATATTGTTATTTTTATTTATTTTTATACGAAAAATATTTTTACAAATAGTACAAATAATTTTTAAATATAAAAATAGGCTTTATTGTTAATTTTCAAAATATTCACACCCATATTTTACAAAAATTATTTTGTTCATAATATAAATATATTTTTCAAATTTTTCTCCCCATTGAATATAACAAAATATTTTAAAAACTTAATGCTGTTGACGTTATGTGGCGCTGAGTTTGTTGTTGACACACTTTAAAATGTTATAACACCTTAATAAAGGTTGGCGTTCAGCCAGCTGAAATATTGGTAAAATAAATAATTTTTTGATCCAATATATGCCTTTTTAATTAAATATATATATATTTAAAGTAAAATATAAATTAGATCTGATCTCACGTGCTTGAAATAAATTCTTGTGAATGCGCTTTCGGTATTTAGGGAGGTGTCTTATTTATCCAATATTATATTTGGAATGGTCGGCGTTCTGCACTCCAAGGACTATAAATTTGAATTGAGAAAAATAAAATTCGGGGAAAATTTATTTCATTTCGAGTTTTTTTTTTTTTGCAACGGGAAAATACCTTTGTGCACAATATCAAAATGATTTTTCTACAAAATAAAAAAAAATATATATAAATAAATATTTTGAAAATAGAGCAATCCATAGATAAATCTTTAAAAATATATATATATATATTTTAAAATATTAAAATCATTTTGATATTGTACACAAAAGTATTCGCCCGTTTAAGAGGCAAAACCCTCGAAATAAAAGAAACTTTTTTCCCGAATTCTATTTTTCCCTATGCAAATAATTCCTGAGTAACTCACATATTTGCATATTTACCGATTGTCTGTCGGCTGGTTTTATTTTCTGCATATAATCCTATTTAGACTAGAAAGATAAGTATAACCCAGGGAGCGCAGAACGCCAACTACCCGGGGAGTGTCACCAGTATGGAGTAGTGCTAAGTATTTTTACTCGCGTCCTGTTTTGATTACTGAGTTGAACCAGTTGACCAGGATGTTCCATGCTGAGTCTGGCCATAGATGTAGGATTGAGGTGGGTCAGTCCAAGCAGCTGTTTGTATCCTATGTCTCAGGAATGCTAAACAGCTGAAGAAGAGATGATCTGTGGCACTTCTGAACAGTGAATGCAGGAAGGATCAGTTTCGGGATGCTGACGTGTAATGTCTTCCAGTATTTGGACTATATAGACGCGATCCTTGTATATTCCACAAAATTATAGAAACGGTAATTAGAAAAATTGGTGAAGACGTATTATTACAGTAGAACTTGGATAATTCGAACTTCTTTAATTCGAATATTTATCTTGGTCCCTAGAATTTCCTATATAAATAGTGTTAAAAAATCGTGGTTAATTCGAATTATGTCTTGGATAATTCTAACTTTTACGAGTTAAAATAAGGACCTGATGCCGGTTCAAGGCGTGAAATTTTGCGAAATGACGTTGTAATATTGTAACAACGAATTTGTTATTTTATTATTATTAATTATTTTCTTAACAGAGTTATCAATTTTTATGTTTATATTTTGCTACTCTGTAAGCTTCCCTCATTGCTTATCTTTTATTTTATCAATTATAGTTTGTCCTTGCCTTAAATAAATTGCTGTGTCACGCCGAAGTTTGTCTTTCCTAATTTTCCACGTGGCAATATCTTGCCGCAAGAGAAGTACTATATATAATAAATTTATTTTTATTGGATTTTTGAGACTCCTTATTTATCAAGAAGGCTGAAAGGAGCGAATATGTCGGCGCTTCGAACATACAAAACTTTGACGTTGGCTGAAAAAATAGCGGCGATTAAAGAAGTAGAGATGGGGATGAAAAAAAAAATCCGATATTGCTAAGGACTTTGGGATTCCTCGAAACACGTTGTCGACGTACTTAAAAAATAAAGAAAAAATTCTCAGGAGTGAAAGTGAGTGTGTTAAAGGCCGAAAAAGGTTAAGGGAGCCGGGAAATCCTGATTTGGACAAATGTGTTTTAAAATGGTTCAAGCAAGCAAGAGATAAGAAGATTCCCGTGAGTGGTCACCTTATAAGTGGCAAAGCTGAACAATTTGCTACTGAAATGGGGAAAACCGATTTTAAGGCGAGTTCTGGGTGGCTAGATGGCTTCAAAGAACGCAACAAAATTTCGTTCAAAAGAGCTGGTTTTAAAAAAGCTGGTTTCGTAAAAAAGGAGGAGGATGAAGAAAATGCAGATGATATTATAGCGGAAACGATGCCTTCAGTTGACGGCTGGGAGGACGTCATTTCTAATCCTACCATCTCGTATGACGATTTCTTAAAGTGGATGACGATGTTGCAGTATGTGGTGAGATAACCGACGCAGATATCATCGCTGAAGTGCTCAACCACAACATTGAAAAACAAGACGGCGACGAGGCATCGGGTGATGAAGACGAGTCATCAGTTGCCGGGGAAATGAACGTTCCAAGTGCGGCCGAAGCAACGAACTATATCATGCAACTTAGTCCCTCTATTTTCCACTCGTTGAATATGTTAGAATCCTTTGTCCTTACTGAAAGACTTAATTCTAGAAAACAGGCTAAGATTTCTGACTTCTTTGGCAAAAATTAAATTTCAGAGTTTCAACGAAGCAGAATAATCTGTACATTTTTTTAACCAGCAATCTGCCTTTTTTTTGTACATTAATACATCAGTTTTGAATTTTTTTTAATATGTATATAGTATATACATACAATTATTGCACATAATCTAAATATACGGTAAAAATGTAAATTTACAGCAACTAATGTTATTCTTAATAAAGGAATTGATCGAAATTGTGAGATTTTTATTGTTTTAAGCCTTTTTATTCAAAACATCTTTAATTCGAATTTTTGGATAATTCGAATTTTTTCATGGTCCCTTGGGGTTCGAATTATCCAAGTTCGACTGTATTAAAAAACTAGAATGTTCAAAATATCTCCATAGATATATTTTCTCATATATTCTTTTTATAATTCTTTAAAAATTAAGATTTTATTGTTTTAAAATAATCTCTAATCAACATCAAGAAGTTATACATCTTTTAAATAAAATAGAGGGTCGTGGTTCTATTATTTCACACACATACAAGCCTTTATTAAGACATACAGTCTTATACAGACGATTCTCCTGTTAGAAATGAATCTTAAAAAGAAATGAGAAGCAGGGGAAGAAACTGAATCCTCGCTCAGAAAAATAAGAAAAGGAAAGAATTATTTAAAATGTGACCCATTAACAAGAGAGTTCCAAATAATCCAATTGTCATCGCGAGTGAGAAAATTGGGATAAGTGCTGAAATCACTAAATTTGTATAAAAACTCTTTCATAGCTTAAATAAATTGAGGGTGGTAGATCTCATCTATATTGAGAGGTTAAATAAAGAATTAAATGAAACATAATATCTTGAAAACTATTTTTTAAACACTATTTTATACAATATCAGACGGCTAACCCGGGCTTCGCCCCGGGATTGACCCGTGTGCATATCTACCCGAGTGATATATATTTAGATAAGATTTTTTTTTATAATTGTTTGTTATTAGCATTATCTATTTGTTTGCATCAGCATAATTTAATCTAATCTTTGATAGAGGGCGCTGTTCGTGAGCTAATTAGAATAATTTGAATATATAGTTTTAATAATTGATTTATATATATTTTAAAAATAGTCTATCGTCTTCCCCGTATTTTTTTTACCTATGTATGGAAATTTTGGTTTGAATTAGTGAACTACTGCGAATTTGTATACCGGACATACAAACAAACAAACATTGATTTTTATATATATAGATATTGCGGCACATGATTGTAGAACGACATTTTAAAATATCCCGCATGTGTTTGAACGAAAAATCGTAATTTATTTTAAGGATAAATAACGATTATTTCTAACCTTAGGGATGAAGTATGAAAGGATGAAAGTATGAATTTGTGTCTGGATACTATATTTATGGCGAACTAAATAACTTAGTCCCTATTTCTGCTCCGCGCTTATGGAATTGAAGACTTGGGGCGATGGCGTCGACCTTTCATATTAAATCTTACTTTTCCTTATTACTAATAATTGTATATAGTTTCGGAACTACTAGTGTCCTGTGCTGCTCTTTTCCTGATATTGCACCTTGTACGGAGAATCTGTATAAGACTAACGTCTTAATAAAGGCTTTGTGTGTGTGAATTAAAGGATAAATATCGATTTTCGTTCAAAAGAAACACATGCGGGATATTTTCAAATGTCGTTCTACATATATTAGGTAGTGTTATGTAAATTTGTTATTAAAACATGTGGTCTCTCTCGGACATCCCTTTGATTTATTAAGGTGTGAAACTTTATAAGACTTAGGACTGGCTGTGATTGTGGACATGTGCGTTGAATGGGTCATTCCTCTGTATCTTACATGTTTTAATTGTTTTTTTTTAATAAAGTTAATTTTGCCGTGTCATTCTGATATTTGAATTTTTCTTATTTCCTACGTGGCATTATAATATTTAAAATAAGGTAAATAGAATCTGCGGTTCCGAAACCACTTTATTAGGTACCTGCTCAACAAGACCAACCTAGTTTATGATAATTACAACAATGAATGTGAAGATTATTCACATATTAAACAAAATGTTAACGTGGGATTCAATCCCGGTTTATGGCTGTCGGGAATCGAGGGTGTTACCCACTCGTCCACTTCAAATCTGGTTCAAAATCACATTAATAGGTACCGCTCATCAAGAGCAACCTAGTTCATGATAATTGAAACAATGAATAATATATGAAGGTTATTCACATATTAAACAATTTTTAACGCGGGATTCAATCCCGGTTCATGACTGTCGGGAATCGAGCGTGTTACCCTCTCATCCACCGACTTATGTCCACTTCAAATAGAAACAAGAGGACCCCCCTAAAAAATAGAATAGTGAAGTTGTACACAAAGATATACTAATACAGGAATATAGAGAGAGAAGCGAAAAAAAAATGGGAAAAGAGTTTCAAGATTGTCCCATAAAAGATTATGCCGAGAAAATTAAAAAACCAAAGAACAGTACAAGATTGCAACAAATATCAGAGGCACAAAGATTGCTAGTTAACGTTGAGACAGAAAACCACAAATACCTGCCCCCCCCCCCCCCCCCCCCCCCCCCCCCATCATGCCTCCCCCACTCGCTCTTTCGTTTTTGTAACTATTGTTTTGGAGCGGGTCGCTCTTTAAATAAATGCATATACTAGTTAATAACTAAATGGAATCCTCTCTTTCCTTTTCCCAGTATGAGACGCCTACGGAAGCCAACAGTACATAGACAGATAAAGCACATAGGCTATAGTTATTAACTAATATATGCATTTATTTAAGGCGCCAATTTATAATTGTAACAAATAGTATTTGAATAAAAACATTCAATCGGGTAAAACACGGGCGTTGCCCGGGCCATTCGGCTAGTATGCTTCTATGTACAATATCAAGATGAACTTCATAAAGATGAAATTAAAAGAAACCCTTAATATTCTTTCTTTTTCCAACTAAATAACAATTTAAGTAGCGGAATGTATTTAGAACATTACTTAATATGTGATGGGGCAACTGTTTTTTTTTTTTTTTTTTTTTTTTTTTCATTTCGCAATTTTTTTTTTTACCTATTCATTCAATATATGGTGAACGATATGAGGAGATACACCCCCTTTTTTGTCATATAAATCTAATTGTTTAATGGTTGCATAAAAAATAATTAATTTCTCTTATTTTAGAGTGCATTTTAATAAACGTATTTCTTTAAAAATATATATATATATATATATAATTCAATATTTATATTATTACTCGTGTGTTGAAGTAAGAGGTTCCAAGTTGCATAACTTCGTCGTCCATATGAAGGAAGATTAAAAAGTTGGGAAGGAAATCGAGCGAGGAATATTTCGAGAAGATCCCGGGACATCTTATCTTCTTTAATCCTAAAAGTTAGTCCATTCAGGCGGAGTGGGAGATAAGTTTAGCAGGAACTATGTAAATATGGACGCTCAAGATGGCGCTTTATCAACGTGCAAATTGGTTCTACACCATCGTAGCTACACTGGAGAGTGTAGTCATGTTTCTGACACATCTATATAACCAAATACATACATACTGCATTGTTTTTTTTTATTGAAATAAATAAAATTATTTTATTATTATTCTCCAAAAATTGAAGCTTTCGTATTGATACCTTCCTCAACGAAACAAAGAGTACTAAAGAAAATCTCGAAAGCTTACTTAAAGACGAATAGAAATCTTAGAATGACATTGTGGCAAAGTATTAATACAAAAGTAAAATTATATAAAAAGATAAATAAAAAGCAATTCCTCAAAATATTTTGAAAAAAAAAAAGTTATTATTTCATAGATCCAAGTACGCCTTTTTTATAAACACTCATGGACAAAACTTAAGGAAGTAGAAATTCTCTGATGTCGTAGGTCGTCTTTTAAGGAGACAGAGGTTGTTCACACTTGGTATCTAGTATGTCTTCAATAAAGGTCACTGTAATATCTTTCAGAGTTGTTGTCCCGATATACATGCTAAAAGATACAATTTCCATAAGTTTTATCCATGAGTGTATTTCCATGATCCTCCTCACATGGCCAGTATCCACAACATACACATACCTAAGTTTGGAAATACAATCCCCCAATATACTTACATATTACCATAAAAGAAATTTAAACTGTTTTCGACGCGTAAGTTTTTTTTTTAAATAAAACAAATTATACTCTCCTTACTGCTATATATTTATTATATGATAAACTAATAGAAGGGGGCCTGGCTCATCCGTAGTGAACATTCCCAGCGGTTTCGCCAGTTTTTTTACAATTTCAGTAAATAAGGGCAATAAGAAATTGTTTTTATTTAAAAAAGAAGCTTTTACACGTCAAAAATAGTTTAAAATTCTTATTCCAGATTTTGTCCATGAGTATGAGTCCATGAGTAATTTGTCCAAGATATATTCAATGGATCGCCTTCAACTCAAAAAGTTGTTCTGAGAACAGATGGTTAGATGAGGAAGAAGACAGCCTGAAACCCTTAGATGGGTATTGGATTTTCTTGATTTAACAAAAAAGAAACCAAAATTGTGGAACAGTTTCACCCGACTTGGCATAAATACGATAGCGGTTTGATGCACGGTTCCAACTTGAAAACGGCTGGGAGTTGATGCTTGGAACGATTGTTCAAGACCTCAAAGTAGAAAGAAATCCAAAAACATCCTGATTTCAAGCTCGAAACCACTTAAATTTAGAAAAGCCAAAAACTGGCAATAACAATAATTTCTACAGATGCATCCGAGGCGCTATAACAGTTTGTAACTTCAAAAGTTGAACATGTTCTACCAATGTAGATATGTGAGGTACTTAGAGTATAATCAGTCACTACACCCCCCCACCATGAGGACCATGTACCATGTTTATTTGGATAACACTACTAAAAGTTTCTCCTAGAAAAGAGAGAGAGAAAATATTCCATATTATGGCTCTCCAACACATCGATTTGTTAAATCAACAGTACCATAACTTGAACGTTTATAAATACAAAACTCATCTACAACATTCGCCGTCAACTTTTGGTCAACGATGTCAGAAGTCGTCATATCGTACGTACTTATATAGGAAAACTCCCCAATATGTAAATATATATACAGTTAAACCTGTCTATAGCGCCCCCTCTTGGGACTTACCAAAATAGGGTGCTATAGAGAGGGAGTGCTATAGACAGGTCACTTTTAATGTAAATCGCATCGTACTATGTATTTAAAATCGGGCGTTATAGACAGGTTTAACTGTGTATATATATACAGGAAAAAAACTTCATTATAACCAGGGGTTATCCTGAATTCTTGCCCAAAAAGCACTCAACAAACGGGAACGGTGTATAAGAATAAAAATACGTTTAAAAATTATAAATAATAATAAATGTAAAATAATTAAAGACTATTTTGAAACTGATTCAGAAGGGATAAAGAAACTCAATAAGCGGCATAACGAGGTTTTAATGTGTTAACAAATCCATCAACATCACCAACATACCATATCGGAGATATGTAATTCCATAAATGCATATAGATTTGCATATCATCATTATATAGCGCTATATCGATGAAAAATGACAACATTTAGGTAGAAAAAAACATCACTTTACAATATGGTCTATAGAAATCACCCCGCCGAGTTGTTAATTGTATATAATTAAGATATATTTAAAATTCGTTCACAATTTTTTCGTATTTGCATATATTACCAGCACACGTGACCAACAGGAAACCAACGGTATGAAAAAAACTACCAAAATATAATTAGGGAGAGTTTCTTACAATCAAAGTAAAAAAAGCCAATTTAATGAACTCATTAATTTTTCTTTAAAAAGTAAAGCTTTAAAAAAAATAAAAGCTATTCAATTTTTATTTAGCCTTTTGCAACTATAAACAAAATAAAAAAAGGAGAAATAGATTATCTATTCACCAATATTAGCTCTCAGGTTCTTTCTCTAACAGATTTTTTATTTCACTAACAGATTTTTAATATATAAAGATTTTATGTGTAGAATGGAAACGCGTTCCCGCTAAAATAATAAAGAAGAAACTGAAGAAGAGAGAGTTGGGCATGAAAGGCCGCTGAAACAAACTTATCAGAACACTGCACCTGGATAAA